>JACMZG010001914.1:14146403-14163854 GCA_018340805.1 Microvelia longipes
ACAATTTTGACTGATTTTTGGTATAAAACATAATTTATATACAATGGTTTCTTTCGAAAATTGAGAAAAAAGATTAGATTGTTTACAGGAAATAACCATTAGTGTATAAACGCTATGTGGATGATATCTTTTTGGTTTTTAATAATCATACAGATATTGTCCCATTTTCAAAATTATATGAATTCTTTGCATAGCAACATTAGATTCACTACTGAAATGGAATGTAAATCTAAGCTTTCTTTTCTTGATATATTAATAGAAAGAAAATCCAAACATTATGAAACAGGGATTTATCACAAACCAACAGATACTGGCTTGTATACATCTCCGGATAGTTTTTGTGAATCTCGTTATAAATATAACATGATTAAAGGATTGTTGTATAGATCGTGGACTCTTTCCTCTTCGTATTTAAAGTCTTGTAAAATATTAATTCAACTAATAAAGATAAGTTTATTTTAACAATTCCTTATTCTGAAGGTTTTAAACAATTTAAAAGTGGGTTATTAAAAATTTAGAAATGATTTTTAAATTTTAAAGTTGTTTCACAATCATATAAAATAATAAATATGTTCAGTAATAAGTCTAAAACACCAATTCAATTGTGTTCTGATCTTGTTTATAAATATGAATGTAATGGGTGTAATGCCACATACATTGGAGAGACTTCCCGTCATCTCTGTACAAGAATTCAGGACATCGTCGGGTTGGAAATGGTAGTAATATTGCTGAACATAATGTTAAATGTCAATCAATTATTAATATAAATAATTTTAAAATTTTGTGCAGAAACTTTAAAGATTATTGGAAAGAGTTATGTGTGAAGCGTTAATGATTAGATCGATTGATCCAAAAATTAATGTTCAAACAGGTCTTTCCAGATCTTTATTGCATGTTTTTAATTAATTTGAATTATTGAAGAAATTGCATAATTGATTAAATAAACAGAATTTTTAATATGAAAAAGAATTTTTAATTTGTTTAAATATTGGTGAAATATTTTTTCTGAAGATGACAGTTAATCTGTCGAAACATGTTATAAAAATATATTTTAAATGGCGTTCAAAAGTTTATTATAAAATTAAATTAATTATTCATTTATTATTATTAAAAATAATAGTTTATCATTATTTATTATAAGCTTTAAAATTTTATTTATATTTTATTTTATTTTATTATATTAATCGAATTTTATATTATTATTTTTAAAACAATAATTAATTTAATAATAAAATTTATTATTATTTAATGTAAAAATTATAAATAATTTTAATTTTATTAATTTATTTAAAGAATGAATGCTAATTAAAATTTTATTTAAATATTTTTTTCGAAAATATTTAAATAAATTTAAAGGATGTTTTAAAATGAAATATGTTGATATAAAACGATTTGATAAAAAAATTTAGTATTTTTAAATAAAAGGTAATATATGTAAAATATGAATATGTTGAAATGTTGACTAAAAGGTATAAGTAAAGATTTAAATTTGCTTTTTAAAAATACTTTCGTTCAAAAATAGAGCAATTAACTAAACAATTTGAGGCTGAGCTTTTAATTTTGAAAACTTTTTAATTAAAAATAATAAATACATATTCTTAATTAATTCATAAAGTTTTAAATTTGGATTAATTTCATGTCTTTATATTAAATTTTATTCATTTCAAAATAATTTTTCATGATCAGCTATTGATGTTTTACTTGTTATCTTAAGTTATTTTTAAATTTTTTTAAAGAAATCCAAACTTATCTTGAAATATTGCTTTTTGCATTAATCTTTTTTATACTGACATTACGATTCATAGGACTTTAACACACAGGTTCGACTTTTCTTCAATTTCAACAACTTATTTTGCTAGTTATTTGTTAACTTGTACTTACCATCTTTGTATAAACTGGACCTATATCACTACGTTGAACAATAAGTCTTGGATTTAATTTATTTATGCCTTTTTCCTCTATTCTACCTTTTTTCTGCTGAGGATGTCCAATAAACCATTTTCTTCACATGTTCATTGCCGAACTGTTTTTTTCTGATTTGGGTTATTCAAAATTGTTTTTGGGACAACAATTTTTCAATTTTTGCCAAGAATAAAATTTCACTATCTCTTGTTATAAGATGTAACTTATGTTTTTGGCTTTTTTCTTTGAAAGAAAGAGCATTTTTACATTAAAAGTATCTAACAAAAAGTCTTCATCAATTTTACAATTGAAAAAACAAAATAGATTCAGCCTATTCAAATTAAAGAGAAAATAAGGGAATTGATATATAATGCCGAAAGAGTAGAGTAACTATTAGGTTTTGCACAATTATATTATAAAATTAAAGTAGATATTATAAGTAAATAATAGATAACTTCTAGAAATTAGTTTCTAGGAGTACGAGATTAAAATTAGGTTCATCAGAGGTTGAATCAGCATAAATCCAAGAATTTACTTGATTGATATTATATTGAATTGATTTCATGAATTCTGTTTCATGTTTATTGTGTTAAATAGATTCTGATCTGTTGAATTAAATATCAAGAATGATAAACTTATTGAAAATGATACTGTCTAAAACGAATGGCTGTTGATCCAGATATTAAAGACCAATTAATGGCGTTTATTAATAAAAATTATCTTGAAGAAAGTGTTATAAAATCATTTAAAATTTAGATGTTGAATTTTTGATTTAATATTATTTAGATTTCTTCCAAAAAATGGTATGACAAGTAGTTCACAGCGATCTAATGATAGGTGTATAAATAGCAGTGTGTGTACGTACTATTTTGTCGGTACAGAAAAAAATCAAGCTCAATTAAACTAATAAATTTAAAAATACGATATTCCATTTGTAGAAAAAGATTAACATAAATCAGATTTACATACGTATTTTTTTTTTTTTATATTTTAATTATTTTATTTATATCTTATATTAAATAGAGCTTCTTTATCCGACATCGATCATGACTTTTTTTTTTCAATTTTTCTGCATGCTTAATGCTACAATAAAATACTAAACTTGCTAAACATATAAAGCCTGACAGTACATATTCTTCTAGTTTTCTGCTTCGAAAAATGAGCAATATTGTGACAAACTTGTTCTTTAATGGTCCAAACTTTGTTTTAAATCAGACATCTTCGTTCTTACCAGTGTATGCCTTTCTCGTGTTGCATTCATTCATTTTTCTAATGGTGTTCTACTTTCCTCTTATAATATTGCCAAAATTACTAAATATTAATTATTCTGTTGAGTTTGTGACCCCCTAGTAGGGTTAGTGGTCAGCACTTTCGGGCCCCCCTCTCGATTAAACATAACAAACCCAGGTATTATCTTCATGTCGTTTCGGGGATTATTTTTATTGATTTTCTGATCCTGATCAATTATAAGCAAATTTCCACATAAAACTTTAATTTCCTGTAATTTTATACTCAAAATTTTAATCAAATTTCATTATCCATAGAAACAAATTAGAATGAAATGAAAAGTCAAAACAAAAACATTTGATATTTGATCAAAATCAAAAAATCTTAGCAAAATCAGCAGAGATGCAGAAACCTAGAATTTACAACAATGCCAAAAAGAAATCTACAAATCATAAAAATCTTTAGTTCAAAATAAAGACTGTTAATAAATCAATTGCTGTAAACGACGTCGGACACATTTCTTGGTAGAGGCACGACTTGATAGAATAAAGCATAGTCAGGAACTTATCTTAGTACAGATGATGTGTAATAGTGGCGAAATATCACATGATCGTTTCCCGGGGCCAATTTTAACATGCTGCATATATGCGTTCAGATGCTGACCAGGAGGTTTTGTTGTTTCATTCGATACAGTAATTCCAATACTCCAAATCATCTGATGGTCAGTATGTTTCGCCTCCATTTATAATTCAGGAGCTACCAAATACACTGACCCTTGCAATGCATTGTTGAGTTAATGTCCTGGTTAGATGTGAAAATTTTCCATTTTCTTCGCACACCAAATCACTACTTTAATTACTGCTTTGGTGTCACCATCAATGTTTGCTCCTTTTATCTCTATGAATAATTGAGTTTTGTGCAAAGAATACAACCGCAGTTACAAGCTGTTTTCATGTATCTTGATATTTTCTCTCTTGAACGTCCCCAAATTTGCGTCAAATAATATTTGGAAACTTTGGTGCCTCCAAGATACGAACTCATGAAATGTGAATAACAAGTTACAGAATTACAAGCCCGATTATATTTACAAACATTTTTATGCTAAAATTGTTTTCAATATTGCTATTTCTCTACGGATTTCTCGGTGTATTTTTATAAAACTTTCAGAATTGTCTTCTTCATTCGGAATGAGAATTTCTTTCACAGCAAATTATTTGACCATTGTACTAGCATCCCGTTCCAACGGTTCCATAAGAGCCTTTTACCTACTGTTACCTGTCCTCCATTGAATTTCCTCTTCTTCATGTCATCTAGCAACTTAAACTATCACCAGAGTTTACTCGGAATAATCTCTTCCTCTTCCTCTTCCAAATTGATGCATAATAGTTAGTTTGAGCTCTCTTGCTTTTCTCGTGCCTGAACTACTATCCGTTGAAATCCGATTCGTAAATTACTTCATTCTCTTCGTATTTTCTTCGTTTTTTATACAAACATTTTGACCTTTTCTATTTAACTTTTTCCTTCATTTGTTATGGAACCTGATTTCGTTTTTTCTCGATTACCCATTCTAATTCTGGAATTTTTTACTGACTTAGACCCGGTTTCTACTTTTTAATTGTTTGTTCCTTTTTTTGGGATTTCCAACTGTTTGATCGCGTATTTTGGTTGGTGGTCATTAATGTTGTAGGAATCTCATCATATTCATCGATAGAACAAGTACTGTGTCAATGTTATTTACAACATTTTTCTAACTGATCTTCTTTGGATGATGTATTGACTGCTTTTGAATGGTGGGTTTTGATAAGAGGTCATAAGGTTGATTACTAGTGTCTTCTTACATTAAATACTTCTCATTCCATCATCCCCTCATTGTCTTTCTTTATTCATTAAAGAAGTCTTGCTTTATTCTCTTATCTAAACATTCGAGAAAACGTTTAAACAATTGCGGTGAGATGTCAACTTCTGGCGGAAGAAATTCTCATGGGAAACGGAGCTCTTTGAGTATTAAAGGTTTTATTTGAAAGCACTGGAGGTAACTCGGAATCGAACAAATATCGAATGGTCATTTATATAGGATTCGATAAAGATTTCTCATCGATTACCCTATTTAATTGGTTTGCTGCGGATTCTTTTCCACTTGAGCGGCGAGAATTTCTCAAGGCGAGTGGGGGTTAAAGCTGTATGCGCGCATGAGAACGAAATGGATCTTCTGGAAGTAATTTCTCTTTGTTTTGATTGGATTGGCGGCTAAACAGATTCTTAATACGAATGACTTTGCAAGTTGGATCGGTGTATGTTCTGTTGAGTCTATGTGATATCTACGCTCGCTCCATCGATAAGAAGTAACCTTATCAAAATCTTCTTTACCCTCCATCGATACCAAAGTGGAAGTTGCATGCCACTCTTCTGAAAATCGATCAATTTCATTTGTTTTCCTCATTGTTCCGAACTTCTTCAACAACAACTCGAGCACAGTTATATTCCCACTTTTCTTTGATGCGTGAATGAATAGAGTGAAATCGTATTCGACTTTCTCGCAATTTCAAAAGTTTCCTTGTTTCAGTAACTCGAGCACTTCAACAGAAGTTCTGTACAGTTCTTATTGATTACTATATGCAGAAGGCCGAGATACATAGAAAGAAAGGAGGAATGATGCAACAACGACTGAGGGTTTGTGAGGTTTATGTAGGAACTTGATGAAGTTGGCGATTTGCCGAGGATAATTCATGTTTTTCAGTACGAGCTTGAGAGCAATGAACCCATCATATTCGATAAATGGACCACGCGACCTCGTTTTTTGTAAGGAACCTATCACACGTTCTACGTTATCACAACAAGCGTAACAGAACAATATCTATTGAGCATTTGATAACACATTATTGATCCAATAGTTTTTCCTAATAGCTGTTGGTGACATACATTCGCGTTTCCCTTTTGTTCTCACAACTTATAATCAGGCACAAAACCGTTGTAAACTCACTGAACAATTGTCCGGACTTGTTTTAGCAGCCATAGCCGGCGTATTTCCAGTCAAGATCACGACATTAAATATCAAATCCAGGTATTATGTAAAATTTATCAAAACGATGTACACTTGTTTAATTTTACCGTTTCGGCAAAACAACAAGTGTCATGCGTTTTTCAGATCTCCTCGTTCCAAGTCATTATCCAAATCGAAATTATTCTATATTCATATTTAAATAACTAATTGAATGTATGTTAATATTATCCTTATATATTCAGTGAAGAAATGACGTAAAAAAAATTACGTAATAAATATATTTGCATGCAATTTACAACATATTTAAAAATATTAATGGTGTGATATTTGATTATAATAAATCCAAATTTAAGACGTTCCCTAAATACATGTGACATTATTTAAACAACTTGATTTAATCATTATAAAAATTATAAAACTTATTTTTTAATATTTAATTTCAAATAAATAGAAAGAATTTTTATATTATTCATACCATAAACATAGTAAAAAAACAAATTTAAAAAGTTAAGATTGTATTAGACTTGTAATTAAACAACGTGATATATGGCAGAGTGTGAACATTTAAATCCGAGGCAGGTCTTAATTAATTTCGAGTTAATTATCTCGTATAAATTCAAAGATTGAGCAGTGACAAAAGAGAAACATTTCCCAGTTGTCGTGGTGATTTTAACAATGCATTATTTATCCATCATTAAGACTGGCTGTGCATAGTCGGTTCTGCGGCTCTTTTGTTGCCTTTATGGGTCTGACAAAAATTATTTCCACTTTTTTTTATTACGAAGACTATCTAAATACATAATATATATCCAATTTGATAAACGAATAAATTAGGGAATTTATATTTTAAAAGACTTTATAAGATTTTATGCGTGTCGTTATGCAATACCTATCTAAAGGTCGTTGAAACAATCTGGCTCGCATAAAAATGTTTAGAAATGTTATTATGTGTTGCATTTTTTGACTTTTTGGTGAAAAAGTTTGTTCAACACTGGCCTAGGGATAATGTTCACACTTGCAAGTATAAATTACACTTACAAGACATTAAAGTCGTCACAACGACGTACGAAGCGAGTGTTGATTGATACTCTCAGCTATTTATTTTTTAGTTTGCCTTATTATTATTGCACATAGTATCAATAGGTCTTAAACACTGTTTTCAAATTTTATTAAACCAACAGAATCTTTTGACACAAATAGAGAAAATTTATCAGTTATTAACATGTACCTGGTGTTCGTGGTACTCGGTTTGCGCGGTTTCGATTACGCGGGGGTTTTTTAAAATCAAAAAAAATCGAAACAATGACCCCAATGTAAGCACGCTAATTTGTTCACAAGGGACTGCACTAGGAAAGAAATTAGGAAGGCCTTTTCAAGGAGGGATTGTTGTATTTTAGATCCGGTCTAAATTTCAAGCATGTTAATAATTCTATTTTAAAACATATGAGAAGGTCTGACAAAAGATATGACTAATAAAATAAGAACAAAAGTTTATTTCAGATAATTTCCTAAGAAAGGTCTCTCTCAAAATTGACTAAAACCAGTGGCAACCCATTGTAGAAGAGAGCGATCTATCAATTGATTTTATCGATGTGATGAGTTCGATATTACACAGTTCGTAAAAATGTTATTTGTTGAAACTGATAGCGATTAGTTTGCTTAAAGAGGGGATAGCCGAATTTAAAGGGCAGCTTTTTCAAATTTTGTTTTTATAATACAAGTACATTTATTCTTTTATGAATATTTTTTTGTTTACTATTTGTTATAGTTTTTATTATTTAATGATACTTTTTTCTATGACAGATAAGGCTTGATTTTGTGTTTCAATATAATTTAAAAGCTAATTGTATATTAGGATTCGCTCTACGCGGTTTTTCCATATTTAAATCTTGATTCGATTTACGCGGTTTTGTCAGACGGATCTACCGCGGTAAAACCGAGGACATTTACTGGTTCTCTGGATATTATATCAGTCTTCCATTGGTAGAAGAGTCAACTAGTTTCTGATTAAAGTATTCGTTCAACATTATTAACTTCAATACCTTTTGTTTAAAATGTATTCGATTGACAATTGTGCTTAATATGTAGCGGATAGCACATACAACTTCGCATGACACACCGGCTATACATTTACATTTATATGTTATTTTTAATATCTAATATAAAATAATCACAACAACATGCTTTGTACTGGCAGGATGTTGTTGCCAATGGTGAAAATTTGCTAAATCGAATTTTCTGTGCCAATTTTCGTTATTGCACTTTTGGTGCCTGGCAATGATACTGTTAGGTAAATCTTCAGATTGCAATTATTTGGGGAAATCAAAAATTATTTCTCGACATATTATATTTAACAAATTAAAAAGATACCATATCTCAAAATATATATGAAATGAAATAATTTGATAATTAATAATATTCTCGATTCCTTTGGATCAATTAATTATCATTTATTTCCTTAATATCCCCTTCTTAAGAACTTTCTAGTTTTTCACATTCCTTTCTAATCGCTTGTCCCTGTTTTCCTTGCACGGCATATCTCTTTCGTGAATTTTTCAATTATTCGATAAGGACCTTCAAATCTGTCTTGGCTTTTATTTCTTGTTTCTACCTTGATGAGTACATAATCTCCTACTTTGAATTCTCTATTAGTAATCACTTCTGAAACTTTTTCTTCAGTTCTTCTGAAACGTCTGATTCGTACCACTTTTCTCTGCTAATTTTCTTTCCAAAAACGATCTCCGCCGGGCTCTTTCCAGTCGTCTTCTGCTTTGTTGCGTTCATCGTAAATTCTATTTCCGGTAAAAGATCTGCCCAATCTGTTTTTCTCTCCTGAAGTGTCGCATTAATTAAATCTCGAATTGTCCTAAACTGTCTTTCAATTTGTCCATTAGCATTGTGATGATATGGACTCGAAAAGCAAAGTCTAATATCTAGCTTCTGTGTAAACTCTCTCATAACTCTGGATTCAAAGGCTTTTCCACAATCTACTCTTATTTCCCTTGGACATCCAAATCTCAATATCCACTTCTCAAAAATAGCTTTTCGTATAGTTTCTTCATCTTGTCTAGGCAGTGCTATAAGAACCAGATATTTACTGAACTGGTCAATTATTCCAAGAATGTATTTTTTTCGTCCGCTTGTTTCTCGCATTGGCCCACATATATCTGTGAATATAACTTCAAATAGATTGGTAGCTTCTAATCTCTTTGTCTTCTCTTTAGTTGGTGTCGTCACTACTTTGATCTTCTGACAAATTTCACAACTACGAACTATCTCCTGTATTTGACTCCACAAATTCTTCGCAATGTATTTATCTCTCATATATTCGTATACCTTCTCAACTCCTGCGTGACATAATAATTTGTGTAATTCTTCTATTGTTTCATGTATTTTCTCATCCGAAAGTTTAATTTTCTTTATTATATCATTTTCTTCAGAAATCTTCAATTGATCTTTGCTTTCTTTTCCAATTGTATTCAGTACTCTTGTTTTAATCTTCCCTTTCTTGGCATCTTCATGTGACATTTGACATTGTACACATATCTCACATCTTGGTCTAGATAACATATCTGCATTACCATGTTGAATTCTTTTCTATATTCTAATGTCATGTCTAAACTGCTTAGATAATTGATCCATGTCTGGAATTGCGATGTAATCGGTTTCTTCGTCGTCATCATGAAAGTTAGCGCTTTATGATCTGTTCTTAGAGTAAATCTTCTACCGTACAAATAATGCTTGAAATGCATGCAAAAATAGTAAACAGCCAACAACTCTTTTCGTGTGATGCAATACCCCTTTTCATGACTCGTCATAGAATGTGATCCATAGGCGACAACTCTTTCTCTTCCTTCTTTATCTTTCTGTGACAGTACTGCTCCAATCGTATCGAAACTCGCATCGGTATCCAATATAAATTTCTATTTATGTCTGGAAAACACAATATTGGTGCAGTCATTAGAGCATTCTTCAAACCCTCAAAAGTATTGTTTAATTCATCTGTCCATTCTAACTTCTTGTTGCTTGGTCCACTACACAACTGTTCTAAGATCCTTGATTTTCTTGCGTAATTTTCTATAAATTTCCTGTAGTAATTACAAATTCCCAAGAAACTTCGTAACTTCTTTACGCAGTTTGGTTTGCCAAAAGTTCTTATCGCTTCTATTTTAGACGGATCAGTTCTAACACCATTTCTGCTTATTATGTGTCCAAGAAATTTGATTTCGCTTTGAAGAAACTGACACTTTTCTGGATTAATTCTTAAATCAGCCTTCAATATTTCCGTCAATACTCTGTCAATTACTTCGTAGTGTTTATCTTTATTCGTATATATCAGAATATCATCAGATATACCATGGCTCCATTAATTCCACCTACCACTTTTGTCATCATCTCCTGAAATGTACCCGGAGCCGCTGCGATACCAAATGGCATTCTATTAAAACAATATTGTCCGTGCTTCGTTGAAAACGCCGTTTTTTCTTGAGATTCTTCTTCGAGTTCTACCTGATAGTACGCATTTCCCAAATCTATTGAACTGAAATATTTTGCTCCGTCTAATTTGTCCAACATTTCATCAACGTTAGGCATTGGAAAAGCTTGTCTTTTTGTTACTGCATTCAATTGTCTAAAATCCAAACAAATTCTTATGTCCTGCTTTTCCTTTTTCCAAACACAAATCAGTGGAGTATTCCATGGAGAGTTGCATTTTCGGATAATATTATTTTCAAAAAGGTTTTGGATAGTTTCTTCAATTTTAGATTCCAAATTCATTGGTTGTCTGTACGGTTTTATTGATTGGTTCACCACTTGTAATTATTTTGTGTTTTATCAGATGTGTGCATCCTACATCCCATTTATCTGCCATGAAAACATCTTATTTTTATTTTCAATAACCGTTGATCATCTGTAACCTTCAAAGTATTTAAAGTTCTTGTCAATCGCTCTCCCCTTTTTAATTTGTCTCCCAAATTTTGCTTCAATATTACAAACGTAATTTTCAACTTTTTCATCAGTTTTACTATCGACATTTCGTAAGTTGGTATCAAAGATCTTCTGCATATCTATTCCTCCAATCAGATCTGGTGTCACTCTTTCTGCAACTAAGAAAGTAACCTTTTTGCAAATTTTATCAATTGTCACTCCAGTTCTAACTTTCCCAACAATCTCCAGTGAGCTATCGTTTGCACAACGCAATCTTTCATCACTCATTTCTAAATTTATTTCTCGTAATTTATTAAAAAAACTCAAACTCATAACGTTAATTTCGAGCTCCTGTATCTAATAGACATTCAACTTTGTTTCCTTGAATTGAAACCGTAACACTTGGTCTGCCTTGCAATTTATGGTACGAAATATATTTTTTCTGTTCTGCTTCAATTGTTCCAACCCATTCTACTTTTTTTCATCCCCTAAATTTTCCCTCTTTAAAAACCTGTATACTTTTTCTCTAACTTTCCCGATATCATCCCACTTTTCGACCCCTTGAGGATAATCACTCACTTCATTTAATAATGGATGGCTCCAACTAACTCCTCTACTAGTGGAGCCCTGGCTTTTGGGTACCGCTTTTCGGAATCACTTTCGTATACTTCCTCATATTCATCGTTCGTATTGACTTCTTCATCTACAAGCGCATGTACTCGATTATATCGATTTCCTGATCTTCCAGTCGTCATAATTTTCACTTTCTCTTTTCATTTTCAAATTTGTGTAGCACTTCTGCCCTGTGTCCCCCATTTCCACATCGTTTACACCTCATTTCTTGACACAACCTTCTTATGTGGCCAACCTTTCCACAACCAAAACATTCAATTGGTTTTTTTATCTGGACAATCTCGATTTATGTGTCCTTTTTTATGACAAGTCAACACTCCAACCACTTTTTTTGTCGGACAATTTGATCTAGTTATGACCGATCTTATGACATAACCAACATCGATATTCGTTTTTCTTTTATTTGATCTACATGTCTATAACTGTACGATTTACAGGTTTCTGAAAATTTGACTTGTAACTCTCGCGTAACTTCTAACTGCGTCAATGATCTCTGTTTTTCTCTACTCGATCCACTAACATCATTGTTTCTTCTTCTTATATTCTCTCGCTTTCGCAGTCACTTCTTCTTTCACCTTTTGCTATCTGAACAATATACTAGCATCTTTGCTACCATTTTTCTTTAGTAAAATCTTTATTTGTAATATCTTTAATCCTTTACATTCTTTAAATAAATTTGAAATTTTCATTTCCACGTCTGTATTAATCAAATTTTGAAAGTCTTTGATAACATCTTCTTTTTCTCAATCTAAACGTAAACGAGCCTGAAACCCGTCAACCATTTTCAACGTCTTTGCATAATCCTCCATAAATCTTCATCTAACAAACAAATACTAATCTCTCCTGTTGTTTCATCTGGGTAATGTTTTTAGCCTCAAAATATAATTCACAACGCTTTATGAATTTTTTCGACATCATCTCCTCACAGAGTACATTTGGTAGTAACCTATCTGTAATAGATCGGTTTACCGCTGCTACCATGTTAGGTAAATTTTCAATGACAAATTGGATTTTCAAAAATCAACACATTATTTCCTCGACATATTTATTTAAACAATTAGAAAGATAACATATTCTAAATATCTATATGAATAGAATAATTTTGATAATAAATAATATTTCCTTGATTTCTATTGGGATCAAATGTTAAGTTATCATTACTTTATTTCCTTTATAGCTACTGTTGAGATACTAATCACATGGATTAATATTGTCCAATTCAGTGATTATTAAATGAAAGAAAATTTGATTGACCTTATATGTTTAAATAGAAATAATATAGTTGGTTAGGTAACTAATATAGTAACTATTAAATTAAAAAAATTCGAAAATTGATTCTTTTAATATCAACTTTTAGTATTAAATTACAAGCATGGACCGTGTCAATAATTTTTACTCAGAAAAGGCGTATGACAACCTCCATTTCTTTATGAGTTTAAAAATGGGTGCTAAAAATGATTTAACGGTCAGATGATTCTTTACGTATCTGTTGGCCACGTAGGTTGAATACAAAATATAAGAATAAAAATACTGGGTTACATAAAAAGAAAAAACTAAATCAATTATGATTTATCCAATTAAATTTAAGAATTTCTTTACAATAAAAAGAAATATGTATTAGTAATTAATTTGGATTGCTCACATACCGATGGATCACGCATTTTTTGATAAAAAAAGTAAAAATAAAGATTAATTAGACGATGAAATACACACGGTGATCAGCAAAATAAAGAGGTTTACCAGCATAAAATAAATTTATATCAACGCATTTTTTTTGATAAATAAGTAAAAATAAAAATCAATAGATAAGAAATACACAAATATGAGATATAAGGTTGATCAGCAAAATAAAATGTTTTACCAGATGAATTGCGATTACAAAATATAAGTATAAAGTCAAATTTGATCACCAAAATATAAAATCAAATTTTGAAATGAAACTGAACTGTTGTTACACGGATTGTATTATTCTTTGTTGCAGGATTATTGCTCTGTCGCATGATCACATTTTTTCTGTTGATCTCTGTCATTTGTTATGTTAATTATTGTGTTATATGATTCACGTATGCTGTCGCTTGATGCTGTTCAATATGTTCCCAACAAACGTTTCTCTAAGAAAAAGATTCCTGATTTGTTTAATGTTTTTGTTAGTATATTTCATCTGTATGTTGAGTGTGTGATTTTCGATGAATTCTTTTATCTCTAATTGTTTTATTTTGTATATGTATTAAATACTTCTTATGTTTAGTTTGGATATCGAGTAAAAAGTTTTCCCTTTACTTTTCGATTGGATTGATATATTAGATGGGGATTGATTTAGTGTTGATTTTCTGAAATCTAAAGGTAAAATAATTTTTACGACAGTGTTTCGGTGAATACTACCACAACATTAATGAAGCTGGTATAAGATAAATAAAATTCGTGTTAGAATTAAAAATATAGATTCGAATAGATTTTGTTAGGTGTTCACACTGAGTTTATAACGTTGTCTTTTCCATTATTAGCATTTATAAACCTGTATCCGGTTGAATTATGATGAGGCTGTGGGGGTAACACGCATATTTTAATGTTGAAAATGAGTCATTGGCTGCTTTGTAGTAGAATTTTATATTTTTATGTCTCGAGAAGTACGCTCTCTTTACTATTTTTTACATATGACCAGAATCATAGTTAGCTACTTTGACTAGGTGTAAGGTACTTGATTGATTCATATTAGTGTTTGTAGGTGGGATGATTATTTTTATTCCTTTTTTGCTTTATTGAATTTGACTTTTGATTTCGTTGCTGTGACTGGAGTGATTTTGGTCGTATATATATTTATAATTTTTTATGGGTGATTTTTGAATTTTCTATTTGTATCTGTGGTTAGTTCTTAAATAAATTTTTTCGTTGTTCCATACTAACATTTTATCTGTCGTTGATGTGTATCAGCACTAAACTTATTTTGTTGTCATTCAATCTCTTTTTCCTTGAGTATTTCCACTTAATCTTATGGTATCAACGTTTCTATTGTTATTTCTTCTATTTATTTTAGTTTCTTTCCTTTCTTATATCCGTATTTATTCAGTATACGTTTTAATTGAAAAGCTTGACTGTTCCGATTTGTATTTGATTATTTGTTGTTTGTTCTTATTTATCTGGTTGTTTCCTTGTCATTGGAGGTTTCTTTCTTTTTCGTATGCGTTCTAATTGATTGGTTGTTTAATTTCTATGCGAGTTTAATTTACTTTTTGATATGAAAAATTGTTTTCATCTTGACCCGTGTACTTTTAGTAAATCTTATGTTTTTGCTTTGTCGAGATTACTATTTTTAAAAAAAAAAAATATAATAAGCTTTGACATAATTTTGCGATTTTTTGGATAATTCCATTATTCCATTTGATTTTTTCTATTTTCTGATTAGCTCTTGGTTATGGAAGATATTTTTATCTCGCGTACTCATCTTAATTGTACTTGATAATTTATCTTTGATCATTTTATGAAAGTTTCCTTTGTTGAATACATGCGTGTGTTTTATTTTCTTGATTTATAGCCTAAATCACTCGGTTCAATTATCAATTGTGTAGAATAATGGTGCTTGCCAACTTTCCAATTCGATTACATATTCACTGTATTTTTTGAGCAATCTCGGTTATTATTTCGTGGTTTTCTTTGGAGCTCAATTCTATTTTGTTGCATTTACTAACAGGCAGTATAATTGCTTTAGTCTGTGATAATCTATATAATATTCATTTAAATTCTTTTTTATATTGTAATATCTCCGTCGGTTTATATTTTTTCGTGCCTACTCATTCTTAAGTATTTCAGTCGATTGCCTTTGTTGCTTTACTTTTGGTCTATTTCTCTGTGTTATCTCACATAATTTCATTCGATGTCTTGTCTAATTCAGCTTCTTTCCCGCTGCTGTCTGGCATCCTTTTGTATTAATTCGCATTTCCTGCAACTCTCTTTTCATATTTTCAAATTTTTCGTCACTTATTACTTTTATTACAGCCGGTTTTCGTCTTGGCTCTTTGGTACTTTTATTTCCTACTTTCATCTTTCGATAATTTCGTATATTGTATGTTTGATTCAAATTCTCTATTCTGGACTATATCTTTTTTGTTGAATATTGGACTTGAATTTTTACTTATTACTTCATACTTATATTATAATTACCCACTGTTCCAGCTCCTTTCCGGACTTGAATTTCTATCTATTCGTAAATCTCTTCCTTGAGGTGTCAGCGTATGATAGTATCTTCTGATGATTCTGATTTCTGCCATATTTATTCTCCTCGTTATCTTTATTAGGATACATATTTGTCATTCTTTACAGTCTTTATATTCTTGGTATATCTTTTCATATCTTTCCATTTAGTTGATTCGCTTTTATTCTGTTATATTTTGTTCTATTTTCGATTTGTTTCTCTCTTGTCCTTAATTGTAGGTTATGCTTCTATTCTTCGAGCTTTTGCCATTAGTTCATCAATATTTTGTTTCAACTGCTATTAGTGCTGCTTTGATATATTATGTCATACCACTCAAAAAATTGATCCTCAATTTTACGTGCTCTATATTATTCCCTCTCCGAATGCCATTTTAGGCTAATTTTTTTTAAGCCGGATAAATATTCTCCTATTAAGTCTCGTTCATACCTTGTATACAGATTCTTGAATTATATTGTATGCATATCCTTTTGAATTCTGTTCGGAACTATATATAATTCTCTACTATTGATAAACTAAATCTTTCCACATTTAGCGGGTACATCCCCAATCATTCTTATAGGCACTGTAATCAAATCCTTTCAAATATAATGGTACTCTTTTAATTAAAATCGGCCTCGGGTCAATTGTATGCTATTGCGCAATGTTTTATTCCTCAAAAATATTCATCAAATTTCTTCGGTTTGCCATGATAGTCTTGATTGGTAACATGCTTAATTTAAACTTCTGTATCCCATTCCTAACATATATTCGTTGTTTTGTTATCTATATATACATCTCTGTTTTTCAAATTATATTGTATATCATTTTCGTTATTCATTATTGTGAGTTTGTTATAATAGTGATTTATCAAATTTAATTTATTCACTGACTAGAAATTTCTTTTTCAATGTCCAAAATTTAAAATTTTACTCATGGGTTTACACTTAATTTCAATTATTGAAATTTCGCAAAAAGCTAGATGTCGATATCAAAATAATCAAAATTTTAGGGTTTGTTGCAACCCAAAAATTATTCACTACAGTTAGAGTTCTTTTCAAACTCTTTCAAAATATGACGTAGTAGAGTTTCGTTTCACTCTTTTATTTAACCAAGGGGTTGAAGTTTCGTTTCAACTTCAACGTTAATTCAAAATGTGAAATTCGTTATCAATCTTTTCAAACAATTTAAAACTTTTAGACAGTTTTTTTCAACTCTTCAAAAAATATATATGCACGATAATAGAGTTTCCGTTTCAGAGCTCTTTCAAAAACTGTATACTACAGTTCGTTTTCAACTGTTTAAAAACTTATCTACAGTTTCGTTTTCAAGTTTAAAAAACTTATACTACAGTTTCGTTTCAAACTGTTTTACAAATTCTATACAGATTTCGTTTCAACGTTCTTTTTTGTTAAAATTTATTTCAAGAAATTTACTACAGTTTAAAACTTTGCCAGGTTTTGGCTGTTTTATATCAAAATTAGTTTTTTTAACAATGTTGAATGTTTTTTATATTTTTTAATTTAGCCTTTTGATAATTAGTTGTTATCCTCACTCGGGCACAATTTTGTGTAAG
>JACMZG010001914.1:14164854-14189662 GCA_018340805.1 Microvelia longipes
TATCCTTTTTGTTTTGCTGTAGTATGTAGTATATTAAGAGAGTTTTCAATTGCATGAAGCTATTATTTTTAATAAAATAAATTAAGTAGAGTAAATTTTATTATAGGCTAACTCATGTTAAAATAATATTTTGCTGTCAATAAATATCTACCTTAATTTATAAATGTAATAATAATATATGTAAGAATACAAACTCCAGGCAGACGGCTTAGGCCATGCCTTACTATGTATCATTTATTTGTAATTTTAATTATTGTTTTTAATTTGTAAATATACATATTTACTTACTTACTTACTTACTTACTATATATTTAATATACTTGAACAAGTATATTAATTAACACTTATGATCAAGTGTTAAACATTTATTGATAGTGATCAAGAAATTAAAAATACGCCGCCAGAATTTAAACATTTGGCCGACGAGGTGATCATATGTGATCATATGAAATACATAACACTGTTTTTCTTCTAAAACGATTTTTAGAAAAAAACTATTAATAGTTTCAGGATTTTGGAGATTATTATTACGCAGGAAAAAGGACAGGCTTAATTTACCTCGACTCGTTTTACTGTCACGATTTACTCGAAAGTAAATATAATCTTGTAATAAAAATATACAATTTTTTCTCGCTCAAATTCAGTTTCAACCCTACTATAGATCACCTTTAGAATCCCATTTCGTGAAATTAAAGTATAATAAAACAACACCTACTTTTTACTCAATGGGGATGAGTAACTTAACTATTAACATAATTAAGTTAATAACCAATTACGCCACTTAGAATAGTCCAATTGAGCTGAAACTGGTCCCCATTGTTTTAGAATCCCAACGACCATATGAAGCCACTTTTAAGGTCCATCAGCATTGCGAATTTGCTTAGCGCGCCTTAGTTCAGTGGGAGCCATTACTGTCCAGTCTGTCTAGGACTGAGTGTTTAAATAAATAAATAAATAAATAAATAAGTCTTTATTTGCTTGGGTGTACATAATGTAAAAAATTATGACAAAAGCATAGTCATTACAAAAATAAGTTAAAATAATCATTAAAACTATTTAAAATTTTATAAATTCTAGTGAAACTAATTTATGAAAAAAATACATAATAAAATATAACAGACAAACAAGACGACAAGACAAACATGACTAGATAGTAATGGTTTTTAGAGACAGGTACTCAGTAATATTATAAAAAGGATTCTTTAATAAGAATTCCTTTAACTGCTTTTTAAAATTCTTTAAAGGTAACTTTTGACTAGTATAATCTAACTTATTAAATAACTTAATACCTAACACTGAATGCCCAACTTGGGACTTATTTAGCCTGTGCATTGGTACTGGCAGCAAATGTTTGGACCTAGTACTATAACTATGATTGACTTTATTTTTCAAAAAATCAGCCTCATTTGATTTAATATAAAGTAAAGCATTATAAATAAATAAATTCACTATTGTTAAAATATTAAGTTTTTTAAATAGAGGTTTGCAGTGTTTACTTGGTTTTGATCTGGTCATAATCCTAAGCATCTTTTTTTGTTGGATGAGTAATTTTTCTGTATTTATATGGCCCCACAAAAGAATACCATATGCTAATCTGCTCTGCACCATTGATTTGTAAACAGAAATTAAGACTTGTTCAGGTAAGACATCTCTAAGCTTTCTAAGCAAAAATAAGTATTTGCCAGTTGATAAGTATATTTGCTGTATATGGGGTTTCCAGGTAAGCTTCTCATCCAAGGTGAGACCCAAAAATTTCAATGGACTTTGATTTCTGTTTCCTGTCTTAAGGCTTAGAAGTAACTGTTGAGTTTTATCTTGGTTCATTGAAAAGTTGTTAATGATAAACCAGTGATTTATTTTGTTTAAACGGTCCTGTGCTATTCGTTTTAGTTCTTGTTCATCTGAATTACTATGAACTAGATTATTATCATCACAAAAAGCGATAAGGTCCTCCTCAAGGTCAACTGGTTTTTCAAATTCCATATACGGAGCAGCATCATTAGCGCTGATCAGGTACAGTACGGGTCCGAGTACCGAGCCCTGTGGTATTCCACCTTCAACGGGTATCCATTCAGACATGCTATTGTTGTATTCGACACATTGGAATCTACTTGATAAAAAGTCCTTAATTATTTTTAGTGCGTTTCCTTTTATTTGCATTAGCTCACATTTTGCTATTAATATATCAGGTTTCACTGTGTCGAAGGCCTTGGATAGATCACAACTGGTCAGCAGTACCTGATCTCCCTGTTCAAAGTTGTGAATGACTTTTTCAATTATCGCTAGTACTGCATCTGTAGTGGACTTTCCCCTCCTGTATCCAAACTGCTGAGGTGATAATATATTGTTTATCTCCAAGTAAGTTACTAACTGTATAGCTATTGCAGTTTCTAATATTTTTCCTAAAACTGGGGTGATACTTACAGGTCGATAACTACTAGGGTTATTTTGATCACCTTTTTTATATATAGGTGAAACTTTAGACCATTTTAGCATACTAGGAAATATTCCCTCTATAAGGCAGCTGTTTACAAGTGAGGTAAGTGGTTTAATTATTGCCTTAATATTTTCTTTTATAAGAGTACTTGTCAAACCGAAACAGTCTCTTGCATTAGAATTTTTCATATTTGAATCACCTTAGAATCCCCCTGATCGGTAAGAGAGATTTTCATGCCGACGAGTTATTAAGGTCGGACCAACTGACTGTAGATTCTGACTGATGACTCATGAGGCGCTGTCCACCTAGCTCAGGGTTGCTTGGGTTGTTAGTGGAGGGGGAAGCTCACTGTGTCGTCTCACCAATTTCTGCTTAGATCTAAATAATTATTTTATACGTATTTATGGGACAGACCTCGTATACCAAATGCCCAAACTCTAACTCTACTAAATCCAACATAAATCGTAAAGGTCATTGACCTTATATACATATATATAATATACACACACACACACCACACACACACACACACACACACCATATATAATATATTATATATATATATAATATATATATATATATATACTATTTGCGCCACTAAGGATGATCCAATTCAGCTAAAACCAGTGTTAAACGATTCAGCTGGCCATCTAACTCAATATGTCATACCTTGAATCATGAACATTTTATGGTTCAAAATTGTATTTTTTTCACGACTTCATATCTTGGATTGATGTCAAGTTATATATCTATAGTCTTATAAATATTTATATGAGTTGTATAATATTGAAAAGAGCAAATCAATTATAGATCCAATTTGGTTGGTTGGTTTGGTGTTTGTTTTATGTTTAATGAGCGGATAATTCTTATTATACTTCTAATCTACTCAGTAACAGCTTGGAATGTCCGTTGTATGACAAGGACAGGTCAACTTTAATGCAGTGGGTAATTTTGGGGACCTCTCACCCTTGGCCACCTTTGTTTTCTACATTTCTATCCAAGGAAATTATTAATTATTTCATAGCTTTTATTTGCAACCTTGATTTTGATTTAATTTAGATAAGCCATTTTATTTATTTTTATTTCATTTTTCTCTCTTCTTCGTTAAAATTTATATAAAAATGTTTTTAGAATTGATTGTTTGTGGTCGCAATATGAATTTGTAGAAGGCTGCTGTCTTTTATGTTCGCTAAAGTGTTTAATCATTATGTTAATCTTTCTTTTGGTTTGTTTTTACGATTGCTCTAGTTGTGTTTTTTGTGTAAGTATTGCTCTCTCATGATGAGCTTGTATCTTAATATTAATTATCTTATGCCTCCATAAATTCATTTTGTGATTACTCTTTTAGTCTTTTATACTCTTCGTTCAATTATAATTTGTTATTTATAAGATTTAGCAGTTGCACCAGATTACAATTTTTGTTTTATATTTTAATTCTTTGCATTAACATTAATCCTGTTCTTTCATACTCAATATAATTTGGCCAGTAATTTTGTTTTATTTCATGTTATTTTTAACATAGAGATTAAATGGTTTCTTTTCCATTTGTTACTAATTTGCAGATTGTTCCTAACCTAGCTTTAGTAGCATCTGAGGCAACTGCAAACTAAGAGGATTTTTCATTTTATTTTATTTTTTATGTTAAGTTTTCACTTTAATTTCTTAGTATTTAAGTAGATTAGGCGTCATTTAAGTTGAACATGATGTACTTTGAAATTTCTACATTCTTGTTGAAATGCATGTAGTATTTAATAAATGGAGCATGCAGTTGCAATTGCTCGAAAAAAAAAAAAAACACACACACACACACACACACACACATATATATATATATACTATTTGCGCCACTAAGGATGATCCAATTCAGCTAAAACTAGTCTTAAACGATTCAGCTGGCCATCTAACTCAATATGTCATACCTTGAAGCATTAACATTTTGTGGTTCAAAATTGTATTTTTTTTCACGACTTCATATCTTGGATTGATGTCAAGTTATATATCTATAGTCTTATAAATATTTATATGAGTTGTATAATATTGAAAAGAGCAAATCAATTATAGATCCAATTTGGTTGGTTGGTTTGGTGTTTGTTTTATGTTTAATGAGCGGATAATTCTTATTATACTTCTAATCTACTCAGTAACAGCATATTTTATGTAAACTACGTTGCATTGTAGAAGAAATAAAGTAATTAATATTAAGTTTTTTTAGTTATAACTAAATTGATTATAAGTAAATGACATTAATATTTGATTGAAGTACTATGACCTCAGTGTGAGTGAATATAGTATATAAAAGAAGCCGAGAGAATCAAGCAGTATTGTGTTGGTTTATCTTTTTAACTTAACTTTTTTTTCTTACAACAAACAATTTATTAATTTCTTTTAATTTTCTTGTTTTTTTAAACACCCCAACACTCAGGCTTTGCCTTGTGGGTTACTTGGATACTTTTGTGTTAATTTGTTTTGTTAATTTGTAAGGCAAAGCCGCAGGTGAAAACTTCATTATCTCCCGAGGCCTTAAGACCTAAGGAGGTAAACAAGGAAGCTCCCAAGGCTTCGCCGTAGGAAATAACTTTCGAGGCCTAGCCGAGGAAGATAGTACGAAAGGAGAAATTCTTCGGTCCCTGTCGCGTATTAAATTTAACCTACGATAGATCATATAAATAAATCAAACACTTATTATACATACATACCTGTAAAAAGTATTCATATATTTTAACAAAGATAACTACCTAAACTGAACTCAACGTACAATAGATAATTTAATTTATATAAACTTAGATAATAACTAAAATATAATTGCTGATGATGATAAGAATGAGAAGTTACAATTTACAGGGATGTTAATAACGATTGTAGTGAGATTTTTATATTTTGAACACATCTTTCATTTATCTCTCTTTTTCATTCCTTACATTATTTAGAATTTGTTTTATGACAAATTCCAGACTGCATAGATGACTATATATATATATATATATATATATATTATATATATATATATATATATATATATATATATATATATATATATATATATATCCTTCTGCCACTTCACTAGATTCCCATGCATTTTAAAAGTTGTCAGATTCACCTACATTAGCAAAAATGTTGATGTTTTACACAGGCACTGCCTTCTGTATATTTTACGATCACGGAGATTTAAATTAATACTACAATTTTTACGACTCTAGGGACGTAAATATGTGTTTTACGTCCCTAGGGACGTAAATACGTGGTTTATATCCTTAGGACGTAAATATGTGTTTAGATCCCTAGGGACGCATAACACGTAGTTACATTAATCAAATAAAATTACATTTAGAAATAGACGAAGGATCCAAAGGGTCTAGGTCTAATTAAAACATTTTTTAATGAAACCCTTTTTTAAATATGACCAACTAATGTTTATTTTATCATAAAGTTATTTATCAGCACTGCATACATGTGAGTAAATGTTAGGCTCTTGAAAATACTGATAACTGATGAGTTGAAGTAAAAGTTATTAAGTTGATTTACCATGTTAGTTAGACTAATATAGTATACTAAAAAAATTAGTACTATACAATACAATATAAAGTTGACTAACTATTTTAAAAGTACTTTTATTTGTTTGTAGATCTGAATAAGACTAGTGGTAGGCTAAGATAGTCATTTGATATGAGAAAAATATTTTTATCAGTCTCATCAAGTGTCCAAGATTTCATGATGTACAGTGTCATGTATACTATCTGCTTTTAACCGCCATTTTTTAGATATTTTAATATAATGTATCCAGCCTGCGGCTCTGGATCGCAGCTGACTGAAGCGATAAACAATATAACACAGACTGCCATAAAGATTGCCTTCATCATCATGTTTCTGTAACGATAAGAGAAATAAAGCAAAGATAAGTGAAATCCGTTGAAATAAATGTTGTAGGAATAAATATGTATGTATCCTCTGGTTTCAAAGCAGACCTGACTAGATGCTGCTTAATCGAAATCAGGTATTTACATTTTGGTTTTATGTTATGACGGTCATGTAACTACTAATTAAATAAAATTGACTGTAGTGGAGGCAAAAGGTCGATCCGAGGCCCTCCTCCACATCCTCCTTTACATTATCCCTCCTGCTACACCTTCTCCTCCACGACAAGGTTAATTTCTATTCTTTTACAGTTACCCCACCTCTTATACTTGTATAGTTTTGCTTTGCATTGAGTAAAAACGTTCATTATCCTATTATCCCTTTAAACCCTTTCCCCTTTTTGATCCAGCAAGGCAGGACAGCCCCTTTCAACAAAACGATTTTAACTAGAAAAAGTGTTATGCTTTGGCGGGTGGTTTTATTCAATCTATACTTTAATCGGGTAAGGCAAAATATGTCGTCTGCAATGTCTTTACGCAAGACAACGATATCGAGTTTGTCGAGGGAGGCGTCTTTTCTTGCCAAAATAAATTAAAAATTTCCCCTAACCTTTGAGCAGGAACGACAAAATATGTTGTCTGCGAGAGACGTAACGGAGGCCGTAATACTTCACGGGAGAGTGCAATACCACGTTGGCTGCAGCGGAAGCTTCATCTCAAGCCAAAATAAACAAATTTAGAAGTGCTGTTGGTACGTGTAGATGTGAGAGGTAGTAAAATGTCTGGTAGCACAGGGCCGTCTTTACAGTTTACACTGAGGTACTGTATGACTGACTCCATTAACTATGTGACTCCATCAAGGTACCTGACCAGGGTGGGGCGCTTAGTTTAGGGGCATACGGTGGTAGGAGTCACTGGTGAATAATAATAGAATAATGAATCTTTAATTGGACTTACTTGATATCTCATTTTAAGTTGTATAATTTATAAATAGTATAAGCAAACCCTTGCCTAAATAAGATTAATTAATATATATTTATAAATAGATAAACCGTTTATTTAAATACAATTCTAATCGTCAAAGCTAACGATTTTTTTCTTTATTTTTATTATACATTCCTTTTTACTACAGTCATTTGTTTTTAAATATTTTTAGTTTTTTTTTTAAAAACTATCTTACCTGGTATATCAATTCAAACGACTAAAGGATCTAAATGTATCTTGCCATGGCAAATTATTATTTACAGAATGTTGCGTGATCCTCTTTGCATCCTATTTATTTACTACACTCTGAAGTTAATTAATTACGTCTTTTAATTGTTCGTATCATTTCAGCTTATTAACGTCAAGAAAATATTGGCTTCAAATATTTTTCATTTTATTTAATTAACATATTTCTCCTGTAATGCAACGTCATTTACATTAAATATGCAGCTACTAATTAGATCAATGTTAGCTCATCAAATAAAATAATTATTATCTTTTTTATCAATTTTTTTTTAAGTTTTGCTTATCAGATAGCGTAAAAATTAAATTGAAAGGTCAAATTTATTGGGTTCTAGAGATGTAGGGCTAAAAAGATAAGTATACAGCGCAATTTTTCACTTGGGTACCGACAATATATTTACTAAATCATATAAAAGAAATTATTTAACAATCTTAATAGGGGATATTGAAAAACAATGTGGCTTTTGTATGGGGGTATGGTGGGGGGAAATGAAAAAGAAAAAAAATGGAGATCAAGAAAATAAGGCGATATAGGGCGAAATCGCCCTTGGTTCCCAGTCATGACATTTCATTTCAATCAGTCATGTTTTAATTTTTAACGAAAGTTTTATCGTAATCCAAAAAATGTCATATACGGGTTAATGACGTCATAAAAAAATATTTTTAGAATACCACGACTACAGCGGTAGACTGATTTTTGTTCAAAATTTCAACTCTCTAGCATAAATACACAGGGCGCAACGATGATAACAGACAAACGGCCCACACACCAACACATAGACACACATACAGACAGTCAACTTTGCAAAAACCACTCAGGAGGCCTTAAAAACACCTGAAACAGATAATTTTTATCCGTTTTTATCCCGGATTTTGGATTTTTATACAGGAACACTACTACTATACATGTATACCTACGGTATAAATGAGGTCTATCTATCTGTCAATATATATATATATATATATGTATATGTATAGTAATAAAACTTAATTAGGCAAGTGGTTTTCATCGTACTGTCTGTCTGTCGGACCGTGTCTGTGCCTCGCGTTTATAACTCCTGCTGTGTTTATGCTAAACGGATGAAACTAAGAGCATTAGATTTCAAGCATGTAGCTCCCATTACCAGTGGATCGCAACCAAACTAGACGTTACAGCGAGCCATTTGGTTAACACTTCTAGTATAGTATAATTACTGTATAGGTAGGTATTTGAGTATAGCTAGTGAGAGAGGTAAGGAATAAAATTCTCGAGTCTCCAGCAACCAATAACTGAGAGGGGCTCGTCTCAACACCGAGTATTCACTTAAATTTAATAAATAGTTATCAAAATTTCGTTTCCTTGAGGTAATGTTTGGATTATTTATTATTGATGGGGAAACTTGTGAACAATTTCCTATGGTTTCAGTAGATCTGTCTATTGACTTGGATAGAAAAGTTCTCAATAATTTTCTGTAATGTTCGAGATTTTGCCCTGTATGGGTTGGAATGCCAAAAGCAATACATTGATCGTAAGCATCATTTTTATTCAGGTTTAATATCCAAAATTTATTTTTTGGATACGATAAAAGTGTGTACACCATGTTTAAATAAATTAAATTTTAATAAATTAGATTTTTGTGAATTAGCCTCTCCAAACATGCCTCAAAGCAATGAAATTTAAGTGAAAAAATGATTAAATTGAAAGAAATAAATAAGTAAAATAAAATAATTGATACTCCCTGGTCAATCTTTTGAGCGAGTCACGGATGCGCGTTATTTAGGTCAAAAATATTTATTCCGGCGAGCTCTACTTGGTGTTCATACATAAATTGTAGTAGATAGTTTCTTTAAAAATAAAATTATTGTACCCATATTGGTTATAATAATTGCGTTAAAAAAATTAAGAGTGATATAAGAAGTATTAGATATTATACATGAAAAAAATATACTTATAGATTTTGTGCAATCAAAATAGCTTGATACTTAAGACTTTACTTTTTTTTCCAGCATGATATTCAAAAATAGCAAAATTTTGGGGGAACATTTTTGTATTAATTAAACGAAATTTTTAATAAATATAAAAGAAACGAATCAAACCACGGATGCTACCATTTTGTAACCATTTGGTCACAACAAGTACTCAAAACTAACAAACCCAAGCCATTTTGATGTGCTTGAATAATTAATAGGTAATAATATATAGATATAGGTATAGTACGAACAGGTAGGACTAACTGGTAGAGCTAGGATGTATCTGGAATAGGGGTGGGAGTCATGGACGACGGTGTTAAGGTAGATTAGTGCATAGAAGTATAGAGGAGGGATATGGGGGGTCTGTGATGCATGGTCACAGAGCCAATAAAAGAATTTTTTGGTCGGGCTTTAAAAATTTTAAGGGTGCCACCCTCTGGAAAATTACAAAAAAATGATCGGCCACGTGTATAAATTTAAAGAATTCCACTCCCCTAAAAAATTGGTATAATTGGCTCTAATTCTCTAATAACCCAATAATAGAGAACACTTTTCACTCCCTAAAAACTAGTTAATAAACTTTACATTATACACTGTCTGGAGATAAAAATATTTTAAGTGATAACTAAACTTATTTTATTAGAAATGCGGTCTTAGAAATATTTAGAAGCATATCTCTTGTATTCTGCTGATAACAGAGATGTTGCAGAAACCCCAATTCGACATCGTTTTTAAAGCGTAATATTATTAATCTATTGCCTAAATTATAATTTATTAGTTAGAATAGCATTTTAAATAATACAGATATGAACAAAATAAATAGAAATATAAACAAGCTACCAATCTTGGAACAAAAATTCACTGCCTCTTTTCCCCAGAATCCCTAAATTCCTGTTTAATTTTAATCATTTTATTAATCCCAGCTATCTATTTAAAATATTATCTATAAAATAAATTTCTTACCTGGTTCACTATGCAAACGAATAAGTATGTAAATGTTTCTTGCTCTGGCAAATATTATTTTATGGAATGCTGCTTGGTCTACTCTGCATATCATTTATATACCATATTGCCCCTCACTAAACTTAATTAAAGACTTGTAAATTGAATGCCATTATAATTTATCATTCAAAATTAAAAAAAAATAAGCTAATCTTATTACATGAATTTACATAAAAAATTTTGTTTTGTTTAAATTAAACAACATATCATTTATTGTACACTTTTTATTATCTCTTAAGTAGTTTAAAAAATGGTGGCTAATTAACAAAATGAATAGAACTATATAATTAACCAGAATTAAACGAAAATAATAGAAACAATAGGTGCCTGAAGTAAAAGTATTTCCTAAATTTGATAGTTTAAGGAATAATTTTCCTATTTATACAGAAGGTATATAGGAAAAGTGTTATGTTTGCGAAAATCTGAAACTAGGATATCACCGGAATTACAAGTTATGAGGTTTTTTAAGACCCCCAAAGTGGATTACACAAAGTTTTCGTTATTAGTCAGAGTGTACTGTGTGTGTGTCTATTAAAATAACAGTTAAAAAGAGTTAAAACATGAATATTTTTTATGACGTCATTAACTCGCAATAATGGCAGGAGATATTTCGAAAAATCTTAAAACGCGAAAAAATTTTGCGATGAATTTGAGATTTGATTAACATGTAGCATTAAGACTAAAATTTGTGCTATGCTTCATTTTATCATCAGCATTAGTTCAATTTTTATCGAATGTCTTGAATACGTTTTTTAAAAAATTGTAGAAAATCGGGAAATAACCCATTTTAGTATTTATTTCAATACGATAAGTATATCTATGCTGTTTGTTAAATCATAACAGTTAAGCAACATCAACCGTGGTCAGTGCTGGGTTGGGTGACTGCTGGAAATGAAACGGATGTATTTACTATCTGAGAACAAGTGAAGCGAGTCTATTGCCGTGTTGCGTTGCAGTATAAAGTTAACCACTTGTTTATTCTGAGGACGAGTGAAGCGAGTTATAAGTAAAGAGAATGAATCGTAGCAAATCATCATCAAATGTGATGAAGAAATTGTGATGAGATATGTCTGTTGTTAAAAAAATATTATCAAGGCTGGCCTAATGATAAGAGACATTTACCTAATCTTGTTTAGCCATACTAGGCTTTTAAGGAAGATATAGATTGTGTCAAAGGTATGGTCAATAATTGATACAAAAAAGCAATAAATACATTCATAATCCAACATCTTGTATAAAATAGATCAAAATAGACAACAATGGCAGACATTTTGGGTGACGATGAACAAACTATTCAAAATGTATTAAACTTTTTAACAGATAATGAGTTTTATCCAGACATATAACCAGATACTATCCAAATTATCCATATAAACGTATAGAGTATAAAATGTAGTCTTATTTTAAATCTTACAACATCTAATTTAAACTTATACTTAATATCAGCTAGATCTCATATATCTAAGTAATAAATCATCTAGCTTATCTTGACCATTTAACGTCTGGAGATAAAATCTTGATTGAACCTTAGGAGTAATATGCTATTTTCCCCCTCCAAATTACCTTCCTCGGCTTCGCCTCGGGAGTTAATAGCCATAACAACCTCGGCTTTGCCTCGAGAATTAAACACATAAATCTCTCGGCTTCGCCTCGGGAGTTAAATACCTTGGTTACCTCGGCTTACGCCTTAGGAACCAACTAACTACTCAGGGAAATAATAGCATTCTTTACTCCCTTGTTACATAAATAACTATTCTATTCTATTGTAATTCAATACCAGATGTATTTATACTATTAAATTTGAGAAAAAATTCATTCCTTGTATGCCAATCTAAACGACTAAGGATCTAAATGTGTCTTGCTCTTGCAAATAATTCTTTGCACAATGCTGCTTGATCCTCTCTGTATCTTATTTATATACCATATTCACTCTCTCTGAGGTAACTAAATACTTTAATTACTTATTAATGTCATTTATCGTCGATTATTCATAATTAAAAAAGTAAATCCTCATATACAATGCATTTTGCTTATATGTTTTTACTATAATGTAAAATAATTTACATAAATTATGCAGTAATTAAGTAGAATAGAAATTTAAAAGTGATAAATAATATCAGCTCATTAAACATTGTACACTTACAAAAATACTTCTAGCGAAGTTGCACTTCTTGCGAATTTTCTTTAATAAAATCCGGTATTAGGATGAGTGTCATGGTAAAAGTTGGACCCGAAATTGTGGTTAAAATCTGAGGACTTTAAGAAGCATAGTATTAGAAGAGGAGTCATATAAATAAAGTAATGTTGAAATTCATACAGTAGGGTGAGGGGCGCGGGACACAGTAGTCCAACTTCCTGGTTTGAGGTGGTCCTAAAAACAGGGTCTAGTTGCATCAACTACCGCACCAAGCGCTAGTTTCACCTTGTACAGCCGTTATCAATATTGTTGTCAGTTTTAAATCGAGACGTCTATGTTTTTAAAGACGTAAACAAGGCAATTTTTAACTTATGAACAATTTTTGTGTTTATAAGATAATTTGTTTAGGTTTATCTATTATAAATATTATTATATATTATTGATTTATAGTAAATATGCATTTCTCCTGTGTTCTGGTCTCTCCTTCTTGCTAGTTCATGACTATTTGATCTGTGGATGGTTCTCTCTTTTAACCCTTGTTAGAAAATGCAGCCTGGAGATGTAGTTTCTCATTATCCCAGGATTATTTATCGCTAATTTTAAAGCCTTTTAAGACCAAGGAGTTTATCACTTCATCCTTTGTGGTGGATGATGATATGAGTTTGCGTGAAGATACCAATCCGTATGCTTTAACATCACAAGCATATCTGGAAAAGCTAGTGATCTATTATTCTCTACTTCCATCGTGATCTTTATGTTCGGGTGGATAGAGTCCAAACGTAGTAAGAATTTATTCAAAGTGTCTTTTTCATGTGACTGGATAAAGAAAATATCAATAGCATTATTTTTCTCAAGGCAGCCTGAATACGAGCAGACAATATTCTTTTGGATTTAAAACGACCCAAATATTTGCAGCCACAGGTGACAAAAGACTACGCACAGTAGAACCCTCTGTTTGCTGGTAGTATTCCCCGTAGAACGTAAAGTACGTGGTTTTGAGGAAATTTTCGCGATTTTGGCTAGATCCTTATGATGTGGTAATTGCTTAGAAAATCATATCAATTCTCTTAAAGAAGTCTCCAAGCAGTTTTCACATACTTATGCACTGAAATTATGGTTCCCGCAAATTCAAAATAAACGTTATGCTTAAGAATGGTATGCTTATGATCTAGCTCATGATATAATACATTCAAACTTCGAACATAAATTAAATTAAAAGATCTATAAAGAAATATATATATATATATAATATATATATATATATATATATATTATATATATTATATATGTATATGTATATTTATATGTATTTATTATATTTATATCAAGTGTGATTGTGTATTAAGTATTATTAATTAAGTGTGGGTAACATGAGTGACAGTGATTTATATAAACATGAGTTTTCCGAAAGGTATTGTTACTTAGTTAGGGACCATTTAAAATGGTTTTTGACCATACTTCTGGTTCCAACACCAGCAATGAAACCCATCTTATTACCGATTTTTTTCAAAGAAAATTCGGTAAAAGTGAATAATAATTTTTAATGAGCCGATATTTATTATTATTGTTCTAAGTTTTTTATTAACTGCATACTTCATGTAAATTATGTTGCACTATATTAATTAAATAAAATGCAGTATATCTAAAGATAAAATGTTTCAATGATAAACAATTTCATAATAAGTGACCTGCGTAAGTAATTAAAGTTCTTAGTTTACCTTAGTGTGGGTGAATGTGGTATATAAATAAGATGCAGAGAGGATTGGGATAGACCGCTATCCTAAATTAATAATTTAGTCTAATCCTAGACTAAATTCATCTACTTTTATAAGATTTAGTTATTATTTTTTATAATATGAATTATTTTTTCTATTAAAAAAAATGTTTTGTTTTTAATTAACCAAAATGCATGGAATTTCCTCCTTCGAAATGTAAAAAAATTAAAAATTAACAAAATATTTGAGAATAAATAATTAACATTATACAATAACTAATATTATCTATAAATTATAAGGAAAAAACAAATAATGATGAAATATATAGCCGCGCACAAGCTGTAGCTTATGCGGCTATTAAATAATTTATTATTTTGATATTTTCATTGTCATATTCCATTGTCAAATAGACTTTTATTATTATTTTATATTTTATTTTGTTTTAAACACTATGTGATTGTTTACTTGGTTTTATTGTTATTTAATTTAATATACAGGGTGACTTACTCTTAATGGGACAAAATAATTTGATTCTATGGACCAGATGAACAAAAAATGTCATGTAAGCATAGGGTCGATTCTCAATAGTTTCTCTAGAAAAATCGATGTATCGAATTATTCGATACTTTACTATCTAATTTTCTAAAACGATCTACAACTTGAAAACTACTAAAAGCTAAAGAGATGCGGTTTTCACTATTCTCAAGGATATTAAATTTCCTTTAAAATGGTATACTTTATGTCGCAATCATCACAATTAAACTTTAATTTATTTGCATTTAAAATAAAAATTTTTATTAGTCAAAAATGTAAAAATTTTAAATGCCAAAATCTTCGATATTTGTTCACTCATAGTTGAAACCTAAAAATCTTAAAAAACAGCCTCATTCCATACCCTTTAAAATGATATAACAATAATCTATGGCTTGTTTTAACTTTAACCGAGATATTCTTAAAAATCTTGATGTAAGTCGCTTAGATTCAAATTATTCACTATGTAAAACAAAGACATTTATATTTAAATTATTTCAATTTTGACTTACAAAATAAACTTTATTTTATTAGTTATAACTATATTATTAATTATTCTATTTTGTTAATCATAGAAAATAATCAACCCACTCCCATATAAGCTTAAAAAACTTAAATTTAAGTCTCTTATAATAAAACAAATGCAACAAAAACATTTCTTGAAGAATTTTGTTGAAAGAATACAAAGTAAAGGTAAATATTTATACATAATTAAAATAAATAAATAATTAACTTTTTACTGCAAGGGGAATTAAAAATCATTCTTCGTGTAAATCATAAGAGAGGTCAAATCTTCCTCTTCAACTCTAATACATAGTCTACATCTTCTTAACACTGATTGTGTAGCTTTTTCAATTTGTGCTGCAGTTTATTGTAGCTCTTGACTCATGCACTTTTAGCATCAGGTCATCTCGATTTGTGGGGCTGAATGAAAGTATCCCAATCGCTGGATTGGACGAGAGGGACCAATAGCCTGGCCTCCGAGATCTCCTGATCTTACACCTCTAGATTTTTTCTCTGGGGCGCAATGGAAGATGAGTATACAGCAAGCCCACAAAATCGTGATGACCTGATCTAAAGTGCATGAGTCAAGAGCTACAATAACTGCAGCACAAATTGAAAAAAGCTACACAACATGTTAAGAAGATGTAGATATTATTAGAGTTGAAGGAGGAAGATTTGACTCTCTCTTATGATTTACACGAAGAATGATTTTAATTCCCTTGCAGTAAAAAGTTAATTATTTATTTATTATTTAATTATGTATAAATATTTACCTATTACTTTGTATTCTTTCAACAAAATTCCTCAAAAATGATTTTTGTTGCATTTGTTTTATATAAGAGGACTTTAAATTTAAGTTTTTTAAGCTATATGGGAGTGGAGGGAGGGGGTTGATATTTTCTATGATTAACAAACATAGAATAATTAATAATATAGTTATAACTAATAAAATAAAGTTTATTTTTGTAAGTCAAATTGAAATAATTTTAATATAAATGTCTTTGTTTACATAGTGAATAATTTAGAATCTAAGCGACTTATATCAAGTTTTTTTAGAATATTCGGTTAAAGTTAAAAACAAGCCATAGATTAGTTATATCATTTTAAAGGGTATGGAATGAGCTGTTTTTAAGATTTTAGGTTCAACTATGAGTGAACAAATATCGAAGATTTTGGCATTTAAAATTTTTTACATTTTAGTACTAATAAAATTTTTATTTTAAATGCAAATAATTAAGTTTAATTGTGATGATTGCAACATAAAGTATACCATTTTAAAGGGAATTTAATATCCTTGAGAATAGTGAAAACCGCATCTCTTTAGCTTTAGTAGTTTTCAAGTTGTAGATCGTTTTAGAGAATTAGATAGTAAAGTATCGAATAATTCGATACATCATTTTTCTAGAGAACTATTGAGAATCGACCCTATGCTTACATGACCATTTTTCATCCTGGTCCATAGAATCAAGATTTTATTTTGTCCATTAAGAGTAAGTCACCCTGTATAATAATAAAAATATAAAAATATAAATAAAATAAATTATCTTATAATTAATCATATAAAATAATTTATTAATTTATTGTTTTCTAATTTCTAATGTAATTCCATAAATTTGTTTTTGTAATTAGATGTTATATTATAATGCATGTATGTTTTTAAAATAATAAATAAAGTTATATAAAGTTATATATAAAGTTAAAGTTCCAAAAAAAAATGTTTATCAAATGTTAACCCTTAATTTACCTTGATTTGCTCGACATTGAATATAGTCGCCACGATGAAAAAAAGCCTTCTTCACAGCCTTGTAACACTATTTTTCTCACTCAAATTCTGTTTCCTTTCTATTGAAAACATAGAGATTAGCTATATATATTTATATATATATAGCTTCAGGACTTACTTACTATAATAAAGTCCTTAGAGATGCCAAGCGGGATTCTTGGAGACGCTTTTATTCTGAGATAGACAGTCTTTCTGAAGCAATTAGACTGAACAAAATATTGTCTAAAAATCCAATTAACCCGGTTCGTACCTTTAAAACTCCTTTTAGAGCCTACACTCACAATGGCCGAGAAACTGAGGAGGTTCTATTAATAACACACTTCTAAGACTCTGTAATTGTAGATCAAAACAATGATCAAACAGTAAACGTTTAGGGCTTCTCTTTTACTGATAAAGCTCCTGATTGCGCTGTTGCAGATTTAGTTATAACACTTAACAAGGTCAAATGGGCAGTGAACTAATTTAAACCCTACAAGTCTCCTGGACCGGACAGTATTTACCCAGCCCTCTTACAGCAGGGGCTGGACACTCTAGTCCTCTTCCTTTGTAATTTGTTTAGAGCAAGCATTGCTTTAAATCATCTTCCTAAACTCTCGAAATTTCCAAAGGTTACTTTTATACTTAAGCCTGGGCGTGTCTCATACACGGCCGGCAAAGCCTAGAGACCGATATGTTTGTAATCTTGTCTTCTCAAACTATGGAGAAAATTATTGATAGGCACATTCGTGAAACGGCACTGATTAAAAAGCCGTTGCATAATTATCAGTTAGCTTATAAAGCTGGTAAATCCAGCGAAAGCGCTTTACATCTTGTAGTTAATAAGATTGAAGCTCCTTTTGAAAGTAAAAGTTGTGTTGCTGGTACCTTTCTCGATATTGAAGGCACCAACAACACATTTGACAACACGTCTTTCCAAACTATACACTCCTTTCTGAGAGAGCGTGGTGTTGAAGAATCTGTCTGTAGATGGATAGCCACTATGCTTCTTAGTAGAAGGGTTATAGCTTCTGTGGCTAAAGAGTCAGCTGATGCCCGAGTCACTAGGGGATGTCTGCAGGGTGGAGTTTTATCTCCTCTACTGTGGAGCCTCGTTGTGGACGGAATACTCTGATGTCTCAACAGTAAAGGCTTCTTTGCCATAGGGTACGCTGATGACATAGTCATCCTCATTCCTGGCCAATTCATTAATACAGCCCTAGAGTTAATTCAAACACCGATAAGACTGATTGAGAACTGGGGCAAAGAGGTCGAACTTTCAATCAATCCTGCCAAACTGTACTATTAATTTTAACCAATCAAACAAACCCTCACTCTGTGTGGCCCTCTATACTATTTGGTAAACAACTACAGCTTTCTGATCAGGTCCAATATCTTGGAGTAATCCTTGATAAGAGGCTATGTTGGAATCAACAGGTGGATAAAATATTATTATAGCCAAACTGACTTAGACAGTCCGTAAAGCTGTAGGTAAAATCTAGGGACTTAAACCTCAAGTATTGCGATGGCTTTACTTAATAGTGGTCAGACCTATTATTACCTACTGTGCCCTTGTGTGGTGGCCCAAAGTAAATAAAACCACCACAATTATCAAACTGAACTCAGTTTGTTACCTACAAACTGACAGCCCTAGCCTGTCAGTTTGTCAGCGCTTAGCCTGTTTGTCCATTAACGGATCCATGAACTCAGCAACAATTACTGCTCTAGAAGTCATGCTGAGCCTTCCGCCTCTTGATCATGTTACAAAGAGTGAGGCTAGGTTAGCGGCTTATTGACTGCAGAACAGTAGGAACTGGAAAATCCCTACCATTAGAGGTTACACTCACTCCGAAAAAGTAAATGTAGTTCAGAGTCCAGGCGTTATACCAGGCTTGTGTATAAAAGCAACCTGTGCAGATTTCAAGAGTTAAGTAAGATAATAAACTTATGTAAAAAGGGATCAGTCTCAAAGTAACTAAAGACCTCCTCAGTCTATGCTGAAGGGACCTTAGAACAGTTACGTGACTACGACAGGTCACTGTCACTCGGTATCTTTAAAGATAACCCAGTGTAAATGCTCTATGAATCGGAAACCGAAACTGCCTCAAACATACTTCTTTCAAAAGTTCTCCAACATTGGTGGCAGCACTCTCACCGAGTTTGACTCTACCAATGAATCACTGGTCAAAACGATCCTATACCTGGACCGAGGAAAAGAATTATTCTGACCTGGACCAATTGAGGAGATTGTACAATAGACTTCCAGTCGCAGTGCAAATGGGGTATATCCTCGACTCCAACCCCAATTAAACAATAATAAATTCATCAATAAAACTTATATATATATATATATATATATATATATATATATATATTATATATATATATATATATATATATATATATATATTATAATATTATATATATATATATATTATATATTTACTATATTATATATAGTATATATATATTATATATATTATAATATATATATATATATATATATATTTATATATATATATATATAATATATAATATTATATATATACAGTGGTGGAACAATTCACTTAAACCAACATTAAACCTTAAAATCATGGTGAACACATGGTCTGACTAACGAAAATGGTCTCTACCCCTAGTAATCGACCACCCTAAGTTCAATTCCCCAAAAAAAGTTTGGTAATTATTACCCAAATGTCGGTAATTTATTACCACTTATCGTTTTTATTGGTAACTTTAAAAAAGTCAATTGAACCATACCATGACTAGACTGATTTAATAACAACATTATATCCTGAGAAATTTGATACCAATATCACAAAATTCCGGTTCAATTTTCACGAAGCTATCGATCGCATACAAGACATAAATTATTTCGGATTTTTGGAACAACAAAATGCGCCAACTTGAAAAAATGGTTAAAGCATTGGTCCTAGATTAACGAAATGGTCCCTACCCCTAGTTAGTCGACCACCCTGAGTTCAAATTCACCAAAAAAAGTTTGGTAATTATTACCCAAATGTAATTTAATTACCACTTTTCGTTTTTTATTGGTAACTTTAAAAAGTTAAATTGGACCATACCATGACATAGACTAATTTAATAACAACATTATATCCTGATAAATTTGATACCAATATCACAAAATTCCGGTAATTTTTCACCAAGCTATCGATCGACATACAAGACATAAATTATTCCGGCATTTTTTGGAACAACGAAATGCGCCACCTAAAAAAATGGTTTAAAGCATGGTCCTAGACTAACGAAAATGGTCTCTACCCCTAGTAAGTCGACCACCCTGAGTTCAAATTAACCAAAAAAAGTTTGGTAATTATTACCCAAATGTGGTAATTTAATTACCACTTTAAAAAAGAGACTACATTATATCCTGAGAAAAGTGGTTCGATGCGAAAATACGTTTTCCGCATCGTATTTTCGTATCGTATTTTGAGCGTATTTTCGCATCGTATTTTAAGCGTATTTTCACATTGTATTTTGTATCGTATTTTTGCATCATATTTTGAGCGTATTTTAGCATCGAATTTTGAGCGTATTTTCGCATAGTATTTTAAGCGTATTTTCGCATATTTGAGCGTATTTTCGCATAGTATTTTGAGCGTATTTTCTCATCGAACCACATTTCTCAGGATATAATGTAGTTTTTAAATTAGCCTTATTATGGTATGCTCCAATTTTACTTTTTTAAAGTACCAATAAAAAAAACGAAAGTGGTAATTAATTACCACATTTTGGGTAATAATTACCAATTTTTTTTGGTGAATTTGAACTCAGGGTGGTCGACTGTCTTGGGGTAGAGACCATTTTGGTTTGTTTAGGACCATGATTTAACCATTTATTAGGTTGGCGCATTTTGTTGTTCCAAAAATGCCAGTAATAATTTATGTCTTGTATGTCGATCGATAGCTTGGTGAAAAATTACCGGAATATTGTGATATTGGTATCAAATTTTTTAAGGATATAATGAGTTATTAATTAGTCTATGTTCATGGTTATGGTCCAATTTAACTTTTTAAAGTTACCAAAAAAAACGAAAAGTGATAATTTAAATTACCACTTGGGTAATAATTACCAAACTTTTTGGTGAATTTTGAACTCAGGGTGGTCAACTTACTAGGTGGTAGAGACATTTTCGTAGTTCTAGGACCTGTTTAACCTTTTTTTACGTTGGCGATTTGTTGTTCAAAATGCCGGTAATAATTTATGTCTTGTATGTCGATCGATAGCTTGGTGAAAAATTACCGGAATATTGTGATATTGGTATCAAATTTCTCAGGATATAATGTTGCTTATTAAATTAGTCTAGTCATGGTATAACCCAATTTGACTTTTTAAAATTACCAATAAAAAACGAAAAGTGGTATTAAATTACCACATTTGCGGTAATAATTACCAAACGTTTTTTTTGGTGAATTTGAACTCAGGGTTGGTTTTCAACTTACTAGGGTAGAGACATTTTCGTTAGTCTAGGACCATGTGTTCACCATTGTGTAATGGAGTTTTAATGTTGGTTTATGTTGGTTAAGTGAATTGTTCCACCCTGTATATATAATTATGTATATATATATATATATATTATATATATATAGAATTATATATAGTATATATATATATTTATATATTATATATAATAATATAATAAATAATATAATAAATATAATATAAATATAATATATATATAATATACCCACCAAATCATAAAAATATATAATATATATATATATATATATGTTATATATATATATATATATAATTATATATATATATTATAATATATATATATATATATATATATATATTTATATATATATATTATGTGTGTGGTGTGTGTAGTGTGGTGGTGTGTATTTTCAGACATATATTTGGTATATGTATTTGGTATCAGAATGCCCTTTCAACTTCCGAGATCCGAACAACCTCATAGCATCATTTTCATTATGAAAATTCGCTAGAAAAGAGCGAATCAATTATAGATCTAATTTAGTTGGTTGGTTAGGTATTTGTTTTATGTTAATGAGCGAATAATTCTTATAATACTTCTAATCTACCTAATATTAGTATATTGTATGTAAAGTACGTTGCATTGTAGAAGGAATATATAATATTAACTTTTTTTATTTATATCTAAATAATTAGTAAATGCCATTGATTGAATAATGTAAATTGAATATTAAATAAAGTTGGCTGAATGTATATAATAATAAGTTTAATGAGCTGATATTCATTATTTATATCTTATAAGAATTTCATATCGCATATTCATGCATATAAAGTGCATAATAGGAGAAACATACCAAATGCAGTATATTTAAAGATAGAATGTTTTAATGATTAATAATCGATTAGGAAATAACATTAATGAGTAATTAAAGTTCTTAGTTCTCCTCAGTGTGAGTGAATATGGTATATAAATAAGATGCAGACAGGATTTAAGCAGCATTGTGCAAAGATTATTTACCAGAGCAAGAAACATATACTAAGAAAACCTCATTTACATACGAGGTAAGCTGTTTATTCCATGTTAAATGCGTTTTATTAAATATAAATAAGATCTAATTTGCAGGCTTCTTTATTATTTTTATTTATATCTCTTGCTGGTAGGTTAAACTTTCTTTTTTTCATTATTTAAGTTCCAACAATTTTCTTATGGACAGTCATTTAAATTATTAATTGAATTTTAATAGTCATGAAACTAACATGAGTCTTAGAAAATATAATACGTGTTATTTGTCAGCTAAGTAGCTACAAGAACAACAAACTTTGTTAATAATTTTAACTTGGCCGTCCAGTAACAGACAGGAGCAGATGTCAGTTCACTTTTTGTATAAATAAATATAATATTATGTATCCCATTGTTTAAGGATCTATATTTAGCAGCCTGTTGTATCCGCGTATCAACGCTGTTCTAAGACCGGGTTTCGATTTACCAACTTCTTGTGAGGTTTGTTAGAACAGCAAAGATATTTATTCAAACAACAAATGTTTAAAACAGATTTCACTTATCTTTGTTTCATTTCTCTTATCGTTACAGAAGCAAGATGATGAAGGCAATAGTTATAGCATTCTGTTTTGTACTATTCATCGCTTCAGTCAACTGCGATTCTCTGGCACCTGGAAGCGAATACTACAAACTTGCCGAAGCCTCTTATTAACCCGATATTTTGTAAGTAGAAAGTATTTTTTTTTTATGTACTTCTTATTTTAACAGCAAGAGAATACTATACCATCACATTTGTAAAAACAAATGAAAAATTATAGTTGTAGTTATGTAGAACAATATGGTCACATGGTAATATTTTAAGTTTCCTTAAAACGAAATTGTCAAAAAAAATGTTATGAAACTTTTATTATTTTGAAAATATAATTAAATAAAAAAAACAATGTTTTCAGACAAGCTGATAGAATTTATAACATGGTAATGAGGGTTTTAGCGAATTTTCATAATGAAAATGACGCTTATGAGGTTGTTCGGATGACGGAAATTGAAGGTGGGAGTGAGCGGAATCGATTCCTTTTGGCTTCCTGATAACAAAAAAATGTGTCCGAAAAATTTTTAATATATAATAATATATATATATATTATATATATATATATATATATATATATATATATAATATATATATATATATAATAGATATTATATATATATATATATATATATATATATATATATATATATATATATACTATTGACTCATGTTAGTTTCATGACTATTTAAAATTAAATTAAATTTAAATGACTGTCCATAAGAAAAAGTTGTTGGAACTAAATAATGAAAAAAGAAAGTTTTAACCTACCAGCAAGAGATAAATAAAATAATAAAGAAGCCTGCAAATTAGATCTTATTTATATTTAATAAAACGCATTTAACATGGAATAAACAGCTTACCTCGTATGTAAATGTGGTATTCTTAGTAAACCTAATTTGGGGTGCTCTGATGACAATAATAGGTTTGCTATACTTTATAACCTCAAAAGAGTTTTATATTCTTAATCGAGGATCGGTCTCAACTTTTTTTTATCCAGAGGGAGGAAGAATAGCAAAATGTTAATTAAAAACATATTTAGAGAAACTTTTTCCAGCGACAAACAACAACGACTAAGTTTTGCTGATTTGTTAAAAATTTCACTGACTCAGCAAACTGGTTTCATGCCGTCACAACAAGCTAGTATCACGTGGTGCACCTCTTCTCTTGTACCACTCAATCTTTAACAGAGAGAAGGCGATGCATAGATCCCAAGAAGAGTCATTATCAGACCACTGTCATATAATGTTTAAATGTTAAAGCAACCGGATATAAAGTAACAAATGGTTGTATGCATGAAAAACGCATAACACAACTATTGTGTCAACTATTCTTGTTTTGCAAATGCTCGGAAATAGTCAATATATATGTTTGCTTGCCATGCATGATGCGTAAGAGATCACCGCTCGTCTCTGTAAAACTTCACACTATACTTCCTTCGGAATTAATTGAAGTCAGAGTGAGTTCAGGCTCTGTTGGTGTCCTAATGAGTTAGACGTAACGAAACAAAGTGAGACGACATTATGTCGAGCCATCAATGATGAAGAAAGTCGAATGATAGAACAGTTCACAGATGTGGCATTGCTTGTTAAAATTCCTAGGTGTCTCTCATACAATTATATTGTGTCAAACTATTATATTTTTGC
>JACMZG010001914.1:14190662-14201334 GCA_018340805.1 Microvelia longipes
CAGCATATTATTGTGCTGTCGGAGCTATATTTTCGTTTTATTTCGTTTCGAGATATTCGTATATTCTTCTTTTATCTCTATTACGCTACGAATTCGAATCCTTCCATACCCTCTGCTGGTGTAATCTGGAAATTTTCCGGATTTCTAATTCTGAATGTCTACCTCAGTCCAACCATCTGCAACAGTCAACATATCAAAACTTACCAGATTCCAGTTGCTTCGAATTATATATTAATCCAATGCTTATTCAATGAGAGTTTTTGAATCTCCTTCTTAAAATGCACGAGGACTGATCAAGTTCAATTGTATGCGTTACTTCTCTGGTATTCCATTGTAATTTTGAAACTGCTGGATTTGGTCATTCTACCATCCATCTTTATTATTTTACCACTGCAAAAGCCCATCTAGATTCACGCTGTCTACTGAGTTTGAAAAAATCGATTATCAAACCCGCGGTTCCGGGTTTTATTTAAAAACCTGCGTACGGTTCGTTTTCCTATTTTTTGTAAAAAATTACAAGAAATGTACTTTAATTAATTAATCTACTTTTTATCAATGATATTAAGATAAAAATATCGTCCTGTGGTCAGCTCGTGGCACTCACAGACGAAACATGTTTCTTGTTTCACAACCCATAATTTATAAAATTAAAAGCTTTTATCGATCATTGATCCCGCCTTTTGATTGTGTATCAAATATTTAACCATTGACGTGACGATTGATAAATCAATCGATGTCGTAATTATCATAAGCACAGACAAGTATTTTAAGCTTTTTGTAATTTAATTATTCTTTATATAAATGATAAAACATAAAAATAAACAATATAAAATAATATTTAAAAAAACCAAAAAAAGAAAAATGAGAATAAAAAAAAAACCTAAAAATCGTAAACATTTCATATTTACTTTTTACTAATACTATATAAGATAATAAGTATTATGTTTCTTTCATTAGATTTCAAAGTGAAAAGCCGACAATGTAACTACAAGTATGAATGGTCACTTTTGAAAAATCATAATTAGGCCTTTTCAATCATTATTTATTTAATGAATTAAATTATTAATATTTTTTCTTTTACTTAGGATACTGTGAAACTTAAGCAATTCTCTACACATATGGTTTTGAATCGAGTGAATGAATTGATGTTAAAAAACATTAAATGAACTCTTTGAAAATTAATGTTAATGAAAATCAGAAGCAATCTGACATTTTAAACTCGAAAGATACGTTCCCCGATAAATAATGAGGGGGGGTTACTGTTAAAGTTATCGGTTAACAAGGAATTAGAAAATGTGAAACCAATTTGAAAATAAAATAAATTTTAAATTTGAAAATAGAGTATCATGAATAAAATCTTTTAATCAGTTAACTAGTTTTGTCTATTATCTGTTAGTTACTTATTTTTATAACATTTAAATAAAAACATGTAAAGACTACAAAGTTTATTAATCATAAAATATATATTTCAGACAATTTCTCTTATCACACATTGCAACTAAATAAAAATAATTAAAAAATTAAATAAAAAATTACTTAAAGTCTCTATGATCTTTCTTTCAATTTGACATTCTACTCTAATAAATTCATTATTACATTTTAGTTCACGTAAATCCGGACATCGTGAATGCGACAAATTCACATTCATAATGATTCGGAATTTCCGCCATTCAGGTATCAGAATCATCGAAGAAATCAGCTAAACATTCCGTAGCCCAGAACAAGATATGACGAATGTTTATTTGAGAATAGCATTAAAGCTCGATCACAAAATCAGATTTCAACTCAAATCAAAAAAAGTTATTATTATTTAATTAAAACAACCGAACAATTAAATCGAAAAATTCAATCAAGATCAATCGAACTTAAGAATATTTTAATTGAATCACAAAGAAACTACAACTTTTTTTGATTTAAAGGAACACAGAAAGGAGAAAGACAAGACTTACTAGGTCAATCATTCCAAACTATTTGTCGAGAACTTGGGACAGAAAAGGAATATTATTTGAGCAGGAAAATTTTCAGGAATAAAGTAATGAATTATTGTTTAAAAGTGATATTATCAGTGATTTTATTAAAATTTATGCCATGGACCTGTGATCCAAATATTTCAGTAAATGTAAACACGTGTTAATCACAATCATAAAGAAGATAGAATCCATAAATAGTAAAACAGGTGATACTAATGATAATTTTGTCAATTATTTCAAATCTTTTATTTTGTTTAATATGCCTCAGATTAATGAGATTATCCTTCTTGGAATGCTTATTTCATTTTGTATTGATTTTTTTGTCATAATAGATAGAGTAGCATTTCACTCGATGAGAAAAGTTCAAAAGTGAGTAAAAAATGATTCCGTATACTTTACGTTAAAAAGAAGAATTCAACGGCCACAATTTCCCCTGGTTTGCTTGCTCGTCACTGCTCGAATCCATGGACCAAGCAACGATTTATTTGCTGAATCGTACTGCTACGAAAAATTGTCCGTACATCAATATGAGTAGCGCCAGAATAGCTTATCCCGGTAAAAAACCGACACCGCTCATGAACAAGATCTTCTTCGTGTAAAATGTTGTCCAGGCGGATTTAAGGGATTATTCCATACGAACCTACTGAACGAATCAAATGTTAAGGGGGAAACTCTATGTCATTATTCATGAAAACCCACATTCACTGAATGGTTCAAAACAAAAGCCGCAAATCAACCATTTATTACGTATGAGTAGACAGATTTGTACAGCATGGACACTACTGTGAGGTTGTTAGTTCCCCTCCCAATTTTGTTAATTAGTTTTATCGTATCTGCTTTAAATAATATTCATGTAATTGATAATAGTTATTTAATTAAATAATGGTTGTAGAAATAATAAGTAATAATAAGGAAATTAAAGATAAAAATAAGTAGAAATAGAAATAGATAAAATTAAACAATAATAGAAAGAAATTTAAAATTAAAAATAGTAATATTATAAAATAAGTTTAAATAATATATAATAAATTATGGATAATCTTAGAATTATAGATCCAGACGACTACTAATTCTGTAAATTTTAAATAAATAAAAGAATACAGATAGGAAATGATAATTAATACGATTTGATCGAAAATACTATTTAAGAAACAACAAATCCAAACCCCATAAATTAGTAAGCCGGAATTTTTATGTCTTAAATTTGTTTAGAATATGATAATTTGTATTCATAAGATACTTAATTGCACTTATATTTGATAACTTGATTATTGGTATTTACAACTGGAGAACAAGGTATATTTTATTATTATTAAAATCAATCATGGGCATAAATAATCCAATATCTGAGTAGATGCTGAATATAATTCTTTTCAGGTACCGAGAAAGTTAGGTTTAAATTCATTTAAATTTATTAGACTATAATTTATAACTAGAAGTTGATTTCCTATTAAAACTAACTTCTTGTTCTTAAATAATTTAAACTTTCTCAATTAATAATGATTATTAAAATAGAAAGAAAATAAATTAAATGAAATTAAAGAGAAAATATAATTTTTATGTTGAAAAAAAATGAATAAAAAAGAAAACTTATGAAATAATTAAAAATATTAAATAAATGAAAGGGAAAAAATATATTTCACGAGAATTCTTTTAAAAAAAAAATATAATTTTTAAAACAAATAATAAAATAATAAAATGAAAAGAAATTTTAGAGCTTAGGACAGGAAAAAAAATATAATCTAGGGTAATGATTAAATTCTCAGAAGAAAATAATTTTTATATTATTCTGTTATTTACGTCGTATTATTATATTATTATTTTATTCATTATTATTATTATTATTATATTATTATATATTATATAGATTATCATATTTTATTATATTGTTATAGATACATATCTGCACACTTACAAAACCCCCCCTCCCCCCCCCTGCTGTTTGTATTTTGGTTTGATTTTGGGTTTGATTATTTGGTTTGAAACTCGAATTTTTCATTGGTCGAAACTTTTGTAAGAAATTTTTTCGAATTTGGATTTGATTGGTCGAAAAATCGTTCGGTAAGTTCGAATTTCGAAATTTTGTTTTTCAATTTTTGCGCGTCAATTTTAATCGTATGATTTGACGTTGTACCAATCTTCATAGAATTAAATCTAAACATTTTTCATATATGGTTTGTCGGTGAAAATGTCTGTGGAGGACACAAAAAAGGTACTGCACACTTACCAAATCCTTGGTTTATAGATTTCTTAGCCAATATTTATCGTATCGATTGAAAATGGTACCATTCAATTCAGAATAAATCTACACATTTTCACACTGGGTTTGCTGTAAAATTATGCTTAGTTCAAAAGATAGAAAATTTCCTGGAGCGGCGCCTCACCGAGGATGCAAATTATTATCTCTGTAAATACTTATGCTAATGCAACAAATTTGGTATCAATCTCCTAGAATTAAATTCTAAACATTTTCATATATGTTTGTCGGTGAAAATGTCTGGTTTTCTCACAAAGGTACTGGCGCACTGGATCACTGACCTTGATCTATAGATTTCCGCAAACTTATCGTATCGATTCGAAAATGATACCATTGATCAGAATAACATTCTACACATTTTTCACACTGGGTTATGTACAAATATGCTTGGGTTAAAAGATAGAAATTTGTCGAAAAGGTGCCTCACCAATGATAAGAAAATACTAACTCTGTAAATACTTATCGTAATAATAAATTTGGTATCATTGGACTCAGAATTAAAACTGAACATATTTCATGTATGGTGTCCTGAAAATATGATTCCTTCAAGAAATAATTATATATAATATAATAATAATTATAAATTATAAATATAATCATTTAAAAATTATTTTTAAAATTATTTTTATACTATTAAATTCAGAATAAAATGCTGAACATCTTTGTATAGGGTTTCCTGAGGAAATATGCTTCCTTCAAGAAATAAATATAATTATATAATGAATTATAATTATAATTATGATTATATTATAAATAATTTTGAAAAATTTTAATATGAATCGACTTAGAATTAAAAACTGAATATATTTATACAAATACTTTATCGAAAAAATGTTTGTTCTGGAAATAATATAATAATATATAATCGATATAATATTTAATTATAAATTATAATTTAATAAATTAAATTATCATTACATATAGATATTTATTGTAACTAACATAATAATAATTATTATTATCATTATTTATATATTTATTATCATTATTTTATTTGATATTATTATTATAATACAATTTTATTTAAGTACTTAAGAAATGGTTATTAAAAAATTGTCATAAAATTGTAACTCGTGACGTCATTTCATTACTATTTGTATTTTTGTATACAGATTATATAATATATTAATAATATAAAAATAATAAATATAATAATATATAATTATATAATTATATATATAAATATAATATAATATATTATAATATATATTAAATATAATAATATATATAATAATTATATAATAATATATAATTTAATATAATAATAATAATAATGAATAAATCTAATAATAATAAATAATAATATATATAATAATATATAATAATAATAATATATAATATATATATATATATATATAATAAAATATAATAATAATAATAATAATAAATATATATATATAATATACATAATAATGACGTCATCGAGTAATAATTGTATGAATATTGCTTTACCTAATGAGTCATCGAATATCTATAATATTACTAATAATAATATTAAAATATTAAGAATATAAAAATAATAATAAATAATAATAATAATATAATAAAAATAATAATAATAATAATAATAATAATAATAATAAATAATAATTGAATAAATATATAATAATAATAATAATATTAATTAATAATAATAATAATAAATAATAAATAATAATAATAATATAATAATAAATATAAAATAATATTAATAATATAATAATAATATAATAATAATAATAATATAATAATAATAATAATATAATATAATTAAAATAATAAATTAAAAATATAATAATAATAATTAAAATAATAAATAAATAAATTAATTATAAATAATATAATAATAAAATAATAATATTAATAATAAAATAAATAATAAATAAATAATAATATATATAAAATAAAGAATAATAATTAATAAGAATAATAATAATAATAAAATTATTAAATATTAATAATAATAATAATAATAAAAATAATATTAATAAAAATAAATAATAATTAATAACTAATAATAATTATAAATAATAATAATTAAAATAATAATAATAATAATAAATAAAATAAATAAATAATAAATATAATAAATATTATTTATTAATAATAATAATAATAATAAATAATAATAATATTAATAAAGAATAATAATAATAATAATAATAAGATAATAAAAATAATAAATAATAATAATATTAATAATAATAATATAAAATAATAATATAATAATAATATAAATAATAAATAATAAAATTATAAATAATAATATAATAAAAAATAATAAATTAAATAATAATTATTTACTAAATAGTCTATTCATCGAAACTCTGAGACAAAGTATATAGTTAGTATGATGTCTAGTTTGTAAGTGAAAATTTCGATTCATTAACCTACAGAGCTTGTGATTTTTCATTCATATTTACAATATTTACGTCACCTTACTATGTCATAAAAGTCAATATATATTAATAATAGAATTAAAATTAACATGATGAAATAATTTAAATTGCAAGATTATTCACTTGGAATTATTTATTAGCACATTTATTGCATTGTTGGGAATTTTGACTCATGTTTCCAAGATTTGTAGGTTTAATTGAGTTCCTAACCAATAGCATATTAATTACAATGGCTAACTGTACCTATTAGCATACTAATTCATTACTTACTAAGATTAATAGCTACTTGTATCAATTGATATACAGGATTTATTGGCTTCTTAGACCAATGTCAAATTAATTACATTAGCTAAGTGCGCCTGATAGTTTTCAAAAGACTGTTTATCAATTAAATTTAATCATCAAAGTAACAATAAGATAGATAATTTTCGCTCATTATGAATAACATGGTTAAAAATCGTCAAACCTAATATTAATAAAATAATTTGTTAAAACAAGTATTTAATATAGATTACTTCTGATAATAACAACATTTAATGTTCACAATTCAATAATAATTTTAAAATAGATTAATTTTAAATAATTTAAATTCTAATTAGAATCAATTATTTTACTGTATCAATATCATTTTATTAATACACACGTGTTTTAAATCATATATATATATACAGTATTTCTGATTATTATTCATATTTGCAAAATGAGTACAATCACACTTACCAAGAAAATGCTCCACATTGGTTTTCAAATTCAACGCAACCAACTATGTAGACAAGGTATGAATTGATTTCCTTGGAAACAATCATTTTAACTTTTCAAGATATTTAATTTTTTAATTACCTATTAATACTTTTTATTAGATCCTTAATTGCGCATTGTCTTTACAACTTATTGTTTACTGAATCAGTGTAAATTATCAAAAATTCTAATGAATTATTGTAAGAATCAATGATCATATGAAATAGAGACACACATTTATTAATTCAAAGACGAAGTATTCATAATGTTAAATCAATATTACCGTTGAGATTAGTGGTTACAAGAATTAGAAGATATGGTTAGACCATCTGGAAAATAAATCAATTTAAAAGATGAATAAATGTAATGAATAAAATTGTTATCATTAATGTAGTTGACTGAATTATATAAATTTAAAAGCAAAAACAAGCCATAAATTCAGTATATTCTTTAATTTCATTCCTATTATATTTGATGTTCCAGTGAATGTTCGTCTATGTGACATTAAGATAGTGTAATAATATAGTAAAGATTATAAAGCGAAATTAAGTATAGAAGATTTAAATTATTTCAATTTATGAAATATTTAATTAATTTTTTAATTTAATTATAAAGGATTAACTTCTCAAAAAATTGATATTAATGACAAAAGTATGCTAACAAGTGAACGTCTGTATGACTTTTTATGATAGTTACATTTGAGTATATGAATAATCTTTGAGGATTGATGTGAATTTGGGTAAGTAAGTGATGATAGAATGGTTTATTGATTTATGATAAATGGATATATTTAATGGTTAGAATAGAACTAGTATAAATTGCTGTTATTAATATAGTGATGAATTTTAAGAGGATATTACATGATGAATGAAATAAGGTATGATCAGATTGACTGATTAAAGGGTGAATTGATTAAATAATGAGAGTAAATAGTGCATTTAATCGGTTGATTGAAATATTTAGAAATTTGAAAAGTATAATATCGGTATGATATGATTAAAAGCGAATGATGTGAATAAACTGATTAAGTATTTATTAATTGTTTTAATTATTAAATGACTAGATGAAGTTTAAATTAGTTAAGTAAGTGTTTATTGATGCAGAATATTAATTTAAATTTATATTTTAGCATATATATTACATTGAATTAGCAAGTGAATTGTACTATTAACTTAATAAAAAATTATAAGTAAAAATGATAAAAGTGAATTATTTTTCTAGAAATTGATGTATTAGAAATTTTGTTAGTCTATTGAAATGAATATATTTTGTTTTTTTCTAAATAATTTAAGAAAAAGTAGTTAACTTAAAGATCTGTATCCTCTTTGATGACTGTTACAATTTTTCTTAGTATTGTATGGTGATTTATGAGTGATTTGTATGAAAGATGTGCAGATAGTTGATTAATCGAGAAATAAGGATAAATTATGGTTAAAGAAAGGAGGAAACTAAGTATGAATTGTCTATTTATATCATTAAAGATTAGTACAGTTATACCATTACCTGGTTGAGTGAATATTTGATGAGCAAATAAATTAATCATGAATATTAATGATTAAATGACAATGAATTGACTAAATATGTTGGAATAGTAGAAAATTAAGTATTAGTGAAATAAGATATAAAAGCAGCTTAAGTTATAGCAGAGAATTAAGTATAGTATCAGCTAAGTATAGTATATTGAAGTTATTGAATAAGTTATGATTTCGATAGATGATAATAGACTGAATAGTACATAGTTGGATCAAACTTATATTCAAGAAATCTTAACCTAAGTATAAATTGATAAGTTAAATTAAGTAACAATTAAATGTAATTATTTAGGTTATAATGAACAATTAAGTGCAAGTGGCTAATCAAATGATTGTAATAAAATATTAGAGATGAAATAGACAAGTGTCTGTTTAATAATGATTTAAAATAGAGTAAATTTTTCCAAAGGATTTTACTATATTAACTGGAAATACTGAACAATAGGCGATTACTTGAGTTTATTGTCGTAAAGATAAATGTATAGATCACCCTTTAAGAAAATTGATGAATATAACATATTAAACCATTAACTGATTGATTCATGTAACTTAGTTATATGAAATGATAATTGAACAGTTTAAACTTGTATTTCTATGAAAAAACTATAATTCTCATAGTAAAACTCATGATAAACTATTTATTTTGCAAGATGGACTCATATGGTTATGGTAAATTTTACTATAAAAACGTGATAAAAAATATCATAGAAAATTCATTAAATTCATGTGATCATTTAACTGAAAAAACACTAAGTAAAACCATCACTAAATTATAAGAGAAATATGAGAAAATTATGGAAAAAATTAATGAAAAAGAGAATGTAGCAATTCTTTACAAAAGTGAGTTTTAAATCCTAAAATTAATTCATAGAATAAAATAGAGAAATGAGGTGAAAATATTAAAAATTACGGTAAAAACTATAACCAAAATGAATAGCATTGGAAATAAAGAAAAAGTATGAAAATAACCAAAAAGTATAAAATACCATAAAAATGGAGAAAATAGAAGAAAATGAGTAGTAGGATATTGAATAATTTATTCAAGATTTTAGCAATAAATTGGACATAAAGACAACCCTTAAAAGTCAATGTAAAGTCTATAAAAGCCATAAACAAGTAATTCCACAAACCCCTATAAAAATATTATAAACTTTAAAATTATGTGTATGATTGCTTGAAATTGCTATTAAATTAAGTACAATTTGAATATAATTAAGGATAATATTATTAGACCTTAAAAGAATAGTTGAGTTTCAATTAATATAGTTAAAACCATGTAATTATCCTAAAACTATTACAGATCTACAAAACCTTACAATAATCACTCAAAACAAAAAGTCTACGGAAATCTGGGACAATCATTGAAGTCTAGGAAACATGTATGAAAACCACTACTATGTACATGATTACTAATCATTACTTATCATTACATCGTCAAATCACATTGAAAAAAAAAAAAAAAAAAAAAAAAAAAAAAAAAAAAAAAAAAAAAAAAAAAAAAAAAAAAAAAAAAAAAAAAAAAAAAAAAAAAAAAAAAAAAAAAAAAAAACCCTATAGACCTATATATTTAATATTCAATAGAGGCAAAATTATACAACTTGTATATAGATTCATAACAATATACCTGAATATTGTATTAAAGAATGAATGATCCCGTTAGCGAATAGCAAGGCAGTCGAGTCTGTTTATAGTGAATAGCATGCATTTAATATGTTGGAAAGATAAATATTAAATAAATGGGACAAGTCATATTTAGTTTCTAAAGAATGAATAATCCCATTAGCAGAATAAGCAAGC
>JACMZG010001914.1:14209278-14239278 GCA_018340805.1 Microvelia longipes
TAATACAGTGAAGACAATAAAGTACTATTTACATAAGTAAACTATTTATTACAAATTATTAAATATAAAATTTTAAAAAATATCAAAAAAGATGTTTTAAGCCGCGCACAAGTTTATCAAGCTAGTGCGGGTTAAAAAAGTTTATTTTCTCTCTAGTGACAGTAATTTAGATAGTTACTTTAAATTTAAAATAAATGTAAACATAACTATAATTTTTGTTCATTTGAATTGACTGAAAATTATATGTAAATTTTTATTAATAATATGCATATTTTATTTATAAATAAAAATAGTTATTGATGCACCAAGGGAGTAAAGAATGCTAATATTTCCCTGAGCAGTTAGTTGGTTCCTAAGGCGTATGCCGAACCAAAGTATTGAACTCCCAAGGCGAAGCCGAGGGAGGTAATTGCGAGGGGAAGTATAGCATTTTACTCCCAAGGTGCATACAAGATTTTATTTCTAGACGTTGATTTTATTTTAACATGTTTTGTTGTATTCTTATTTTTTTTTTTTAATACAACAAAACATAACCCCCTTATAAATTTAGGGAGGCTGCCACAAAAAAAATGTTTTGCTCCAAACAACTTCTATTGACCTGAAACGGATTTTGAGCCAGTGAAAGATTTTCTTTTGGTCGGGTCCCTAAAAACTAGTTAATAAACTTTACATTATACACTGTCTGAAGATACAAATATTTTAAGTAATAACTAAACTTATTTTATTAGAAATGCGTTCTTAGAAATATTTAGAAGCATATCTCTTGTATTCTGCTGATAACAGAGATGTTGCACTAGAGACCCCAGTTCGACACCGTTTTTAAAGGGACGATACCGTTCATAAAGCGTAATATTGTAATCTATTGCCTAAATTATAATTTATTAGTTAAAATGTCACTTTCAATACAGATATGAACCAAAAAATAGAAATGGATACCAAAAAGTAAAAAGGTGATAAGTCGAAAAAATGCCGATTTTGAGTTATTACTATCGCTGGAATCAGGCAAAAGAAGCTCTATCGATTGGTGTAACGAATGTTAGTTTACGATAATTAGTTTTTTAATTATTAACTTAATACAAAGGAGTTATCTTACATTTCGGACAGAAACATTTAGTATAAAGGGTATAAGTTAAGTTATCCCATATGGATTTCAATAAGTTGTGAAAATTAAAAACAAAAGACATAAGTCGAGTTATACCCTTTTGCAAAAGTATGCATTTGGGTTTCTGTGTATAAAGGGGATAAGTCAACTTATCGTCTTTTTGTTAGGGTTTCGAAGATAATCTTCGAAACCCTTATACTTTCTGTCGAGCGTCTGTCTGTCCGATTTCTCATCTTAGGAACTACAATAGCTAGGAAGTTGAAATTTGGTATACATGTGTAACTATTTTATTCAACAACAGGAAAAATATAGCCAACTATCTCACACGCGCATCTGTCGATTTATAAGCGAATGCGCACATTCGCCAAAAAAAATATTTTTTAAAAATCATGTGGGGTATCACATTGTAGGTATCGATGGGTAGTACACAAATATGCATCGCTTTTTCAAAATGGCGGCTATTACACCCGCCAAAAATATCGAACACCACCAAAAAAGCTTGTCCCGCCCCCTTTTAAGCCATAAGGAGAAGCCCTAAAAATATGGGAAAATAGCCAATAAAAGCCCTTTACGGGCTATAGAAATTCTTCGGAAAACAAGTTTCAAAAGTTAATTTTAGCAATTTCAAAATCGCACATACGCACACGCGCAAAAAAAAATTTTTTTTTGAAAAATCATGTGGGGTATCAAATTGTAGGTATCGATGGGTAGTACACAAATATGCACCGCTTTTTCAAAATGGCGGATATTACACCCGCCAAAAATATCTAAAACCACCAAAAAATGCTTGTTCCCCCCCCCCCTTTTAAGGCATAAGGAGAAGCCTTAAAAATATGGGAAAAATAGCCAATAAAAGCCCTTTACGGACCATAGAAATTCTTCGGAAAAAAAGTTTCAAAAGTTAATTTTAGCAATTTCAAAATCGCACATACGCGCACGCGCCAAAAAAAATATTTTTTTGAAAAATTATGTGTGGTATCAAATTTAGGTATCGATGGTAAACACAAATATGCCTCGCTTTTTTGGCGGCTATTACTCAAAATGTCTTTACTCTATGCTATAAAATTAGGAACTGATACACATATACAAAAAGGCGAGCGAAGCGAGCCCATGAATTTTATGCCTTGTTCTTAATGTTTCTCTTAATGTAAAATTTGACAAACAAGCACAAAGAGGCGAGCGAAGCGAGCCCTAGTAATTATGGTTATTTTAATTATATAATCTTAAAAAAGTACTGATATGCAAAGACATATAGGCGAGCGAAGCGAGCCCTTGTATTCTATTTTATGTTTTAAATTTTTCTATATATTTAGGCATCGACAAACAAACATATATGGGCGAGCAAGCGAGCCTTAGATTGTTATGTAAAAGTTTGATTCTATACTTTATAATTCGCTAGTACCAATCAAGCACATAAAGGCGAGTGAAGCGAGCTCTAGTATTGTATGGTTATTTTTATTATATACTCTTAAGAAAGCACTGATATGCAAACACATAAAGGCGAGCGAAGCGAGCCCTTGAATCTTATTTTATGCTTTAATTTTTTTTTCTAAATTTAGGTATCGACAAACAAACTTATATAAGCGAGCGAAGCGAGCCCAAGAATGTTATGCCTTGTTTTAAATGTTCCTCTTAAAATAGTTATTGACAACCAAGCACAAAATGGCGAGTGAAGCGAGCCTTTAAATCTTATTCTATGTTTTAAATTTTCTCAAAAATTAGGTATCGACAAACAAACTTATATAAGCGAGTGAAGCGAGCCCTAGAATGTTATGTAAAAGTTTAATTCTATAGTCTAAAATTGGCTATTAAACAAGCACCTAAAGGCGAGCGAAGCTAGCCCTAGAATATTATGTTATGTCTTTACTCTATGCTATAAAATGAGGTTCTGATAAACATAGACAAAAAGGCGAGCGAAGCGAGCCCATGATTTTATGCCTTGTTTTAAATGTTCCTCTTAAAGTAGATATTGACAACCAAGCACTTAATGGCGAGCGAAGCGCGCCCTAGATTTTTATGAAAAAGTTTGATTCTGTAGATTAAATTGGCTAGTACCAAACAAGCACATAAAGGTGAGCGAAGCGAGCCCTTGAATCTTATTTTATGCTTTAATTTTTTTTTTCTAAATTTAGGTATCGACAAAACACACTTATATAAGCGAGCTAAGCGAGCCCTAGAATGTTACATAAAAGTTTAATTCTATAGTTTAAAATTGGCTAGTACTAAACAAGCACATAAAGGCGAGGAAAGCGAGCCCTAAAATATTATGTTATGTCTTTAGTCTATGCTATAAAATGAGGTTTTGATAAACATAGACAAAAAGGCGAGCAAAGCGAGCCTTTAATTTTATGCCTTGTTTTAAATGTTCCTCTTAAAGTAGATATTGACAACCAAGCACATAAATCTTATTCTTATTATTTAAATCTTATTCTATGCTTAAATTTTTAAAATTAGGTATCGACAAATATATATATTATATATATATAATATATATATATATATATATATATATATATATATATATATATATATATATATATAATATATATATATATGTATATAATATATTATATATATAATATATATATATATATATATATATATTAGCCCTAACATTCTAGGGCTCGCTTTTGCTCGCCTATATATATATATATATATATATATATATTATATATATATATATATATATATATATATATAGGCGAGCAATGCGAGCCCTAGAATGTTATGTAAAAGTTTGATTCTATAGTTTAAAATTGGCTAGTTCCAATCAAACACCTAAAGGCGAGCGAAGCGAGCCCTAGATTTTTTATGAAAAAGTTTGATTCTGTAGATTAAAATTGGCCAGTACCAAACAAGCACATAAAGGCGAGCGAAGCGAGCCCTAGTATCGTATGGTAATTTTCATTTAATACTCTTAAGAAAGCACTGATATGCAAAAACATAAAGGCGAGCGAAGCGAGCCCTTGAATCTTATTTTATGTTTTAATTTTTTTTTCTAAATTTAGGTATCGACAAACAAACTTATATAAGCGAGTGAAGCGAGCCCTAGAATGTTATGTAAAAGTTTAATTCTATAGTCTAAAAATTGGCTATTAAACAAGCACATAAAGGCGAGCGAAGCCAGCTCTAAAATATTATGTTATGTTTTACTCTATGCTATAAAATTAGGTTCTGATAAACATATACATAAAGGCGAGCGAAGCGAGCCCATGAGTTTTATGCCTTGTTTTATATGTTTCCCTTAAAATAGATATTGACAACTAAGCACATAAAGGCGAGCGAAACGAGCCCTAGTATTGTATGGTTATTTTTATTTTATACTCTTAAGAAGGTACTAATAAACATATACAAAAAGGCGAGCGAAGCGAGCCCATGATTTTTATGCCTTGTTTAAAATGTTTCTCTTAAAGTAGATATTGACAAACAAGCACATAAGATGACCGAGCGAGCCCTAGTATTGTATGGTTATTTTTATTTTATACTTAATATTTATTTAATATTTTTAGTGCTGCTCATTTATACGTTAGTTGAAGAGGGGGGGGGTCACAACAATTTTTGTGGTGTCTGATATTTTTGACGAGTGTTAGGGTCACCATTTTTAAAATTAAATTGATGCATATTTGTGTTCTACCCATCAATACCTACGATTTGATACCCCACACGATTTTTTCAAAAAATATTTAATTTTGCGCGTGCGCGTTAGTGAAATTTTATATTGCTAAAATTAACTTTTGTAACATTTTATCTGGAGAATTCCAATCGCTCCTATTGAGCATTTATTTAATATTTTTGGGGCTGCATATTAAGGGTTAGTTAGGGGGGACAACAATGTTTTGTGGTTCTTGTAATTTTTGGCGGGTGTAAGGGTCGCCATTTTGAAAAGCCGGTGCATATTCGTGTTCTACCCATCAATACCTACGATTTGATATCCCACACGATTTTTTCAAAAAATATTTAATTTTGCGCATGCGCGTTAGTGAAATTTTATGTTACTAAAATTAACTTTTGAACATTTTTATCGAGAGAATTTCCATAGCAAAGCTATTATTAAGCATTTTTAATAGGTTTAGGGCTGCTTATTATGGGTTAGTTAAAGGGGGGGGGTTCCTACAATTGTTTGGTGAATTTTAATATTTTTAACGGGTTTTAAGGTTGCCATTTTGAAAAAATAATGCATGTTTGTGTTCTACTCACCAATACCTACAATTTGATACCCTACACGAATTTTTGAAAAAAAAAAACATTTTTGCGCGTGCGCATTAGCGCAATTTTGAAAATACTAAAAATTAAATTTTGAAACTTATAGCCAAAAAATTTCAATGGCCCGTATACTTATTGAGTATTCTTATAATTATTATTATATCGCTTGTCAAAAAAAAACAAATTGCGCAGCAATGAAAAATCACTTTACTGTCTAGTTACGCAATCTAAATTTTCTATAGTTTATAAATAATAAACTATAAGTTTGGGGAGAGGAGATTTTTGTCCACCCTGTATAAGTATTCAAAACTATGAAAAGGCCAATACTGTAAAACATCTACAGCTTACCAAGTAAGTATTACTTGGCAACGCTGCACTGGTGAGTTACCTCCTTTTTACGTTTTAATGTTTATATCATTAATATGAACTTATACCTAAATATGACCTAAGAATGACTTATCCCCTTTATACTTTTCAGTGAAGACTACATTACCGAAAAGTCGCACAGCCAATGTTTTGGATATTTTAAGCTAATATTTCAATTTAAATTCTTGAAACAATGATATTAACTTATATTAAAATATTCCTATCTAAACACATTGATTTTAGTATTCAAATGGACACCGGGCTAACTCAGGAACATTTTTGTTTTCTGTGTAAATTAGTAAATTTTTACTTTCATGTTTATACACATTTTAATTAGAAATATGAAACTCTATCTACATAGATAATTTACTATAATAGTAAGCTTACTTTAACCATAAAAAATAGTTTGATTTTTAGTTCAACATCCTTAAAAATGACAAGTGGAAAATCAGTCAAAAGGGGATAACTACCTCTTTGAAACCGATAAAAAAGGTATAAGTCAGTGGTTTTTCCTAAATTTTCCCCAATATCTCGTGAACTATTTATTAATTGAATACAAAACTACTTCTCATTATACAGAACATATTAATAAACAGAATAATGTTAAAATAAAAACTGTAACTGGTTTTAACGATTTTAGAGCTTCATTCAAAGTTTGTTTTTCGGTTCCTGAAAATTTGCATTTTTCGACTTATTCCCTTTTTACTTTTTGGTATCCAAATATAAACAAGCTGCCAATCTTGGAACCAAAATTCACTGCCTCTTTTCCCCAGAATCCCTAAATTCTTGTTTAATTTTAATGAAAGATTTTTTTTTGGTCGGGTCCCTAAAAACTAGTTAATAAACTTTACATTATACACTGTCTGAAGATACAAATATTTTAAGTAATAACTAAACTTATTTTATTAGAAATGCGTTCTTAGAAATATTTAGAAGCATATCTCTTGTATTCTGCTGATAACAGAGATGTTGCACTAGAGACCCCAGTTCGACACCGTTTTTAAAGGGACGATACCGTTCATAAAGCGTAATATCATCAATATATTGCCTAAATTATAATTTATTAGTTAAAATGTCACTTTCAATACAGATATGAACCAAAAAATAGAAATATAAACAAGCTGCCAATCTTGGAACAAAAATTCACTGCCTCTTTTCCCCAGAATCCCTAAATTCTTGTTTAATTTTAATCAATTTATTAATTCCAGCTATCTATTTAAAATATTATCTATAAAATAAATTTCTTACCTGGTTCACTAATGGAAACGAATAAGTATGTAAATGTTTCTTGCTCTGACAAATATTTTTTTATGGAATGCTGCTTGGTCCACTCTGCATATCATTTATATACCATATTGTCCCTCACTAAATTTAATTAGAGACTTGTAAATTTAATGTTATTATAATTTATTATTCAAAATTTAAAATAATTAAGCTAATCTTAATACATGAATGAACATAAAAATTTTGTTTTGTTTAAATTAGACAACATATAATTTATTTAATTTATTGTACATTTTTTTTTATCTCTTAAGAAGTTTAAAAATTGGTGGCTAATTAACAAAATGAATAGAACTATATAATTAACCAGAATTAAACGAAAATAATAGAAACAATAGGTGCCTGAAGTAAAAGTATTTCCTAAATTTGATAGTTTAAGGAATAATTTTCCTATTTATACAGAAGGTATATAGGAAAAGTGTTATGTTTGCGAAAATCTGAAACTAGGATATCACCGGAATTACAAGGTATGAGGTTTTTTAAGACCCCCAAAGTGGATTACACAAAGTTTTCGTTATTAGTCAGAGTGTATTGTGTGTGTGTCTATTAAAATAACAGTTAAAAAGAGTTAAAACATGAATATTTTTTATGACGTCATTAACTTGCAATAATGGCAGGAGATATTTCGAAAAATCTTAAAACGCGAAAAAATTTTGCTATGAATTTGAGATTAGACTCACATGTAGCATTAAGACTAAAATTTGTGCTATGCTTCATTTTATTATCAGCATTAGTTCAATTTTTATCAAACGTCTTGAGTACGTTTTTTTAAAAAAAATGTAGAAAATCGGGAAATAACCCAATTGAGTTGAAATTCAGTAGGCGTTTGTATATCGTTGCGTATTAAATAATTTAACTGAATTTTATTTCAATACGATAAGTATATCTATGCTATTTGTTAAATTATAAAAGTTAAGCAGCATCAACCGTGGTCAGTGCTGGGTTGGGTGACTGCTGGGAATGAAACGGATGTATTTACTATCTGAGAACAAGTGAAGCGAGTCTATTGACGTGTTGCGTTGTAGTATAAAGTTAACCACTTGTTTCTTCTGAGGACGAGTGAAGCGAGTTATAAGTAAAGAGGATGAATCGTAGCAAATCATCATCAAATGTGATGAACAAAAGACTGAAACAAACAAGAGAGCTTAATTCTACTGATGAAACATGTCAGTTGTTAAAAAAATATTATCAAGGCTGGCCTAATGATAAGAGACATTTACCTAATCTTGTTTAGCCATACTAGGCTTTTAAGGAAGGTATAGATTGTGTCAAAGGTATGGTCAATAATTGATATAAAAAAGCAAAAATTACATTCATATTCCAACATCTTATATAAAATAGATCAAAATAGACAACAATGACAGAAATTTTAGGCGACGATGAACAAACTATTCAAAATTTATTAAACTTTTTAACAGATAACGAGTTTTATCCAGACATATAACCAGATACTATCCAAATCCAAATTATACATCTAAACGTATAGAGTATAAAATTTAGTATTATTTTAAATCTTACAATATCTAATTTAAACTTATACTTAATATCAGTTATATTATTTATTTATTTATTAACAGACGGCAATAGCCATTGGTATTATTACAAAAATTATTACAAAAAAAACATAACAATAATAAAATTTAACAAAATAAATTATGTAAAAAATTAAATAAAGACTACTAAATAAAAAGGTAATCCAAGATAAAAAAGTACTTATTTAGGTAAGTATCAAATAAATTAATGTAAGAATAAAAAAAGTAAATCTAAGAAATAAAAAAGACAAAAAGCTTGTAAACTGCCCGTAAAAATTAAAAAAAAAAAACAACTATGTATAGAAAAAAGGCATCTATAGCCAAATAAGACCTAAATATAATGTTTGATAAATAAAATCCTACCAACAAATTAAATTAAAAATAATAAAAAAAAATAATCACTAACAACAAAAACATTAAATGGCCTAACTAAATCTAACATTAGGCCATTATGTAGAAATACATATATATACATACACACAAACATGTACAATGTACATACATACACACATATAATATAAAATAAAAAAAATAATAATATAGATAAATAAACACATGTAAAAAATATAAATAATAAATTACAAATACAGAATATCAAAATGTATCATAAAACATATTTAAGGTAATAAAATAAACATTTATAGATGAGTTAAAAATTAATAAATAGGGGGGTAGGTATGTTGAATAAACGATTAAAATATTTATTTTCGATTTCAGCATAAAATCATGAGAAAGTGCTCTTGTAGCAAATCATAAATGAATTATTAATCTAGAATATTAAAAAAAATATATAATAAAATGAATTATTGCAATTTAGTTAATATCCTTGCAAAAAAAATAGAATCATAATAATTATTAATAAATGACAGTTTGTTTTATTATAGTCCTCTTTACAAGATAAATAGAGGTGTTAAAAAAATCAAGTTTTTCTGAGAGGTGGTTACCAAGTCGGTGAAGTCTAGCAATAGGTGAATAAAAACAGTAATTTCTATAATGGAAAGAACGAGCAAATAATTCAGTAGATCTAGTACCAAATTTAGGAATTAAAAAAAATATTTTTTCCAATAATTCAGGAGACTCAATATGGTTATTTAAAAGTTTGAACAAGAAAATTATATCTCATATATCTAAGTAATAAATCATCTAGCTTATCTTGACCATTTTAATAATCATAATCCTCTATATCATAAATAATTGCACCTATATAGAATAATCTAAATAATCTAGCTCATATAATTCATCTAATTGTAAATATTTAATTTGTTAGTATGAATTATTATAGACTATTGTAGAGGTGCTAATGACCAACGAGTTGAGCACCTCAAAAATAAATAAATAATAAATTATACTTTAAAATTAAAAAATCTCTTACTTTATATAACTCTAATTCAATTAAGCAATCTTTTATAGTTTTTTTTGAATTTGTCATATGATAAGTTTTTAATATTGTCTGGAAGTTTATGACTCAGCATAAAATTAAAGAAAATGCTGCTATTTCTCTAGCTTCAGAGTTAAAATCAGCCAAACATTGGTTTGAGATAAATGGATTCTCTCTTAATGAGGAGAAAACCCAATTTATGACTTTCTCACTCCGCACTGAGGAACCATATTCAGAAATTAAGTTTCTTGGCTTCATTATTGATAACAAACTCAGCTGGAAAAGTCATATTAAAACTCTAAGTAAGAAGTTAGCATCAAAAATCTATGTCATCAGAACTCTAAAAAAATACTTAGAAGATACTTACCTGAAGTCAGCCTACCACGCTCTATTTGAAAGCGTAATGAGTTATGGGATCATCCTCTGGGGACATGCAGCCACTACCGAGATATTACTCAAGCAAAAGAGAAATTAATACGGATAATTGCTGGAGCAAGAAAGTATGATCATTGTAAACCACTTTTTAAGAAATATCAAATATTAACTTTCCACAACTTATATGTTTACAATTGCTTGAAATATATTAAACAAAATGAAAATAAATTCAATAAAAATAGGGACCACCATTCTTATGAAACGAGAAAAAGAGAGGAATTATGTATAAAAAGACATCGACTTTTGAAGACTCAAACAGAACACAATTATATTGGCCTGACATTATATAATAATTGTCTTACGAGACTAAAAGGTTAAACATGGACGCATTCAGCAACAAAATCAAGAATTATTTACTCAGCAACCCGTGCTACAGCATTAAAGAGTTCACTGATGTAGCCTCTAAGAAATTAATTTAAACAAATAAATAATTAAATAATTCTATTTTTAGAATAAGCTTTTATTTGACGTTATTTATGCTATGTTAAATAGTTTTCAAATAAAGAATATTTATTATTATTATTATTATTATTAGAAGGTGGTTATATAATTTTAAGCAATTAAAAAGTGGCCCTTTTTGATATAGAGTTGTCCTATGCTTAGGAAGTATAAATAGGTTTCCATTCCTATAAGCATGATTAGATTTGAATTTCAAAAACAAGGATTCATTCTTTTTATCAAAAATTAAGCATATAAAGATATAGATAGATGGTACAGTAAGAATTTTCATTTCTTTAAATTTATTTTCACAAGTTTCATGAGGTTGAAGACTTGAAATAATTCTTACTATTCTTTTTTTGTAAAATAAATGTACTTTGAATATCTGAAGAAGATCCCCAGCACATTATACCATATGAAATCCTAGAAAAAACTAAAGCAAATGTACAGATCTTAATTAATTAGGATCTTAAATAATAAGGATATTATAAACTTTAATTTTCTAAACAAAAAACTGTATTGACTTAATTTAGAGGCTAGCTTTCTTATATGAAAATCCAATTTTAGGTTTTAATCAATTGTGAATCCTAAAAAATTAGCAGATTTAACAAAACTAGAAGAGGTCTCAACAGCTAGATTGCGAATAGAAAATATTATATAATTAGTTTAGTTGAGATTCAGTTCTAAATGATTGTCTAAGAGCCAGTTATTACATTTCTTTGTTAGCTCTAATAACTCGAGATATTTTAGCTACGTCTTGTTTGATATCCCTCTTATCATCAAAGTATGCGCTAATAACCAAATATGAAGGATTCCGTCCATCATGCAACTCTAATACAACTAAGTCTTCTTCCGAGTACTCTGAATGCATAATCGCGTCTAAATTCCACTATAATTCTATTATAACTATAATAACCGCTCTTTTTCTCTCCCGTCCATCTTTGAAAACCCGCCACCCTTTGTAAAAGCCTGAAACACAGTTCATTGCACAATATGGCTCTTGGATTAAAGCAACATCAATACTATTCGAAGCAATAACTTGATTAAGATTAGAAACCTGTGATAGTGGCGAAAATTATAACAACGCCTGATATAGACGTAATCAGCTACATTACAAGCGATCTACATTATCTTTACTTTATCACTAAAAATATCTTTGCGAAGTTTTGGATCAACCTCTAAAATAAAATCCCGTCTAGCTGCGTTGCCTTTCTTAATAGTTAAAACCGTTCTGGCGACCATACTGCTGTTTTCAGAAAACAGCTCAGCATTTTGCTTTTTGATGACGTCAACTGCATTTTCTCTCATTATATCAATTGCCGGGGGTTAAATTTTTTACTAACCGCAAAAAGGACATCACCACACTTGGACACAATTTCAGAACACAACGCTTTGGAATCATTTTCCGTATACGATTGCACAAAAAGATTGCCGTTCTTGATAGCAGTCATTTTGACAATGCCAACTTTTAGTTCCGATGGATCAAGATTTTCTTTAATTAGACTACAAATTTCCTCAGATGTAACTTTCCTTATATTAGGATCTTTTGCTTGAACTACTATACTATACAACGGTTTCGGAACGACAGGATCTACTTTAATCTGGCTAATATCACTTAAGCGTGGACCTCTACTGGTCGAAGGTTGATTTAAATCAACTCGGTGAGAACCCAATTCTTCTATGTTTATAATTTTTTATTTCATCTGGTTGTATATTGCAGTTAGCTCCTGCACGGCTTTAATTAGACCAGCTTTTAAATCAGTTCGTAAATTGCCACTGGTATCCACGGCCTTTTTCATAGGCTCTATTGCATTTTAAAACGCATCATATTCTTTAAAACTCATAGTAAACGTAAAATAAAAATTTAACTATGAAGAAAATATTCATAATAAAAGAGGAAGAAGTCTCTCTACAAAAATATATTTCTTTTTAGCAAAGCGCTTTCAACCTAACAAGAGGTCATCATCAGTGCTAGCCGTTGAATAAAGAAGAGGGTGATAGATGAGTCTTACAGATCAGATATCAAAGATAGACTCATAAGTCTATCTGATGAGTCTTACAGATCAGATATCAAAGATAGACTCATAAGTCTATCTTGATATCTGATCTGTAAGACTCATCTATCACCCTCTTCTTATTCAACGGCTAGCACTGATGATGACCTCTGTTAGTGAAAGCGCTTTGCTAAAAAAAAAAATATATTTTTGTGGAGAGACTTCTTCCTCTTTTATTAAGATGAACTCCATTAACGCTCACCTTAGTTCTTCAAGAAAATATTCCTTTTCTTTGATGTAAGAATTTAAAGTATATTGCAAAAATAAACTTGGTATAGTCAACAACAATAACAAGGGTCATTTTAATTATTTAAATTATGGAAATATATACTATTTCTTTTTAAATAGCTGCTTTAGGCAGTTCTATGTTGGCATTGAGGGCTACATAGGTATACTCATTTCATAGGTGTTGTTTTCATGATGAAAATTCGATAAAAGTAACAATAGTTAATTTTGATTTAAAACTTAACATGGAATATGCAGTTATTGTTTAAATCAGAAACGCATAATAAATATCAGCTTATTAATGTGAATATATTAGTTTATTACACATTATTATGATCTGCTAGGCAGCTTAAAATGGGATTGCTATGTGCCAAAAAAAGGAAAATTATATTTGTTTGAAAGTGCTTCCTCCGGCGCTGGATCGCAGCTTACTGAAGCGATGAATAATATAAAACAGACTGCCATAACTATTGCCTTCATCATCTTGCTTCTGCAACCATAAGAGAAAGTATACAAATATAAGTGGAATCCGTTCAAAAAATGTTAAGTAAGTTATGTTAATGTGAGAATAAATACGTAAATATCTCAGCTTTCCAAGCATTCCTACTAAATGTTGCTGAATCGAAACCCGGTCTAAACACTTTGCTTTTATTGTAATTTAATGCAATTAAAATTGGAACAAAACCTTATTAGGTTGGTACAGTAAAACTGATAACTGAATCAATTCCTGCAGATATAACAGGGGGTTAAAGAAAATTTAACTAGTTTGATACCTAAGATTATATATTTTTGACAAAACCAAATACCCTAAAACTGTCAAGTTTTATATGTGTTACAAGTTACACATACAAAGTTGTTACTTTGTGTTACAAGTTCATCCTGAGACAGAAAGTAGATTGATAACGTCTCATTCCCTGTCAGTTACACGAAGTTATTGTTCACATCGGGAGCAATCCATGGAACAGTTGGTTTAATTTTACCATGGTTCTTTGTGTAGAATAAACATATCCACAGTAAAGAGGCTTGCAATTTCTTTAATTCTAAGTATTCGATTGTAAAAATGTGTATTTGTAAAATGCCTATTGAATTGTGGATATAATAAATAGTTATTATCTCCAGACGGTGTATAATGTAAAGTTTATTAACTAGTTTTTAGAGAGTAAAGAAGCACTTTTCACTCCCAAGGGAGAAAAAGTTACTTTTCACTCCCTTGAGAGTAAAAAGTGAGTTACTTTTCACTCTCAAGGGAGTGAAAAATAACTTTTCTCCCTTGGGAGAGAAAAGTGTTTCCTATTATTGGGTTATTAGAGCCAATTATACAAATTTTTCAGGGGAGTGGTATTCTTTAAATTTATACCGATGATTTATACTGGTGACCGATCAATTGTTTGTAATTTTCCCGGGGGTGGCACACCCATAATTTATAAGGGGGAGCCGACCAAATTTTTTTTATTGGCTCAAAATCCGATTCAGGTCAATAGAAGTTGTTTGAAGCAATCTTTTTTTTGGGGGGGGGGGGGCAGCACCCCTAAAATTGGTTTGGGGGATTCGACCCAAAAAAATAAGAATAAAATACAACTAAACATGTTAAAATAATATCAACGTCTGGAGATAAAATCTTGTATGAACCTTGGGAGTAATATGCTATTTTCCCCCTCCAAAGTACCTTCCTCAGCTTCGCCTCGGGAGTTAATAGTCATAACACCCTCGGCTTTGCCTCGGGAATTAAACACATAAACCTCTTGGCTTCGCCTCGGGAGTTAATAGTCATAACACCCTCGGCTTTGTCTCGGGAATTAAACACATAAATCTCTTGGCTTCGCCTCGGGAGTTAAATACTTTGGTTACCTCGGCTTACGACTTATAAACCAACTAACTGCTCAGGGAAATAATAGCATTCTTTACTCCCTTGGTGCATAAATAACTATTCTATTCTATTGTAATTCAATACCAGATGTATTTATACTATTAAATTTAAGAAAACATTCTTACCTCGTATGCCAATCTAAACGACTAAGGATCTAAATGTGTTTTGCTCTTGCAAATAATTCTTTGCACAATGCTGCTTGATCCTCTCTGCATCTTATTTATATACCATATTCACTCTCTCTGAGGTGAACTAAATACTTTAATTACTTATTAATGTCATTATTTATCGTCGATTATTCATAATTAAAAAAGTAAATCCTCATATACAATGCATTTTGCTGATATGTTTTTACTATAATGTAAAATAATTTACATAAATTATGCTGTAATTAAGTAGAATAGAAATATAAAAGTCATAAAGAATATCAGCTCATTAAACATTGTACACTTACAAAAATACTTTTAGTTGCACTTCTTGCGAATTTCCTTTAATAAAATCCGGTATTAGGATGAGTGTCATGGTAAAAGTTGGACCCGAAATTGTGGTTAAAATCTGAGGAAATTAGGAAGTATAGTATTAGAAGAGGAGCCATGTAAATAAAGTAATGTTGAAATTCATACAGTAGGGTGAAAGGCGCGGGACACAGTAGTCCAACTTCCTGGTTTGAGGTGATCCTAAAAACAGGGTCTAGTTGCATCAACTACCGCACCAAACGCTAGTTTCACCTTGTACATCCGTTATCAATATTGTTGTCAGTTTTAAATCGAGACGTCTATGTTTTTAAAGACATAAACAAGGCAATTTTTAACTTATGAACAATTTTGTTGTTTATAAGATAATTTGTTTAGGTTTATCTATTATAAATATTATTATATATTATTGATTTATAGTAAATATTGTATAGTTAATATTATTTCTCCTGTGTTCTTGTCTCTCCTTCTTGCTGGTTCATGACTATTTGATCTGTGGATGGATCTCTCTTTTAACCGTTGTTAGAAAATGGCACATCCGTGAAACAGCACTGATTAAAAAGCCGTTGCATAAATATCAGTTTGCTTATCATGCTGGTAAATCCTGCGAAAGCGCTTTACATCTTGTAGTTAATAAGATTGAAGCTGCTTTTGAAAGTAAAGGTTGTGTTGTTGGCCTACCTCGATATTGAAGGCACCAACAACACATTTGAAATTTGACAATACGTCTTCCCAAACTATACACTCCTCTCTGAGGGAGCGTGGTGTTGAAGCATCTGTCTGTAGATGTATAGCCTCTATGCTTATCAGTAGAAGGGTTATAGCTTCTGTGGCTGGAGAGACGGCTGAAGCCCGTTCACTACGGGATGTCCGCAGGGTGGAGTTTTATCTCCTCTACTGTGAAGCCTTGTGGTGGACGGAATACTCTGCTGTCTCAACAGTAAAGGCTTCTTTGCCATAGGGTACGCTGATGACATAGTTATCCTCATTCCTGACAAATTCAATAATACGGTCCTAGAGGTAATTCAAACACCGATAAGGCTAATTAAGAACTGGTGCAAACAGGTCAAACTTTCAATCAATCCTGCCAAAACTGAACTAGTAATTTTCACCAATCAAACAAACACTCACTCTGTGAGGCAAAGTAACCTTTGCAGATTTCCAAAGTTAAGGAAGATAATAAACTTATGTTAAAAGGGCTCAGTCTCAAAGTAACTAAAGACCTCCTCAGTCTAAGCAGAAGGGACATTAGAACAGTTACGTGACTACAGACTGGGCACTGTCACCTCCGGTGTCTTTAAAGACAACTCAGTGTGAAGGATCTGTGAATCGGAAACCGAAACTGCCTCTAACACACTTCTGAGATGTGAAGCCCTAGCCTTTCAAAAGTTCTCCAACTTTGGTGGCAGCACTCCACCAAGTCTCACTGGTATATACCAGTAAGACTTGGTGGAGTATTATATACATATATATATATATATATATATATATATATATATATATATATATATATATATATATATATATATATATATATATATATATATATATGTGTGTGTGTGTGTGTGTGTGTGTGGTTTCATTTTGGTTTTAGAAAGCCAATCTTAATCGATCCCACCCACTATCCTCTCAACTTCCGAGATCCGAACAACCTCATAGCATCATTTTTATTATGAAAATTCGCTAGAAAAGAGCGAATCAATTATGGATCTAATTTAGTTGGTTGGTTAGGTATTTGTTTTATGTTAATGAGTGAATAATTCTTATAATACTTCTAATCTACCTAATAACAGTATATTGTATGTAAACTACGTTGAAATGTAGAAGGAAAAAAATAATATTAACTTTTTTAATTATATCTAAATGATTAGTAAATGTCATTGATTGATTAATGTAAATTGAATATTTAATTAAAGTTGGCTGAATGTGTATAATAATAATTTAATGTTTAATGAGCTGATATTCATTATTATATTTATAATGAATTTCATATCTGCATATATCATGTACATAAAGTGCATAATAAGAGAAATATACTAATTAAATAAATGCAGTATATTTATAGATAGAATGTTTTAATGATTAATAATTGATTAGTAAATGACATTAATGAGTAATTAAAGTTCTTAGTTCACCTCAGTGTGAGTGAATAAGGTATATAAATAAGATGCAGAGAGGATCAAGCAGCATTGTGCAAAGAATTATTTACCAGAGCAAGAAACATATACTAAGAAAACCTCATTTACATACGAGGTAAGCTGTTTATTCCATGTTAAATGCGTTTTATTAAATATAAATAAGATCAAATTTGCAGGCTCCTTTATTATTTTTTATTGAAATCTCTTGCTAGTAGGTTAAACTTATTTTATTTTTCATTATTTAAGTTCCAACAATTTTTTAGAAATGGACTGGAGTCATTTTAATTATTAATTTAATTTTAATAGTCATGAAACTAACGCGAGTCTTTAAAAATATAATACGTGTTTAGCTGAATAAAACACCAAAGTCTCTCCACAAATCGTTTATCATTATAAACAGAGCCGGCTTTCGATCTCTCCATCATCATCAGTGCCTAACCCAACACACAAAGAAAAATAAGAAAATCAACTAATAAACTACTAAAAACTAACCTAATAAATAAGCAATTAAATAAAAATATAAAAAATAGAGCATTCCGTACCAGAATTTCTGCGCATGGAGCACAAAGAAAAATAAGAAAATCAACTAATAAACTACTAAAAACTAACCTAATAAATAAGCAGTTATATAAATTTATAAAAAATCGGAACAAGGCAAGTTAAAAAGTTAAAATACATAAGAAATTAATTAATAAGTAAAAATTCAAAAAATAAAAAACAATGTAAATAAAATTAAAATGCAAAACTTAATTTAAAAATTAAAATTAAATAAAATAATAATGCATACAAAATTTGTAATAAAACAAATTACAAAGGCTTTAATCAAACCCTTTACATATGCGGACTGGCGGGCGAGGAGCAAACAAACAAAGGCTTTAATCAAACCCTTTACATATGCGGACTGGCGGGCGAGGAGCAATCACAAGAGACCTTACTATGACGGACGTTCCCCCCACTTTATCCTTTTCTATTAAGGGCTTCCTCTCCATTTTCTTCCACATTACGCAAAATCTAAAGATTTTCCTGCGCAGACATACAATTACCCTTCGAGACATAATAAAGAAAAGCAACCTCGTGGTTATCGCATTGTCTGTGGTTTTCTTCTGCCAAGTTTTGGTAAAACTTGCTTGATGCGAGCGCTCCATGCGCAGAAATTCTGGTACGGAATGCTCTATTTTTTATATTTTTATTTAATTGCTTATTTATTAGGTTAGTTTTAAGTAGTTTATTAGTTGATTTTCTTATTTTTCTTAGTGTGTTGGGTTAGGCACTGATGATGATCGAGAGATCGAAAGCCGGCTCTGTTTGTAATAATAAACGATTTGTGGAGAGAATATGGTGTTTTATTCAGTTATATATACTAACTCAACTGATCAGTGCTATTGTCATAATACGTTTTATTTGTATGCTTAAGTAGCAGCCAACAACCTTTGTAGTGGAGCAACAAACTTTGTTAATAATTTTAACTTGGCCGTCCAGTGACAGACAGGAGTGGAGCTGTCAGTTCGCTTTCCGTCACAACTTGACAATATGTTATTTGGTACAGTATAAAATGACAGCGTTAAATAAGATAAATTATAGGACTACTGATTTCAAGAATGGCACTGTATAAATATATATCATATTAAGTTTCACATGATCTAAGAATCTATATCTAGCACCCTGTTGTATCCGCGTATCAACGCTTTTTAAAGACCGGGTTTCGATTTACCAACTTCTTAAGAGGTTAGTTTGAACGGCAAAAATATTTATTCAAACAACAAATGTTTAAAACAGATTTCACTTATCTTTGTTTCATTTCTCTTATCGTTACAGAAGCAAGATGATGAAGGCAATAGTTATGGCAGTCTGTTTTGTACTATTTATCGCTTCAGTTAACTGCGATTCACTGGCACCTGGAAACGAATACTACAAACTTGCCGAAGCCTCTTATTAACCCGATATTTTATAAGTAGAAAGTATTTTTGATGTACTTAATCTTATTTTAACAGCAAGAGAATACTATACCATCACATTTGTAAAAATAAATTAAAAGTTATAGTTGTAGTTACGTAGAACAATATGGTTATATTTTAAGTTTCCTTAAAATGAAATTGTCAAAAAAAAATGTTATGAAAACTTTTATTGTTTTGAAAATATAATTAAATTTAAAAAAAAACAATGTCTTCGGACAAGCTGATAGAATTTATAAGGTGATTAAATTGGAGGGTTTTTACGAATGAAATCATTTTTTTTACATGGTAGTTTATAGTCCGGAATTTACGTCATTGCAGGGATAAATAGTAAATTTTCAATCAATGACGTTACACGTCATTGATAACAAAAGTTAGGCTAAATCCTCCGAAATGCGTTTGGTTTGTTTACATCGAATTGAATTACCTTATAAATTTCTAACATTCAGAGACTTGATAAGACTGTTAAAATAGTAAAATTAGCCCGCTCCCATGCTTATTCATAACTACAAACAAATGCAATTATTATAGGAATTATTTTAGTTAGTCCACTTCATTTAGTTACTTTAGCATTTATATATATATATATATATATATATATATATATATATATATATATATATATATATATATATATATATAATATCTATATATATATATATATATATATATATAATATATATATAATAATATATATATAATATATATTATATATATATATATATATATATATATATTATATATATATATATATATATATTATATATGAGTTTACGAGTAATGCCTGATATTGAGTAACTGGTAAAGTTAAAAAGAATTTTAATGCTCAGTTATTTGCATGGTTGGTTTCTCTAAAGGTATTGTGCGCGTTTGAAGAGCCAGAACTCAACTCTCCGGTAGTTATTTAATCAATTTATTTAATTAATTTACTCATTCTTATTTGTCGTTTTGTCCTTCGACTTTTATTATATATGTATTGCTATTAGTTCTTTTTTAACTTATTTTTAGGTAAGAAACTAATTTTTTAGGCACTCCTGATGACAATATTGCCAATATCCGGCTCTGCTTATTTTGTGTAATAAACTCTTTTGTGGAGAGACGTGTTGGTTTTCAAATATTGTTATAATTATAGTCTTGGATCCTAGGCTGTTAATAAGGCTGATAGTATAGTATTAAAGGTGGGGAAGATCCTAGATCTTAGCAATTATGTCTCTGGGACGCTTTTTACCAGCCCCAAGAACGTCCTCACCTCTTACCTAATAGAATCTCTATTCTCTTTGAACCTGTCTGATTCCTTAATGAACTTCAGAACATCTGCCCATGGGAGTTTCACTAAGTCGTCATCTAGAAGAGTGGCTGATCCAAATATACTAAACCTCAATCTAGCGTATGCTTCACACGATCCCAAAAAGTGATCTGTCGTCTCCTCCCCAACTTCACACTTGGGACACATTGGCTCTGCTTTTATTTTCATGGCATGCAAATGTCTCTGAAGCCAGCAATGACCTGTCAAGATACCAGGAATCTTAAGCTCTTCCTCCCCAAGAAGAGAGCCCATATACTCATGGCTTTGTTGGCTTTCTTCATCATTTACCTAGCTGGTCTGCAATTAGCTTTAGTTTGAAGAGTTTTCTCTTCAAACTAAAGCTTTCACTTCAAACTTGACTGGTTTTCACCATCGCCCAGTCATCTAAAAGGGAGTTGACATTGCTTCTGGTAAGTTAGTAAGGTATCAAGAGATGAATCAGTGATGCCATTAGCAGAGGCAACTAGACTTACGGGCTACCTCGCACAAGTTGAGGGTAGTTTTCTAAACAGCCCTTGTAAGCAGAGGTGTGCTGAGAACCATATAACGAGACATGAAGTATTTTATTTGAGACCTCCTCCTAATGATGGATTTCTTGGTCACTTGATTCAGGAGCTACCTCCTAAATGCGATCACGAGAGCCAACAATGGCTCTAAACTTTAATTTATAACTTTATTTCTTAACTGGTAACAGTTAGGAAATGGTAATAAGGACATTATTGTTTGATCTGCCCACTTGCTCGTCGATATAGTTGAACCTCTTCCATCAGTCGAACTTTCTGGATTGGCACAGTTCTTCAAAGAAAAGGATCTCACTCTTTTAATTGGTTTTGATGATTACGCTCATAACCTGATTTGGGGTGCTCTGATAACAATAATAGGTTTGCTATACTTTATAACCTCAAAAGAATTTTATATTCTTAATCGAGGATCGGCCTCAACTTTTTTTATCCGGAGGCAAGAAGTAATAGCAAAATGTTAATTAAAAACATATTTAAGAAACTTTTTCCCAGCGACAAACAACAACCTTAAGTTTTGCTGATTTGTTGAAAATTTCACTGACTCAGCAAACTGGTTTCATGCTGTCACACCATAGTATCTTAGTATCACGTGGTGCACCTCTTCTCTGTACACTCAATCTTTAACAGAGAGACAGGCATGTAGATCAAGAAGAGTCATTATTAGACCACTGTCATATAATGTTTAAAATTGTTAAGCAACCGGATCCTAAAGTAACAAATAGATTGTGTTGCGGATACAATGAAAGGAAGAAGAGGAAGAATTGTGAACAAAGTTTTTTTAAGTTTTACATATTCATTTCATGTCTTTTATCTATCATGTTTTAATGTTTCAAATTGTTCGATTTATTGTCAATATACGTTACAAATTCAATTTATTTTATGTTTAATACATTTTTTCAAGAATTAAAAACATTTATGGTCCTCCGGTCCAGGGTTGTTCTACATTAAACGAAATTTCACATTATCTGTGTGTGCCGAACTTGAGTTTTGTTACGAGAGTGTTTATTCTCCTAATATTTTACTTCGTCTATTATTTATTACTGTTTCCTCAAGTTATTAATATCGGGTTAAAAATGTCTCTTCCAGATCTAATAAAATCACGCAAACAGGTTAGTATTAAGCTTAATAACTTCGTTTCTTATATGAAGAAATTCGACATTACGGAACCTAAAAATGAGTTGGAATTCGTAGAGTTAGATCTACGTACTGGTAAATTTGAAGGTTTATTAGAGGAATTTAATGAAATCCAAGGTCATGTTGAGTTGATTGAAGAAACAGTGCAAGACGTCGAAAACGAAGTTAGAAGCAAATTTGAGAATGAATATTTTGCTGTATTGGCGAAAGCAAAGCATTTGTTGTCAAAAAGGGTTGATGTTGTTAGAGTAAAGCAAAGTTCTGGGTTTGACTGCATGACTGGGCCTAGTGCAGAATCTTATGCTAAGTTACCACCAATTGATATCAAATCTTTTTCAGGCAAATATGAAGATTGGCTGCCATTTATAAACATGTTTAACTCAAGGATTCACAATCATCCCAAATTAACTAATGTAGAAAAGTTGTATTATTTATTAAATCACATGGACAGTCAAGTCGAGGTCATAAAATCAATTGAACTGACGGACTCTAATTACATGGTTGCTTACAATTTATTAAAAGAGCGCTATGAAAATAAGAAAATCATAGTTGAGCAGCATGTTAAGGCAATTTTCGAAATTCCTAAATTAGAAAAGGAGAGTAGTACAATGCTAAGGAATCTATACGATAAAGTTCAAGTTCATTTAAGAGCTTTAAAGGCTTTAGAGATGCCTGTTGACTCTTGGGATGCATTGTTAATATATGTTGTTACCACTAAATTTGATCCATTTACATTTAAGGCTTGGCAAGCTGAGTCGCCAAAAGATAGGATTGCAACCATGGATGAATTAAAAGAATTTTTGAATAATAGATGTAGATACCTAGAAGCGTTAATAGGATTGAAATTTACAAATCCTAAACCTAATACATTGTCAGCTAGTAACAGGACTACAGTAAATAATAATCGTATGACTTCTTTTATGGCACAATCAATTTCTTGTCCTGTTTGCCGAAATCCTCACCCTATATTTAAATGTTATAAATTTCAAAGGCTTGAACTTGACCAAAAACAACAACAAGTTCAAAAACTAAATTTGTGTGTAGTCTGCTTAAAGCCTGGTCATAAATTAGCTGAGTGTCAGTCAGGAGGATGTAGAAAATGCCAGAGCATGTTTCACAATAGTCTGCTTTGCCCAAATAAAGAGTTAACAGAGTCTCAAGTCACGGACAACAGTGATGTTTCTAATTCTGTGCTACATGTTGCTGTTGATTCCTCTAAGAAGCCATGTCTTTACGAGAATATGACTGAGCCTCCGGCTGATCTTGAGGCGAGGAAATCAGTTCTAACAAGTACTGCAACTAGCTTGGTTAAGCAAGTGTTACTATCCACAGCTGTAGTAGATGTTCAAAATTCCAGTGGTACTTACATTCCATGCAGAGTCTTATTAGATTGTGGAAGTAAACTAAATTTGATTACAGAATCATTGTCTGAAAGGTTAGGTTTCAAAGGTAAACCATCAAATCTGCGCATTGTTGGTATTGGTTCGATTAATGTAAATTCATCTCGTTTCATAAAAACAGAAATTAGATCTAAACATAATAGTTTTAGAAGAAATTTACAAATGCATATAATAAATAATATTAATAACATTATTCCCAACACCAAATTTAATATTTCTAAAATTTGTATTCCATCAAATATTGATCTAGCAGACCCATTGTTTAATGAACCTCGTGAAATTGACATGGTTATTGGCTCGAGTGTATTTTGGGATTTGCTTTGTGTCGGACAAGTAAAACTTACTCCTGATGGCCCTACATTACAAAAAACATTACTGGGATGGATAATAGGAGGTGAAGTTAATCAATCAGAGGTAACAGATAAGGTTTCGAGTGCTGTGTGTAATTTAACTACTTTAGAATCGATTCAAGATCAGTTAAAATTATTTTGGGAAGTTGAAGAACTGCCGGGTAAGCCTGAATATACTGGAGAGGATGCCAAATGTGAAATGCTATACCAACAGAGTACAACTAGATTACCATCAGGTAAAATAGTGGTTAAGTTACCTATTAAGGCCAACATATCTTCCTTGGGGAGTTCCAAGGATATGGCATACAAACGATTTTACAAACTTGAATACCGATTAAACAGGGATGCCAATTTAAAATTGGCTTATATAGACTTTATGAGAGAGTACTTGTCTCTAGGCCATATGGAGCTCGTACCTGAGGTAGAAATTTCAAGAGCAGATCTTGTATACTATTTACCCCATCACCCTGTATTTAAGCTCTCAAGCACTACTACTAAAACAAGAGTAGTATTTGATGCTTCGGCAAAATCTGATTCTGGATTGTCATTGAACGATGTTCTTATGGCAGGCCCAGTGGTTCAGGACGACCAATTCAATATTACTGTTAGATTTAGAGTACACACAGTAGCTATGACAGCTGATATTGAAAAGATGTATAGGCAAGTGCTTATTGATTCATCACAAGTAAATTTGCAACGTATTCTCTGGCGTGAGAGTTCAGATGAGCCTATAAGAGAGTATCGGTTACTTACTGTCACCTATGGTACATCCCCAGCCCCGTACTTGGCTACAAAATCTCTTGTACATCTAGCTGAAGAAGAAATTAATAATTATCCAATTGGAGCAGAGATTCTAAAGAATGATTTTTACATGGACGACTGTTTAGTAACATTTCAAAATTTATCTGAGGCTCAGAAGGCAAAACAAGAGCTTATTGATGTTCTCAGAAAGGGGGGCTTTCATATTCGTAAATGGTGTTCGAACTATATCGATCTGTTAAATGATTTACCGCCAGAAGATGTTGAGCAAAACGGGCTCCTTGCTGACTCATCAGTCAATGTGCTTGGGTTACAATGGAATCCACATGATGATACAATTTCTATAACCAATGACTAGAAACCGGCTCTCACTCAACAACCAGTGACTAAACGAAACATTCTTAGTAACATAGCACATCTGTTTGATCCACTTGGCTTGGTAAGTCCTTTGATTATAGTTGCTAAACTTATTCTGCAAGAACTTTGGTCTCTTAAAATTGATTGGGATGAAAGTATTCCTACACGCTTACATTCTTAATGGCTGGAACTAGCACAATCTCTTTTTAGAATATCAGAGATTAAAATTCCTAGGTTGATTATAATTGATATGGACACGGTGATAATTGAATTGCACGGCTTTGCAGTTGCTTCAGAACGGGCATATGGAGCCTGTATTTATGCCAGGAGCATTCATGATGGAAGGATCAAGACAAGCTTAATATGCTCAAAATCACGTGTAGCTCCTATAAAAAATGTCAGTCTCCCTCGTCTTGAGCTTCTGGCCGCAGTCCTTTTAAGTGAACTTATGTATAAGGTTATCGGTGCTTTAAAGTTAAAATTAAATAGTTATTTCTGTTGGACTGACTCCATGATAGTACTGGCATGGATTTCTTCTCCTTCGTCCAATTACCATACTTTCATAGCAAATCGTATTTCTAAAATTCAAACAAATACCAATCAACAACAATGGAGACATGTTAGAAGTGGAGACAATCCTGCTGATTTAATAAGCCGTGGTGTTTCCTTGGACCAGTTGAAAGGCTCACAATTATGGTGGTTAGGTCCCACATGGCTTAGTGAATCAGAGGATTATTGGAACAAGTATACGCCTGACAGGACTACACCTCATTTGGAAAATCCAGAATTGCTCGAATTAAGACGAGAATTTCAAGATATGCATTCATCTATGGCAGCTACTGTGGCTTATGATTTTCCAATTGACATTGATACTTATAATAACTTTGACACGTTGATTCGTGTTACTGCCTATGTACACAGATTTATCAAAAACTTAAGAAATAAGTCAGAAGACAGAACGTTAGGAAGATTGTCAATTGAAGAAATTGATAGAGCTGAAATCTCCCTTGTTAAGTACATTCAAAGTAAGATTTATAGTTCTGAAATTGACTATATCAGTAAGGGAGAATCTGTTCTTAAATCAAGCTCACTAAATAATTTGACTCCATTTCTGGACAAGGATAGCATTCTTAGAGTTGGTGGGCGCTTGCATTATGCAGAGATTTCTTATGATCAAAAACATCAAATTATTCTGCCTCATCATAAGTTTACAGAATTGCTGGTTAAAAAATATCATGACAATTATTTGCATTGTGGTCCAACTACTTTGACATCATTAATAAGAGAGAAGTATTGGTTACCGCGTAGCCGCTCATTAATAAAAAGAGTTTGTTATAGATGCATTACCTGCTACAAATGTCAACCCATTCCTGCCGAAGCAATAATGGGTTCTCTACCAGCTGGCCGAGTTATAAGACCAGCCAGAGCATTCATGCACACTGGAATAGACTACTGTGGTCCTTTTGAGCTTAAAATGTCACGAGGTAGAGGACAAAAAACTACTAAGGCTTATATTGCATTATTTCTCTGCTTAAGCACCAGAGCTATTCATTTGGAATTAGTCAGCGATTTGTCTACACCAACGTTCATGGCTGCTTTAAAAAGATTCATGGCTCGACGTGGGCTACCTAGTCACTTATACTCTGACAACGGTAGAAATTTTATTGGTGCTGGGAATCGGTTACACGAATTGTACCTTTTACTCAATTCTAAGGACCATGAAAACTCCGTTATTAACTACTTAACTAGCCAGAAAGTCAAATGGGTATACATCACACCTAGAGCCCCCCATCAAGGTGGAGGTTGGGAAAGAGGAGTCCGATCTGTTAAGTATCATTTGAACCGTACTGTGGGGAAGGCACGTCTTACGTATGAAGAATTCTCTACAGTCCTATGCATGATAGAAGCAGTTTTAAACTCACGTCCCTTGACTCCTCTATCTGACGACCCTTCTGATTTAAAACCGTTAACGCCATCCCATTTTCTGTGTGGTGACTCTCTCCATACAACTCCAGAACAAATTTTACAAGACGTTCCATCGAATCGCCTGGATCGATGGGAGTACGTCAAACAACTCTACCAACTTTACTGGCAAAGATGGACTAAGGAATATTTAAATCAACTCCAAGTTAGAGCAAAATGGACTTCATCTAAACATTCGATCCAAGTTGGATCTCTTGTAGTGGTAAAAGAAGAGAACCTGCACCCACTTGAATGGATAATGGCCCGTGTTACAGCGGTACATCCAGGGCATGACGGAATCATTCGAGTTGTCTCACTCAAGACTGCTAATGGAGAATTTAAGCGTCCGATTACAAAGTTATGTCCCCTACCATTAGAAGATAATATATCAGCTTTACGGCTTTAACTTTGGACCGCAGAGCTGTCCAAGGGGGCCGAGATGTTGCGGATACAATGAAAGGAAGAAGAGGAAGAATTGTGAACAAAGTTTTTTTAAGTTTTACATATTCATTTCATGTCTTTTATCTATCTTAGTTCGTCTCGTGACTCGATAAGGGTAACAACTAATATAGTTCAAAGGTGTCAGTGTCGGATATTTATTATATTATTTTCGCTTAGTCTAACAATAATAAAGAAATTTCATTCATTTACTCTAAAAATATATGAATAATTTTTTTCAATAAAATAAGCTTTATAGCAACTTTTAGTAATTTGTATCATTTTTTGATTAATAAGAATTAGTATTCGCTACTATTAAAGAATAGTAAAATTTAAAATGAATAAAAAATGTGATATCTGCAAAAGTGACGTACCGATTGAAGAGTTCTTAGCATGTTGTGAGTGTGCTAAATTTTGTCATTGGTCATGTTATGCGATTACTTCGAGTCTTACTAACTTTCATAAAATGAGAAGTGAAGTAAAGTCTAAATGGAAGTGCGGCAATTGTAAAAAAATAGATCCATCAACCTCATCTGCAGGTAATATAGAAATACTCATAAAACAACTTGGCAAAAGAATTGAAGACTCAGAGAGAAATATTAGAGGTGACATAAATAGTATACATGGCAAACTGGATTCCTATTCTAAGCGGTTAGTTTCAGTGGAGAAGGATGTCAAAAACCTCCTTGATGAAAATACTAAGCTAAAGGAAAGATGTGATAATTTAGACAGGGTCACCACTGATTTAAAAGCGGTGATAGAAGTTCTAAAAGATGAAAATATTTCCAATAGAGATCAAAACAACCAGATGGAGCTGTACTCAAGACGTGATAATCTTTTAATTCATGGCATACCTGCTACAAATAAAGAAAATGTTTACAAAATAATTCATGATATAGCTAAATTTATAAGTTTCAACTTACATCAAGCTGATATAAGCATTGCGCACAGATTTCCTAGCCGAGCTGGAAATAATATTCAGCCAATTGTAATTAAATTTACCAGAAGATGTGTTAGGGAAGATTTCTTTGCTGCCTACCTGTATGCACTTAGTATCAAATCAGAAGAAGATAAGAAAAAATCAGGCCTCCTTATTAATAATATTATTTCTGATTATAAAGAAGAGGGAAGTATCAGGTTCACTGTTACTGAACATCTAACGCCTTACACTTTGCAACTCATGGATCAGGTTAAAGAAAAAGCATTGCAAAATAAGTACAAAGCCTTTAAAAAAGGGTCTACCATGGTGGTTAAAAAAGATGATGGTGATCAGATTGTCATCAGGAACAGGCTGGATTTTAAACGAATGTTATAACTGAGCTATGAAGTACACTCTTCACAGTAACTACTCATGGAAATAACTCACAGCATATAATTAAAAATTTAGGTAAAGTTAATACTCCCGAGCCTCTTTATCTTGATGACAATCAAATCTTCCTTATCCCGTTTAATGATATTAAATTTTTTCATACTAATATAAGAAGTTTATGTAAAAATTTTGAAAATTTAGAAGTACTATTACATTCATTTAATATATTTTTTGATATAATTATTCTTACAGAAGCTTGGCTTAGTGCAGAGACCACTATCTTTGACTTGCCTGGTTACCAAACTTACATTCAACCTGGCTCTAGTCAGAACGAAGGTATCCTAGTTTATGTCAATGACAATATTGAAGTCAAATCTATCATACAGAATCCTGTGACTGGCTGTAATAGTTTAAATATTAATATGAGCATATGCAAGCAAGAAATTACTCTTACTGCCATTTACAGATCCTGGAAGGTAGATAAAGTTACTTTTATATCGGAGGTAAATAATTTCCTACATACAAAAAGTAATGTTCGAAATCACTTTATTGTCGGAGACACTAACATGGATATTTTGGGAACCTGCAAGTATATTAATGTATCCAGAGATTATCTGGATATGTTGTGTACTCATGGATTTCAAAGTTATATCAATGTTCCGACTAGAGTCTTGAATAATAGCAAATCTTGTCTTGACCATATAATGGTTAAATGTGACAAATCATTTGTTCTAACGCCGTTTATTTTAAATTCCAAGGTTTCAGACCATAACCCTATAGGAATATCCTATAACACAGGAAATAAAGCAAATATTAACAAAAAACTTTTTAATTACGCCAAATCTATTGTTGATGAAGTTAGGTTAGACAAGATTTTGCAAAATATAGACTGGAGTAGCTTGTATCATTTAAATGATTGTAATGAGGCGGCCAATTATTTCATAGATAATATGGAATCAGTGCTTAGCCAAGCGTCTGTTATAAAATCTATAAAGATACCTTGCACTAAAAAAATCCTGA
>JACMZG010001914.1:14244278-14246778 GCA_018340805.1 Microvelia longipes
CAGATCTAACTTGATCTGCAGATAGAATATAATAACTATAATATTTCTACATTCTATAATTTTTCATTTTTTTCTAAGTGGTTATTGCGGGTTATTGGCATCATAAAAGAAATTTAACTAGTTTGATACTTAACATTATATATTTTCGACAAAGCCAAAATAGCCCTATACTCTCATGTTGTGTATTTTGTATGTTCATCCAGAGACAGAAAGTGTAATGATAACGGCTCAATTAAAAGTGTCAGTCACATAAAGTTAATGATAATGCTATTGATAGAAGTGTGTGTGTGTGTATAGATGGCACTTTGCCACAAAAAACACATCGCGAGCTCTTTTGATGGCATATTCGCCGACGCTTTTAATTGCCATTTTGTAGTAAAACACAAATTCATGGAACAGTTGGTAGTATTTTTCTAAGGTTCTCTGTTTAGAATAAACATATCCACAGCTAAGAGGCTTGAGATTTCATTAATTCTGAATTGTGGATTTAATAAATAGTTATTCTATTCTATTGATATTTAATACGAGATATTGTATTTATACTATAAAATTAGAAGAAAATATCTTATATGGTATGCACATCGAAAAAGACTAAGGATCTAAAAGTGTCCTGCTCTTTCAAATAATTCTTTGCACAATGCTGCTTGGTTCTCTCTGCATCTTATTTTTATACCATATTTACCCACTCTGTGGTGAACTAAAAACTTTAATTACATATTAATGTCATTTAGAAATCAATTAAAAAAAGTTAATCTTTAAATAAAGTGCATTTTATTAAATTAGTGCATTTATTTTTTCCAATTAACATTTCTCCTATAAGGCAACTCCTTTATAGGAGCATCTAGTAGATTAGATGTGAAATAATAATTATCAACTTATTAAGCATAAAAAATCGGAACTAATACTAATCACATCATATTTGTGCTACACTCATCCTCCATGCTTCGGACTCGCTGCGGTCGTTTTTAGATAGTATATGCATCCATTTAATTCTCAGCGGTCACACGCATACAGCACTAACCACTCAATGCTGCTTAACTTTTTTTAAAAATCATGGATATACTTGTTGTATTGAAACCTAGTGAACTTGTTTATCATGTAAAGATATGGACTTATTCCAATTTCAACTCAATTGGCTTATTTTCCGACTTTTTTACAATGTTTTAAAAATCGGACAGAAGTCATTTAATAAAAATTGAATTGCTAATAATAAGATGAAACGCAGAACATATGTTAGACATATAAACAGCTTCATGCGTGTCATATCTCAAACTGATCTTATAATTTTTTCTGCATTGCATAATTTTTCAATTTTTTTTCTAAGTGGTTATTGCGAGTTATGGGCATCATAAAAAATGATTTTCCGAATAGCACAACTACAGCAGTAGACTGATATTTGTACGAAATTTCAACTTACTAGCATAAATACACAAAGAGCTACGATAATAACAGTCACACACTCGAACAGACAGACTTTGTGAAAACCACTCTGGAGGTCTTAGAAAAACCTGAAACGAATAAATCCGGTGACATCCCGGTTTCGTATTTTTTTGCAAACACAATACTTTTTCTATATACCTACGTTATATATGAGCATAAATGGTTATTTATTTCATTTTTTCCTTTCATTTTGTTTATTTATTTATTAATAAACAATAAATTATTGTATTACCTTTTATTACTGAAGTAGAAATATTAATAACGTGTGGTGTAAAAATACAGCACTGAGTTACGATCAGTGCTTGAGAATTGAGTGACTGCGTAAGTTTTAAAGCAAGAACCGGAACCTTAAGCAAGAAATGGGTTGTAGAGCACGGAAACACGCATTCAAAGGAAAATCTCCAGAATTATTATTAATTCCACCTATCTATTTAAAATATTAACTATAAAAAAATATCTTACCTGGTTGACTAATGCAAATGAAAAAGTATCTAAGTTTATTCTGCTCTGGCAAATAATTTTTTATGCAATGCTGCTTGGTCCTTCCTGCATATCATTTATATTCCATATGGACCCCCACTAAATCTAATTAAAGACTCGAATATCAACTTAATGTCATTATCATTTATTATTATGCATACTTTTTATTATCTCCTAAATAGCTTAAAATGTGATGGTTAATTAACAAAATTATTAAAATTAACAAGAATTTAACGAAAATTATAGAAACAGTAGCAGCCTGGAGCAAAAGTATTTCCTAAATTAGATCATTTAGGGAATACTTTTACTTTTCCTATTTATACCGAAGCTATATAGGAAAGTATTCTGTTTGCGAAAATCCGAAACTTGGATATCACCAGAATTACACGTTATGAGGCGTTTTAAGATCTTCAAAGTGGATTACACAAAGCTTGCGTTATTAGTGTAAGTGTACTGTATGTCTGTTGAAATAGCACCTAGTGTTTTTATTCTGTAGAGTTAAAACATTAATATTTTTTATGACGTCATTAACTCGCAATAATGGCAGGCAATATTTCGTAAAAATCTTAAAAATGCGAAA
>JACMZG010001914.1:14251778-14294203 GCA_018340805.1 Microvelia longipes
ACGCATGAAAACACGCATAACATAGCAAATTCGCCCAGCATGTGGACCTCTATGGGAAAAAGGTTTATGGAAATCAACTGCCCTTTTTATTATAAAAAATTGAATCAATGAATTCTCCTTTATCAAAACAATAATTAATAAGATGTGTCAATAGTTCACTTGGGAACTCACAAATAGTTCAATTTTTATTAAATGACTTGTGCATATTTTTAATTGTAAAAAATTGGGAAATGGCCCAATTGAGTTGAAATTTATTATATTATTACCTATTAAATAAGTACAGTAACTGGGCACTCTTCCAGATTAGGTGTCCCCTTAGGGGTCATCTAAACTAGCTTTGGTGTCATATGGTAAATAGATAGTTTAGGTGTCACTTGTGTTTATTTACTTTTTGAACATTAATTAATTATAAAATGGATATATTTTCCATTAATTTGCAATCATACGGGACAGATGGGAAACAGGGGGTTTATGGGTGGGGGGTAATACACTGGGAAAAGGATACATTTTCCTTTCATTTGCAATCTTTCGGACTGATGGGAACCAGGGGGTTTATGGGTGGGGGATAATACACTGAAAAAATGGATATATTAACCTTCAAAAAAATCATTTTCCAGTCTAAGTGACCCCCACAATGTTTCAATAGCTTAAAAGTGTCACTTAATCTGGAAAAGAGGCTATAGGGATCCTTTTCCAGTTTAGGTGTCCCCTCAATGTTATAATAGATTGAAAGGTGTCATCTAATCTAGAAAAGAGGCTATAGGGATCCTTTTCCAGTTTAGGTATCCCCTCAATGTATAATAGATTGAAAGGTGTCATCTAATCTGGAAAAGAGGCTATAGGGATCCTTTTCCAGTTTAGGTGTCCCCTCAATGTTATAATAGATTGAAAGGTGTCACCTAATCTGGAAAAGAGGCTATAGGGATCCTTTTCCAGTTTAGGTGTCCCCTCAATGTTATAATAGATTGATAGGTGTCATTCTAATCTGGAAATGAGCTATAGGGATCCTTTTCCAGTTTAGGTGTCCCTCAATGTTATAATAGATTGATAGGTGTCATCTAATCTGGAAATGAGGCTATAGGGATTCTTTTCCAGTCTAGGCGCCCCCTCAATTTTATAATATATTGAAAGGTGTCATCTAATCTGGAAAAGAGGCTATAGGATCCTTTTCCAGTTTAGGCGTCCCCTCAATGTTATATAGATTAAAAAAGGTGTCATCTAGTCTGGAAAAAAGGTTATGGGGATTCTTCTTCAGTTTAATTGTTCTCTAATAAACTAATATAGATATTTTTTTTAAAACGGAAAGTGTATCCATGGGTTTTGTCATATCCCTCGGGTTTAGCAGCATCGAAAATTGCCACTACATGAACCTTTGGGACTGTTGCAGTTTTTTCATAAAGATTAAATAGAGAGCGAATTGAGTGCCAATATGTGTGAACTTAAGCATAGGGAAATAATTACAGAGACATAAAGCTCTGAGGTATCCCGTCCTCGATCATTTTATTTCTGTCTCTTTCTTGTACTCTAATTTTAAGCGTTACAATGACTTTATGAAACATCTTTATTTATATTAATACATAAATATGTCAATAAAGCTTTTTGACATTTCTATTTTACATGTCACTTCACTTTTCATTAATATTTTTCCAAAGTTTTTCTTTTTTTTCTTATTTATTGAAATAGATTTATTAAAATGAATCAGTTAAAAGGAACCGCACTTTTTGAATACTCTCAATAAATCAGACGGGAACTTCAATCTATGGTTATAAGGTAAGTGTTTCCTTCTCTTTTATTAATTATATACTAAATATAATTAGTTTATTTTAGTAGTTTTCCTAATCTATTAAATCTGGAAATATTTGGGATTATAATTTAGTTTGCCTATTTATAATATTTGTATCACTGTTTTTTTGACATTTGTTAAAAATTGTTCAGTACTAGATAAATGCTTTTTATAGAACTTCACGTTTTTCCTGCATCTTGAATATATCATAATAAAACTAAATATATTCAAACATTTCATCTTAAAAGATATTACAATTTATGATATTATTTATTATAAATTTTTGTTTTTGACTTTTCAGGTTAATGAACAGAGATTTCATCAAACCAGTAGCTAGGAGATGCTACCCGCTGATGCACGTCATTCAAAACTTTGGCGTCAATTTCCAAGAGGATCTCCTATTCCATCTACGGAATGAAGAGCTGGAAGCTGGTGAAATGGACTGAACTTGTTTGTATTAATTAATTAAAATGTATATTCCTTTTTTTTACATAAATATATTTAACCTCTAAATGGGGACTTATGGAACAGCTATATTCATCCATTTTGTAGAGTATTTTCCCCTCCTATTAACCCCCTAGTTCCCATTGGTCGCATTTTTATTTTTTTTGGCCTTTAAAATAGGGGACACCTAATCTGGAAAAGTACCAATAGTTCACTTGGGAACACACAAATAGTTCAATTTTTATTAAATGACTTGTGCACATTTTTAATTGTAAAAAATTGGGAAATGGCCCAATTGAGTTGAAATTTATTATATTATTACCTATTAAATAAATACACTAACTTTCGTTTCAATAAAAAAAAAATATATCTATGATTTTTTGGGATCATAAAAATTAGGGACTATTGAGCGTGTTCAGTGCTGTATGGGTAACCGCTAAGAATGATAGGGATGACTATCTGAAGTCGAACGAAGCATGTTTAAATGCATGCTGCAGTATAAATTTGGTGAACTGTATTTATGAGGACGAGCGTAGCGAGTCTGAAGCTTGGTGGATGAGCGAAGCGAATCTGATGTAATGAGGAAAAGTTCTTCATACCTGATCTTTTAAAGATGAAATTATCTTAAAAAACTTTCCCAACTGATACATAGTTTGAATTCTGAAGATGGCTTCATGACATTTTTTTAGGTAAGCTAAGTAGTTTTTATTTAGTTATTTACATTAGATATAATATACATAATTTCTATAATGTACCATTTTTCTAATGTATAAAATTCAAAATAAGAATTTTATACATTAGAAAAATGTATAATTAACATTTTATACAAATATTTTTTTAAAAACAATTTTAATACAACGAACATTGCATTAGGCAATTTTGCTTAATGTACTTAAGCATACAGTACATTGCTTAATTACATTAAGCACTTTAAATGTAATTAACTATACTGTTTTGCCAAAAAAAAAATCATATCTAACAAGTAATTAACCTAACATAATATTTTAAAATAAAGAAATATCCGAGAAATTTCCTGCCACATCATGTCTGTCTAGATAATTTAATTTACCACCACGTTTAAATTAATTATTTAAAAATCCAAACTAGCATGATATTAATTTTTGTTGGAGTAAACTCTTTATCAAAACATATAGTTTTATTTAATGAACAAATAAAAAATAAGCGTATTCTTCCCTTAAAGAATTAATTAAATTAAAGCTTGGTTAGGTGAGGATAGGCCTTTCTAGGCTTGTGGTTCTAGGTGTGTGGTTCAGAACAAGTTTCGCAAAAAGCGAATCAACAGAATGACTCTATTTAAACTTAAGGCCGTATTCAAAGACATTTTCCTAACATCCTCCATAAGGAAGGTTAGGAAAATGTTAGGAAAATGTCTTTGAATACGGGCCTTAAACTTCTCTGTTATGCTAAGGCATTGTTCTAAGGTTCCCTGTTTTGAATAAACATAATATCTACTGTAAAGACACCTGTAATGCATTTATATATAAGTATTAAATCAACACCAGCTATTTGGTTTGAACTAATATATTAGAAATATTATCTCAGCAGGTGCGCCAATCTAAACGATCTTAATGTCTTGCTCTGGTATATAATTCTTTACACAATGCATCTTATTTATATAATATTCACTCACACTGAGGTGAACTAAGTACATTAATTGCTTATTATGCAAGTAATTTATTATTAATTTGTTCATCATTAAGCATATTATCTTTTGATATACTGCATTTTATTTAATTAACATACTTCTACTATAGTGCAACATAATTTACATAAAGTATGCAGTTATTTAAATACCTAAGAAAAATAATAATGAATATCGGCTCATTAAAAATAAAAAAATATTATTCATCTTTACCGAATTTCTTTAAAAAATCGTTTCTAAGATTGGGTGTCACTGCGGGTGTCGGAATTGGAAGTATGATCAATATCCATTTTAAGGATCCTTTACTAAGTGACAATACCTTTCGGAAAACCCATGTTTATATAAATCACTGGCACTCATGTGTTTACATACACTTAATTAATAAATTGAGTATTAATATATATATTATATATATATATTTATATATAAATAATATAAACTTTTTTCGGACATATATTTTGTTATCAGGAAGCCAATAGGAACCGATTCCTATTGGCTATATATATATATATATATAATTATATATATATATATATATATATATTATATATATATATTATTATATATATATATATATATTATATATATATGGGGAGGCCCTTAAATATAACTTTCTTTTTTTCTTTACCCATAACTTTGTTCGAATATGTGAAAAAATAATTCCATAAAAATTGCAGCCCCATCGGAGGTGATTAACAGGTGCCGCCGGGCCTTAGAAGTTTTATAGGTGTCAAAATTCGTCAAAATTGAGATTTTCGTGACAATTTTTTTTTTTTTCTGTAATTTTTACATTATTTTCTAGGTAAACAAATACTTAACACACTAATTAAACAATATGAACTTATCATTATGGCCTGAAATGATCTTATTTTGTACTTACTCTCAAATTTAATGGTAAACATATAAATTTATTCTGAAAAAATGTTCAAAAAACATTATTTTTTCTATACACTGTAAAGTATAACTCATATAATATGTTTTTTATATCAACTCATTGACATATTATGTTTTTGCATACTGTCTTCTATTATTTAAAAGCAATATTTTGGTTATTTATACCAATATTAGCAGACCTAATGTGAAACATACAAAACACTGTCATCCCATCTCGCAGTAGGTGAAAGCTAAGTAATGAGTATAATAATCCAATTCAGTTTCAAGAATTCTGACATCTGAAACTTTGTGTGTTACCCCCCCCCCCTCCCCTTGCCTGACCATCCCCCTTGTTCACTATTGTTCAATACGAAATTGTATAGAATTTCCAAAAAAATTAATAGAATAAAGAAAGGCAAGATAGGTTATAACAAGGCAAGAAATATTGAGAACCTCTTAGAAAAGGATTTTAGACTAATGGTTCCCAGAGGCGGACTAGACAAATGGCTCCCAGAGGTGGACTAGACAAATTGCTCCCAGAGGCGGACTAGACAAATGGCCCCCAGAGGTGGACTAGGCAAATTGCTTCTAGAGGTGGACTAGGCATATTGCTCCCAGAGGTTAACTAGACAAATGGCTCCCGGAGGTGGACTAGACAAATGGCTCCCAGAGGTGGACTAGACTAATGGCTCCCAGATGTGGACTAGACTAATGGCTCCCTGAGGTTGGACTAGCCAGGTGCTATTAGCCATGCAAGATGAATGTCGAAGGCGATATATTGTTTAAAAAAGCTGTCTACAAAAGAAAAATCTTCGATGAGAAAAATTAACATTTTTCTTATAGAGTGTATTTACGAGCGATGTATGGTGCTACAAGTGAGAGTAAGGCCCCAATGTCTGATTCGCATTTTATTCAATCATCTGTCAATAACGAGGCTATAAATTTAAAAATTAGCAATAGTGCACTAAAAAGAAAAATATAATTAGGCTTGGATTAACATTATTATTATTCGTTATTGTAAATATTGTATATATTTATTTTATTTTGAAAATACTTTTTATTAAATATTGTTACTAATTTTAAGTAACGCTTAATTTTATTAATAAAGTAATCTGTGTGTAAGTAATAAAGTAATTTTTTATTTTACTTTTGGCTTGTTTCTTAAAACACTTCCTTGGTATTTTCCTTGACTCATCTTTAATCCTTAAGTGGACACTAGGGTTATTTTACCTGAAAGTATTTTGGTAAACAAGTTTTTGTCAATTACTAAAGTGTATATGCTTATAAATTTCACCTCTGATTTTAGAGATGGTATTTCTTAGAACAAAAAAATGTATCCAGTCGCAAATTATATTCAATACCATTTCTATGAGCTTTTGTTAAAGTTCCTAAAACGCCAAGGTATTTGTATCCTTGTTTTTAATCTAATACTGGGCATAAAATATCGTTAAACCTTTCTAATCTCTGTGATCTTATATCTGAAAAGTATATTTTTGATCATCATGAATAACTATTACCACACATACCTTGATTATTAACCAGCCAATGATCGTGAGACAACATAATAATTTAGTATCTAGTTAAAATCCTCTTCAAGAAGTTTACTAGATGTTTCCAGATTCTTATGTACAAAAATAATGGTTCCGGCATCCGCAAATTTAAAATAAACACTATTCCTCACCATGGTATGCAGCAGCCGTGTTATTAAAATATATAAGACTAATTTACTTCCTGATTTTGATATCTTAACTTTGGTCCAAACCATGCCTATTGAAACCCTAAAACTTCATTATGTCATTTTTTTATTTTAACAGAACCTCTGTGAAAACTTTTTCTTCTTTGCTATCAAATGCTTTTCTCAATTCTTTATAATACTAACAATCTATTTCTAAACAATTGTAGACTTCGTGTCTAAAATCAAACATCAAAGAGTGCTCTTACTACATTTAACATAGCTTCTGTCAAAAGAATACAATGTTAAGTATCAAACTAGTTGAATTTAAAGGTATTAAAATGGTATCAAAAAGTAACTGCTCAAGGTATTAAGATCTTTAAGCATGTAAACACGCATTTCAAACGTCAATTCAAGTATAGTATAAGAGTACTGCTTTAGCAGCGCTATCTGTTGCAAAAGAGGAATTACTAACTTTATACCCATCAGCCATCTATGATTGCTTGTTTGTACTACACATTATCTTTCCCTGAATTATAAAGTTACATGGGCCCTCTTCTAATAATATACATCTTAGAGTCTGCTGATTTTAGCCACGATTCCGTGTCCAACTTTTACCATGTCACTCATCCCATACCGAATGTTTCAAAGGAAATTCGCTAGAAGTGTATATTTTTAAGCTATATTAAACGAGTGTATAATGTTTAATGAGCTAATATTCTTTAATATTTTTATAACTCATATCTACTTAATTACTGCATAATTTATGTTAATTATTTTACATTATAGAAAAAAAACGTATCAGCAAAATGCACTGTCTTCAGAGTGGGTAATATGGTATATAAATAAGATGCAGAGAGGATCAAGCAGCATTGTGCAGACAATTATTTGCAAGAGCAAGACACATTTAGATCCTTAGTCGATTAGATTTGCATACGAGGTAAGAATTTTTTTTCAAATTTAATATTATAAATACAACATCTGGTATTGACCTTGTGAAGTTGGCTGCATTGTGGAGTCCATCAATTAATCCAAGAGGTGTGTAATGAAATACGTCTCTCCACCAATAATTATTTTTTATTTTAAAAAGGCTAGCTTTTGGACTGCAGCCAGCCACCAGTCTAACAAAAGAAATACAAATCAAAAAATATAATAGAATACAAAAAGATCAAACTTAAGAAGGAAAAACTCAAGACAAAAGGACATTAAAAAGTACTAAATCCGAAAATACAAATATGATGAAATAAAAAAAAAAGAAATGAAATAAACATAAGAAACGAAATAAATTGAATAAATTAAATAAATGAAATGAATGAAGTAAATTAATAAATGAAAAAATAAAATAAATAAAATAAATAAAATAAATTAAAAAAATTAAAATTAAAAAAAAAATTGAATAAATAAAATAAAAAATAAATAAAATAAATAAAAATAAATTAAATAAAATAAATTAAATAAAATAAATATAAAATAAAATAAATAAAATAAATAAATAAATAAATAAATTAAAATACATTAAAAATAAAATAAATTTAATAAATAAAATAAATAATAAATAAAATTAAAATAAATAAAATAATTAAAATAAATAAAATTAATAATTAAAAAAAATTAATAAATTAGGTAAATTAAATAAATTTAATAAATAAAAATTAATAAAATAATAAAAAAATAAATGAATGAAATAAATTAAATAAATTAGGTTAATTAAATAAATCAAATACATAAAATAACAAAATCAAAAAATAAAACAATTAAAAACACGTTGAGAACAGGTAACCAGCACATTGGTTGTCTTTAGCTCTAGATAAACAATCTTTAGGAGAATATTTAGATCGAAATGCAAGTCTTATTCTATTACGCATAAATATGCTTGCTACCTGATCACTAATATGGCCAATGTAAGGAAGTACACGAAAGTTATAACTCAAGTCAGAGAAGAAGTAAGCCAATCAAGAAGTTGCAAGCCCCTTTACTGTGGATATGTTTATTCAAAACAAGGAACCATGAAAAAATTGAACCAACTGTTCCATGGATTTGTGTTTTACTACAATAACCAACTCTTAAAGGTTGCTTATCTAGAGCTATCATGTGGTACCTGCCAAAATACCTACACAGGTCAAGCAGGGCGCTGTTTTTCAGTGCGCTTAGACGAGCACGTGACTCCTTCACGTAATACACGCTTCTACCGTCACTTAAGAGAAAAGGATCACATATATGCAGATCATAAAGTTGCGTTTCTTTGGTTCCAAAATAAAGGTGCCGTGCTTAATACTTTAAAATAGACCAAGAGCCCAGGGGTGTTTTGTTAATTAAAAGTGTAATGGCTGGAACCGGTCTCAATTTTTCGTAAATACCTTCCTAAACAAGGATCTGCAATTCTGCCGACTCGTATAGGATGGGTATCCCAGGCAGAACGCACTTTACAGGTCAAATTTACCACCGAAGTTAACAAACAGTGTAATGGCTGGAACCGGTCTCAATTTTTCGTAAATACCTTGAATAAGGATCTGCGATTCTGCCAACTCGTATCGGATGGGTGTCCCAGGCAGAACCTTTGACCTCTAAAGTGCGTTCTGCCTGGGACATCCATCCGATACGAGTCGGCAGAATTGCAGATCCTTGTTCAGGAAGGTATTTTGGTTTTGAACAACCAGTGTTCTGGTTACCTCTGACATTGGTACTTCCTGCTACCAAACACTCGTCTAGGTAGGTTTCTTCTCTTCTCAACGTGTTTTTGATTTTATTTATTTCACTTATTTCATTTATTTCATTTAATTCATTTATTTCTTTATTTCATTAATTATTTCTAAAGTGATGTAGAAATTCATACAGTGGGGGGGGGGTCGCGGAACACAGTGGTCCAACCCCCCTGGAATTGGCTGTTTCAGGTGGGCCTACTTTAAGTTCACCGTTTCTCCACTAGAGGCAGGGCGGTTCACCTTGTACGGCATATATAAAATAATTAGTTCTTCATTTTCAGGATTTAAATTTAAATTTAAAGGGATCTTTAACGATGTTAAAAATCTTATTAATTATTTTAAATGTATAATTTTCATAAAATGTTATAAAAATATAAACGCTATGTTATTTTTAACTAGACCTCATATCATGATAACAATGACGTGCAGAAGTAGAAATTAATTTGCGTGTTTATTGCTTTTTCATTTGTTATTTTTAATGGAAAAATGCTAAATTTATCATATTTTCTAAACAAATAACCTTATAAACAACTAAAAATGTTTAGAAAATTTGTCTTGTTTACATTCTAGTTGATAGACGTCTCGATAACTAATAACTATATTGATAACAGTTGTACAAGGTGAAAACTAGCGCTCGGTGCGGTAGTTGATGCAGCTAGCCCCTGTATTTTAGGACCACCTCAAACCAGGGAGTTGGACCACTGTGTCCCGCGCCCCCTCCCCTGCTGTATGAATCTCTACATCACTTTACTTACAACACTTTTTGTAAGGATTTCACTTATATTTGTTTATATTTTCTTATCGTTGCAGAAGCAAGATAATGAAGGCAATAATTGTGGCAGTCTGTTTTACATTATTAATCGCTTCAGTAATCTGCGATCCAGTGGCGGAGGAAGCACGTTCAAAATGGACAAATGGTATTTATTTTAAATAGAAATTACATTGAAAGCTGCCTAGCAGATCATAAAAATGTATAATAAACTAATATGTTTACATTAATAAGCTGATATTTATTGAAATTAATTATGCGTTCCTAATTTAATCAATAACTCCATATATCATGTTAAGTTTTAAATCAATATTAACTACAGTTACTTATATTGAATTTTCATCATGAAAACAGCACCTATAAAATGACTATACCTACCCTCGTATATCCTATATAGCCCTCAATGACTACATAGAACTGCTTAAACCAGCTTAAATATATATATAATATATATATATAATATATATATAATATATATATATATATATTATATATATATATATATATATATATATATTATAACCTGACTCAAGGTGGGGCTTATCCTAACCCGAGTACTAGTGGTTATAAATGTCCTAACCAGATCAGTGGAGGTGGGGGTTCTTAAGACTAATATACAAAACAAAACTTTTGATACTAAAGAGATAAAGCATATAATATTGATGAAGCAAAGTCTACATATGTATTTTAAAGAATTAATAATAATTACAAACTGAGTTATAATCAGATCAGTACTCATAGAGGCTCCTTACACAAATAATTTTTAGGAATAAGTTATAATTAGTTTAATTTAAAATTATAAGTTTAAATTAATAGTTTTAGTTAATAATTAAATTTAAGTTAAAAGTATTAGTAAAAATTTACTAAATCTAATAATCCAATAGTTATTTTATGAATTAATAATATTAATGGTTTTCTAAATTTTAAATAAATAAATATCTTAAATAAATAAATAATCTTAACGAGTAATTTGTAAGGCATACACCAACAAGAAAGAACCGTAGGAACTTAAATTTCATAACCCATAACAAAAATATCTTAAAACTAAATGAAATATCGGGTAACATATATCTCAATACGAACTCAAAATTTTATACAAATCAATGGCGTATCAGACACCAAAACCCTAACGAAATAATATCTAAAGTATTTGACTAAATCTAATTTCGTACACAGTAAGAAATATAAACGATACGCAAAAAAACTATAATAATATGACTAAGTTAATTACTAAATAATATCGGTAGACTGACATATCACAAAAGATTTAATGGTTGACATATATATGAATCTAACTTTCTCATAAGACCACCTTAAGATAAATCAATAATTGGCGAACTTTGACTAGAAGCTACTTAAACATTAAATATACATACTTAAATTAAAATAAATAGTAATAATAATAGATAAATAAAATAATAATCGTAGGTTTAATAACAACGTATATAATCAAACTCTAATTACTCAGACGAGCGTTTGGTTCAAGGGAAAGGAAAGCTCGCAGAGGCGGCGCCGACAACGGCAATTCAATATCCAATAATTCCGAAAGTATAACCAGGCTACTTACGGCCATTATCACAGAAATTCAATTAAAGTCTATACTCTATCACAAGCACATCAGTAAGTCACTAACTTAACTTAAAATTCTTAAAAAAATAAATAAAACTTAATTACAGGACCCTAGGTCCGCTTATCGCCATTGAACGCCTTTCTTTCCTTCAGACCAACCAAAAATTTATCACAAAATATAAAATTACGTAATAAATTCGGAAATTAATTCTATAATATTAAGCGAAAAATCATATATAATTACAATATATCGTATTTCTTAAAACCTAATAATAAATTCTAAAATCTAGAAGAAAAGCCAATTTCCATGGGAAAGTTTGCCACTGATTCGCCACTTCCCGGGAAATTCAAAATAAAACATAGATTTAGACGGGCGCAGGTCCAAACTGGAATAAGGGTGGCTGACCGTTCCTCACTCTAACCTTCACAGTAACCTGACCGGCTATAGCCTGGATTCGCCTTCATTGTTTATCCACATTGGCCGACGTAAACAAACCTCGAGAATAACTTTGCTAGCCAAGTTATTTCAAGCACCAGAAGTCGAGATCCATTAAAAGATGTTAATTTATCAAGTTTGTGAAGTGATACGGTGTGTTAGTGAAAGTTCGGAATACAGTGAACCTGCTCCTTCTGATGGAAGTAAACAAACCAGTGCGGAGTGTTCTAATATAGTTTTGCCTTGTAAAAGGCGACATCAAGCTCGACGTAAGTTATTATGTGATAACTGGTAATTCCAAATGCATTTACCAGCAAATAAAGGTTTCCAAATGGCTCTACGATGTCAAAACAAACTTGCCCAGAACGTAACGTACTGATCCTATAAGTAGGCGTTGATGATCTAAGTTTGCCTCATTACATCACCCTCCAATTCTAAGAGGGCAACCTCGATGAACGAGCTAACCTTGGTGAGGATACGAGAGAAACTTCTTCACCCTAGCGAGGGCCGTCGCAGGGACTTTAAAGGAAAAGATAATATGGCCCATGATGCAGAAGGAAAATATAAGGAAGGTAAGGAACAGAATAGACCTGAGTAACTAAATGACTAGCTAAAAGATAAGGTAATATAGTAGATAGAAATGATATACATGATAATAGTAATGATAATGACTAAACATACAAGAGATAGATAGTAAAACCTAAAATCCTAACATAAAGTAAAGCTTAATTAACAAAAGAAGAGAGGTAACTACAAAAATTATCAAAAAATGGTACAAAATAATTAAAACTAATCAGGACTATCAGGTGGAACCCAAAGTTTCAAATCTTTAGTGTGCCAGCGCCCTTCTTTCTTCCCGCCTTCCCCTACTAACTCATATAACCTCGGTGAGATGACTTCAGTAACGGTGAAAGGACCGGTGAAATTAGGGGCTAATTTTGCAGAGAAACTGGCAGCACCTGAGGACAAAACGTGATTTCTTCGCAGAACTTGATCTCCTACAACGAAAGTCTGGGGTCTTCTCCTAAGGTTGTAGTGATGGGCTTGTTTGTCACTAGCCTCCTTGAGGTTTTTCGAGACTAACTCCATGACTTCTTTTAACTTAGACAGGCGACCTAACCATTCTTCCGTGGTCCTCGGCTGGATCTTGTCACTCTTCTCGATCTCTCCTAATATGGACCTAGGCTTAGGTGGATCTCGACCCATCAGAACGTAAGCCGGTGAAAACTTCGCTGAAGTGTGAACGGCGGTATTTAATGCGAAACGGAACTGAACAATATACTGATCCCAGCTCTTATGGTTATTTTTAACAAAAGAAGACATCATCGCCTTCAACGACCGATTTACCCTTTCAACAGGATTAGCCTGAGGGTGATACGGAGGTGTCTTGACTAACTCGATGCCATAATCTTTAGCTGCATCATTAATAACCTTATTGCTGAACTCAGTTCCATTATCAGTAAGAAAGTAACGAGGAGTTCCCCATCGGTAAATGATCAGGTTCTCTAACTCACGGCGAACAGTCTCTGCATTGGCCTTGCGAACTGCCACCATCTCAACCCACTTAGAAAACAAATCTTGAAACCAGAAGGTACTGGTTTCCTCTAGACGAAATCGGAAAAGGACCCATAAAATCAGCCGCAACTGTAACCCAAGGACCGTCAACAGACGTTCACCAAATAACCCAGCAGTCTTTGAGGACCGGACTTATGCAGTTGACAAGTAGCACACTTCTTGCACATCTCCTTAACGTCCTTCCAAAGACCAGGCCAATAATAGGAACTCGAAATTCGGTCATATGTCCTCTGGACTCCTTGATGACCGCTTTCCGGACGACAATGATTTTCCTCGAAGACAGATTTCCTATTCTTAAGAGGCACGACTAATTTCCAACTCTCACCCGGAGAATCAATACATTCGTCAAAACGGGTAGCATGATGGAAGTAAAGATGACCGTTGCGAATACTCCAATCAGGATGTCTATCAGGATGTTCTTTAACTTCCTCATCTTTGCTGGTACCATTCATCGTCCTCATCCAACGTAACTGAAGCAACTCCTTGAAGTTCGGGTAGACGCGACATTGCATCCGGAACTACATTTAATTTGCCTTTCCTATACTGAATGTCAAAGTCGTGTTCTTGAAGTTCCAATGCCCAACGAGCGAGACGACCGGTTGGACTTTGCATCGACATAAGCCATTTCAAACTCTGATGGTCGGTAATTACCGTAAAATGGTAACCCTCCAGATACTGACGAAACTTACGGATGGCCCAGACGACAGCGAGACACTCCTTCTCGTCGCTGAGTACCTTCTCTCACATCTGACAAAGACCTACTGGCGAACGCGACAACTTTTTTCCTGACCATCAATAACCTGAACTAATACAGCACCAAGACCAACATCACTAGCATCTGTTTGAAGCTGAAAGGGAACAGAAAAGTCCGGAAGTGTCAAAATGACAGCATCTGTAACAGCATCCTTCACACTCTGCATAGCTTTCTCCTGATCTTCACTCCAAGTCCACGAAATTTTCTTCTTAAGAAGACGTCAAAGGCTCTACTGTCGTACTAAACTCAGGTATGAACCTCCTATACCAGGATGCGATTCCGAGAAATCTCCTAACTTCTTTAATATTCCTAGGTACAGGTAAAGATACAAGAGCATCAATTTTCTCGGGGTCGACCTTCAGCCTTCCTCGTTAATCACGAAACCAAGGTATTTTAACTCCTTACGGCAGAAACAGCACTTGTCTGGGTTGATAGCCAACCTGCTTTACGTAACCTTCAAACACAATACCTAGAAGTCGTAGATGTTCCTTAAACGTTGACGTCGCAATCACAATATCGTCTAAATATACCCAAACGTACGGAGACAACTCTGGACCAAACAGAGAATCTAAATAAGACTGGAACGTGTTGCTCGCTCCACAAAGTCCATAAGGCATCTTAACAAAACCAAAAGTTCCTCGACCAGGAACTGCGAACGCAGTGTATTGCTGACTGTTTTCGTCCATAGGAATCTGATGGTAGGCGTTACGTAAATCAATGGTGGTTAGGTACCTAGCTCCTCGAAGTCCATCCATAATCGACGACATGTTCGGAAGAGGGTAGAAAGTTTTCTTAGTAACGTTGTTAACCTTACGCATGTCGATACAGAAGCGATACTTCCGTCCTTCTTCTTCACCATGACAATAGGATTGTTCCACACTACTCATCGGCTTGATAACACCCTCACTAAGCATCCTATCCACTTCAGCATTAATAGCTTCTTGAATTTTGGGCGAAACTGGGTAATTTTTCTGCCTAATAGGCGGACTGTCTCCTTCATCAATAACGTGCTTGACACCCTTAGCTTCACCTGTGACCTCAGACAAACCAACTGACTCGATAGAAAAGCGTCTAACTGCTTTTGCTCATCATCCGTCAAACCAGAAATACCACAAATAGAATTGGAGTCTGAAACGGAAGTTTCTAAAGACTCACCAACAAACAAAAAATCATACGGAGTATCCATTTGATCCTCGAAGTACCAACAGCTCTTGGCTGCGTTAATGACTACTCCGAAAGACCTCAGAAAATCAATACCGAGTAAACAAGGAACAGATAAAGATTCTAAGAAAAAAGGTTCCAAAACAAGCTCCTTATTTTTCAAACCAAACTTGACATTAGGCAAAGACTGAACTCCGACCTTCGACCCATCTGCTAACGTAGCAGCCTTCTCCTGGACCGAAGACCCTGACTGAACATTACTCATAGCTAACGGACTTAAATAAGTTTTGTTGGAGCCCGTATCAACTAACGCTTTCACCTTAAAACCTTCCACTAAGACCTCGATAAATCCTCGACTATCTCCCTGGGAAACATTGGACAAAGAGTCGACAACCTGACTACTCTCTGAACAAGGGCGGTTTGGCTCTAAATGCTCTACGTTTGCCCTATCGTGAGCGGCCTTATTTAGTTTCCCGCAGAAGCGCACTTGGGACAATTGCTGGAATAAAAACCTTTTTTCCCACAACGATGACAAAATGGTCCCTTCCTAGATTGTGAACAATCCCTAAAAGCGTGCTCAGTACTCCCGCAGTTCCAACATGTGAACTTCACTTTAGTGCTGACACCACCGGTTTCGGCACTCTGATTTACTGCGGCAGAACTGGTACTCTCACTAGGTTTCTTTTCCACTCTCGAAGGCTCCTTAGAGGACGTATCCATACTCCCAACAGAATGGTGAGGTTTCCCCGATTTTGATGATCCCGACGAAGAAGAGGACTTACTAAACTTAGGCTTGAACGCGGCTTCAGGAACAACTGACGACGCGGCATTAGGAGGAGGTTTGTACTCTTCCGCTTGCCTTGCGATGGATTCGTATTCGCGACAGCGTTCTAGCATATCCTTAAAACTCATAATATCCGATCTGCGAACAAAAGGTTTGTAAGAAGGATGGAGGTTCCGATAGGCTCGATCAAGTTGGCTCTTAAGTGAAACACTATCATCCAGTCTACTAAACAATAACTGTAAAGCTAATAAATACTCGGAGGCTGGTTCACCTTTACCCTGAGTGCGGTTCCTAATTTCTTCACTGAGACGCTCCTGATAATCTGGATCTTGAAATTGACTCTGAAGGCGTCAACAAAATCAGTCCAAGTCGATAACCACTCCTTGTTAAGGCGATACCAATGAAGAGGTGACCCTGACAAAAGTTGAGGTAGTCCTGATAATAATTCCTCATCATCTACTCCATAAGACTCCTTATACTCTTCAACCCTAAGAAGAAATTCATGAAGCGTAAGAGAACTCTCATTAGAGAACTTAAATCCCCACTTACGAATAACTTCCGCGCCACGAGGTCTGATAGACTCCCTAGAAGTCGACTGTCCTGCTCTGGCGGTTGACTGCTCACCATTATCCTCGTCACCTGACGGCATGGTTCTAAAAAGATTGATCCTACTATTAGTGTCGCAATTTATAACCTGGACTCAAGCTTATTCCTAACCCGAGTACTAGTGGTTATAATGTCCTAACCAGATCAGTGGAGGTGGGGAGGTTCTTAAGACTAATATACAAAACAAAACTTTTGACACTAAAGAGATAAGCATATAATTTGATGAACAAAGTCTACATATGTATCTTAGAAATTAATAATAATCACAACTGAGTTATAATCAGATCAGTACTCATAGAGGCTCCTTACACAAATAATTTTTAGGAATAAGTTATAATTAGTTTTAATTTAAAATTATAAAAATTAATAGTTTTAGTTTAATAATTAAATTTAAGTTAATAAAGTATAGTTAAAAATTTACTAAATCTAATAATTCAATAGTTATTTTATGAATTAATAATATTAATGGTTTAAATTTTAAATAAATAAATATCTTAAATAAATAAATAATCTTAAAGTAATTTGTAAATACACCAAACAAGAAAGAACCGTAGGAACTTAATTTCATAACCCATAACAAAAATATCTTAAAACTAAATGAAATATCGGGTAACATATATCTCAGACAACTCAAAATTTTATACAAATCAATGGCGTATCAGACACCAAAACCCTAACGAAATAATATCTAAGTATTTGACTAAATCTAATTTCGTACAAAGAAATATAACGATACGCAAAAAAACTATAATAATATGACTAAGTTAATTACTAAATAATATCGGTAGACTGACATATCACAAAAGATTTAATGGTTGACATATATATGAATCTAACTTTCTATAAGACCACCTTAAGAAAATCAATAATTGGCGAACTTTGACTAGAAGATACTTAAACATTAAATTATAACATACTTAAATTAAAATAAATAGTAATAATAATAGATAAATAAAATAATAATCGTAGGCTTAATAACAACGTATATAATATAAACTCTAATTACTCAGACGAGCGTTTGGTTCAAGGGAAAGGAAAGCTCGCAGTGGCGGCGCCGACAACGGCAATTCAATATCCAATAATTCCGAAAGTACAACCAGGCTACTTACGGCCATTATCACAGAAATTCAATTAAAGTCTATACTCCATCACAAGCACATCAGTAAGTCACTAACTTAACTTAAAATTCTTAAAAAAATAAATAAAACTTAATTACAGGACCCTAGGTCCGCTTATCGCCATTGAACGCCTTTCTTTCCCTTCAGACCAACCAAAATTTATCACAAAATATAAAATTTACGTAATAAATTCGGACAATAATCTATAATAAAGTAAAAATCACATTAATTTACATATATCCGTATTTCTTAAAACCTAATAATAAATTCTTAATTTAGAAGAAAAGCCAGATTTCCATGGGAAAGTTTGCCACTGATTCGCCACTTCCCGGGAAATTCAAAATAAAACATAGATTTAGACGGGCGCAGGTCCAAACTGGAATAAGGGTGGCTGACCGTTCCTTACTCTAACCTTCACAGTAACCTGACCGGCTATAGCCTGGATTCGCCTTCATTGTTTATCCACATTGGCCGACGTAAACAAACCTCGAGAATAACTTTGCTAGCCAAGTTATTTCAAGCACCAGAAGTCGAGATCCATTAAAAGATGTTAATTTATCAAGTTTGTGAAGTGATACGGTGTGTTAGTGAAAGTTCGGAATACAGTGACCTGCTCCTTCTGATGGAAGTAAACAAACCAGTGCGGAGTGTTCTAATATAGTTTGCCTTGTAAAAGGCGACATCAAGCTCGACGTAAGTTATTATGTGATAACTGGTAATTCCAAATGCATTTACCAGCAAATAAAGGTATCCAAATGGCTCTACGATGTCAAAACAAACTTGCCCAGAACGTAACGTACTGATCCTATAAGTAGGCGTTGATGATCTAAGTTGCCTCATACAATATATATATATATATACATATATATACACATATATATATCTCTCGTATATCCATTATGATAACCTATATAAAAATTATATATACACATACCCACACACACACACACACACACACACAACACACACATATATATATATATATATAATATATATAATATATATAATATTATATATATATATATATAATATATATTAAAAACTTCTTATGAATTTATGTTCAAAGCTTGAATATATTACATCATAAGCATACCATGCTCAAGCATAGCGATTGTTTTAAATTTCCGGATGCCTGAACCATATTTTTAGAACATAAGTATATGGTGTTCCCATGTCTCCAAAGTCTGAAGTCTCCTTGCTGTTCGCAAGTAGACTTCTTTAAGAGAAAATAGAGTAAAAAAATATTCTACTGTTGGTTTGAAAGGATTGAAAAAGTTGATGCACTTCAATATACAATCTAATTTCTTATATACAATCCTAATTTAAACCTATAACTTCTTCAGAATACGTAATACCATAAGTAATTAAGTCTACTTTTACTAAAAACTAGCATAATTCATAAGTGTCTGCTCCTAAAATATCGTTAATTATAAATAGCAATGACAATGGATGCCGTCATGATCACCGTTGTCACACAATTTCACTCGTGCTTTAAGTATTGTTCAATATCTTTTATTTCCAATACTATTAAATTGTCTCTCCAGTAATAGTACTGAAATAATATTTTTAGTTTTAAAGTTCTCTACAAGGTAGCGCTAGTTGTTAGGGTTTTTCATTATAAGTAAAATTGAGGTTAATATTACCTTTCAATTTATGTAGAACATATTAGGCAGAAGGAACTGCAAATCTTTTGATTAGTTTTTTTATTGATTTTTACATTAAAATTTATCTATGTACCAAATTTTAAGTGTCTTCGTTTGCTGTAAGTGACCTAGAATTTGGATGAATGAGTATGTGATTGAAAAAACTGGCTAACTTTGAGCCTCTATATCTTACTACCTTAGAATAGCAAAGAGATGAAACTTATTAGGAGAATTGGTTAGCTCAACAAGATTTAAAATAATATTTTTTATGTCTCTTATAAAAGAAACGAGAGGGTGAAAATAGCTTCGAGATGCTTCCAGTAATGGATGGTACGACAGTGTCCGCTAGACTTGACGGGGGCACTACCTTGCCCCCAGATATTTAGTTTAATACTTTCATTACAACTATGAATAAGCCTGGAAGCGGGGTAAGTAGTCATTTATCGGGCTCATCAAGTGTCTACAATTTAACCATTATTTATTATAACAAATTTAATAAAGTTTAAAGTTTTATTAAAATTATAAAAGTTTTTGTAACATGTTTTATTTTAACTTTTTTAATTCAAGTAAACTTACTACATCAATACTTTACAGTGTCCTACATTACTACAAATATAACATTTAATGGATTTTTACTAATGCGATCTAAAGTATTCCTTTGCAGCTAAAATAAGATAAAGTACAGCAGAGATACTTTCTACTTTGATAATATCGGGATAATTTAAATCAGCTTCGGCAAGTCTGACGTTTCCAAGAAAAATCGCTCCCTGCGGCTCTGGATCGCAGCTGACTGAAGCGATGAATAGTATAAAACAGACTGCCATAACGATTGCCTTCACATCTTGCTTCTGTAGCGATAAGAGAAATAAAGCGAAGAGATGTGAAATCCGTTAAAAAATTGTTTAAATGAATTTATAAATACTTTTGCTTCCAAAGCTGACCTTACTATATGTTGCTTGAAGAAATACCTGTTTTTACACATTGGGTTTACGTTATATTAAAATTATTAAAATTTTTATTGTGTTTCAATTATAATTGGAACACAAACTCTTTAGATTGATACACAAGAGTACATGATTAATTTCTGCTTTAATTAGTGGATAAAACAGGGCGTCAAAAGCAGACCTATCAAAAGCATTTGATTATGTCAGTCATGATATTCTACTATAAAAGCTAATCGCAAGGTCTTTTTGAGTCACACCTTAAGTCTAGGACGCAGGTAACCATATGTAATGGAGAGACAAGTGCTCCAGCGCTTTTTAAGTACGGTGTGCCTTAGGGCTTCTTTATCTTGGATCCCTTCTATTCTTTTATTATATTAATGATCTCCCTGAATATGGAGCCTTGAGTCCAAGATTTGCGGATGATACTACAGATATGATATATGCAGTTGATGGGAATAACCTTGATGAAATAGTTAATTAAATAGATGATATTATGATGGTTAAGCTCGAGTACTCGAGCTTTTGACTAGGATCGAGCTGGGATCGAGCTTTAAGTGTGCTCGAGTTTTCGATTAAAAGCTGGAGCTCAATCTTGGGTTTGAGCTCGAGCCCAAGATTGAGCTCGAGCTTTTAATTCTGGGCTCGACCTCGATCCTGGGCTCGACCACAAGCCTAGCTTCGAGCTCGATCCTAGTATCGAGGTAAAGCCTAGCCTTGAGGTAGAATATGGAGCCTTGAGTCCAAGGACGCAAGTCACCATATGTAATGGAGAGACAAGTGCTCCAGCGCTTTTTAAGTACGGTGTGCCTTAGTGCTCTGATCTTGGATCCCTTCTATTCTTTTATTCCCTGAATATGGAGCCTTGAGTCCAAGATTTGCGGATGATACTAAAGATATGATATATGCCGTTAATAGGAAGAACCTTGATAAAATAGTTAGTAAAATAAATGATGCTATTGTAAAGCACCCAAATGATTGGTTTTTTGTATTATGATAACTAGAAATGAGTAAAAAAAAGATTTTAACTCTCACCCTTAAATATAATAATACTAATAATACATACATTTCTCCACTAAAATACTTGGGGTGCCTCTTGATAGCAAACTTATCTGGAAAGCTCATGTTAATAAGTTAATAAGCAGTAAACTTTCATCAATTTTATTCTTGCAATGTAAACTTTGTTTAACATTTGGTATTGATACCATGAAGCTTGTTTACTATGCGCATTTTCATTCACGTATGGTCTATTGTATTAAAGAATATGGAGCAGCCCCCGTAGCCAACAGTATTTTTTATTTTGCAAAAAAACTATCCATATCATGAATAATGCTAAACATGACGCTAAATGCAAACAATATTTTATTAAATATGATAAATGATTTGATTAATTTTCATCATTTTATAAATGATGATAAATATGATTTTAACTTTTCATTTAGCCTACACTTTTTCATTGTTGTTGTTCGTTAAAGCAAAGTATTATAAGGAGGAGTTCAATTATTTTAAGAACTATAATTATGGCACTAGATATATTGCTAACACCAATATTTCCACTTTTAGGCTTAACAAATCACATCAGTCCCCAAATTTTAATGGAATAAGGTGGTTTAATAAATTACACGCTTTATATTTCATGTTTGCATATGAATAAGCCTGGTATGAATAGCTTAAATAACTAAAGTCATTTAACAGTCATATAAAGTGTCAACAATGTAACTATTATATATTGTTTAAAAAAATCTTTCAAAGTTTTTGACAGTTCACCAAATTTTGACTACCATATTTTTTGTTAGTCGACCTCAAAAAAAAAAATATCAAAGATTTTATAACATTTTTAATTTATGGAAGGTTGCTACATGTGACAGTTTTGTCCTACATTACTACAATTAAAACTTTGAATTGTTTTTTACTAGTGTTATCTTGAATATTCATTTGTTGTTAAAATTAGCAAAAATACTTTTTATTAAATATATAACTGGTTATTTCCGGCCCATATTCTTCCCTACGAGAACGCGCCACTGTGCCACAGGATCGCAGCTTACTGAAGCGATGAATAATACAAAACAGACTGCCATAACTATTGCCTTACTCATCTTGCTTCTGTAACGATAAGAGAAATGGAACATACATAAGTGAAATCCTTTCAAAACTTTTAAATATGTAAATATCTTAGCTTTCTAAGCAGACCTCACTAGATGCTGCTTGGTCAAAACAATTTGCTTTTATGTTCTATTTCAAAATTATTATAATTAAAATTGCTCTGTGAGCTTCACTTCTGTCAGATACATGACGGCTAAGTTAATATCAGCAACACAGTGCATATGAAAGGCATATTGCTATAACAACATCTTCACAGCTCTTTGACATTTTAGATGAAAATTAATCACTATTCCACCCCACATGTTATTTTACTTACCATTTAAGTTTCAATAAAACTTGATTATTTTAAACAACATTGATTTGAACTTTGAATCAAGTCAATCTATAAATCTGATCTTCTTGTTGATCCCTCTATCTAACTATCTAATGGCTAGGGTCTAAAGATGATGGCAAAAATCACTCGAGTAGGCTTAAGTTACAAGTTAAGAATTAATTAAATATATTAGGAACAAGAAATTAGTGCTGGTGAAAAGAAACCAACATCCTGGGATTGTCCCTTTGTTTAGCTAGTTGTAGTAGTAGTAATATCGGGGGAGTGGTAGTAACTACCAGGCAAGTAGGCCACGTTGTTGGGCCCTTTTTGCCTGCTCCCTAAGATAGTGTTCTATTCCTTTTAATTTCAAGTGTAGGTATATTTCATCTAATCTAGACAGAAGAGCCGTGGATTTCTATAGTCCCTCTCATGCCTTTTTTCAAGAAATCATACATATTTTCATACAATATTTGGCTACATGGAAAAGAAATCTTGACACCGATAACACCTAGACGCTACAATGTAGTCTCTTACAGTGCATGAAGACCAATCCATGTAAATTTTTCCTTGATTGATAATGGCTCTTCTGATCTTAAAATATCTATTCTTAAAATATAAAATATTTATGATCTTAAAATATCTAATTAAATATCTTCTGATATTTAATTTAATCCAGACTGATTAGTCGTGAATTTCTATGGTTCCTCTCATGCTTTTTTCAAGCAATCATACATATTTTCACTGACTTATATAGTCTAGTGAAAACTAGGAACAACACGTGCCCTCACTGTTAAACTAAAACCTCCATACACTTTAAACTACAAGGCAGACACACAATAGTATTATAATGAATCTACAATGAGGGTCCTAAATTTTGCCTATACCCAGTTTCATTTAGGGTAAGGGATCTTTAACGAGTACCTGACAACGCACAGGCTTGAGGCCACCGGCTTTACGTCTCTTCTGAAGGACGTTGTACGCAGAATTTTTGTCCCTCTCATAAAAATCCTAGAGGCCCGTGCTAGGATTGAACCCATGACTAAATAAACTCGGAAGTTTAAAAGTCCATTTATTCTGTGTATTGGCATACTTTAACCACTACACCACGGGTGACTCCAAGTTTAGCTATACATCTTACCATTTGTGGAAGCTACCCAGCTTACGAGTAAAATGTATGATGTTTTTAGAGGTACATCTGTTTCATCACTATCCTAATTTTATTTAAATTTATCATGATTCTAGAGCTGATTTTAGGATGTTGTATAAACATAAATATTAACAAATTAAGTCTAACTTACCACCAAAACAATTAAATAAATAATAATGGAAAGCCCTGCAAAATAGTTCTTTGCATATATTTTTATGGGACAAATTACATCACAGGGGAAATTGTAATAGCTTAACATTACTTATTCAATGTTGCATACTTTTTTAATATTATTAAACATAGAATAAAGCTGCTTATTCTAACTGGTTTTATTCTACCTGGTAAATTGGTAAATTATTCTTGCTCTGGTAAATAATTCTTTACACAATGCTACTTGATGCATCTTATTTATATACCATATTCACTCACACTGAGGTAAACTAAGTACTTCAATTACTTATTTATGTCATTTACTATTCAATTATTCACCATTAAAACATTTTATCTTTCAATATACTGCATTTTATGTAATTAATATATTATACCATATTCACACACACAATGTAATTTAGATAAAATATGCAGTTATTAAGTAGATTAAAAATAAATTAATAAGTATCAGTTCATTAAATAAAATACAATTATTTTTTACTTTTAGCGAATTTCCTATAAAAAATGTTGCAAATAGGTGATATGGAATAGGTGATGGAATAGGTGATATGGATACAAGGTACCTTGGTACTTTTCCTCAAAACTTGATTTTCTCGTCCTCAGAATGTCGTGAGTATTCAAAGCTTAAGGTGGTATTACTGCGGCCTCGCTAAGTTTGACTTCAGAAATAACTAATTATCTAAAGTCTAGGGTATAATGATTTTGGAGTCAATTCTCTTGTCTTATTATGATTATTTTAAGGCTAACGTGGTATTATTGAGACCTTGCTGTGCTTGACCTTAGAATAAAGGGGAGAAAAAAGAAAGATGTCACTCCACTTAGCTTCTTATGTCTGTCTCGTAGCTTCTTTACTTCGCTTTCACCGGCACTGATGATGAACTGTTAAGTTTGAAAGTCGGCTCTGTCAATAAATATATACTAAGTGGAGTGACATCTTTCTTTTTTTCTCCTATTTGGAAACTCCACAACTCATCTTACTATCAATTAGAATAATGAGGTTATAAGGTCTATAGTGTCCTAACATCGGACTCGTTTCGCTCGTCCTTTAGAATCTCATGGTTATCCACAGCTTATGGTAGTGTTCTTCAGCCTCGCTACGCCTAACCTCAGAATAAAATAGTTATCCGGACTCAAGAGTCCAAAAAAACCATTTTGTTTAATAACCATTTATTTTATAACCATTCTGAAGACATAACACTCTAAGGGATGCTATGTCTTCGGAGTCGCTTTGCTCTTCCTCAGAAAAACATGATGTCTCGAAGCTTAAGATCAATTTTATTTTGTCTCGCTACGCTCGGCCACAGGATGATTAGGTAACCAAATATTTAGGGTGTTAAAGCTCGAGCTTAGAAATATAATTCAGTAGGCATTCAAATACTTGGTAGTATCAAATAATATATAACATTGCTCCAAATATATTATTTGATATAGCTGCCATGTATATCCTAATACTGTACACTTTGGGTCAATAATATATTTATTCTAAGGTCAATCAAAGCAAGACTGAAGTAGTACTACTTTATACTTCGTGTAATCAAGACACTGTGAGGACGAGCGAAGCCAAGACACTGTGAGGACTAGCGAAGCCAAGATACTGTGAGGACGAGCGAAGCAAAGACACTCTGAGGACGAGCGAAGCCAAGACACTGTGAAGACGAGCGAAGCCCAGACACTCTGAGGACGAGCGAAGCCCAGACAATCTGAGGACGAGCGAAGCCAAGACAATTTGAGGACGAGCGGAGCCAAGACACTCTCAGGACGAGCAAAGCCAATACACTGTGAGGACGAGCGAAGCCAAGACACTCTGAGGACGAGCGAAGCGTGCCGAATGTTATGAGGGGTTAGTTCTATCCGAGTTCTATTGCATTGTGACCATGAAAATGAAGCTTGTGTTTTTTATTAATCTATATATATTTTTTTATAACTATACTATCTGCTAATTAACTTAAACAAACTTAACTTTAAACTTATCTCAACTTTAACTAAATTACACATTATCTTATTAAGCCACTAAAACTGCATTAATTCTAATACTTGTTATAATAATTGTTGTTAATGTAAAGGTAACACTTATATTATTCTTAAATTTACATTTGCTAGTAATTATAAACAAGCCGGGAACAGGCAGAGTCAAGTCATTTTTCAGTCTCATCAAGACTATAAAATGTAACCACTATTTATCATACAAATGTAAAAAAAGTTTTTAAAAACATACTTATTACAACATTTTTTATTTTAACATTTTCAATTCAAGAAAATTGACTATATGAAACCACGATTATTCCTTTGCTGCTGAAATAAGATAAGGTGCAAAAAATATTTTTCTATTTAGATTAGAAGAGAATTAGCTTGATTATATTTCTTGTTTGCCAGTGAGGGAAGACCCGATGCTACTGGATCGCAGCTTACTGAAGCGATGAATAATATAAAACAGACTGCCATAACGATTGCCTTCATCATCTTGCTTCTTTGACGTTAAGAAAAATAAAGCAAAAATTAGTGAAATCTGTTCAAAATATTTAAATGAGTAAATATCTCTGCGTTTTATGCTGACCTCATTGGATGTAGCTCGATTGAAACCCGGAATTTGCTTTCATGTCTTATTCCAAATATAATATTATTTAAATCGGAGCACAACCTCATTAGGTCGCTACAGTAGAGTGAACTACCTGATCAAGTCATACGTATATACACAGATAAAACTGGGTAAATTTTACAAGTTCGTCCAGAACCTGAAAGCAGATTAATAACGTTTCTGCCTCTGTCAATCACATAAAGGCCATGTTAATACTATGGACAGCAATGTATATAATAGGCATTTTACCACAAGCAACATCTCCACAATCTTTTGATGACATTTCCTGTTACAATTAGCAATAGGAAATGGTAATTGACAATTATTATTGGTTAGACCAATGATCATTGTCAATTACCATTTCTAGACACCTATGGTCACAGCCATACGGCTGTGACCATGGCCATGGATTGATGTTTTACTAATCAACTGTGTCGTCAAATAGTGATTTTTAAACTAGTATTCGACGACACTTTAAATTGCCATATTGTAGCAAAACATTAAACTATAACAAGGTTGGTGACATGCCGAAAGCCGACTATAAGACAAACAATATTGATTCAATTGAAAAGACTAAGGCCCGTATTCAAACGTTTCCTAACATTTTTTCCTAACATTCTCCTAACATTTTCCTAACTCCTAACATTCTCCTATCGTGTTTTATAAGTCTTTTAGAGGCTTCGCATGATTTTATTTAGTAAGAACCTAAGGTAGTTAAGTCAAAAAGTGATACCATTGTAAGTAACGTGATATATCGCAAAATATCAATGTTATTAACTTATTACCTGGATTTACGACACACTTTGTCATAAACAACAATGCGGCCTTGCTTTGGCGAATGTTAAATATATTAGAAACTTTATTTACATATGTTTTCAGTAAACAGTAGAGTTAATACAAATACAATGTTTAATTATTGTAACAGCTTTCATAAATAAAACAGTATCAAGCGTTTCAAGTTTAAACGTGGACCAGGTTGTACGAATCCAAAGGTGTCTAAATGAAGACCTGTTAATCAGTGCAACACTGTTTTCATTTTGCTAAATCATTTACACAATTTTGTTTTTCGTATTTTGTCATCAAATTCATTTTTGTTTGTGTAAAAATTTTTTGGTATAATAATGGCTGAATTATTCACACCGGACCAACTGAATTTCCTCTTTGAATCGATAGCCCGCCACTAAACTCCCTAATAGTAAGGTAAGTGGATTAATAGTAACTTATATTATGTAAATTTATGTAGATGGTTATTAATACGACAAAGTGCGTCGTAAATCCAGGTAATAAGTTAATAACATTGATATTTTGCGATATATTATGTTATTTACAATGGTATCACTTTTTGACGTAACTACCTTAGGTTCTTAAGGTAAATGACCTAAGAAACTTAGGTTCTTAGGTCTCGCGCTCTCCCCAGTGCGAGACAAAGTCATAATGCGATTGTTGTTTAATTTAATAAACCTGAGGATTCGAGGTATTTGAACCGATTAAACTTAAAAAGTTTAATAAAGTTAAAAAAACCATCGCCATCTTGGAAGCAATTCAATAGTATAATTCAAACGTCTCTTTTATGGTTTCCTCGTATAGGTATATTCATCCGCTATATTTATGGTTGAAAGCTCTATTTGTCTATCCAATGACTAGGATAAAGATGGCATAGATGACTCGAGCTAGCTTAAGATATCCAAGAGATAACATGACATGTAATAGGAACAAGAAATTACTGTTGGAAAAAAGAAACCAGCAACCTTGAAGCTATTTTAACTTTAATAACAAAAAATAAGACTAACTTACCAGCAAAACATTTTAATAGAAAATTATGAGAAAAGCCTACAAATTTGTTCTTTGCATTTATTAGTATCGGATATATTCGTATACATCAAAGGAGTGTCTGTAGTAGTCAAACATAACTTATTGAATTTAATGAAACGTATTTAACATTATTAAACATAGAATAAACAGCTTACCTGGTATGTAAATGTTGTTTACCTGGTAAATTATTCTTGCTCTGGTAAATATTTTTTACACAATGCTGCTTTGATCCTCTCTGCATCTTATTTATATACCATATTCACTCACACTGAGGTGAACTAAGAACTTTAATCACACATTAATGTCATTTTTTAATAAATTATTAATAATTGAAACATCTCTCTTTCAATATACTGGATTATATTTAATTAACATGTTTATCCTATAATGCAACGTAATTTACCAAATATATGCAGTTATTATGTTAATAAGAAATATAATAATAAATACCAGCTAATTTTTTTTTTTTTTTTTTTTTTTTTTTTTTTTTTTTTTTTTGTTCGAAAGGTCAAAAAAAGAAAAAAAGCTTATGCCGCCAGAGTGTGGGGAGTGCTAGATAATTCCCACTACCACTAGGAAATTGCCAGCTTACCCGTCACTAATTCACAAAAACTGCGTGTCTGCTGCCGTCGCAGAGACCGCTGACTGGGGTAGACCAGTCAGAGGCCGCCAAATTGGCCGCCTCAAAAAAAGACCCTTAACCTAGATGCTGACCACAGTTGACAGGAGCATTAGCATCAGTCCCTACGGTCCTCAGCTCCGACACTTCACCAGCTGTGAATCTGGTGGGTGTGGAGACTGAGCCGAATCTGAACCCCCCAATACCTCTAAACCGCTGCTCCAGTCAGCTAGGTAGAAGCCGAAGATCCGACGATGTTGGTTGCTGAGTTCATGGTGTTTGGATGGCGGAGATGTGTACTCAAGAGTGATCCAAAGGCCATCGAAACCCAAAGAAGAGCGACACCCCAAGAGGAGACCGCCCTCACAGGGAACCCAAGGCCAATCGATTCGCCTAAGGTTCTAGGTCCTCCACCTCCGATAGTGGAAGAAACCTCGACCAAGAGGCTCCTCGACGGCCGCAGGATCCAGCGAGGGCCAGGAAACCCCCCGACGCAGCACCCAACCCAAGCACCGAGGACCCCTTCACACTAAAGAGCACTCCAGCAGTTGAATCTTCTGGGTGGTTGTCTTCCATAACTATCCCTCGATGACTTAGGTCCAACAAAGTTCTGACTAAGTCAGCCCTGTAACCAGGCCTAGCACTGACTAGCCTATCCTCCTATCTGGACTGCGCTCCCTTATTACAGGACGAGTCAGACCTCGGGTTTAACAAATGACCGGGACTAACCCTGACGCAGCCCAGCCCTGCAAGCAGGCCTACCACTAACTAACCTAAATCACTAACACCTAATATCACATAAACCGCCACCGCCTCCGCAGAGGGTCACCAGAGCCGGTTGGAACATACTGCCGGAATAGTGGTTCGGTGGTCGGTTCCTATCTTAACTATCTAGACCTATCTGTTAAATAAATACCTAATCTAGTTAAAACTTATTTACATTACCTAGCCTAATATCACAAATGTCTAGGACAACAGCCATCCAGTTGGAACAAATTGCCGGGGCTGTTGCCAGTAGACCTGAAACTAACTAAATCTAATTATCACAGATTTGGGCAGTAGTTCTTCCAGCTATGCTGTGGGCGCCACCGGTTTTAACATATTGCCGAGGTAAGCATTAACTACTACCCCTTATCTAAACTAACTAAACCTAGGTAGATCACAGACTGAGCTATCTAAACTAACTAACCTAATTAAAAACCGAGTGTCGCATCCCCTCGACCAGCGACGGGAGCCTACTCACTAACCGGTTTTAACAAATTGCCGGAGTGAGCAGTTACGACAAACGGTGAACAGACCTAATAATTTAAACCGAAACCTAACTTAACCTACTTCAAAATTCCTCGCTAAATACTTTGTTGGACCTAAACTGCTTCGTAGATTCCTGCTCTACGCAGGAAGGTGAGAACTGAGTCTCGATGAGAATCCTCGGAGAGGGCGACTGCCGCACTCGCCGGTGCGCCGCACATCGTCCTCAACTCTGCCAGTGCATCACACTCCTCAAAGATGTGAAGCACTGTTAGCGTTGCTCTGTTGCAAAATCGGCATCGAGGGGCACGCTGGTTGGTTAAGAGGTGCCCGTGCGTCATTTGCGAATGTCCTAGACGCAAACGCGTTAGCACGACACTGTCTCTTCTTGATTTGGACAGTGCCGTGATCTTTTCTCTAGCGTTTCTTTTAATCCTTGATAGTAAGGTGAAGGAGCGGTCCCACGAGCCTTGCCACGCACGCCAGACTGCGTTTTTTGCAGCAGTTTTAGCGTCGCCGAGTCGAACGGCCTCCACCATCCTGGCTGATGACGCACGCTTAGCAGCTTGATCCGCTGCTTCATTGCCAGCGATGCCGACATGCCCCGGTACCCATATCAAGACCACGTGTCTAGATGAATTTTTGAGAGCAGACGTGGTCATAAAATCCTGCTAATAATCGGATCATCGCTAAATTTGTCTTTTATTGCTTGGAGGGACGATAAGGAGTCTGTAATATTACAATGTTTTCTTCAAAGTTCTCCTCCAAGCAATAGGCAAGGGTCTTCTCTAAGGCTTTCAATTCAGCGGTATACACTCCCGCACGTGGAGATAGCGTCCATGATTTATTCTCAAGGGAGGAGTGCATACCGCAGCCTGTTCCTTCTTCTGTCTTGCTACCATCTGTGTAGAAGACCCTTCTTCCTGGTACCAGGCGAGAGTCCTCAACAGTCCTTGCTTGTACTCCTCGGGAAGTGTAGTTTCCCGAGGTAGGCTCGCGAGACGGTGGACATCCCTATATTAGGCCTCTTCCACGGCGGTGTGTCGGGAATAGCCCACCCTAGCACTTCATCTTCTTCAGCTCCAATATTCAGTCGTATCTCGCGAGCCCTGACTGTCTGGTTCTCGTAGACAGCCATTCATACTCTGGGCGAATGGCTCCTTCACCAAAAAATTCATCTCAGAAAGTGGCCTGTTTTTTGCTTTGACTGCCTCTAAGTAGGACAGAGTCATCTGCTCTCGGCGGTGTTGCATCGGTAGAACGCCAGCTTCTACATAGAGAGAGCTGACGTTAGTTGTTGGGTAGGCGCCGAGAGCTATTCGTAGTCCTAGATTGAAGACTCTGTCTAGAGCAGTAGCCACGACTTTCTAGCAGACCCATAGACGCAGCTGCCGTAGTCCATCTTGGAGCGGACCAAAGCACAGAGGATGCGTACTAAGGTTGTACGGTCCGCTCCCCAGCGAAGATGGGCAAGGACCTTTATCAAGTTGACATCTCTCTTGCAACGCCTGACGAGTTCTGATATATGATGCCTCCATCTTAGCTTCGCATCAAATATCAGTCCAAGGAAGCGAGTTGTCTCAACGTAGTCTAGACGAACCCCATTCAAGAACAGCTCTGGAGCAGCGTGTTCCTTCCGCAAGCGGCAGAGTGTACACATACAGTCTTTGTCGGAGAGAAGGTGAATCCAAGTCTCTCCGCTCTTCAGCAATCCTATCAATAGCCGCTTGCAGAATCTCTCTGATATCCTCTTCTCGAGCCCCTGCAACGAAGATGCCAAGGTCGTCTGAGTACTGCGACGCCTTGACTCGAGGTGAAAGATCTGTTGCCAGATCGTTAGCAGCGACTGAGAAGAGAGTAGCGCTGAGAACGGAACCTTGTGGCGTTCCGTTCTCCTGATCTTCAAGGTCAGAAAGTATAGCACCTATCCTGACCCTAAATACTCTGCTGTCTAGAAAGCCAATGATGAACGCTAGCAGCTTGCCTTTGATGCCCCAGTTGAATAGCTTTTTGATAATATGATGTTTCCAGGCAGTGTCAAACGCTTTCTGTAGATCAAAGAACACACCTATCACGTGTTGCCTATTCAGGAAGGTATCCTGAATGTACTTTTCTAGGTGCGCCAATTGATCTACTGTGGAGTAATGTCTCCTGTACCCTGCCTGGCTTGGGGCTAGCAAGCCGTTCTTTTCTAAGTACCAATTAAGCCTGTAGTTGACTATGGATTCCATAACTTTTCCTAGACAGCTGGTCAGAGAGACTGGTCGATAGCCATTTGGTGAGTTCTTGTCTTTGCCTTCCTTGGGGAGCGGCACTATGATCGCCTCCCTCCAGCTAGATGGGTACACACCAGTCCTCCAGATCTCGTTGTAAAGGTCTAGTAGATTTTTTTTTGCCACTCTCCGGAAGGTTTTTAATAAAGACATACGGGATGTCATCCTTTCCGGGAGAGGTGTCTTTTGTCCGAGAGAGAGCTCGTCCTAACTCTTCTTTTGTTAGAGGCGAGTCTACTCCCTGATCCACAGCAAGATCTGGAGACAAAACTTCTCTTTCAGCTTCTCTTTTTCTAGCTTGGAATTCTTCTGAGAAGCCTGCCGTAGCCGAGGCGGCTGCGTAGTGTTTTGCTAGTACTGCAGCTACCTCGGCTTCACTGGTGTGCACCTGGCCATCGACCACCAGAATGGGGTTGGGCGACGGGCGATGCTTCCCAGCGACGGCCTTGACTCGATTCCATACTTCTTTCGATGTAGTATCTTCATTCAGCGTCGAGACGTAGTCTGACCAAGATTTCTTTTTGGCTCTTCGTATCGTTCTACGCTCGATCGCTCTGAGTCTTTTGAATTCTCTAAAATTTTCATCCATTGGCCGTCGCTTGAATTTTCTCCATGCCTTCTTCTTAGCTTTGTTCGCCCGTCGACAGTCCTCGTTCCACCAGGGTACTGTGCGGCGCCTTCGGCCGCCTATCTTCCTGCGTGGAACGGACTCACTGGCGGCAGCACCTATGGCGTCATTAAAGTTGTTAATGTCGGTATGAACATCGCCAGTGAGGACTGGGGGGTTGAAACTCGCCCTAAAACCGTCCCAGTCAGCATTCTTGAGATCCCAAGTTTCTCTTGGGGGCGCTTGCTCAGCCGGATTCTCAGCGGTAATATATATAGGATAATGATCACTCTGGTGTAGTTCGTCACAAGGTGTCCAGTCCAGAGTGACTGCGAGCGCTGGTGAGCAGAAGGTTAAATCTATAGACGATTCTGTACCTCTGCTTATCGTTACATGCGTAGCTGATCCATCGTTCAGTAGACGAGGTTGCTCCTATCTACCACTTCTTCTACACGTCTCCCTGATGGGGACAAAGTTGCAGAACCCCACCAGGGATTATGAGCGTTGAAATCTCCCATCAGAATAACCGGGGAGGTAGCTGTCGAATAAGATTCTCAAGCTGGGCCTCCGTCCAATTACCATCAGGGAGATATAGACTGCACAAAGTGGCGGTATACGGTGACTTTATCGACACGCTACCGCCTGAAGATCTGTTACCAGTGGTATCTGCGTTGACGGGATGTTTGCTTTAATTATAAGAGCAACCCGCCGTGCGCTCGCCCACGTTCAGCTATTACCGTATCTTTCTTATATATATTATATAATCTCTTAACCGGTACTCTTGCAGTGGACTTAGCTTGGTCTCCTGTTACCCAGAGCGAACGGCGTCCTGTCCAGCAGGATCCGCCGAAGCTCCGGATAATGGCAACGGAGACCTTGCATATTCCACTGAACAATAGTATTTCTATTGTCCAGTGGCATCACGTCGATGAGGTTTGGCTCCTAGGTAGCCTGGATTTTCCCTTAGGCCACCCTTTCTTTTTTGGTTCTATAAAACCTTCTGTGTCCATTTCTTCGCCTTCATCGACGGAATCCGCATCAGCATTATTGTTGAGCGGTTTACCGGTCCGCTGAGACCTCTCGGCTGAGNTAATTCCCACTACCACTAGGAAATTGCCAGCTTACCCCGTCACTAATTCACAAAAACTGCGTGTCTGCTGCCGTCGCAGAGACCGCTGACTGGGGTAGACCAGTCAGAGGCCGCCAAATTGGCCGCCTCAAAAAAAAAGACCTTTAACCTAGATGCTGACCCCACAGTTGACAGGAGCATTAGCATCAGTCCCTACGGTCCTCAGCTCCGACACTTCACCAGCTGTGAATCTGGGTGTGGAGACTGAGCCGAATCTGAAACCCCCAATACCTCTAAACCTGCTGCTCCAGTCAGCTAGGTAGAAGCCGAAGATCCGACGATGTTGGTTGCTGAGTTCATGGTGTTTGGATGGCGGAGATGTGTACTCAAGAGTGATCCAAAGGCCATCGAAACCCAAAGAAGAGCGACACCCCAAGAGGAGACCGCCCTCACAGGGAACCCCAAGGCCAATCGATTCGCCTAAGGTTCTAGGTCCTGCCACCTCCGATAGTGGAAGAAACCTCGACCCAGAGGCTCCTCGACGGCCGCAGGATCCAGCGAGGGCCAGGAAACCCCCCGACGCAGCACCCAACCCAAGCACCGAGGACCCCTTCACACTAAAGAGCACTCCAGCAGTTGAATCTTCTGGGTGGTTGTCTTCCATAACTATCCCTCGATGACTTAGGTCCAACAAAGTTCTGACTAAGTCAGCCCTGTAACCAGGCCTAGCACTGACTAGCCTATCCTCCTATCTGGACTGCGCTCCCTTATTACAGGACGAGTCAGACCTCGGGTTTAACAAATGACCGGGACTAACCCTGACGCAGCCCAGCCCTGCAAGCAGGCCTAACACTAACTAACCTAAATCACTAACACCTAATATCACAGAAATATCACATAAACCGCCACCGCCTCCGCAGAGGGTCACCAGAGCCGGTTGGAACATACTGCCGGAATAGTGGTTCGGTGGTCGGTTCCTATCTTAACTATCTAGACCTATCTGTTAAATAAATACCTAATCCTAGTTAAAACTTATTTACATTACCTAGCCTAATATCACAAATGTCTAGGACAACAGCCATCCAGTTGGAACAAATTGCCGGGGCTGTTGCCAGTAGACCTGAAACTAACTAAATCTAATTATCACAGATTTGGGCAGTAGTTCCTCCAGCTATGCTGTGGGCGCCCACCCGGTTTTAACATATTGCCGAGGTAAGCATTAACTACTACCCCCTTATCTAAACTAACTAAACCTAGGTAGATCACAGACTGAGCTATCTAAACTAACTAACCTAATTAAAACCGAGTGTCGCATCCCCTCGACCAGCGACGGGAGCCTACTCACTAACCGGTTTTAACAAATTGCCGGAGTGAGCAGTTACGACAAACGGTGAACAGACCTAATAATTTAAACCGAAACCTAACTTAACCTACTTCAAAATTCCTCGCTAAATACTTTGTTGGACCTAAACTGCTTCGTAGATTCCTGCTCTACGCAGGAAGGTGAGAACTGAGTCTCGATGAGAATCCTCGGAGAGGGCGACTGCCGCACTCGCCGGTGCGCCGCACATCGTCCTCAACTCTGCCAGTGCATCACACTCCTCAAAGATGTGAAGCACTGTTAGCGTTGCTCTGTTGCAAAATCGGCATCGAGGGGCACGCTGGTTGGTTAAGAGGTGCCCGTGCGTCATTTGCGAATGTCCTAGACGCAAACGCGTTAGCACGACACTGTCTCTTCTTGATTTGGACAGTGCCGTGATCTTTCTCTAGCGTTTCTTTTAATCCTTGATAGTAAGGTGAAGGAGCGGTCCCACGAGCCTTGCCACGCACGCCAGACTGCGTTTTTTGCAGCAGTTTTAGCGTCGCCGAGTCGAACGGAACCGTCCTCCACCATCCTGGCTGATGACGCACGCTTAGCAGCTTGATCCGCTGCTTCATTGCCAGCGATGCCGACATGCCCCGGTACCCATATCAAGACCACGTGTCTAGATGAATTTTTGAGAGCAGACACGTGGTCATAAATCCTGCTAATAATCGGATCATCGCTAAATTTGTCTTTTATTGCTTGGAGGGACGATAAGGAGTCTGTACATATTACAATGTTTTCTTCAAAGTTCTCCTCCAAGCAATAGGCAAGGGTCTTCTCTAAGGCTTTCAATTCAGCGGTATACACTCCCGCACGTGGAGATAGCGTCCATGATTTATTCTCAAGGGAGGAGTGCATACCGCAGCCTGTTCCTTCTTCTGTCTTGCTACCATCTGTGTAGAAGACCCTTCTTCCTGGGTACCAGGCGAGAGTCCTCAACAGTCCTTGCTTGTACTCCTCGGGAAGTGTAGTTTCCCGAGGTAGGCTCGCGAGACGGGTGGACATCCCTATATTAGGCCTCTTCCACGGCGGTGTGTCGGGAATAGCCCACCCTAGCACTTCATCTTCTTCAGCTCCAATATTCAGTCGTATCTCGCGAGCCCTGACTGGCAGGGGTCTGGTTCTCGTAGACAGCCATTCATATTCTGGGCGAATGGCTCCTTCACCAAAAAATTCATCTCTCAGAAAGTGGCCTGTTTTTGCTTTGACTGCCTCTAAGTAGGACAGAGTCATCTGCTCTCGGCGGTGTTGCATCGGTAGAACGCCAGCTTCTACATAGAGAGAGCTGACGTTAGTTGTTGGGTAGGCGCCGAGAGCTATTCGTAGTCCTAGATTGAAGACTCTGTCTAGAGGCAGTAGCCACGACTTTCTAGCAGACCCATAGACGCAGCTGCCGTAGTCCATCTTGGAGCGGACCAAAGCACAGAGGATGCGTACTAAGGTTGTACGGTCCGCTCCCCAGCGAAGATGGGCAAGGACCTTTATCAAGTTGACATCTCTCTTGCAACGCCTGACGAGTTCTGATATATGATGCCTCCATCTTAGCTTCGCATCAAATATCAGTCCAAGGAAGCGAGTTGTCTCAACGTAGTCTAGACGAACCCCATTCAAGAACAGCTCTGGAGCAGCGTGTTCCTTCCGCAAGCGGCAGAAGTGTACACATACAGTCTTTGTCGGAGAGAAGGTGAATCCAAGTCTCTCCGCTCTTTCAGCAATCCTATCAATAGCCGCTTGCAGAATCTCTCTGATATCCTCTTCTCGAGCCCCTGCAACGAAGATGCCAAGGTCGTCTGAGTACTGCGACGCCTTGACTCGAGGTGAAAGATCTGTTGCCAGATCGTTAGCAGCGACTGAGAACGGAACCTTGTGGCGTTCCGTTCTCCTGATCTTCAAGGTCAGAAAGTATAGCACCTATCCTGACCCTAAATACTCTGCTGTCTAGAAAGCCAATGATGAACGCTAGCAGCTTGCCTTTGATGCCCCAGTTGAATAGCTTTTTGATAATATGATGTTTCCAGGCAGTGTCAAACGCTTTCTGTAGATCAAAGAACACACCTATCACGTGTTGCCTATTCAGGAAGGTATCCTGAATGTACTTTTCTAGGTGCGCCAATTGATCTACTGTGGAGTAATGTCTCCTGTACCCTGCCTGGCTTGGGGCTAGCAAGCCGTTCTTTTCTAAATACCAATTAAGCCTGTAGTTGACTATGGATTCCATAACTTTTCCTAGACAGCTGGTCAGAGAGACTGGTCGATAGCCATTTGGTGAGTTCTTGTCTTTGCCTTCCTTGGGGAGCGGCACTATGATCGCCTCCCTCCAGCTAGATGGGTACACACCAGTCCTCCAGATCTCGTTGTAAAGGTCTAGTAGATTTTTTTTGCCACTCTCCGGAAGGTTTTTAATAAAGACATACGGGATGTCATCCTTTCCGGGAGAGGTGTCTTTTGTCCGAGAGAGAGCTCGTCCTAACTCTTCTTTTGTTAGAGGCGAGTCTACTCCCTGATCCACAGCAAGATCTGGAGACAAAACTTCCCTTTCAGCTTCTCTTTTTCTAGCTTGGAATTCTTCTGAGAAGCCTGCCGTAGCCGAGGCGGCTGCGTAGTGTTTTGCTAGTACTGCAGCTACCTCGGCTTCACTGGTGTGCACCTGGCCATCGACCACCAGAATGGGGTTGGGCGACGGGCGATGCTTCCCAGCGACGGCCTTGACTCGATTCCATACTTCTTTCGATGTAGTATCTTCATTCAGCGTCGAGACGTAGTCTGACCAAGATTTCTTTTTGGCTCTTCGTATCGTTCTACGCTCGATCGCTCTGAGTCTTTTGAATTCTCTAAAATTTTCATCCATTGGCCGTCGCTTGAATTTTCTCCATGCCTTCTTCTTAGCTTTGTTCGCCCGTCGACAGTCCTCGTTCCACCAGGGTACTGTGCGGCGCCTTCGGCCGCCTATCTTCCTGCGTGGAACGGACTCACTGGCGGCAGCACCTATGGCGTCATTAAAGTTGTTAATGTCGGTATGAACATCGCCAGTGAGGACTGGGGGTTGAAACTCGCCCTAAAACCGTCCCAGTCAGCATTCTTGAGATCCCAAGTTTCTCTTGGGGCGCTTGCTCAGCCGGATTCTCAGCGGTAATATATATAGGATAATGATCACTCTGGTGTAGTTCGTCACAAGGTGTCCAGTCCAGAGTGACTGCGAGCGCTGGTGAGCAGAAGGTTAAATCTATAGACGATTCTGTACCTCTGCTTATCGTTACATGCGTAGCTGATCCATCGTTCAGTAGAACGAGGTTGCTCCTATCTACCACTTCTTCTACACGTCTCCCTGATGGGGACAAAGTTGCAGAACCCACCAGGGATTATGAGCGTTGAAATCTCCCATCAGAATAACCGGGGAGGTAGCTGTCGAATAAGATTCTCAAGCTGGGCCTCCGTCCAATTACCATCAGGGAGATATAGACTGCACAAAGTGGCGGTATACGGTGACTTTATCGACACCGCTACCGCCTGAAGATCTGTTACCAGTGGTATCTGCGTTGACGGGATGTTTGCTTTAATTATAAGAGCAACCCCGCCGTGCGCTCGCCCACGTTCAGCTATTACCGTATCTTTCCTATATATTTATAATCTCTTAACCGGTATTCTTGCAGTGGACTTAGCTTGGTCTCCTGTATACCCAGAGCGAACGGCGTCCTGTCCAGCAGGATCCGCCGAAGCTCCGGATAATGGCAACGGAGACCTTGCATATTCCACTGAACAATAGTATTTCTATTGTCCAGTGGCATCACGTCGATGAGGTTTGGCTCCTAGGTAGCCTGGGTTTTCCCTTAGGCCACCCTTTCTTTTTTTGGTTCTAAAACCTTCTGTGTCCATTTCTTCGCCTTCATCGACGGAATCCGCATCAGCATTATTGTTGAGCGGTTTACCGGTCCGCTGAGACCTCTTCGGCTGAGTATCAGGCTCAGGCGGAGATGGCCCCGTGTTAGTCCCACGCTCTACTTGAGAGATGGGATTAGGTGGAGGGTGTGGAGGTAGCTTCGGTACCCGAAGATGTAGATTGTTCGGGCCCAATTTCTTTGCTACCTCCTGCTGCAGACGAATCTGCAGCATGTACTTTCATTGGGGGAGGTGTCGGAGGCGTCGTAGGACGTTTCTTCCTCCTATGCCTCCCATTCCGATTTCTCTCACCCTCTCCTCCTTCTGATTCTGAAGCAGACTCAGTATCTTCATTATTAATTATGTTTTCTTTTTCTGCTACTGATTTCTCTTCTATTTTCTTCTCTTCAACATTAATTTTCCTCAGTTTCTGTTTTTCAGCTGGTTCCTTGCCTTTGGATTTATCTTTTTCCTGCTGCTTTTCTCTACTCGTTTCTTCTCTTCCTGCTTTCTTTTCTTCTTGTTTCTTTTTTTCTTCTAGTTTTTTCTTTCTTCTTGGTTCTTTTTTTCCTCTTGCTTTTTCTTCTCTTCAAACTTTTTCTTGTCTTCTTGTCTTTTCTTTTCTTTCAGTTTTTCCATCTCTTCGGATTTCTTGTCATTAGCCTGCTGCTGTGAGCTAGGCTTGGAACCAGCTGTTTTCTTTGCATAACTAACACGGGGCATAACGTAGGCAGTGTCCCGGACCATCTGTGACGCCTCAGGATGCCTGAGTTTATGAACCGCTTTTACCCTCTGTATCTCTTTTTCAATTATAAACTCAGGACATTCCTGAGCTTTGGACGAGTGATCACCACCACAGTTGGTGCACTCTAGCGGTGGTGTGCAGTCTCCTTCGTGCTTCATTTTTCCGCACGTACAGCTTTGCTCTTGTTGTTTGCATCGCCGACTAATGTGCCCAAACTTAAAACATTGGAAGCACCGTAGTGGCGATGGCACGTATCGACGCACACTCACCGCTCTATAAAAAGCAATCCTGATCTTCTCAGGAGGATCCTCGTACTTAAATGTTAAAAAGAATGTTCCAGTCTTCTCTATTGCCTTGTCGGGTTCTTCTGGTACCTTGCTCCACACGAATGACACCTTGTGACGCGAGGTCCTCCTGAATTTCATCTATTGTCGAGTTCACAAGATCTCGACAGAATATTACTCCTTTTGAGGAACTAAGTCTCTCATTGATCTCAACTGTCACAGCATGGTCCGCAATGTTCTTTACAGTCTGCAGTTTCTCCGCTTGGCTCTGCGAAGCAACCCCAATGACGAGGGAGCCGGAGCCAGCCTTTGAGACGCTGCCTACATCTCCTAATTCCTGTTTTAATGTACGGTAGATGGCAATTGGTGAAACATTGGAGAAAGTCCCACCATCGCATCTCCGCACAGTCCAAAATTTTGAGAAGGAAGGGAGACTATTATTCCCACTTACCTTCCCACTCTTACCTCCTGCTACACTTTCACCTGAGTCTTTGGATGGGTTTGACGCCATAGGATTTTTCATTTGAGGAGAGAAATCAGCCGAGGTGTGTCCAGAGGAAGGGGAGGATTGGTGGCCAGGGACTAAAACGTACAGTCCCCCGGAGTACTGACCGGCCCCCTCCCTATTCTGTAAGCCTACCCGCGGGTGGACCAAGCGGACGGCAGGAGACACGGGGCACCAGGACCTCCGACAGTCCTGGCCGCGACTGACCTACTGACCAGTAACCCACTGCCGATTTTAACATCAGACAGGGCCTTCTCCTCGACCAATCGTCCGCCGTTGGAGAACGGCAGTGCTAGGCACACAGCAGGAGGGGCGACTCATCCCTCCACGACGATTCCAACTAACGGTGACTAGTGGCCGCGCGACGATCGGCACCTCTCTTAGGAAAAAGTCTCAAAAAATAAATAAATAAATAATAAAAAGAAAATGAATAATATAAAATAAAAATTAAAAAAAAAAAAAAAAAAAAAAAAAAAAAAAATGAAGAAAAGAAACGGTAGACAGCTTGAAATAAAATGAGGGAAAAACTTAAAATAAAGGAGAGAGAGAGAGAAGGAAAGGTAAAAAGTAGGGAAGCCAAGGGGATTGGTGAAAGGAAAGTTAGAGATAAGAAGATAGTAAGTAAGAGAAAGAAAAATGAGACTCTACCTTGTAGAGGACCCTAGCGAGGTCAACCTTCAGGGACGCTACCCCCTGACACGCCACTCAGTCCGCCTGACGCAAATAGGCGTCTGACTTCCCAAGAGACGCTCCCCATAGGTTTACCCGTGTCTGCCAGGCATACGGACCTTAAGCACGATCGGCTGTGTCATAGAGCCAAACAGACACGGGATTAGCTAGAGTGGGCCGGGAACGCTTCTCTTCCCGTCAAGCACCGTAGCACTTGCTCTGACCAGTCCCGGTACCCTGCATAATGCAGGGACCAGTGGATGCAGTTTAACCTCATGCCCAGGAGGCACCAGCTAATTAAACATAAAAACAGTACTATTATACTTTTGCAAACCTGCAGTTTGTAGACACAGGGCTTTCACAGTTTCAACAAAAAAATATTTTATGGGCTATCGGAAAGAGACACAGGGGCCAAAATATTTTGATTTGTTTTGGGCTACAAAATATCACGATTTGTTATGGCTATTTGTTATATCAATCAAGTGAGGTCAACATTTGCAACTCGCTCTTGGTCTATTAAATTGCTCAAAGAACCAAGGAGTATACTAGG
>JACMZG010001914.1:14295211-14378283 GCA_018340805.1 Microvelia longipes
GTTATTCTAGATTTACCTTTATAAATACTCCATGGTATAAATAAATAAATGGGGGGCTCGACAGTCAACATTTGCAACTCGCTCTTGGTCTATTAAATTGCTCAAAGAACCAAGGAGTATACTAGGAGTTATTCTAGATTTACCTTTATAAATACTCCATGGTATAAATAAATAAATAAAGCACTTATGCTTAAACAAGTTAGCATATTTTACTGCAAATTGGTGGTTACCACCGTGGTTACCTTAACCAAAAGGAAAGGTCCAGAGTTGCCATGTTAAAAAGAAAACTTGAATTTTAAATATAATTTTAACATATTTTTAAGTTTTATTTTAATTTTTAATTTCATTTAATTATTATATTCAATTAAAAATTATCTTTGTCTCAAATTTTATTTTAATTTAAATTAATAACATAACTTAATATTAAGTTATTTTTACTATGCCTTTAATATTCATATTTTATATATTTTTAGTTTATTTAAATTTAAATTGGTTTTAATTTTGCGTTTTAGTAATACTTAGTTATTAAGTTCAAAAAACGGTCCATTTTCTGGGTATGCCTTGATGTCTAAGTCCAAACATAAACCAATTTTATATTTTTAGGTTTTGTTAGATTTCTTAACAACTTCTGAATTTTCTGGTATTATCTTGGAAATACATGATTTTATGTTGATGTTTAGAATATCTTTTGTTCTGTTCCCTGAGTTTTTACACTCATTTTTTGCTTTATTTTTTGTATTAGATTGTTTGGAATTTTCAAAGGATACTTTAAGTTGTTTATAGTTATTTTTATTTTGTATATTTTTTGCCATAAATTCTTTTATTACTAGGCGACGACACCTGATGACAACATATTTCCTTGTCTCTCTGGCAGCCAACATTTTTGTATTAAAAGTTTAGCTTTACTTTCATACCTTTAGAGTAGTCCTCTCCTATGGTTAATTTTTCTTCTAGAAGCTCTAGTTTATATATGGCTCCATTTTATATTGGCATTTAGATAAAATTGAAATGTTTAAATGAAAATGCTATTTTTTTTATTTTGAAAATGAGTTCTTAACTGAACAATACCTGGGTGCAATGGCGCCCAGGTATTATTATAAAGTGAATACTTTGGTGAAAGTAAGCAAGTTTAGAGTTAGTATTATAATAAAAATAATAATAATGCCCGTTTTAGGGCCTTCGCCCTTCAGGGTATTCGCCTGCGGGAACACCTCGGGTGGGTCACATCTACTATGCCAAAGTGAAGCTAAAGTTGGCGAAAGTTTTTTTTACTACAAATTCTATTCATAATAAACTGAGAGCATAGCCCGAGCTGTGAACCCCGGACCTCCGGTGCCGAAGTCCAGTACTAAACGACCACGGCTGCGGAGGCAGATAATTTGACTGACAGAATTAGACTTTAGCACAAGTACTTCCACCACTATTATTCTTGTTTTCTCTCGTATGCTAATATTAAGGTTAAAATTTTTAACCTATTCTAGCGCCCGTAATAATTTTTTGTCTCTGATATTGATACAATTTCAGGTGTCCGCTAAGTTTGACCCCCTGATTGTTAAAAAATCCTTTTTGCGACAACAGTGGCGGAAAAGGCCGTAGCAATATGGCATCACTGGCACTCACAGTAATATAACTTAGACTCACATATAGGGGTTTTATTTAATTCCTTCTATTCTACCAACCTATATTTAAACTTATGTTTATTAAAACAATTACTTAAATAATTAAATAATTCATAAATATAATAACGCAGGCAATTTTAAGGTACTCGACCTGCATAAATTGTATGGAATAAATTGTTTCGACATTTTAAAAATAAAAACAAGTTTTGCTATAAGAAAAAGTCTAAAACTGCTAAATAATATTTTCGCGCGACTTTCCCTTGGAATGCGACTTTCTGTGTTAAACAACCACGGAAACGAATTTCTTTCTTAAGGATACGTTTTGAGCTTTATAACCTAAGCAGTTATTTAATTGTCGAGAACTGCTCGTAACTTATTTAGTCTGTATTGTTTAAAGGACATGCGCTAAAAATCTTTTAAAGATAAACACTAAGTGAGCTTTAAACTAGTGCAAATAACAGTGCGGACTACCAATTTAGGAGGCATAGTTTTATATAACCAACTGAATTATGCGCATTTCCTTTGAAATATACAGACAAAATGAGTAACTAGCAGTGCTTGACAATTGAGTAACTGCTTAGGTTATAAACCATAAACCAGTTCCTTAAGCGAGAAATGAGTTAATAAGCACGGAAACGCAAATTTCTAAAGATATTCGCTCAACATGCTGACTACCGCGCCACAGAATAAGGATTAGTAATTATTGTATTACGATCAATAATTCATTTTTGATAGTACAAAGTCATACCTAATCTAAAATGCTGCCCTGAATGATGGACTAGCAAAAAGTTAGGTCCTGTAATGAGAGAATAGTTTGCTACCAAAGAAATATATAAATGATTTACCTAATCCTCATCTAAATTAGCTTTAATTAATTAATTCCAAAATAAAGAATACGTTTATTTTTTTATTTGTTCATAATATAAAACTTTATGCTTTTATAAAGTGTTTACTCTACCAAAAATTAATTTCATGCTAGTTTGAATTTTTGAAAACATTGTTCTTTGTCTACTCTAAGTTTATTTTCTAGCTGGTTTGTCTTCCCAAAGAGTCGATTTTATTTCTAAATTAAGAATAGATTTGTTTGTACTTTTAATAATTTTGATCATATTATTGACATAAGGATAGTCGTGCCGTATAGTATTCTTAATATTTTTTGTGAAATTAAAGATATGATCAGGGATAATAAAGTTCGACTTACATCTATGCAAGAATGTTAAATCTTCTTTCGCCTTCACTAAATGTTTAGAGTCTTTAATGAGTTTATTGTACTTTTTCCTTTTGTCATTTCCAAATGTTGAGATGATATTAAAGATGCTTCTTTCCATTTTAATAACTTTAGAGCTTTTTTGGACTGTTTTAAATTGTGATATCAGTTAAATTAAAGCTAAATTAAATTAAATTAAAGCTAAATTAAATTAAATTAAAGCTAAATTAAATTAAATTAAATTAAATTAAAGCTCAGGATCCCTGGGCGAAAGCTCTTCGTGAATTTATTTTGAATAAATTTTAATTAAATAAAGGACTGAAGTCTTCGTTAATTTAATTGATATCACAATTTAAAACAGTCCAAAAAAGGTCTAAAGTTATTAAAATGGAAAGAAGCATCTTTAATATCATCTCAACATTTGGAAATGACAAAAGGAAAAAGTACAATAAACTCATTGAAGACTCTAAACATTTAGTGAAGGCGAAAGAAGATTTAAACATTCTTGCATAGATGTAAGTCGAACTTTATTATCCTGATCATTCTTTAATTTCACAAAAAATATTAAGAATACTATACCGGCACGACTATCTTATGTCAATAATATGATCAAAATTATTAAAGTACAAACAAATCTATTCTTAATTTAGAATAAAATCGACTCTTTGGAAGATAAACCAGCTAGAAAAAGTTTGAATTTTTAATTAAATTTTAAATGACTAATTTAAACGTTGTTGTAATTAAATTAGCTTGACAGTCATAATGTAGCAGGATATAGAACCACAAAATTAATGTAACGGCACGGATATTTATTTGTTTTAATCGTTCTTAGCACTCCAGAGAATGACTGATGATGACCGGATGCGGCAGAAAGTTAACTCTCTAATACATTTTTTCATACATTTTAGTGGAGAGACTATTTATTTATCTATACTTGGATTACTCCACAGAGCAGTTATTTATATTAGTTATTTATATTTTTGTTTTAAAGTATTATGTTAGGTTAATTACTTGTTAGGTAAGATTATTTTTCTTTTGGCAAAACAATGCAGTTAATTACATTAAAATTGCCTCATGTAATTAAGCAATGTATGTATCCTTAGTTACATTTCATCTTTAAAAAATACATTGATGCTTTTAATGTTAATTTCAATATTTTAAAAACTAACTCACTCATTTAGTGAACCATTGACGCATCTTATTTTTTATTGTTTTGACAAAGGTGAATTCACCGATTCAATTGTTTATAATAAATAGGGCAATTGCTTTTCATAAACCTTTTTCCCGTAGAGGCCCACATGCTGTGCGAATTTGCTATGTTATGCGTGTTTTCATGCGTAACAATCTATGTTTAACTTAAGTTTAACCCTTTATGCATTACTCGTATAACTTGAGCAGTACCATTAGCACCAGTTACTCATTTTTCAGGATTTTTGTAACGAATTTCATAAATAATACATCAATATGCTCATATTTCTACCACCAGTTGGCATCCCGCACGACTATTTGTACAAATTACAGACCGGGTCCGTCTCCTGCGTTGCGCCCATCAATTAAAAAATTTTCATGGAAATTCGCTAAAATATATAATAATATTTTTATGTTTAATGAGCTGATATTCATTATTATATTTATAATGAATTTCATATCTGCATATATCATGTACATAAAGTGCATAATAGGAAAAATATACTAATAATCTTTATTTGTATATAACTTATAGTTTTTACAAAGTATCATATGCAATAAATACAAAAAACGTAGTTAAAAAAAATTAAACAAGTCCTCTTGAGTTAGAATAAATAATAATTAATGCAACTTGCCTTGATAAAATGAAATACATAAAAAAAAATAAAAAATAAAAAAAAATAAATAAATAAGCTACTTTTAATTAGCATTAGAGGCGTAATGAAGGGTTATTAGACCTTCTCCTCATAGCGTGAACAGTAAACAAATATAGCTGGTGTAGATTTGTATCATTAAGTTCATATAGAGAACAGAAAAGGTTTTGACTAGTTAAAGTAGGGCTAAGATATTTTAGTCTTATATCTTTAAGACTATTACACTGTAAAGCAAAGTGTTCAAGAGAATCAGAATAATTGTTGCAAAGAGGACATGGTTCACTACTATTTAAGGTAATTGATATATTTTGACAGTATAGTTTGACTATGTTTCTGTTGGAAAAATATACTAATTAAATATATGCAGTATATTTAAAGATAGAATGTTTTAAATATTTATTAATAATGACATTAATGAGTTGATTAAAGTACTTAAATCACCCCATTGTAAGTAAATATAGTATATAAATAAGACGAATACAGGATTATGCAGCATTCTGTAAAGAATTATTTACCAGAGCAAGACACATTCACCAGGTAAACTACATTTACACACGAGGTAAGATGTTTTTTCTTTGTTTAATTATGTTAAATACGTTTTCCTAAATTAAATAAGATATGTTAGGCTACTACAGACAACCTGTAATGTATCAATACCTGATACTAATAAACGCAAAGAACCACTTTGCATACTTGATATATTAATTTTTATTGAAATGTTTTGCTACTAAGTTATTACTTCACCACATTTATACCGTAAGTGCATAGGGAAGTATTGTCTATCCGTATTGTAAACCGGAATATCATGTCTTTCTGTATGTGTGTGTGTGTCTGTTATCATCGTCGCTCCCTGTGTATTTATGCTACAGAGTAAGAAATCAATCTATAGGTGTAGTTGAGCTATATGGAACATATTTTTTATGACGTCATTAACCGGTAGTAATAAATCAACAAAAAATCCGATTGGATTGAGAATTATTATGCATGTAGCAATGTAAAATACAGACATATGTACCAAGTTTCATTACATTATCAGCATTAGTTCAATAATAACATATCACTTGTGTACGTTTTTTAAAACATTGTAAAAAATGTAAAATAATTGGAGAGAGTTGCAATTTTGTACCTTTACCTAAGAAATAAGTACACCACGTTTTGTTTCAATACGACATGTATATCCATGATATTTGCTGGATCATAAAAGTTAAGTAGGACCGAGCGTGGTCAGTGTCTAGATCGGAGTCTACTGGGAAAGAAACGAATAACTTAGTCATGAAAAATTAAATGGAATTAAGATGGAGAGGAAAAAATAAAGATAATACATTTTACTGATTTGCAATGGAAAGTAGTAGGATAGATTGATAACACTTAAGTAACATCCTAGGTTGCTGGTTCCTTTTTATACGTGAACGAACGTATAAATTTATCAAGTAGTCCGCTCTATCAACCTAATGAGGTTGTGCTCCGATTTAAATTGTATTATGTTTGGAATTAAACATACAAGCAACGTGTAAAGACCAGGTGTCGATCGAGCAACAACATCCAATGAGGTCTGCTTGCAATGCAACGATATTTACTTATTTATTTAAACATCAAATGTTTTGGACAAATTTCACTTATCTTTCTTTTATTCCTTTTAATGTTACAGAAGCAAGATGATGAAGGCAATCGTTATGGCAGTCTGTTTTATATTAGCTATCGCTTCAGTAAGCTGCGATCCTGAAGTGCATGAAATCTTAATGAAAAAAAGAGAAGTTCTTTTTTAACCTGTTATCTGTTATTTTTGCTGTGTTCTATTTCATTTTGAGCAGCAATGAATAGTCTAAATCACATTAAAAAATACATTAAACGTTATCATTGTAGTTATGTAGAACACTATGATTTCTTGTTAAAAATTTCCTTGAAATGAAAGAGTTAAAATAAAGAAACGTTTTGAAAAGTATCGTAGTTTTAAAAACTTTATTAAATTTGTTTTATAAGTAATAATTAAATTTTAGACACTTGATGAGACTGATAAATGACAATGCAAAGCCTGGTCCCGGCTTATTTATATATACAAACAATGCAAAGTATTAAACTAAATATTATAGTTACTATTCTTTATATAGCAATTATAAAATTAGTGTTTCCTATACAGTCCAATATAGTATTTTAAAAATTATAATTCTTTTTAATAACATTAACATTTATCAGGCCCGTCAAAGTCTAAAATTTAGTCATAATTAAATACGTAAACCACTGTATAGTCTCAGCGCTTTGTGGCGTAGCTTCCTCGAACCGTTTTGTGGCCCCTTGCGACTACATTTTACTCATTTATAGCGTCGTTAAATTGGAAAATTATTGTGTTTGCAAAAAAATCCGAAACCGGGATGAAACTGGAATTATCCGTTTCAGATGTTTTAAAGGCCTTCTGAGTGTTTTTTTAAAGTTGTCTGTCTGTATGTGTGTGTATCTGTTATCATCGTAGCGTCCAGTGTATTTATGCTAGAGAGTTGAAACTTGGTACAATAATCAGTCTACCGCTGTAGTTGTGCTGTTAAGAAACTATTTTTTATGACGTCATTAATCTGCAATAATAGCTCAGTGTAAAATTTAAAAACATATAAAACGTGGAAAAAATATTAGCGAGTTATTAAATGTTGGAAATTAAAATTTCTAATTAAAATGTTGGAAATATAATCGCACTATAAAAACATGTTTGAGCTACCTTATGATAATTGTAGAGATTCTTATGAGGAATTAGCTCCTCAGCATAACATAAACATTGATGTTAAGAATGTTCATAAAGTCATGAAGTCAACCTCCGTAGATCCTGCTCCTGGACCTGATGGAGTCAGACAGTAAAACATCTTCAAGTCGCTCATATTATTAAATCTATTATTGACATTTTTCAGCAGCATACTTATCTTCCTGAACCATTAAGAATAGGAGGAACCATTCTTATTTATAAAGGTAAGAGCAGAAGTGATGACATAACATCATGGCGACCTATCACAAATGTACTCTATTTAGAGACGTCTTTTAGAAAAAGGACTTGATGCCGAACTGCGACAGCAAGTATAATTTCTCTCATGCCAAAGAGGTTTTGTAAAAGGTTTAATCGGATGACATGTTAATGCCAGACTGATTGACGCCATATTAAAAGATGCTATGGTATGAAAGGAACGAAGAAAAGAGTCTCTCCACAAAACTATTAATTTATTCAAAGCGCTTTCAACCTACATGAGGCCATCATCAGTGCCTGTACAAATAAGTAAAAATAACAAATAATTAAAAACAGTATAAATGTATAAAAAAATCCAGTCAAAATACAGTAAAGACAATAAAATAAAAATTAAAAAAACAAATTAAAAACAAATGAAATTACCAGGGATAATTATAAGAAAACAGCTAAAAGAAAGACATTATATACGTAAAAAAATTAAATAGAATTAGTAACATCTTCCTCTTCTTTTTCGACTCAACGATGTCGGTGAGCCGTGATAGACTGGTTGGAGGCGGGGGCGGTACCTTCAGGAGAGCTAGTAGAAGGGGTGATCTTTCCCCTCTGACGTTCAGGTTAAGTTCTCCCACTGCTTCCTGACTCCTTAGAATCTCTAATTTCTCCAAGAAGTCTAGCTTACGCCCTTTATTTGCAAAAAGAAGGAACCCAACCTGATGCGGACCGTTCTTATGATCTTCAGCATTGATATGGTCATAGAACCTGCTACCTGTATTCTTTAAATGCTCCGAAATACGGGTACTTATGCTCCTACCTGTCTGACCTAAGTACTCCGACTTACAACACCGCATTGAACCATGTAAACACCACTCTTTGATTTATTAGGCACGGGGTCCTTAACCCTACCAAATGATTCGAAGTGTGTTACATGTATTAAAACTCACGTTAAAATTATTATTGCAAGACGGAAGCTACTTTCTGGGATAAGGGGCCAATATATGGAACGAACACCATCTCTTATCATCTAATGCCTTCTTCTCCCATGGATTTAAGGATAAGACGTTGCCTCTTTTTATTATAAGTTTATCAACAAGGGATGTATCGTAACCGTTGTTATAGCTATAAATTTATTATGGACAGCTCCTTGTTGTAAGCTTCTGGTCAAGGTTGAGAGTTAGAAGGCGGTGTATCAAGGCGTGAAACGTAGCCATTTTATGACTCCATGGTGGTAGGAATCCGATGGAATAATGTTGTCTGTAGCTGTAGGTTTCCTATAGACTTCATAGCGCAAACTTTTGTTTTTCTTAATTATACTTAAGTCTAAAAAATTAAGACGTTCTTCTTGTTCTAATTCATGAGTGAATTTGATAGACTTAATATGTTTGTTCAGATAGTCCAAGAAAAGTAAAAGTTTGTTTCTGGAACCAGTCCAGATACAGAAAACATCGTCCACGTACCTCTTCCAAAAATGAATGTATTTCTTGAATGGATTCATAGCATCAGCCACAAACTCGCGATAAAAAAGTGCATAAAAATGTTGGCAGCTAATGCGGATAATGGGCGCCCATGGCTAAACCAGCTTTACCTTCATAGAACTTGCCGTTATAACAGAAATAGTTTTGAGATAGGCAAAGCTCTATAATTCTCAAAAGTTCAACATTAAAGATCTTATCACTACTGTGTCGCTCAAGATAGCCTTAAATAGTATAATACATTTTTTCAGTAGGAACGCTGGTAAAGAGATCAACCACATCAAAAGAAACCATCCAAAACTTATCTGGTAACTGAACAGACTGCAGCGCTTCAGTGAATTCTAATGTATTATTAATAGAGTCTATAGCTTTAAAATTAGTTACTTTCAAAAATAATCTATTAATATATTTTGCTAGCTTCTCAGTAGGCGATGACAAAATGAAACAATAGGTCTTATAGGCTCTCCATTTTTATGAATTTTAAAGCACCATAAAACCTAGGTGCTAGAGGGTTCATTTGCTTAAGACTATTTGTATTATAATCTTCAGGAAAGACAGAAGATGGCTGTTCAGTGCAGTCTTGACTTTTCTTTAAATTCATCCGTTGGGTCTTTATCAAGCTGCTTGTAGTTATTGTCCTGAAGAAACATCTGTACTTACTCTTGTAAGCATTGGTGTCTAAAATTACCGTGCAGTTACCCTTGTCGCTTTAATAATAGTAAGATTTTGTCTACAATTTATTCTTTACGCTATTAAGAATCTTATTCTTTTTTAATATTAAAAATCTGGGCTTTATTTAAACTATTCTTTATATATTTATTAATATGTCTAGAAGTTTCCGTCTTAATCACGCTGTCAATAGGTAGTGAGTCGATAGAAGAAGCAAGCTGAGCATAATCTTGGTATCTAGGTATAAATTTAGGACAGTATTTAAGCCCTTTGTTTATAAGATGTTGTTCGTCCTGGGTAAAGATTTTAGGGTCAACATGTAAATATTTAGTTCTATCCGGGAAAACGTGAGGTGGTAAGAAAGAGACATGGTTGAACTCGATGACGTATGGTGCTGTAGTAGGGATGTTCGAATACGGATCTAATGACGTCACAGAGGGTATATCCTTAAGGTTGTTAATACTATCATCCACGTGACTTACGTAACAACATATTATCCTTGTTTAGTGCTCAGTGTTGTATCTTGTGACAAAGCCATTTGACGTGCGCTAACGTTGGTAAACTGATGGACGGTTGAGCAGCGACACGTCAGTGCGTAGTAGGAATAGATGCTAATACTGTATAGATATACTAGGAGTAGAGTTAACCATAGATTTTTCTTGATGGACTAGTGATATGTTATGTTTTAGTTACTAGTTCTTATGTTAATTCTACCTTGATCCATAACAAATAATTGACTTTTCTCAATATCTTGCACTCGGATCTCCCCGTGTATACTCGCAAGCTTACCTTATAATCATATAATGTTCCACATTGTCCCTCGTTCGACAATGGTCGTGATGCGTTATTCCAATTCCTACCCATGAGTCATAATGGCTACGTAAAAATAAAAGAATAAAATTGTAGACAAAAATTTACTATTATTAAAGCCGACAAGGTAACTGCACGGTAATTTAGACACCAATGCTTACAAGTAAAGTACAGATGTTTCTTCAGGACAATAACTACAAGCAGCTGATAAAGACCCAACGGATGAATTTAAAGATAAAGTCAAGACTGCACTGAACAAGCCATCTTCTGTCTTTCCTGAAGATTATAATACAAATAGTCTTAAGCAAATGAACCTCTAGCACCTAGGTTTTATGGGGCTTTAAAATTCATAAAATGGAGAGCCTATAAGACCTATTGTTTCATTTGTTCATCGCCTACTGAGAAGCTAGCAAAATATATTAATAGATTATTTTTGAAAGTAACTAATTTTAAAGCTAGACTCTATTAATAATACATTAGAATTCACTGAAGCGCTGCAGTCTGTTCAGTTACCAGATAAGTTTGGATGGTTTCTTTGATGTGGTTGATCTCTTTACCAGCGTTCCTACTGAAAAAATGTATTACTATTAAGGCTATCTTGAGCGACACAGTAGTGATAAGATTTAAGTTGAACTTTTGGAACTTATAGAGCTTTGCCTATCTCAAAACTATTTCTGTTATAACGGCAAGTTCTATGAAGGTAAGCTGGTTTAGCCATGGGCGCCCCATTATCCGCATTAGCTGCCAACATTTTATGCACTTTTCTATCGCGAGTTTGTGGCTGATGCTATGAATCCATTCAAGAAATACATTCATTTTGGAAGAGGACGTGGACGATGTTTCTGTATCTGACTGGTTCAGAAAACAAACTTTTACTTTTCTTGGACTATCTGAACAAACATATTAAGTCTATCAAATTCACTCATGAATTAGACAAGAAGAACGTCTAATTTTTAGACTTAAGTATAATTAAGAAAAACAAAAGTTTGCGCTATGAATCTATAGAAACCTACAGCTACAGACAACATTATTCCATCGGATTCCTACCACCCATGGAGTCATAAAATGGCTACGTTTCACGCCTTGTACACCGCCTTCTAACTCTCAACCTTGACCAGAAGCTTACAACAAGGAGCTGTCCATAATAAAATTTATAGCTGATAACAACGGTTACGATACATCCTTGTTGATAAGCTTATAATAAAGAAGAGGCAACGTCTTATCCTTAAATCCTGGGAGAAGAGAAGGCATTAGATGATAAGAGATGGTTTCCGTTCCATATATTGGCCCCTTATCCAGAAAGTAGTTCCGTCTTGCAAATAATAATTTTAACGTGAGTTTTAATACATGTAACACACTTCGGAATCATTTGAGTAGGGTTAAGACCCCGTGCCTAATAAATCAAAGAGTGGTTTACATGTTCATGCGGTGTTTGTAAGTCGGAGTACTTAGTCAGACAGTAGGAGCATAAGTACCGTATTTCGGAGCATTTAAAGAATACAGTAGCAGGTTCTATGACCATATCAATGCTGAAGATCATAAGAACGGTCCGCATCAGGTTGGGTTCCTTCTTTTTGAAATAAAGGCGTAAGCTAGACTTCTTGGAGAAATAGAGATTCTAAGGAGTCAGGAAGCAGTGGGAAACTTAACCTGAACGTCAGAGGGAAAGATCACCCCTTCTACTAGCTCTCCTGAAGGTACCGCCCCGCCTCCAACCAGTCTATCACGGCTCACGACATCGTTGAGTCGAAAAAGAAGAGGAAGAATGTTACTAATTCTATTTAATTTTTTTACGTATATAATTCTTTCTTTAGCTGTTTTCTTATAATTATCCTGGTAATTTCATTTGTTTTTTATTTGTTTATTTATTTTTATTTTGTCTTTACTGTATTTGACTGATTTTTTATACAATTTATACTGTTTAATTATTTGTTATTTTTACTTATTTGTACAGCACTGATGATGGCCTCATGTAGGTTGAAAGCGCTTGAATAAATTAATAGTTTTTGTGGAGAGACTCTTTTCTCGTTCTTTCTTATGAAACACTCACTGTGCTCATTCAAAATCATGCTATGGTATCTTTTTTAGATGTTACAGGTGCTTTTGATTACGCGGGTCACATACATATATTAACACTTAAGAGCCAGGTGCTTAGACAATCTTATAAACTGTATTGAAGCACTTCTGTGTCAAAACCAGAATAAAATTCGTTCTGTAAATCACGACTTTTGTCTTATATCTGTCAAGAGTTCCCCAGGGAGGTCCACTATCAGCGGAATTTTGTGATCAAGCAATTTTGTGATCCACAGTATACCAATCAGTATGGGTAAAACTTAAATCCAGATCTTGAAATTTTTTTACTGTCAAGGTTTGCCGACGATCAGGCGAACCCTGACAGTTCCCCCCATCCCCTGACGGCAATTTCAAGTTTGCACTTGAACCCTGACGGCTTCAAGTGCAATAGCGGCAGTTACAGTAATAATGTAAGTCGTGGATTCAGAGAGGTTGGCTTGCTAATAAATCCAAAAAAATGTAATTGTGTATTAATATCAAAAAGTGAGCATTGTTGAAACAAATTAACTCTTGAAGATGTTAGTTTCATAAACTCGAATAATGCTGACGAAGTAATATAATATTTAGGCTGCAGTTTTACAGGATAAATAAATAAAAATGTACACTTAACGAAAATATGAGCAAATTAGTATCTTCTAACTTACTTGAACCAGGGCAAAAGCTTAATATTTTAAATCAATATATTTTTCCGACTTTCACGTACCCATTACAAATAGATCCTCTGACCAAACTTAGACCTGCTATCCTTGAAGGTGTAGACGTTATTATAAGGAGATCTACTAAAGCCATAGTAGGCCTACCTGCTAAATCGTCTATAGCAATGTTATATGCTCCTCGAAGGTACTGAGGACTTAGTATGTTAAGTTGTTCGTGGGAAGCTTCTTTACAGCACATCAGCATTCTTCAAAAGCTACAGAACATTAATGATGTTCATTTTCAAAGTATACTTGATTATGCCGTTGAAATCGCAGGGTGTTTTGACCGTCTCGGTCTCAGTCTCGACTGCCTTGGAGAGACGTTTACTGCTAAAAAGATCCGACAGTCACTTCGAGAGAAAGCTTTTGATGAATTGTGTAAGTGTAAATAGCAAGGTATAGGTGTGTCTGTCACTTTAAAGATAACACAAAATCCAATGAATTTATCAGCAATAGACAATGCAATTAAGCTGAATATCAATTATGCCCCCCTTCGTGGTGTACCAACAAGTGGTGCCCAGTCTACAGGAGAGTTAGGACCCCTCTGCCGCCGATGCAGCAGAGAGACTGAAACACCAGCACATGTGCTAGGTAATTGTCCAAATAACATGCTCCTTGTAACTCGTCGCCACCATAATGTTAAGCTTAAAATCATTGACTTGATGAAGCAAAAAGGGTATACTTGCTATGATGGGGTTTTCAGCATTGATTTGCACGGCTCCACTAGGTATGCTCACATCATTGCTATTAAAGATAAAAGTAAAAACGCTTTGGTGAGAGACCCTACCGTTAGATATGAAAATAATGATTTAGACCTGGGTATAAAAGTCCATCGTGAAAAAAAAGAAAATTTACAACAAGTGCCTTAATTATTACCAAGAAATATTTATAAATATTTAATTTAATCTAGACAGATTAGTCGTGAATTTCTATGGTTCCTCTCATGCTTTTTTCAAGCAATCATACATATTTTCACTGACATATAAGTCTAGTGAAAACTTGGAACAACACGTGCCCTCGCAGTTAAACCTAACCTCTATACACTTTAAACTACAAGGCAGACACACTATAGTATTAAAATGAATCTACTAACGAGTACCTGACTACGCACTGGCTCAAGAACATCAGCTTTACGTCCCTTCTGACAGACATAGTACACAGAATTTTTATCCCTCTCATAAAAATCCCAGAGGCCCATGCTGGGATTAAACCCATGACTAAAAAAACTCGGAAGTTTAAAGCCCATTCATTCTGTGTATTGGCTGCGTACCTTAACCACTACACCACGGGTGACTCCTAGTGTAGTAATAATAAAAATAGGTATAGATTAACAAAAATCACAAGCTTCATTTTTATGATGAAAATTCGATAAGACTTGGATAGACTTTGGATAAATACTGTAACCTCAGTATTTCCTCACAAATATTAGACTTGTCCTCAGACTGTCATAATTATACAAAGTTTAAAGTAGTTATTTAAGATGCAGAGATCCTATCTGCATTTTATTTATAAACCATATTCACTCACATTGAGGTGAACAAAGAATTTTAGACACTCATTAATGCCGTTTATTAATCAATTATTAATCATTAAAACATCTCTCTTTCAATATACTGGATTATATTTAAATAACATATTTATCTTATAATGCAACGTAATTTATAAAATACAAGCAAGTATAAGAAATATATTAATGAATATCAGCTACATGCAGTTATGAAGTTGATAAAAATATAATAATGAATATCAGCTAATTAAACATAAAAATAGTATAATTATTCTTGTGCAAACCATTGCGACGATAATTTCTAGATAGAAGTAATGAACTTGCAGTTTATAGACACTGTTCTTTCTCAGTTCCTGAAAAAAATGTTTTTTGGGCTATTTTCGGACGAGTCACTGGGGCCAAAATATTCTACTTTGTTATAGCAGACCTCCTGATCCTTAATCTAGGAGTCTAAATATATCAATTTTGTGGGTTAAACCTATAGGGCTCAATGGTTACGAAATTTGCAAGGGGCTCTTGGACTATTAAATTGCTCGAAGAACCAAGGAGCTTACTGAGGGTTCTACTAGATTTACCTTCGCGATTGCTCTATGATATATATTAGCATCTAAATAAAATTGAAATGTATTAATCAAAATGTTAATTTTTTTATTTTGAAAATTAGTTCCTAAGTGCAATGGCGTCCAGGTATAATTATGAAGTAAATACTTTTGTGAAGCAAGTTTAATATCAGTATATTACGTCTAATTTGTCAAACTGAATTAGACTTTAGTACAAGTACTTCCACCACTATTATTCTTGTTTTCTCTCGTAAGATAATATTAAGGTTAAATTTTGTAACCTATTCTAGCGCCCGTAATAATTTTTGTCTTTGATATTTATAAAATTTTAGGTGTCCGCTAAGTTTTACCCCCTGATTGTGAAAAAAAAATTGAAATAATTCTTATTGCGCTGGCAGTGGCGGAAAAGGTTGTTGCCATATGGCATCACTGGGCACTCAGTAACATAACACATTTTGATCCACATATAGAGGTTCTACCAACCTATATTGAACCTTTTAACCTATATTTAAAGTTTTGTTTATTAAAGCAATTACTTAAATAATTTATAAATAAATAAAAAACGAAGGTATTTATAAGGTACTCGACCTGCATAAGTTGTATGGAAGAAAGTGTTTCCACATTTTAAATATAAAAAAGTTTAAAACTGCAAAATAATTGTGGTGCGGTGGTCAGGTCATCATTTCGGACGAATTTACTTTGAAATGCGTAACTTCTGTGTTTAGCAACCACGGAAACAAATTTCCGTTTATTGCTTAATAACCTAAGCTGTTACTGAATTATCGAGCACTGCTCGTAACTCATTTTTCTGTATTCTTTAAGGAAATGCGCTAAAACCTTTAAAGATAAACACTAAGTGAGATTTAAACTAGAGCAAATATTAGTGCGCACTACCTATTTTAGATGCATAGTTTTGTATAATCAACTGGATTATGCGCATTTCCTTTGAAAAATACAGACAAAATGAGTTACTAGCAGTGCTTGATAATCGAGTGACTGCTTAGGTTATAAACCATAAACCAGTTCCTTAAACAAGAAATTAGGTATTAAGCACGGAAACGCAAATATCCAAAGAAATTCGATCGACATGCTGACCACCGAGCCCCAGAATAAGGCCCATTAAATCTATAAAAACTTATCCAAATATCCAAAGATATTTGGCTATTCTCTTATTGCAAAACCTAACTTTTTGCTAGTCTATCCTTTAGTGCAACATTATAGATTAGGAATGACTTTGTAGTATCTAAAACGAAATATTGATAGTATTACAGAACGGTTCACATAGTATCGGTTCAGAACAAGTTCCACACTCTGCAAGCAGGTAAAAGGCTGTCTCTTCATAATTCCCACACATGGGGCAATTAGCCTCTGAGATTATGCCTAAAGTATTAAGATGTTTGTTTAATCTACGGTGACCGGTCAAAACACTAACTAGGTTCCTAAGGCAAGGCTTGCTGAGGTTAATTAGAAAAATTGTATTTTTTACACTCGGCCCAGTAATGAACATTTTTGCTTGTCTGCAATCAGCAAAGGCATGCCAGACACGTTTTAGGGTGTTTATTAGCCGGTTATCCAAGAGTGTTTTAGAATGTGTTGCTGAGAGGGGAAGGACAGGTTCTGGTCCAATGAAAAGGGGTTTCTGCTCCCAGTCTAGCAAGTTTATCTGCTTCCTCATTACCCACAACAACCATATGGCCTGGTACCCACTTAAGTTCAACAGTTTTACTCTCTGCCAAGAGAGTAAAACTGACTCACTGCCAAGAGAGAGACAAGTGAGCTCTACATTATTGAACAAGGACAGAGGAGCAACTAGGATTGGAGGTAAGGGCTTTAATTGCAGCCTGACTGTCAATGCAGATTTTCAATAAATCTGCCTTAATCATAGATTTCTCTATACCTGTTATGACCACAGTCTTACCAGGAGGAATAGATGGATTTGCTACTAAGCCTATGCTAGTAAATCTTGTGAAAGATAAAATTTGGTCTCTCTCATTCCTTGAACAGCATTCAACTCAGTCAGACCTTGTTTTCAGTTCAAGACTGCAACTACCATTAAAAATGAACATGTAACCTCAAGTCTAATCTATCTATCCTACCATTTTCAATTGCAAATCAAAAAATTTGTATTTTTATGTGTTTTTTTCTCTATTTTGTAACATTTTTATATTGTATATTTGTAAGATTATGATTTTCGCTTGTTTTAGGCACTGTTGATGGCTATTTGCCCAAAGCCGGCTCTGTCAATTTATTTATTTTTTAATAAATAATGTTTAGTGGAGAGACGAGGTTGTTGGTGTATTTATTGTGAAGTACTCCACGACGTTTATTAAAGTTATCTCGAAACTCTTTATTATGTAATAAAGTGTTTCGTTGCATGTACAACTTATGCAGGTCAAGTGCCCTGAATTTCCCGTGTTAATATAATTATAATTTAATTATTAATTATATAATTAATCAAGTAGTAATTAAAATTATAACTGGGCGCTATTGCACTTAAAAACTAAATTTAAAAATTATATATAATATTTTTATTAAATCATTTTAATTTTATTTAGATGCTTTTATACCATAGCTCCACGGCTTACAGCCAAATTGCTTAGTAGGTGATTAAAAATAAAAAAGAATTTAAGAATTGTAATCACAATAAATGTAAATAATTAATGGTTTAATATGAGTATAGGGGTATGTTTGTATATGTGTGTAATGCATATATATGTATATTTGTGTGTGTATGAGCATATGTAATGGGTGTTTGTAGATATGTACATACATACATGTGTATGTGTGTGTATGTATGTATATATAGGTATGAATATATATATGTGTGTATATGTATGCGTATGTAAGTATATATGTGTATATATATGTATATTAATAAAACTAAATACTTAACATATTATAATATTGTAATACCCTGTTATTGTTTAAATCTGTAATGTATATTAAGCAAATAAATGGATATTATTATTATATTATATTATACATATACCATGGAGCATTCATATAGGAAAATTTAGTATGAGCCACACCATACTCTTTGGTTCTTTCAGAAATTTAATAGTCCAAGAGCCCGTCCTGAAAAAAATTAGGACGGGTCCTAGGAGCCCGACGAGCCCTTAAGGTTTAACCCACTAGATTGATATACTTTGAATCCTTGATGAAGGATCAAGGAGGGATATAAGGATTTGTCATAACAAATCAGAATAATTTGGCATCTGTATTTCTTTCTCAAAATAGCACATACTATAATTTTTTTTATAAACTTTAAAAGGACAGTGTCTTCAAACTGCAGGTTCATTACTATTTTCTAGAAATGTTCGTAGCAATTGTTTGCACAAGTACAATAATAACTAATAAATAATACTGTTTTTATGTTTAATTAGCTGATATTCATTATTATATTTCTTATCAACATAATAACTGCATATATTTGATAAATTACGTTGCATTATAGGATAAACATGTTAATTAAATATAATGCAATATATTGAAAGAGAGACGTTTCAATGATTAATAATTGATTAATGATGACATTAATGAGTGATTAAAGTTCTTAGTTCCCCTCAGTGAGAGTAAATATGGTATATAAATAAGACGCATACAGGATCAAGCAGCATTGTGTAAAGAATTATTTACCAGAGCAAGACACATTTCCCAGTTAAACCACATTAACATACCAGGTAAGCTGTTTATTCCATGTTTAAGAATGTTAAATAAGTTTTACTTAATTTAAATAAGTTATGTTTAGCTACTACAGATGCCTCTGTAATGTATATATCCGATACTAATAAATGCAAAAAACCAATTTGCTGGAATTTCTCATTTTTTGCTATTAAAATGTTTTGCTGGTAAGTTAATTCATTATTATTTAAGTCAAAATAACTTCCAGGTTGCTGGTTACTTTTTACCAACCGTAATTTCTTATTATTAAGTTTTTATTTCTTAATATTTCTTACTAAAGTAATCCTTACTACATTTAATGCAATTTCATTAGTATCTTAAGCCGACTCGACTCGTCCATGCTATATTCAGAACCTAGTCATTGGATAATCAGACAGAGCTTTTAACTTTAATTACAACACTTACATAATAACTTTAATTTCAAGTAGTATATCATAGATCAAATACTACGCATTCTCAGGTTTATTTAACAACTACAGCATAATGACTTCGTCTCGCGCTGGAGAGAGCATACTATACAAAACTACGACCAAGTCTTTTCAATTGAATCACTATCTTTTGTCTTAGTCGGCTTTCGGCATGACACCAACCGTGTCATAGTTTTGTGTTATACTACAATATAGCAATTTAAAGTGTCTGAAAATTACTATTCCACGACCCAGTAGATTAGTAAAGAACCAATCTGACTGACTGACAGAGGAAGAGACGTTATTAACCAGCTTTCAGTCACTGGACCAAATTATAAAATCTACAACTTGATAGTATAATGTTATTTGGCTCTGCCAAAAATAAATTATGTTATTATTTAACGCCCTGTTTTATCCGTGTGTGAATGTAGGAATTTATCAAGTAGTCCGCTCTACTGCATCAACCTAATGAGGTTATGCTTCAATTTAAATTGTATTATATTTTGAATAAAACATAAAACCAAAGTGTAAAGACCGGGTTTCGATCGAGCAACATTGGGAGGCAGAAATTTGAAAACTATTAGTATGGGACTGAAGTAAAAAAGAAGTCAGTAGATGTACAATGTGAACACGTTCTACTTTTATTGCGGATGATGTCTTACAAATCTATAACTTTTTTTACTTCTTCGGCTTAATTCTACGCTTTAGTTCTACGCCTTCGGTGAAACATCGAAGGCATAGAACTATCTATGGATGAATTGGTTATTCATGCATCTAATAAATAAAAACACGACAAAATATTCCGAAAATTTCTATAAAAAGCTAGTGAATATGGTATAAAATTTAATAAAGAAAAATCAAAATTTTGTCAAGAAGAATTTAATTTTTCAGGACAATCTAGTATGCGTCCTCAGCAATCTATAATCGAAGTATCTTTGTTTTAAAGTCAAGTCAATAAGTTCTAAGTATACTTAGTCCACAAAAAAGCGAAATATAATGGGATAATGCTCATGAAGGCACTGGCTTTATTATGATTGTATTTGTACTTGATATAATCAGTCTTGTACAAACAGTCTACCAGACAACAGTGAATTTATTCATTACAGTTTTACTTATCTTTGCTTTATTACTCGTAATGTTACAGAGCCAAGATGATGAAGGCAATCGTTATGGCAGTCTGCTATATATTCTTCATCGCTTCAGTAAGCTGCGATCAAGAAGCACAAGATCTCGCACTGGTAAAAAGAGATCTGGCGGCCCAAGTCCTTTTTTAACCCGTTATCTTCTATGTAGAAAAAAAATTAAAAATAAAAGAAGGTTAACAAAGAATCATAGTTTTAAAATCTTTATTAAAGTTGTTTGATAAATAATAATTATATTGTAGACACTTGATATAAGACTAATAAGACTATAGCTAGCCTGCTTCCAGGCTTTCTTATATCTACAAACAAATGAAAGTAATAATCTAAATATTATAGTCAGTCTTCTTTATGTAGATACTATAATATTAGTGGACTTTACCTATACTATTATTATTATTGTTATTGATGTTTGGGTTTGGAGTTTGGAGAGGATAGACCCCATTTGCACTGCGACTAGAAGTCTATTGTACAATCCCCTCAATTGGTCCAGGTCAGAATAATCCTTTTCCCCGGACTAGGTCTAGGATATTTTTGACCAGTGATTCATTGGTAGAGTCAAACTTAGTGAGAGTGCTGCTACCAAAGTTGGAGAATCTTTGAAAGGCTAGGGCTTCACATCTCAGAAGTATGTGAGATGCAGTTCGGTTTCCAATTCACAGAGCATAACAACTGGGTTATCTTTAAAGATACCAATGGTATGGAGATGTTTTTGGAGATGACAGTGACCAGTCAGCAGTCCAGTTATTGTTCTAAGGTCCCTTCTGCTTAGACTGAGGAGGTCCTCAGTCCTCAGGTTAATTTAAGACTAGGTCCTTTTAACATAAGTTTACTGTAACTCATGCCTGAGGATTTGATCCAGTGGTGCAGGTGAATTTGTTAGATTTGCAAGGGGTCTGACCTGTCTGCCTGCTCATTACCTTCAATTCAGGTAAGGGAAATGTTTTTAAGCCACGAAATTTAAATGATCGTTCCTGTGTTTTAAAAGCCATTTAGAGGCTTCGCATGATTTTTTTTAGTAAGAACCTAAGGTAGTTAAGTCAAAAAGTGATACCATTGTAAATAACGTAATATATCGCAAAATATCAATGTTATTAACTTATTACCTGGATTTACGACACACTTTGTCGTATTAATAACTATCTACATAAATTTACATAATACTGTTAATCCACTTACCTTACTATTAGGGAGTTTACCCTGAAATTCTTTTAACACAATCAGATTTTTTATTTTCTATGGTCTGTTTGTGGCCGGCTATCGATTCAAAGAGGAAATTCAGTTGGTCCGGTGTGAATAATTCAGCCATTATTATACCAAAAAAATTTTACACAAGCAAAAATGAATTTGATGACAAAAGACGAAAAACAAAATTGTGTAAATGATTTAGCAAAATGAAAACAGTGTTGCACTGATTAACAGGTCTTCATTTAGACACCTTTGGATTCGTACAACCTGGTCCACGTTTAAACTTGAAACGCTTGATACTGCTTTATTTATGAAAGCTGTTACAATAATTGAACATTGTATTTGTATTAACTCTACTGTTTACTTAAAACATAAGTAAATAAAGTTTCTAATATATTTAACATTCGCCAAAGGAAGGCCGCATTGTTGTTTATGACAAATTGTGTCGTAAATCCAGGTAATAAGTTGATAACATTGATATTTTGCGATATATTACGTTACTTACAATGGTATCACTTTTTGGCATAACTACCTTAGGTTCTTACTAAATAAAATCATGCGAAGCCTCTAAAAGACTTTTAAAACACGATAGGAGAACGTTAGGAAAATGTTAGGAGAATGCTAGGAGCTAGGAAAATGTTAGGAAAATGTTAGGAAAAAGTTAGGAGAATGTTAGGAAAATTTTAGGAAAAAGTTAGGAAAATGTTAGGAAAAAGTTAGGAGAATGTTAGGAAAAAGTTAGGAGAATGTTAGGAAAATGTTAGGAAACGTCTTTGAATACGGGCCTAAGTTTCCCATTCTCCAGTCTTTTTGGAACGATTAAATAATTGTCGTACCTTTTTACTCTGATTTTAGAGTGGCTCCACCATGGAGTTTTCCTGGAGCCTTTCTGCACACTCAGAAGACAGTTTTTCTTGAAGAAGAGATCCAAAGCCTCAGTTAAGAGTGAGGCCATCGAGTCTAGTCAAGATGATAACCTATTTCAACATTAAAGGAATATAGATAGAAAGCCAGGTCATGCCGAAAGGCATCCTAGTCAGTCCTCCAAGGATTGTAATAGGTAGTTTCATTCTTTTGATCACATTTTAGTTCAAAAAGAATATATCTGTGGTCAGAAGAAGATGGTTCTTCAGATACATACCATTTTGTTAGGATATCTATCACTGGTGTACCCATTGTGACATCAAGAACTGCTTGCCTTCTTTTGTTTTCAAAAGTGGGGGTATTGCCTTGGTTAATGATAACCAAGTTGTTAGAGATAATAAAGGAGAGGAGTTCGTCACCAAGTGAATTGGTGTCAGTACTTCCCCAAGCAACTGCATGATGAGCATTAGCATCACAACCAAACTATTATTTTTTCTTAAATATATTTGACCAGTGCGATCTCAACACTAAATAAAAATAGGCAAATGTTCCATAGACAAATGATGGTAGCACGGTATTAATACGTATAAAAATAAAGTTTATGAACTTTGAAAATGACTGAATAATATTAATTAAGTCGTCTAATGCGAATAATTAGTCATTATAGTCTTGCGTTAGATTATAGTAAGGAGAAGTCGAAAGAGCAGAAGAAAAATCTCTTGAAATAATTTCTTTTTCTATAAAAAAATAAAAATGTCATTTGTTAAATGTTTCGTTCCTCTGTAACAACAATATTTTACATGAAAATAAATTTTTTATTTATTTATAAATATATACTTTCAGCTGTACTTGACTCCACTTTAGATTCAAAGAACTTTGAGTTTAGAGTCGAATCGAGTATAGAGTTGACTCGAAAATGTATGACCAACTGTTGCACGAGTATAAAGAGACTTGCGTTAGATTAGAGTAATATGAAATTAAGTAAACTTGTGTTACCTTGTGCAAATTACTAATTATTGCAAGATAATTTTATATTGAACAAATTCTTCATTAATTTAATTTATAATTGCTAAAATTGCTTGTTGATAACGATTTTTTTTAATAAGCAAATTATAAAAGCCTGCAAACACAATAGAAGATATAGTGGGATATTTAGTTGAGGAACAAAGAAAACACTGCTAAAGTTAAGGTTAGTTGTCTAATCATTAATTTATTTATGTATTTACAGGAAAATTAAAGAAATAAGTTTTTTGTTCTCTTGATAGTTGAACAATTTATTTACTTTGCCATTTTTATACCGTAGGTATGTGAGATAAATAATGTGTTTCCGAAACCGGAATTTGACCTGAATTAGTTTTTTACATTTCCTCATTTATACCGTAGGTAAAAAGAAAAAAGGAAAATGCAAAAGAACCCGAATTATCCGTTTCAGGTATTTTTAAGTTCTCCTGAGTGGCTATCGCAAAGTTGTCTGTCTGTGTGATATGTCTGTTTGTGTATATGTGTGTGTATCTGTTATCATCGTAGCTCCTAGTGTATTTGCGGTAGAGAGTTAAAACATTGTACAAAAATCAGTCTACCGCTGCAGTTGTGCTAGTCGGAAAATAAATAGTTTATTACGTCATTAACCCGTAAAAATTACTCAGCAAAAATTTCGACTTATCATAAAACGCGAAAAAATATGTGATCGGATTGTGATTTAGCACGCATATGGGTGTGTATAGGACTATAACCAATGTACTAAGTTTCATCTTATTATCAGCATTAGTTCAATTTTTATAAAATTACTTGTGTACGTTTTTTAAAATTTGTAAAAAACGAAAAATGATTCAATCGAGTTGAAACTCGGCACAAGTGTATACCTTGACGTAATAAACAAGTGCACGACAAGTATATATTTGGTTATTGTTGGATCATAAAAGTTAAACAGCATTGAGCGTGGTCAGTGCTGTATGGGGCAGCGCTGAGAATGAATCGGATGTATTTACTATCTGAGGAAATGTGAAGCCAGTTCAAAGAAATGTTGCAGTATAAATTTGACGAATAGCATAATCAGAGAACGAACGAAGCGAGTTCGAAGTTGGGAGGATGAGCATAGCGAATCCGATGTGACGAGGAAAATTTCCAGGTACCCCGTATCCGACTTTTTGAATTTGAATTTAATCTAGAATTAGTTTGTGCCATCCAGAAAGTAATTCTTATGACGTCATGAGTTTTCATTAATTATTAAGCTAACTCAAAAATGCATAAAAACGGTAAAATGTAGATCGAGTTGAAATTTAGCACCCATGCAGTCTTAACATACCACAGTATAGTTATTAAGTTCAATATTAACTGTACTCTTCATGAAAATTAGCTCATTTCTTCTTCAAAAATCGCTTAAAATAAAAATAAATAAATTGCTTTTTTTAAGTGAAAATTAGTGTTACGAAAATAAAAATACAAGATAAATTAATTAAATTAAACAATCAAAATTGAATATTTTTCGTTGAAGTCCAGGGCTCGTGCGCAATACTGAATATTTTTTTGAATATACAGAAGCAAGCTTTGCTAACATTCTGATAGTTTCCTAAAACATCAACTTACTCACGTTTAAAGTGGTATTTGTAGTGGTTGAAAGCACTACAACTTATAAACTTAGTTCTTTATGTTTCAGAACCATGGCTGGCAAGATGCAGTTTGCCATTGTTACTCTCTTACTTTTCAGTATGGCAATTTTGGGAAATGCAATGCCACAGGGCATTTTAGGAGCTATAAAGACTAGTATAGCTGAAGGGTCAGGCTTGGTAAATTCAGGAGTAAAAGCTGCGTCCGGACTTTTAAACCAGGGAGTTAATGTAGCAGAAAAAGTTGGCCGAACTTTCCTTGGATAACACCTATAGTTTTAGAAATATTCGAACTTGTATGATTTATGTCATTTAGATCTTTGTGAAATAAATTGAACATTTAAAAGTGTATAGTTGGTTTTTTTTTATTTAAAAATTACATTAATACCGATGTTCCTATACATTCGAAATGGTGTTTTTATTATTTCACATAAGTTTATGTATAATTTAAAATTTGCGAAGTTAAAATTTGATTTTGGCAGTTAATACACTATGTTAGATTTTAATATGTTGCATTGAACCGATAACAATACCTTATGCATTATGTAACCGTGGCATTCTGAAAACAAACAATGCGAGTCCGAAGTTAGAACCAAAAAAAGTACCCTACTTTTGACGAAACATACAAATGTTTCGTGTGTACTAACATACAAAAGTTTCTTGCAGTAACATATACAAGCTTTTTGTAGTAAGATACATATGTTTGCTGTACACACGTACATAAGCATGTAATACTAACATATACAAGTCTGTTGTACTAACATACAAATGCTTGTTGCACTAACATACAGAAGTTTCTAGTTGTAACATACACTAATTTGTTGTAGTAATACACAACAGTTTATTGTACTAACATACACATGTTTGCTGTACTAACATACATATGCTTGCAGTACTAACATACACAATTATTTTGTAGTAACATACACATATCTGTTGTACTAACATACACTAACTTTTTGTAGTAAACATGCATATGCTTGTAATACTAACATACCCAAGTCTGTTGTACTTACAAACACAAATTCTTTGTACTAAACATGCATATGCTTGTAGTACTTACAGACACAAGCTTTTTGTACTAAATATGCATATGCTTGTAGTACTAAAATACCCAAGTCTGTTGTACTTACAGACACAAGTTTTTTTTACTAAACATACACATGCTTGTAGTACTAACATAATCATTTTTTGTACTAATTATTATTCTGTACATTTGAGAGTTCATAATTATTCTTACAGAAAGTTACAACTCTCAGGTAAAAACACAGTGGTAGCTCTAATGGCAACAAAAAAACGCGTACACATACACACTCAAACACATTGAAAAAACTAATAAGTTTTTCCGAAATTCAGGTTTCGGATTTTTTTGAACTGCTAATAAGAGGAATCATTTGATGCAGTATCATTTTGAAAACTATTGAACTATTAATTTTATGATATAATTTACTTAGTCAGGACGAGCCAACAATCATAAATAACTATAAGAAATGACAAAAATTATATCATCATTATTAAAAATAATAATATGCGTGTAATAATTCTTAATTAACGACGTATACTGAGTTAGGTCCAGTAACTCTGAATTAATCATACGACCTTATACTGTTAACAATATTAATTAATTTTATACCAACAGATCAATAAAAATGTTTTAGAAAATTGTATATATATTTGTGCTTAATTATGTATATCATGGTACGGTACTCTCGGTGATGTAAGAAAGCATCCGCGCTGATATGCTATTCCTAAGATAGTGAGTTGATATTACTTTTCCGTATGTATCCCGTAGGGTGTATAGAAAAAGTTTAGTGATTGCACTAATCATCCGAACAGACATTTACCTTGATTTCTTCATTTCAGGTTCTTTTTAAGACCTCCTGCTGATACCACAAGTTCTCCTAAGTGGTTCTCTGTTTCAATCTGCCTGTGTATGTCTGTTGTAATCTTAGCTCCCAGTTAATGTATGCTAGAGAGTTAAACCTTCCCAGAGAGTACAAGACCAATAAGATTTCGAATGTGTGTTGCAGAATAATTTTATGATTAAAATATTTTGAGAATATTGTGTGGAAAAATTCTGAGGAACCCCATACCCGTTTTTGAATAGTATCTATCATTTGTGAATGTGTACCCTCTTGTTATACCATTATTTCACAGAAAATCAGTTAAACTGTAAAATATACATAATAAGTATAAATAAAGTTTCTTATACAGGTTCTCTACGTATAGAGAATAATAGTTAACTCCTTAATTCTCCTTTAACTCCTTCCTTAATAGTTACCTTAACTATTTTTAATAAGTATAAAAATAGTACTATCAGTAGTATAAAAGTAGTAGTATTAGAAGTATAAAACAGTACTAAAAGAGCTATAAAGCAGTACTCCTAGAAGTATAAAACAGTACTAAAAGAGCTAACAAGGAGTACTCCTTTATAGCTGTTTAGAAGTAGAAGTACTCCAAGAAGTATAAAACAGTACTAAAAGAGCTATAAAGGAGTACTCGGGGAAGTATAAATATAGTACTCCTAGAAGTAAAAAATTAGTACTCCTTGAAGTAAAAATGATGTACTTCTAAATAAATAGTGTAACAGAATCAAGTTATAACACCTTTCAAGTTTAGTGTGGAGAACTATAATTGAAAACATTTTACTTGAACGTTAATTGTAATTTTATTTACATGAATATGCTACGAGAATGTAGTGAAATACAGTTCAGTCACATTTAATAAGTCATAACGCCTTTTCAAGAAAGACGTTCAGTCAACGAAAAAATACATAACTTCCGGAATTTCAACTCATGGAAGCAGTTATTAAAAAAACTTAACATACTTTAAAAACTTAGTTCATTAAAAATATTTTGTTATTTTTACGTATAAATTTAATTAAATTAAGATAATAAAAATTAAAAATATACATTATATGAAACATTAAAATAAAAAAAAAAATAAAAACAGATAAAACGTATATAAAGCTAGAATAGATATTTTAAAGTTCAGTTGGTAAATTTAGAATTTATTCCACTTGATTCATTTTCACTAAAAAGGTATACATTTTTTATATTTTAAATTTCACTTACTTATAACGTAAGAATATAGAAAAGTATTGTGTTTGTAAAAAAAATCCAAAACCGGGATGTCACCGAATCCGTTCATGTGTTTTTAAGGCCTCCTATGTGGTTTTGAAAAAGTTGTCTGTCGGAGGTGTGTTTCTGTGTATGTGATTGCATGCGTTTCTGATATCTTCGTAGCTCTTGTCATTAACCCGCATTAAAATCAAAAATTTTGAAGAAATCAGAAAACAGAAAAATTATGCGATCGGATTGAGATTTGACTCACATGTACCCATAATGTTACGCATAAGACAAATTTATGTACCAAGTTTCATCTCATTATCAGAATTACTTCAATTTTTCAATGGCTTTGGTAATTTTTTAACAAACTGTAAAAAATCAGAAAGTAAGAGTTGTAATTTGGTACAAGTGTACACGTTTATCTAATAAATAATCACAATAATAGCTATAAAAGCAATCATAAAATCACAATAAATAGGATCATAAAAGCTATGCAGCAATGAGCGTGGTCAGTGCCTGTATGGGTGACCGCTAAGAATGAAACTGATGTATAATGAATCTGATAACGAGCGAAGCGATTCCGAAGAGGTGTTGCGATATAAATTTGTCGCATTGAATATCAAATATATATATATATATATATATAATATATATATATATATATATATATATATATATAATATATATATAATATAATATAATATATATATATAACCAACAGCAAGTAAAGATGGTAGTTGATTCTTCAATTGCTTCTTCAACTTAATAATCTCTTTAATTTGAACTATTTACATCCATATTAGACAAATTTTAATGAAGAATAAAAGTAACCATGCACACCATTATATTACAGATTTCAAAATGGACAAAGTAGTCTTCTTTTTCTTCCTTGTGGTTCTTATTGGAGCAGCTAACAGCAACCCTCTACCAGAGCCTCAGCTAGCAGATGTAGCCAACCTACTGGGTAACGCAGTTAACCAGGGAGCGAATTTGCTTCACCACGGAGTTAATGCGTTGACAAATGTAGCAGGGCAAGGACTAACTCTTCTCCGTGGGAAATAATTAACCTGTACAAGACAATAGTTTTAGTAAATTTAAATGTCCTTAGAAGACGGTTTTTATTTTAAATTTAAAAAACTTTGTTGTTTGGTACATCCAATAATAAACCAAACAAACAAAAATTTTTGTGATGGTGATTCGTTTAATTTGAATAAATTATTGGAATAATATATTGCCTGTCTCAATTTTTCATTGTAATTTCCTGAATAGGCAATACTACTTCTGAGAGTGGAGTGTCATTTCAAGAAAGTGGCAGTTCTGAAAAAAAAAACACTACAATGCGAATGTAGCGGTGTCAAGATGTCAAAATTGACAGTTTTACTTTGAGTTTTAATTTAATTATGATTGTTCATTTTTGTGAGTTGTAAAAATATATTTATTCGTATTTCTTCTATCTGAGAACTTGCACATTGGTGACCCCGAGGTTGAAATGCCACCAAAGAAAGAATCAGGAATTTCGACAGCAGTAGGAACACCAGCCGCACCACGAACATCAGCAAACAATGTCGAACCTAATCATTCAAGCTCAACCCTGCCGAGTAGTTTTCTTCGTCCACTACTCTTCTACAAAGAAAATCCAGCGGTTTGGTTTGCTCAAGTGGAAGCTTTATTGAATGCAACGGGATTGTTTCCGACCAATCTAGGTACGCCTTCGTTTTAGGGTCAGTGCCTACTGACATAATCACCCAGATTAGTGATGTAGTAAACAATCCACCATTACATAATAAGTATGAAACTATTAAACAACGTTTAATTCGTCAATTCGGTGAATCGGAAAAGAAAAAATGAATAAATTGTTTAGCACTGTTAGCCTAGGAGATCGTAAACCCCCCAATTTTAGCTTATTAAAATCGTTAGCTCCTTTAGAAATAGATAACAAAATATGAAACATATTTGGTTAAAAAATCTTCCCGGTAACATAAGAATGGTGTTGACAGCAATGAAATGCGAACTTGACGAGTTGGCAAATAATGCTGACAACATGATTTTTGTTAACGATACTAACAGTGATCTATCAAACAATACCAACGAAATGCAATCTACAAATACCGCTGATCTGAACAATACTATTTCTGAATTAAAAACAGAAATAGAAAAAATTTCGCGAGAGTTAAAAAACAAAAATTCACTAAGTTGGTCATCACAACCTAACATATGTTATTTTCATAGACAATTTGGAAAACTGGCTAGGAAATGTAACCCCCCTTGCAAGTTTAGCGGTATTGCTGATTCGGAAAACTCGCGTGCCCGTCGCTAGGGGCGACAAGCGACTTCGGCAAAACCTCTAAATGTCGCCTGTTTGTTCATGATAAGACCTCTGGCTTACAATTCTTGGTAGATACAGGGCGGATAAATCTGTATTCCAAAATCTGTTTAAACAAAGAGTAGGTTCGCCTAGCGGTTTTCAAATGTATGCCGCAAACGGAAGTAAAATCAATACCTACGGTAATCATAAAATGGAATAGATTTTGGTATGATTGTAAATTTCGCTGGTAGTAATCGCTGACGTTTCAAAACCTATTATAGGCGCAGATTTTCTAAAAGATTTAAACTACCGTTGATATTTTAACAATAAATTATGTAATGCTGCCTCATCCATCTTACCGGAAGTTATTGAAGTAGCCAAATCGCCATACTTAATTTCCTTTCGAATATAAAGATTAACAACTCCCCGAGCTTTGGTCCTGGTTCTATCAAACATTCAGTAAAACATCATATTATTACAAAAGACCCCCTATTTTCGAAAAAAACCACGTAGACTAGACCCAGAAAAGCTTAAAGTTGCTAAACGCGAGTTTGACTCGATGCTAAATTTGGGAATTTGTAGACCATCCTGTAGTGATTGGGCTAGCCCACTGCACATGGTGCCAAAGAAAAACGGAGAGTGGCGCCCGTGCGGAGACTATAGGCGTCTCAATGCAGCTACTATTTCCGATAAGTACCCATTGCCCCATATACAGGACTTTGCCCAACTTCTCGATGGGAAAAAGGTGTTCTCTACAATTGACCTGGTCAAAGCGTATCACCAAATCCCTATGGCTAAGGAAGATGTCGCAAAGACCGCCATAACCACTCCCTTTGGACTTTTCGAATTTCCTTATATGAGTTTTGGTCTTTGCAATGCTGCCCAAACGTTTCAGCGCTTCATACATGAGGTCATAAGAGGGTTAGATTTTTTGTTTTGCTTATTTAGATGACTTATTAGTTGCATCAATAGATGAAGAAGAACATCTAAAACATTTAGAGCTTTATTCAAAAGATTCAGAAAATACGGCATTGTCAAAATCAATCAAAAGTAATTTTGGCAAACATAAAGTCACATTTTTAGGACACCTTCTTCAAAGACGGCATTGAACATTACCTGACAAAGTCAAGCATTAATTAATTTAAAAAACCAGTAACGGTTGAAGATTAAGACGTTTCTTAGCTATGCTTAATTTTATCGTCGGTCTTGCCAAACATAGCCAAATTTCAAGTTCCCTTATTGCAATATTTAAAAGGAAGTAAAAAACGCGACCGAAGAAAATTAAATGGACACTCGAATCAAATGCTGCTTTTGATACATGTAAAGCGAACTGGCGAAAAAACGCTATTAGCACATCCCAAACCAGGCGCGCAACTTTCATTAGTGGTAGACGCCTCTAATGTAGCTATAGGTGCTGGACAAATCACTCAGCCCCTGGGATTTTTTTCAAGGAAACTTAGTGATACTGGAAAACGGTATAGTGCGTATGATAGGGAGCTATTGGCAGTATTTGCAGGCATTAAACACTTCAAACATATGGTGGAAGGTAGACGATTTATTATTTTTTCTGATCACAAACCCTTAACGTTTGCATTTCAGCAAAAGTCTGATAAAGCCTCTCCTAGGCAAGTGAGACAGTTAGATTTTGGACAATTTTGCACAGACATACGCCATATTAAAGGAAACACAACTCAGTTGCCGACACTTTTCCAGAATAGAAACTATTTCATTCCCCCGCGTAGTTGATTATGAGAAGCTAGGTAAAGCTCAGTCTGAGGATAAAGAATTACAGATTCTTTTAAATGCAGAAACGTCGTTACATCTTACGGGCATCGCTTTACCTGATACAAAAACACAAATTATTTGTGACGTAAAGAGTCAACAACCTCGCCCCTACGTACCTAATAATTTTAGAAAAAAAATTTAATGCCCTGCACAATTTATCGCACCCTGGCCCTAAAGCTACGGTGAATCTAATTAAAAAACGCTTTGTTTGGCCTAATATTAAAAAGACTGCCAACTTTGGGCCAAAATTGTTGCGCTTGCCAAAAAGCCAAAGTGGCAAGATACCAAAAGTAAATTAGCCGACTTCCCTTATCCCGATGAGCGTTTTTCACACATCCATATGGATATTGTAGGTCCGTTGCCCCAATCATGCGGTTTTAGGTACTGCCTGACTATCATCGATAGGTTTACTAGATGGCCGGAGGCAATCCCTGTAGCAGACATAAAAGCCGAAACGATAGCTAGAGCTTTTCATTTTAATTGGATTAGTCGATTTGGCGCCCACTCAAATTACGACTGACCAGGGCAGACAATTCGAATCTACTCTGTTCAACAAACTTGCAGAATTGATAGGAGCTCAGCATTCAAGATCTACTGCTTACCATCCACAAGCGAATGGACTAGTCGAACGATGGCATAGATGTTAAAAGCTGCTATAAAATCACACGGTACTGAGCGTTGGGTTGAAATTTTGCCAACAGTCCTTATGGGACTTCGATCAGCCTTGAGAGACGATAGTACGGCGTCCCCTGCAGAGTTCGTATATGGCACACCATTAAGGCTACCGGCAGATTTTTTCGATAAAAGTGTTACGGTGGTTAACGGAGATGAATTCCTAGAAAACCTCAGGAAAACGATGAGAGAATTGCGGCCAGTAAAAACAAAAGTCAAGCGAAATAGCCAAGTATTCGTAAGTGGAGACCTAAAAACCTGTACACACGTTTTTTAAGAAATGATGCTGTTCGTGTCCCCTGGAACTTCCTTACCAAGGTCCTTACGAAGTGCTACACCGGCAGGACAAAGTTTTCAAGGTTAAAATTAACGGTAAACCTCAAAACGTTTCAATCGACAGACTGAAGCCTGGCTACGGTTTGCAGGTATCGCAGATGCTGGAAGGGAGTACTGTAGCGCTGTCAAGATGTCAAAATTGACAGTTTACTTTGAGTTTAATTTAATTATGATGTTCATTTTTGTGAGTTGTAAAAATATATTTATTCGTATTTCTTCTATCTGAGAACTTGCACACGAATATAATTTGTAATTTATTAAGGTATAAAACTGTACCAAATGTCAGCTCAATTGCATTATTTTTCGATTTTTTACATTTAAAAGAAAAACTAACACAACTAAGCGACTTCCATTATAAAATGTGTGAGTAGCTAATGAAGTGTAAGAATAATGATAGTTATATAATAATATGAACTTCATTTGGTGTTCAAAAAAGAAAATTCAATAGGCTCTACACTCTCTTTTTATGAACACATAAAAAGGGTTAAAGAACTAAGTCAGCAATCCAATATAGTTAGGATTTAACAACGGCACAACTAACCGAATACAAACCCTCTGGTCATAATAAATCTTATCGTTGCACAACAGTTGAGACAGAGTCGCACGTAATGTCTAAATTCAACAGAAAGGAGGTTCTATGTGTCATCACTTACAGATTTAGAGGTGGAAAACAAATTATTACTAACGTAAATTCATATTATAAATGTATTCTCTGTATGAAGTCTATTCATCAGGTAATGAATCAGAAATTTACCTTGAGAGAGAAGGGTTTTGATAATTATCAGTTTTTAACACTTTTATTAAAATCACAAACCAAATTTAAAGCATATATGATTATTTTAATATATTTCCGTACAAAAACAAATTCGAATGAAAAACCCCCATAATGTGAAATGAAATGTGAAGTCTTTTACCCCTCTCACTTCCCCTCTGTACTACCACTGCCCTTACTTCACTCCCCTAATTTGCTTCCTCGTTTCACCTCCAAACTTAATCACCACGTAGAGCATTCAGTATATTTCTAAATTAACAAAATTTCATCAACCAGTTTTCAATAAATAACTAAAATGATCACTTAAATAAAAACAATCGGGTACGGGATACCTCAGAAATTTCCGGTAACACATCGGTTCCGCTGCGCTCATTCTCACCACATCAGATGCACTTCACAATAGTAGTAGTAGTAGTAGTAATAGGGTGGGGAGACAAAGCCAGGCAAATAGGCCACGTTGTTGGGCCCTTCTTGCCAGCCCCGATTCCTCCAGCCTACTCCACCACATCTACCTCTAGTCTTTTTGATTTATTTAGAAAATGAAGAACATCTTTCCGGCTAATGGTAGATAATTCTTCTTTAACCAGAATACCAGATCCGAAGATACTGAGACGAAACGACGTAAAAGCCTCACACTCAGCAAGCAGGTTAAAGGCTGATTCCTCATTATCCCCGCATCTCGGGCAACTAGCATTAGGAGCTATACAAAGTCTATGTAAATGGTTATTTAGCTGACAGTGGCCTGTCAAGATCTTTTAAGAGATATTAAGTAGTGGGAATACTTTTTATTGGGACCCTTTATGAACATCTTTGCCAGTCTACAGCCCACACATGCAGCCTAACTGAGGAAAAGAGAATTCATAAGCCAGAGATCTAAAAGAGTTTTAACTCGATCTAATGAGAGTGGGAACATTGGTTCGGGTCCAACAAACGGTGTATCAGCTCCGAGTCTAGCGCACTTCACAATATAAAAATCACAAAATTTATACTGCAACAAGTCTTTGGGTTCGCTTCTTTCAGATTCTGATAATGAATACATTTGTGTTATATCCAGCGGTCACCCATCCACGCAATTATCAGCGGGGATCATTATCAAAATTAAATTTTGCAGATGTATTCACCAAAGTCTGATTTCAAATCGATGTGACAAAGTTAAGATTTTAACGAATTTTCAAATAAAAAACGGCACCTTTAAAAACAGCTGGAGTTATAGTTATAGTCACATATAAACATACACAGATAAAAAATCATAAGGAATACAACTCAGAATGTTATATATTCCCTAAATATTATAATGCTGATGAAATCTGGGATTCGAATTTTTTGAATGAACGCAATACTTTCTTATTTACATTCAGCACTAGATGAAGAAAAGTAAAAATCCAATAAAATATTTAAGTCAAAGATTAATCTTTTTTAATTCTTTTTTCCTTTACATTTCTAAACGGTGATAAATCATATAAAAAAGTTTGTAAAAGCATTATTTTCTAGATTTATATTTTTCCAGCCCTTGTCCCTGGAGTTCTACCTAAAGAACCTTTATTTTAATGGGAGATTTTTTTATCGAGGGTTATGAAAACAATATTTTTTTGAAACTGTTGCCGTAAATATTTCCCGTTAAGCGATATATTTTTGCTCTAAAAATTCATCGATTGTGCTATAAAATTGGAATGAAAATATTAAAATGTATCAAGATATATATTTATTTCTTTAACAACAACGTAATAATGATCATCTAACATTAATATATAATTTACTTATATTAATGCATGATAACTAAACATTTACAATACATAAGTTACCTGTCAAAGACTTATGTTGACAGCAAAATTAACACTATATAAGATACGACCAAGATGTTATAAATTTTATAAAGTGATTCAATTCGATGTAAACAAACCAAACGCATTCGGAGGTTATAACCTGACTTTTTTATGAATGACGTGTGACGTCATTGCAGGAATCTGTATAGGCGGTCAACATTAAACATTTATTATTTATCCCTCCAATGACGTCAATTCCGGACTATAACCTAACACATAAAAAAAATTGATTTCATTCATAATGACTCTCCTACAGAAACACCTTATACATTCAATCAGCTTGATATTTGACAACATATAAATTAAAGTTGAACAGCATAGAGAAAATGTAAATACGACTCACTCTCCACGCAGTAGTCTTATATATTTGCAGAGGGGGCTTTCAACTGTTAACTGCTACTATTAGTGTTCGTAAAAAGCATAAAAAGAAAGAAATCTTTCTGTTTCCATTGGAGATAGAGGAAGAAACTTGAATTCCGTTTCACGAAAGTACAAATCTTGTATGGATACAACAATGTTTAAAAACAACCAATGAAAAATGTACGAGTGTTACCAAGGATACACTTGTGCATTTGTAGCATTAATTCTATCCAATAAACATTTTCTTGTCTACTACAATTACTTGTAATTGTAAAGCATTTTAAATCGTAGTTAAACGTATTTATTAAAATTATATTAAAAGTAGTCCTTGTCAACTAAATGTAGATTCTTGTATTCCGCCACCTTTTTGCCATCTTTTATCAAATACTCAGCAGGTGTTTTAAGTTATTATATTTGTTCTTCACGATCTTTCTTTATTAATAGATATTTATGACTCATATTTAAAATAATGTTTTGTTGTCAGGTTGGCAGCATTACTTAGTTGCACCAGTCAACCGGCTTTCGTGTTATCAGTGGAATTACATTGTGTTTACGGCCCTGTGCTCCTTCTATATATAGTATTATTCTAAGCACTCTTCCGATCAACCTGATTAAGGTTATTCTGTGGTTTCCCTTAATTTAAAAGGCAAATGCCAGTTTGATTCATCAAAAAACAGTCCACACACTGCATAGGAAACCTTCTTTGAAACTCCTGCAAACTACCTTTGCATATAAACCTATTCAAGCACCATAAAATATCTCATAAAAAGTTATATAAAAAATAAAGTACCCAAACCAAAAATATATAAAATTATCCTTAACCCAAACAAACCTTCTCACACCCAAAAAAAATAATGAAAATTCATACCACGAAAAAAAAATAAAAATAATGAGGCACAAATTACCCTAAACCAATAAATATAATATGGTTCCTGTTTACACAAAATAAATATTGTATTTCTTGCCAATAAAAACTTGTTTAAAAGGAGTAATTACAGAGTAAAACTCTTGTTAAAAGAAAAAAAAATAAGTAGTATCTAATAAAAACCCCAGATTTTTTCACACAAAAAAATTATCTATTAGGTTTTAATTTGAAAAGTCGAAAAATCATTGGCAGGATTATGGTTTAAAATCAAAATTTTTCACGCGGTTAACATAAAAGGGTGCTAGGATAGAACAATGCTACTAATTGACTACCGAACTTTTATTTATGTATAAATACAAATCAGCGTCTTGGGCCGCTCCTCGATCTGGTATTATCCTGTAGCAGTTTGTTGAATTAGTAGTAGTAAATTTTCATGTATTTCTTTAACAAATCATCCAAATGCACCAAGCAAACAAAAAGATACAAAGCATATCAATTTTTCACAACTATATAATTTATTCATACGAATTTAAATTTTAAAAATATAGTGCACAAACTTAAGCTCTCATTTCTCAACATTTAAGAAATGCCCTGTTTTTCGTCTTTTCCAGATTTCCTCTTCCCTATTTTTCTTTATTTTACGTATTTAAAGTCTCTGAAGTCATCCTTTGAGGGTATAACCACTTGGGAAATCACCTCCATCACAAAAATTTTATTTTTTTGTAGCTCGACGTTTTTCTCCCCGACATCTAAAGAAATAGAGTAAAGGTATAAAAGGAATGTTCCACATATTTTTATCTGCCCTTTTCAAGGAGTTGTTTTTACGTAAGACATGATTTAGTTAGAAAGGGTTTTCAAGTAAATCTTCATTTTGAGGAGTTAACCTTTTTTATATTTTATACTCATGTATAAAGTCTTTTTGTGCTCTCTGTAGCATGCGAAATGAATATATTGTTATAGGTACATTTGTATTATTTACCGTAAATTAAGATTTGCTAAGTACAGTTTAGAATGTGTATAAAATACAGTAATGAATGTGTTAAAGAGTAGAAATGTAAAATATAAGATATGATCCATAAATGAATATATGATAAATACACCACCATAGAGTATAAAAAGAGGTACTCTTAACTGCATGTAGATTTAGGTCTTACGGTGGTGATCGTGTCAATGTAGATGAAGAATCACACGTTTCGCTTCCATTGAGGGAGGCACCTTTAGGGATGTAGGACATCATGGATAGAAACACAATGCTCTACAAAGCTGAACTCATGAATCAGTTCAGCTTTGTAGAACATTGTTTTCTATCCATGATGTCCTACATCCCTGAAGATGTCTCCCAAAGTGGAAGTTTCGCAAAGCGAAACGTCGGATTCTTCATCTACATTGATCTACCGAAAGACCTAAACCTTTATGAGGTACTCCGTTGACAGGCAAATTTTCCCATAGCTCAAGATGAGATTAATACATACCATAGAGTATAAAATGAGGTAAACCATAGAAAAGAAAGTTTTCCTACAGAATTATATGATTAATACATACAAAAGAGTATACATATAATGTCCCATAGATTAATATATGATTAATACATACCATAGTCTTAGATTACTGGACTTCGGCACCGGAGGTCCGGGGTTCACATCCCGGGCTATGCTCTCAGGTTATATTAATAGAATTTGTTGTAAAAAGATTTCGCCAACTTTAGCTTTACTTTGAGCAAAGTAGATGTGACCCACCCGAGGTGATTCCCGCAGGGTGAATACCCTGATGGGCCGAAAGGCCCTAAAACGGGCATTATTATTATTATTATAGTGTTAGATGCAAGAGGATTAGATAACCAAGCATCACAAATGATAAGATAAAGTGCTGATTTAAGTAGAATTAGTCTGATCGTGAATCTAAATATTATAATATGATGGGATTAGTGTTGCTGTTTTTTTCTTAAATGGCTTGTCTAAAAGCCCATATTTACAGATGTGAAACTGCCTCTTATATAAATAAAAAAAAATGCCTCTTACATACAATAAACCTCAAGGAAAGGATAGGCTTTTGGTCTTCATTTGGGAAAGTGTTAATGGTCAGACGGTGAACTATTACTAACACAACTAGAATCAACTGATATTTGACACATGCTAGGAAGGGCCAAAGATCAGTGATCTTAAACGATTTTCTAATATCAGAAGTGGGACATGGTTCCTAATATCACACCACATTAATAGTTCGCTTTAAGTCTAGGGTGGATGATTTTGTGAGTTCATACACTAAACTTACAAAATAACAATGTCGGCATTATGCTAAGCATTTTATCCTACTGTAAGTAGAATAAAACATTGTAATGTTTAATTTAGTATGTGTAGCCTCTAAAACTATCATTTCATTGTACTTTTTTTATGTTACAAAATATTGTTTACTAGACATTTTAGTCTTTCAAATAGAGCCATTTCACAAAAATAGATTTGAAAAAAAAATACATCTAATAAAATATTCATAAGTATAAATATTTTAGTTGTATATTCTTTTAAATATTTTTTAACTGTAACTCTGATAAAAAAGTTTGTAAATGTATAATATTGTAGAATTATATTTTTTCCAGCCTTTCGCTGTGTCCCAAGAGTTTTACCTTTAAACCCTTAATTTTAATGTAGCAATTGCAGCTAGTTATATTCCTTGTATGCTCTTTTAAGTATTGATTCTAAAAAAAAAACCTTGCCTGACTAAATATTAAAACCGCATGTTATTTGAGCGGAAAGCTCGATACAACCGATGTTAAAAGTACTGATAGGAGAACCAAAAAGATAATCGAAAAGCAAGAGATAAAAAGGTGGCAGGATTTAGAATCTAGTAACTGAGGCAGTCATGTCATAATTTGTTTATGAACGTATTGATTGGGCATCCTAAAAGGTAAGATAATCCTAAAGAGGTCTCCGTACACGATATTCATCCTTAACTACAGTTTTTTTTAATATCCATTACAACTTTTTATAGTTTGTTACTTGTTTTAAAACAATTTAAAATTTCTTTAAATTTTTATATATTAAAGTTTTTGATATATATATTTAATAACCTGAGCAGTACCGTAACTTTTTTTTAATTTTTTAAATATTTTGCGACTTTTTATTCTAAAGATAATACATTATACGGCACAGCATTATTTTCACTCATTCGAAACACAGTTCATGCTAATTTTTAGCGCATTTTTTTTTATTATTTATATATTTTTGTATTTTTCAAAAAAAATGAGCTAAAAATTAGCATGAACTGTGTTTCGAATGAGTGAAAATAATGCTGTGCCGTATAATGTATAATCTTTAGAATAAAAACACGCATTAAAGTGCGTACTTATTTAAAAAAATGAGTTGTGACGGTATTGCTCAGGTCATTAAATATATATTAAAACGTTAAGCAAAAAAATGACTATTAAGCACGAAAGAGCGCTTTCAAAGAAAATTCGCCTGCCTTTTAATGTTGAAAACTTAGAATCTAATATTTCACCAAATAAAAACCAATACTTTTAAACTTTAAAAAAGTAAATACGGTAATAAATATTTTAGGCTTAAAAAGTTTGTGTTAGTCTTCACGCACCCTGCTTTTCATCTCAAAAATATTTTATTTTTTATTTCATTAAATATTAAGATTATTATTTATGAAGTAGATTTTTTGTTCCTCTTATAAGGGCCTTAAAAACTAAGAAAATCTAATAAACTTCAAGAAAAAAAGGAGAGAATTTGTCAAATCGAAAAAAAATCGACCCAGGCATATTCCCTTGGTATTTTTTTCATTTTTCTCTTATTATTAGCTATATAATACTAACAAATTATTATTTTTTAATATTACAAGTAGAATAATATATTATAGCGTCACTAAAATTACAACTTTTATAAAGATATAATATTTTTAATAATCATTTCTTTTTTTTACGATATTTCCATAGGAAAAATGATAAAAAACAATGAGTTATAGCGATAAGATAAACTGTTTATATATATTATATATATATATATTATATATATATATATATAATATATATATATATATATAATATATATATATATATATATAATAACCCCACAAACATTTTAAAAAATCACAAATCTTCATATAGTGATTAGACTGGGCTGACATTTTTAAACAAATACTACTATGGATGGTTCACAAACATCAAAGTTCGACTATATTATCAGTATTAGTTCTGGCCTCATTGATTGACATATATATGACAAACAAAGCATTATGTCATTAATTTCGAAATCCAATGATATGTATCTTCATCATTCAGGGATTTCATTAAGAAATACTGAGAAGGAACAAGGAAAGTACTTACTTTATTTCTCATATAAAAAAGAATACTTAATAAATTTATTTAATAGGGAAAACTGCCGAGTTTTAAGTTTACTTAGGATAATTTATTAAGCACCCTGTGACCTGTAAACTGCTCCTGTTATCGTGTAGACTTAACAACTTAACTTACACAATTATTACTTTTATAACTTATTTAAAGATGATTACTGTCGTAAGGATAGCGAGGTTCTTAGATCTTATGAAAAGAACTTTCTGCAACCGAACTTTTTAATTGACGAATTGATTATTAACAATATACTGTTAAGAATTGAATTCTAGACAAAATAACATTTAAATCTGTCGATGTAAATTAAGCAGAGATTTTAATAGGATTGAAGTTTTTCTTATTTTTTCTAGAATCCAAACTTTTACTTCAACACTACGGTACAGAAATTTTCCTCTTCTATGTCTAAATCACTAGATCACTGATTACAATTGATAAACCATTGTGAGCAAAGCGAGTCTCACATAGTGAGGATGAAGCGCAACGAAACAGATACGGTGAAAAAATGTCCTGAGATATTCCTTCAGTGTTATGATATTTTTAGTACAAATTACTTCCTATACAAATATAAATTGAAATGTCTAATATTTATTTACCAATCATTTTACAAGCTCTCATTAAAATGTATTTGCAACATAAAGTTACCAGATTTATTATTTGTTTTCCTTCAAAGATACATTACTGTAAAACGGAATGGAAAGCGATTTTCAGAAAAAGCATGGTGAAATTTTCTAGTGTAAATAAATCTCAAAGGGATTGGAGGGATGACTGCCCTTTGGTTTGATTACAGCTAGGGCTAAGAGAAGAAAATTTACACAAAATCCCCCCATAACACCCACAAAGAGACAGCCCTCGGGATATGTAACACACTATATTTGACCATTTTACGTGAATATTCCCTCTATGTTTAAAAATAATTAGTGCTCACAGATAAAAGAAATTTCAAAAATTCTTTATCATTGAATAGCTTTAATACATTATGCTAAACATAGAGGTATTTAATTTTATTATATTTGTTTCTTTGAACAATAAAAGATGCTCATATATAGTTATATGTATGAGAAGGCGTAAATAAGAGCATAAATGTTTTTCAGTCCCCTGTAATTTGCAAGTCGTAAAGAGTCTGGTAAACCTAACTCATTTCCCAGTGTTTTTCCATTTATCCTTTTAATTTTCATATCGTTTACTATGGATCGTTGACCGCAGTTATCCGCATAGCTAACGCTGTATTGAAATTAATTCATTCAAGAACTTGAAACATTAATAGAGACCGTTGATTTTAACACGTATTTTCTACGTAATAGTTTACGTAGAAAATTAAACCTAGCTTCAGCGAATTTCCTTCTAAAAGTTTGGTAATAAGATGAATGACATGACCTCATAAAACGTCCATGGGGTCAGAGAAGTTACTTAATTAGGATTAACTATGTGTTATCCCTATTATTAATGACATACTATGATGTCATGAAAACAAGTGAGCTAAGTTGTCTGAGCTACATTTAGGCTCTCATTTTTATGTGCCTATCACTAAACTAAAATAATTTATAAACCTAGTAGGGTTTACAAAATACCACAAATTACAAGAGCCATAGGTCTAACAGAAGAGTAAGCAATTAAAGATTTTATATCCGACTAAAATATATAAATAACACCTTTAATTATCATCTCAAATATTCATTATTGAATAAAAAAGAACCTTTAATATATTAAAAAATCAACGATTCGGAAAGATTTCTGTCAAACATGTAGTTCCCATTTTGTCCACCAGGGAGTTGGCTTAAATTCTCTTATGAGCGCAGCCATCTTGTATTACCCTTGTAAATGTAAACAAACTATTTACAGTACTTGACATTATTGTTTTTAATGCTCTTTGTTTTACTTATTAGATTAAAATGTTTATAATTTGTGTTAAAAATATATATTTTGTCACATCAAACACAGGTTTAAATGATTTTTTAAATATTAGGTTTCTTTTAATTACTTAAAACGAGAGGCTAATTAAACTTTTTATTTTGTGGGCACTACTCAATTTTTAAATGTTTGCAAGTGATAAGAGTTTTTTTTTTTTTCTTGTTAATATTAATTTTTATTGATAACGTAAGAATAATTAACCTAAAGTTTTTGAATGTAATCACAGTGATCGAATTTTAAGTTAAATTTTAAGAAATAGACTATTGTCTATATATTTATCAAAACCCAAAACAACCTGTGATTTACCTTTACTGCAGTTTTTTTAATTAAATGATTGCAACAAAAACATCTATTTTAAAGATTATTATAAAAAATGTTTAAACTAGCACGTACATGATAATGTTCTAAAACACTATAAAACTCACCTTAAATTATCAGTGTTGACAATAAAAAAGGACACAAAAGTAACTCATACGAAGTAATTCCAATTTCAGTGATTTTATTTTTGACCCAGCAATCAGCTGATTACGCATGTCGGATTTTTTTTACATAGGTTAGTATAGGAGCTTGGTTTATATATTACATTACTCTTAACATATAACTTGTCATTTAATTCTAGCAACATTATATATCGTATTATTTTACCAAACTGTTACATAAAATGGAATTAAATTACATAAAATAAATGATAAATAAAATATATAAAATTGTGATTTTGTTTCGTTGTCAGTTTTTAGGGTATTTCTAACATATTGAATTTTGAAGCGTGTCCTAAGCACATGGTGAAAAGCTTTATTTGATAAGAGACATTTTTCCGTCTCTCTATATAAACCTCAAAATATATTTATAGCTTATATCGAATACATAATAGCCCTACTGATAAATAAATAGAAATTCAATAATGTATTTGCACGATAGATTTGTGCCAAATATTTTATAATGTAGTTGTAACAAAAGAGAAAAATAAATTATAAACGTAGAAATTCATAAATAGTTCGAGCATTTTAGCTAAGCTATTATTTCATTTATCTTCAACTGGTTTATTTTAATAAAATTTTAAACCTAAAACGTTAACAAAGACCAAAACGATGCTCTTGTGTTTATGTGATCTTAAACGTCAATCCCAAAAAATATTTTCTATGAATTGTCCAATTTGATAAATTAGAAGCACTTAAGAAATTTCAATTTCTTCGAAATTAAAGCCAGAAAATTGTGGCCCTTTTTAAGTTCATACTCTTCGATATATATTATTGTTAGTATAGATATGCTCATTTATGTGATATAATAACAAGGCATAGAAAGAATGAAAGTTAAATAAATGTCGAAAAGACTAACTTCTATAGGGAGAACATAATAACTCTTAGCTTGATAAGGTAACATGAGCCAATACTTTGAGAGAGGATACAACAGCTCTTATTATTGCCTATGTAGCTTATGTACTATGTATGCTATGTACCAACTGTAAATTGGTGACGTAATCATTGAGTTTTCATAATAATTACAATACCCCGTGTATGTTAGATTATTTTTTGATTACTTTTTTTATTTTTTATTTTTTTTTTTTCTTTTATTTGTACATATACGGACATATGTCTTTTTACAAAATACAAAAAAATATTACACAATTTTGATTAATTATTCTTCACATACACAAAATACTTTGTCTTAAATTATGTAAAACGAATACAGAAAAAGGTGCAATTATTATTATTATCTTTAATATATTTTAATTTATTGTTTAAAGGGTTTAATATGACGTCCACATTAAATCCACGATCCGCGGCGATCGTCCCTACAAATGCTCGCCGTTTGTAGGGTGCATTATAAATATGAACTCCAAGAGGGGTTGTAGAAGGGTAGAGGGTCTCTATAATTACCCTCTAGGGAGACTCAAGCATGAGTAAGTACTGTTATGGCACCCAATGTCACACTTCTAGACCCTTATCTCTTTGTTTATTTTGTTGTCATCCCGTTAAGTATTAGTCTCTTTTATGTCAGTGCACAACCCTTGCAGCTACAAACTGTTCTGTATTACGTTTTTAAGAATCATATTATTTTTACTTATCCTCATTTATACCGTATGTTTATAGGAAAAGTATTGTGTTTGCAAAAACTCCGAAACCGGAATGACACCGGAATTATCCGTTTAAGGTCTTTTAAAGACCTCCTGAGTAGTTTTCTCAAAATTATCTATCTGAATGTGTGTGTGTGTCTGTTATCATCGTAGCTTCTAGTGTATTTACGCTAGAAAATTAAAACTCCCACTAATGACTCGAGAAAGCATATAATACGGAAAATGCTGCAATAATGTTAAGGTTTAGTCGATGACATCCATCATGTATACGACTAACATATGTGTCAAGTTTCATCTCATTATCAGCACTAATTCAATTGTTATCAAATGACTTGAGTACTTTTGAAAAAAATGTAAAAAAATCGGCAAATAATCTAACTGAGTTTAAATTCAGTACAAGTGTATAACTTTACGTAATAAATAAGTACACCGAGTTTCGGTTCTATACAGCAATTATATCCATAATATTTTTTGAACCATAAAAATTAAGCAGCATCTAGCGTGGTCAGTGCATGGATAGGTGACCGCTAGAAATGAAAGGATGTATTTTTTATCTAAGGACGAACGAAGCGAATTCTTATGTGTTACAGTATAAATTTAACTACTCGTATATTCTGAGGACCAGCGAAGCGAGTAGAAAATTTTCTAGGTAGCCCGTATCAATTTTTTTAACAAGTCTTCAAAAAGATGAGGTGTTGAGTTAAATCTATATTTTGTATTACAAAAGTATAAAACGATTTTATATCTTTAATTTTAACAATGACATTAAAGCCATTTACAAGATCAGATGTAATGCATTGGTCTATTAGACATCTTATAGTAATTTTAAAAGATTAGTGGATAAACATGCCACTATGGTTGGTTGCTCCAAAAAACGGAATTTTGGGTCCTTAACAGCTGCACGTGGGCGGCCACTCAAACTGCTTAGCTGCCAAGGTTTTTGTTATATTTTTTTTTTGTTCCCACGTGGCCAAAAAATATAAAACATACGTACAAACGTACACGTGGCCTTTTATTAGAAAACTAAATAAAACTATATCCTTAAACTTAAATCATAAGGAGTATGGATCATGCCAATAAAAAAGATGTGAGAATTAATCATTCAAATATTAAAACTACCTCTTGTTAATCAGTCAATATAATTGGTCATATGACACTTGATACATAATAACCCTAAAGAGGATATAATTACGACCCTAACTAAGTTATAATTACGTATACATACATTTCTAATTCCAGAACCACTCTGAAGACCCCTCTTTCATTTCACGTCTCCCACCTTATGTTTCTCTTTCTCTTGTCTTTACCCTCTCTCTAGAATCTCTTATTATCTTGCATAGCGAATACATTAACTAATAAAGTATTTATTTTATTGCTTTACAATTTATGTAAAGCATAATTTACATAAATTGTAAATTATGAAAGTTCCTAACACTTTTTCATCGCTTTCCAAACTGAGATGTTGCGCAGGAAGATTGCCGCTAGGATACTACAGTTAAGGCGGAAAATCTAACACTCAAGCAAAACCGAGCATACTCATCAGATCGAGCATAGTATAAACAAAGCACGAAATAGATTATACAGTCGATAAGGTGCCTTATTAGTGCCTTCTTCAATCAATCAAATTTTATATAATTTTCACTTTTCTTTGTATACAATTTTTTATTGAACTGTATTTTTATTTTATTGTATTGATGTTCTAAATTTTATTACACACTTTGACACTATTTTTTCCACTTTTATTATACGTCTGTAGGGACAAAGTAGACCAATGCCAAAAAAACTATAATGGATTTAAAAAATAATGAAAAAGTAAAACACATTAAAATTATTCTTAGATAACCTATTATTTCATTATAACTTCCATTTCAAAAAGAGGTAAGAAAGGTGATTGCAGCAGAAGCAGGATTTAACGAAACCTCATAAACCATCTTCATTTTAAAAAGTGTAGTTTAATTAAACTTGGACAAAGTTTAAGTGAGACTATCCCCCACTCTATATTTCGTTTTCATTTTGGATAGCTAAGGTCGATAAACTAAGGTAAAGAATTAATCCCAAATAGTATAAAGAGCAACTGTAGAAAAATGCTTATGGAATATCATATTGTACAAAGTTAAATAATTCTTTTAGGCCAATGACAAGCACTACTGAGCTAAAAAGGTAATCTGGTATTTGCAACTTTTACATTCTGGTATTTAATTTTTTTGAGAGTTGAAAAAATAAGAACGAAATCTATGTGTGCGAAGAAAGCATTCTCTCACTATCATCAATTAAAGCCAATGAGTTCCACATTGGTTAAACGGCTCAGAAGTTAGTCAATCCAAAAGATTTCATTAATTTACATGGTTGAGATTTCAGTTATTACTTTCTTGTTCAGGAATGAACTTTGGTTCATTGCTGTTATCTGTAAATAAGGCAACACTAAAATTATCAAGTAATACTAGCCCACAATTTACTCCTATTATTTTCCTTGTGCGAACCATCTCATAAGTTTCCAAATTCCTTAAATTGTACAAGACGTAAGCATTAGCAAGTAGATTCTAACTTCAAATTAATTTTTAGGCAGATTGTCCTATTCAATGAAAGTATAAGTCAAGCACAAATATAACTTTTTCAGTTGATAGCTCGAGTGTTATATTGCTCACAATGACTTTAACCCAAATTAGATTGTTGATATTTACCTATGAGATATGACAGTAACTTTTATTTGCTTCTTTAAATATAAGTAAATAAAATCTCTAAAACTTAATTAACTTAATTTCAGATATTTTTGATTACCAACTTATCATAATTAATCATAAAGTTATCACTAACGTTCAACCAAAATGAGATCATCTAATTATTCTTGTACAAAAATTTTTTTTACACTTCCCATCGTACAAATCAGGAGAGAACAATCAATTTAAATACAATTATATTTAAAATCTTTTACGTCTTGAGGTTGTTAAACAAAAACAGTTTTAAAAAGTTTCAAAAAAGTTAATTAACAGAAAAAACAGTTTTATATTATTGTTTTATCTTTTCTCTGCATTAACTTTTATTTTCTGGAAACCTTTTTAAAAGTTTTAAGAGTATATAAACATTTCTTAAAAGAAACATTTTCATGGCATTTGTTTTATTTTATTGAAAAATTATAATGAAGGTACCTTAAAGTTTACTACAAAATCTCCTTAATTACTTCTAGTTTAAAATATAAACATATAGTTATTAGAGGAATCTCCAGCCAAGCAAACATATAATTATACAGAGTACAGTCATATAATATACATAAGTGAACAGTCATTTCTTTTATTTAAGAACTAAATATTTTTTTATAAATGTAAGAGAACTAGCATCAAGTAGAAAGTTAGCTAAATGATATTTTTAAAACAATATATTAAAAAGTTTGAACAGAGGCTAATCTTTTTCACATGATATCTAAAACCTCGGAAAAATATAGGATTTATAAGCCCCTTTAAAAATTAAGACGAAGAGTAAAAAGGAATGGAGATAAATGTCGTAGTATTTTGAAGTCAAGATATAAAATTTTACCAACAACTCCGCTTCTTTCTGCGAGTAAATATTAACTCACAAATGTGTATCTTTTGGTTGTTTTTCCTTCCATTTTTCCGAGTGTAAATTCCAACTGAAAATTCAATGTTACAATATATTCAAGGAGAGATCTCATCTCGAGAGATCCCCCAATTTCGTTAAAAGAAAGTGGGCCACTCATAAATTCTTAAAGAAGAAGTAAGGGTAAGTGAAGGAAAATAAGGGAAATTTAAGATTTATTAAGTTTTTAACGCTTTTTTCTTCCCTTCCGAGCTTCCTAATCTCCCATACCCTTGAAATACTTAGAGCTTCCTTATTTCATTGTTTAAATTTTTAAATTGAAACAACGATATCATTTAATAGCTTTATAATATTCATAAGTAAGTTTGAGCCAATCATAATAAATCAAACTTTAAAATTGGCTTAGTTAAATTACTTGAAGTATCCCTGAGTTGCCAAAGATAATTTTAACATTTATGCACTGTTTTATTTACTTTGTTTACTTAATTTTTTAATTAAATTTCATTCATTTATACTAAAAATAAAAATGTTTCTGCTTTTATTGAATTTTATAATAAGGATCTTTTGCTCGAAGAACTGATAATATGAACGTTCATTATCACAGCTAGCACTAATAGAAGTTTCGTTGTTGGTCAATTATTACTGGCTGAACAGTGTAATAGAATGTTAAGACGACCGAAACAAAACAATTCCGTGTTCCAGGATAATACAATGCTTAAGTAACGTGACGCCAACAACTGTAAGAATCATCTTGTTGACAGCATAGAATAAAATCTTATGAGTGTTGCTCTAGTGAATATTATACTACACAGCGGTACTCTTACGTCTGACGTCACACAAACAGTCGAGGCTGTTTACGCGCCAAAAGAACATTTCTAAATATATTTTTCGTTTTTTTGCTGTATCATCAAGTTTTTTCATTCTAATATTTTACAGGGTGTTCTTTAATATGACTTACTTAAAGATAATGCAATAAAAAAATTATGCAAATACTCTATTGGTTCTTACCAGTCTTTAATAAAATTGTATAAACTCTAATACTTGTAACCATAATTTTGGTCTTAATACTCAATAAAAAATATCAAAAATGTTACGTATACTTCGAATACGTAGTTTAGTTTTTATGAGCATACGTAGACGTTGTTGGTTTTAATTAGCAATTAATTTTCTTTACAAATATTTAATAAATCTTCTCATTAATCATACGTATAATACAGTTTATCATTAAATTAGGTTATTTCAAGCTAGAAATATCGATTTTATAATTAACTTTAATAAGGTAAGCAAGTAGAATGTAATGAGGAAGTTCATTTAAAAAGGACGAGCATGGGATGAATATGATAGGTTATTGATTAACCCTTACCCCCGAGCCGAGACGTTGCCATAGGGCGAGAAAAACAAGGGCTTGATAGTCAGTCGAGTGTATCTTCGCTCTAAAGGAAAATTAGCCGAGTTAACTAGTGTTTTAAATTCTATTAGTTCAACTTTTTAAATCGGCGTTTCTGAATGGAAGAAATCGATATATCCTCTGTTGAAAGTACACCTAGAACAGATGATTTGGTTATTTGTTACCAATCGAATAAAATTAAAGATCAATCAACTTCCGAGAGTTTGAAAACTAAGGATTTGATTGGTTCCTTTACGGATGAAACATTCTCGGATGAAGATGACTTGACAAAATCGAGTGACGTGGTGTTCGGTTCTGATAGTTATAATTGTGTAAAACCATTAGTATCTAGAACCAACGGCGGAAGTTCGATAAATGTTAACTGTGATAGTGAACTTTTGGTTACCAAAATATCAAATGATAACCCATCTGATAAAGAAAATTCCGATACAACTAATAAAAAAATAAGTGATATAAAATTAGAAAGTATTAGTAGTGAAGAAAATGAACCAGAAGATAAATCCAATAACGAAAATAAGTTACCTCATTTAAAACAAAATAAATTACAATTACCACAAGTGCTTTATTTAGATCGAGAGAGTATACCTCAGCTAAATTTATTATCCGGTTTTGAAAATACGAATTTTAGAGTTGATAAAGAAGTGCAATTTTGTGATAAACTTCAATTTAGGCCACCATCAGTAAGTTCGATTTCTTCTAATAGTAAAACATTGTTTGTACATTCTAGGGATGACACAAGGGAGAATATTGGAAACAATAGTTCGCTAAAATGGAAAATACAAGCTCCTAATGAGGCTGATGATTTATCAGGACGATACGTACCAAGTTTAGGCTACAGGCCACTTAAAAATATTTTAGACTGTGAAAATCAAATTACGAAATCAACGTTTCTTTTTGCATCCGATAGACCGAGTGTTAGAATCAAACGACCATGGTTTTACGAAATAACAATCGAGGAAGAAGAAGAAGAAGAAAAAGAAGATAGTGAAAAAAATTTCTTACAAGAACTACGGAATAAATTAACTCAAGAGCAACTGGAGCGTAAACCCATCAAAGTTGTAGAAGAGCATAAACTAAAATTAGATCGAGACAAGAATGATGAAGTTAATTTAGGAGTCGAAACTAATTTGACAGTTGATAATAAAACTAAGTTACCTTCTGTTTCTAACTCTATCATTTTAAATGATACGTCAATAAGTAAGAATCACTCAAACGATTCAAAGTTACAAATTAACAAAGCATATTCTGATTTGAATAAAGAACAAAACAGAAAATGTAAAGAGAATAAAACTGATAATTATTTAAAAGTCCCTAAAGGAAGAAGAAGAAAGAGTTATAATTTTAACGAACCGGTGTCAGACCTCTCACCAAAACAACTAAATGTTAAATGTGAATCAAACTCGAATACATCAAGTTCAATGAGTTTAAAAGTCCCAAAAAGGGAAAGTAGAAAAAAGCTAAATTTGGAACTAAACATCGATGAGCCATCAGGATCTTTAAGCACTTGCTCTGAATTAGGAAGTGAATCCAGCTCTATATGTCGCCTATGTAAAAGATCGTCACAGAAATCAACCCCTGAAAGAACTCCGGATACATTAAGAAGACAAGAGCGTTATATAATCAAACACTTAGAGCTACTAAATCTTGGCAGATTATTGTTAGAAAATTCCCAGTTATTTAGGAAGAAAGGTTCGAGAAAATCAATGTATAATAATAGAAAAAATATGTCGTTTTCGAACGACAGGTTGAGAGATATAGAATGGGCCAATAAAGTGTTGTTGAATAGAATTGTCTCTACATCTAGAAGAAAACCGAAAATATTATCAAAGCTAGACAGCCCATAGATAATTTTCATTATTTAATTAAATAAAAGAAATGTCATTCATATAGTATAAACACATGAATGTATTTCAATATTACATTGTTGTGCAAATATTGGATTATACTACTAATATTATATATATATATATATATATAATATATATATATATATATATATATATATATATATATATATGCCAGCTCATATATTTAGCAGTTATTTTGTTTTTAGTGAAATCAAACAATAGAATCTATATATTAAAACAAATAAAATAGCATAATTAAGCCATTAAGTTAAAATAGCATAATTATGATTCTAAATATCAAAAACTATATGTTGTTTAGATTAACTCAGCTCAAAGCTGATGAAGGCTGAAATAAGGAAATATCACACTCGTCAAACTTATTATATCTCTGTGAGCCTTATAAAACCTTAAGTGAAAAGAGGGGGGATGATGACTTTTAAAAGCGCCGTAGAGTACTTCACAATAAATAACACCAACAACCACGTCTCTGGTGGAGAGACGTGGTTGTTGGTGTTATTTATAGGGGGGATGATATTTTTCTTAATTATTTTTTGTTGGGTAATTTCTTTTTAATAAAATTTTCATTTTTTTCTCGATTATTAACCTACCTTTTAATATTTATTTTTTACATACTCATTTTTTTTATTTTTCGCAGATTTTAACATTATTGCGTTTAAAGATTATTTAGACGTATTCATTTGTTTATTATTTGCTTTTAAGGGGTTTTCTTATTATTATTATCATCATTTTAATTTCTTTAATGATACCTGATTTTAAAACAACACAATGTGGCTATTATGTATTTAAAATTGTAGATGTAGCCACACCTACAATTATTGTTTACATAGTTGCAAGGTATGAGTCTCAATTATTCGTTCTGTCTTATATTCAGCGAATCATTATCATGAAAATGACGCTATTAATTTTCAGACGCTTTAAACTTAAATAAAATTCGACGGTTTTTAAGTATTGTATTAAGTAATAGTATTATACTCGTTTTATAAGGCAATTTTCTCTTGATATAAAGATACGCGCCTAAAAACTAAATATACATCGAATAATTTGATCACAAATAATTGGGAGTTATATTTATAGTATTAGTCTCCCCAATTTAAATATTGTTGGTTTTTGGAAGTTAATGGGACGTTAAATATAAGTAGATTCTCCTACGCAGATAGTGCTAAAACATGTACGAGTATGTTACGCATAGCAATGTGCTTTTATCTGATATTTCAACTCAAATAAAAGCATATTTATGTATCGAATAACTGAAACAAAAACCAGAAACAAACTGATTTTATTTAACCATTAACATCACAAAATGTACAACCATTTGATATTATAGTTTTTAACAGAAACCGGCCCACCTAATTATAAGCTTTTTTTAATAGTTAGCTGGGAATTGCATTTTTTACTATAACAGCTAAAATAGCTTGTTAGTTAACTATAATTTTGTAGAACATCAGTTATTCTTTTAGCAAATATCATTAAGTCGATTTGCTTATTATTTATAATAATTATGCACTTAATTAATATTACTAGTCTTCTAATGAGATTAAAAATTATTGTTGTTAATTATTCATATCGTTAAACTTTGTTGATTGTTACAGTTATAAATTAATTTTAATCTTTTAAACAATTATCATATTTAAATGAAAGAATTATTAATTTGAATTAGTAAGTAGGATTAAAATTGAAATAGTCTGAATTATCTAATAAAATTTTCATGAATATCGATTTTGAAAATTACATTTATGTAGTTAATATAATTGTTAGGGAAATAAATGTTAAACATTAATAGATAATGTTATAATTAGATTGTATTATATTAGTATTTAAAGTAGTTGTATAATAATAATGGTGAATTTGAACTCGAAGTGTCAATTTAATTGTTCCAGAGACCATTTTTGAAAGTCTAGGACCGTTTCTCCTTAATATTAAGGATTCAATGTTGGTGCATCTCAAATGTTCCACGCGGTATAAATAATTTTTTAAAGCAAATAATACAACAAGACAATAACTACAAAGACATTATTGTCGAGATTATTGTCATGGAGATTCAGGTCTTCTCGTGGTGACTACCTTGATGTTTTTTGTCCTATGGAAGAAACTTCGCTAAAAAGAGGAAGAAATGCATTCACGCTCGAAGACAGCGGTCTGTCATCAGTGTTGGGCTCAGTGCTCAGTATCTGCCAAATATCAACTAAAACTCCCTCTTAGTTGGATGTCAAAATTGCATGACCTAGCCAAGTAAAATAGTCTAATAAAGAGGGAGCCAAGTGCCTCCAAGATAATACTTCAGCCTACAGTAATGTAAATAACGGTTTCTGGTTAAGCTCTAGAACCGTTCGACTCTAAACCAACACTGTTAACAGACCGATTCGTAAGTAAATGCATTTCTCCACGTCCTATCACCTTTGATTTATGATTTTGATGTATTCAAGACAGTTTTAAATACAGCAAAATGTTCTGATCCATCCAACTAGAGTTACAAAACCATCACAAATCCCGAAGGAAAGACAAATTAATAAAGTATGATAGATATTAAATTCTATCATATTGAATTGTTGAAGTGTTGTCATCATAATTGAAAACACACTGCTCTACAAAATTTAAATAAAGAAGGGAGATTAGGTGTGGCCTATTAATACCTGTCTCTCTCCTTTTCTTCGAGGTCGAAGATAGAACCCATCAGAAAGGAAATTAGGGCTCCCCGCGACTTCCTGTAGCCGTTTTGTGGCCGTTTCGAGGCCGAATTGTCGTTGTCCTGTATCAGTATGTCATATTACTAGTTTACAGTGATATACCACACGATGTAAGGGAATTTTCAAATGTTTTAGTCAAAAAACGTGATTTCTTTACATAATGTTAAATAGGTCAATCCATGAAACCAGAACTAATGCTGATAATGAACTTCGTAATTTTGTTGACCATAGATAGAACTACATTTGCATTAAATGTCAGCTCGATTAAAACTCTTCATAATCTTCATCAAGTGTATTAATGAAGTGTAATTTTTTAAATCTTTAGAGATTGTATACTTTATTTTCATTTCATACGATGAAATTAAAATAGTTATGAGAATAGGTATGAGCACACCTATGTCACTCTGTGTCCAAAAGTTATCTCTGTCACAAGCCAGATGCTTATTGTGTCAGGGATAAAAGTTGACTTTTCTGTATAAACTTTGTTTTGCCATCCTCGCATACCTAGCGAAGCTAGAAAACACAGCTAATTGGTGTTTAAAAGTTCAAAAGTTTAATACAAGCATTTTAATTACTAATTACTTTAATTTATCGTGGCATTTATTTGCCCGAATATCATAAAATTTTCTACTTTTAATGTAAAAATGTATGATAAGGTAATAAAAAAGAGGGTTTTTATAAATGAAATCAAATTTTATTTTACATGTTCGGTTATAGTCCGAAATTGGGGCCATAGCAGGAATAAATAGTAACTTTTCAATATTGACCGCCTATATCGATTCCTGCAATGACGTCACACGTCATTCAAAGTCAGGTTATAACCTCCGAATGCGTTTGATTTGTTTACATCGGAATGAATCACTTTATACATTTCTAATATCTTTCCCGGTGCTGATATTATTAGTTAATAATATGTGTGGGAGTCTGGCACACAGACGGTCCCATTTCGATCCCAGTTGGGGCCTATAGAATTTTCATGAGAGGGATGGAAATTCTTTCATGTGGCGTCCTTAGATAGGGATTTTATGTCGGTTATTCCAAGCCAGTGTGATGTAAGATACTTATAACAGATCTCTAACCCTAAGAAAAGCTAAGCTTAAAAAGAAATGTAACCCTTAATAATCCTTTGTTACTTAGAAGGTGATTATGTTTGGCGTTTTTCTGGTTTCATAAGAAAAAGCCTTAGTATTGCAGTGAGACATAAGTTGTTTCTGGTTAAAGCTATAGAAACGTATAGCAGAGCTTTATTTTTGGATTGGAAACAAAATGCCATTGCTTTGACTCATAAGGAGCTCACTAAATAAAACCCTATCTTAGCGTTTTAGCAAAAAGGGCCCGACGACATGGCTTAATTTCTGAGTGATCCATAACCTATCCTAATTACTATCACTTATATCAAAATATGATGTAATTATTTAATTATTTTTAATTTTTGAGGTTGAATATTTTTTTATACGCGTATTGGTACTTAATAAATAAAGGCGCAATAGACGCGAAATATTTTTAAATTTTTTATATTTTATAATTAAATTAAATCATAAGTTACATAATAATATGACTTATATTAAATTATAATTTAAGATAATTACTTAAATATTAGTTTAAGATAATTATATTAGAACTCGTAAATTATATTTAAAGTATGTCATTTAAATCATAATAAGCGTCTAATTACAACTAAAATGTTAAAAGGGTATAGTGTAATAAATATGAGACTTGGTTTTTAATTTTTGAAGCTGTTAGAACTAATGCTATGACTTTGAAACAAGAAGAAAACCCACCTCAGGTTTAAATAAATAGAAAATAAAAAATTACAATGGAAATTCAGCTGGCCTTAGAATAAGGCTGCATTATTTGATCTTAGTGTTGGTTAGGTCAGTCTGCTCTTTCTATTCAAACAATAGTGTTTTATTTTTAAATTTATGGTTTAGATGGTAATTTTTAACAAAAAAAAGACCTCTTCTATGATAGTAGCGAGGAGAAAAGCCTTAAAAAAGGATAAAAACAGTGACAGACACATGGCTTTTTCCTTCCCTTTAATGGCAGTAAAGAGTTTAGTGGAGGGAGAGAGGAAAAAACTGTATAGAGCCAAGAGATGGATGACTGTTCGGGACGAAACCTCCATCTAAACAACCATCTATAGACTTACACGACAATAAATTGGGTTAAGAGGATCCTGCAGGCAAAACAGAGCACAAGGTCACCCCCTCCTAACAACCGAATTTAGATTTCACCAGCATTACAAGGAAGACCTTAACAACAAGAATAACATTCTTCTTTCTTTTTTTTTATTTGGAATAAATTTGACTTTTTTGTTGCATTAGAACTGCACGTATTGCTAATAGATTTTTGGCAAGGCTTCTCCTCTTTTATTCAAAACGCTAAGCTTTCTTATTTTTTTGCATAGAAAGTAATTTTTATAAAGAATATCTAAAATATAAAGGAAGTTTTTTTCTTTACAATGATTCTGAGGTCGCCTTGAGAAAAATAAAACCTTTACTAAGTAAGAATAATATATTAATAAACAATATAGTATAGTATAATGATACAAAAATATGCACTTGTATAATATTTATGATATTTAGCAGTTTTATTCATGTGCGCTTTTTCGGGACTATTCTAGGCTTGATTTATTATTATTATTAATGTCTTGATGATTCGTAAAGAGTTGTCAACAGGTAGGTTAAATTAAAATAATGACAAATAAGTAAAGTTGGTGATAGTCAAATTCGCTCTTCAACCAATCTAAGTAAAGAGGTCGGAGGTGAGTTACTCCAAATTTCAGTTAAAAATAAATATAGTTTTTTACTATTTAAATCTGTAACTTACTTTTGAATTAGTGAAAAAGGCTACGAATGGAAATTCGATATCGAAATTATTATTAATGGCTTATTAAAATAGTTTATTAACTCCATTTCATAATTAAAATTAAGTAGGATATGGATTATATAAGATTGTACTGCATAACAATGCAGTACAATGATCAGAGGGGCCCGTTTCACAAAAGTACAAGTATTGTAGTTTCAAAAATTTTAAAATACAACTTGTAATGAAAATTTTCTAGTTACCAAGGATACATTTGTAGATTTGTAGCATTTTTCTATTTAATAAACAACACTTTCTTGTCTATTACAATCACTTGTAACATTCCCTTGTAAAATGTTTACCCAAGACTTAACCTAGATATACTGAGATACAAGTTTATTTTATTAATTAAAACTTAGTTTGTATCGCAAAGTTTTAGTTTATTAGTAATCTAGTGCTCAATATGAGCATGTAAAACGTTTTTATAAATATTACTTCTCGCATTTTAGAAATAATTTACACATATGAACGAAACTGGATTTTTATAATATTTTGACACATTGTTTACAAAAACTATTGTAGGTGACAAGAGTTTTGTAGTCATTACTACGATATTTTTACATTGTGAATTAATTCAACGTATGACTTTATATCACGATCAATCTACCGTCCACTAAAACAGACCCAGGCATTTTATTTACCCTTTAGAGGCAAAATAACCTGACCACCTGCGCTTATAAATATAATAAATTAATCAATACAAAATGACATTATCTTATATAGGAGAACGTTAAAAATAGTAATAAAAACGTAAACAATATTCGGGAAGACGAAAACAATTTATTTATAATAACCTTAACCTTGGAGGAGGTTTCAATGAGGTTACACAGAGCCCCTGAGAGCTCCTGAAAGATGTTGTAGGCCACTCAATGGATTGAGATAAGCTATACCCCCTCTAGTATATATGTCTTGGCTGAGAGCTATGTTCATACAGATATTATTACTAGAGGGGCCGCATAAATTATTTTTGAAACATCTAAAAGTAACCTGACCACTTTAGCTTATAAATATAATCAAATAATTATTACAAAATTACAGATAACTTAGATAGTATAACGTTAAATATACAAACCAAAACACATAACGTGCGGAAAGCCGAAAACATTTCATGTATACAATAATCTTAACTCATGCATAAAGAGGTTTCAATGAGGTTACAAAGAGCTCCAAAATGACTTTTTAGACGTCGCAATGTATTTAGATAGGCTATGTCTACCCCCTCCCCCACCCCAGTATATATATATCTATAGCTATGATGATATCAAACACACACACACGCTCTTACAGACAGCCTTTCGAAAACCACATAAGAAGTCTTAAATTACATGAAACGAATAATTCATATGAAATTCCGGTTTCCAATGTTTATAGTAAACGGTACACTTTTCCCACATACTGAAACGATAATTCTTTATTATTCATAAATAATTAACTTGCAACGTCAATGGGTTACGGCCAGTATAAAATGAAATAAACAAGATGAATTCAAAACTATATTTTCAACAATATAATTACCTGATAACAACTTCACTTCTAATGACCAGAAATAAAAACTATGTAAATAATTATTGTAACTAATGGTTTCCGAATTTCGAAGACAGAAACTATAATGGAGTCACTCGGTGATCGGGCACTACCGGATGAAAACTAAATCGATTCAGAAATCAATACTGATAAGGGCTTTTAGATAATGCACCATCGTAAGCGCAACAAGGCATAAAATCCGAAACATAGCTCCTTCTGGCTACTGGCATAACGGAGCAGTGAGACTATTTATCAGCGGGCAAACTATAAATACGCATTTAACAGCAGATGCTGATATTTCAGATAATAAAGATTAATTACATAAGGAGCTTAAATGAAACTAATTTCATTAATATTTCTGTTAATCATTGTCAGAATCAGGAGTATCCGTAATTTTTAGTTTTTATATAGAATTTTAGAATATTTGTTCTTGAAAGGTTTGTTTACAGTATTTATAAAGTTTTTTTTATCCCGACTGTCAAACTAGCAAGATTTTAATAAACGTTTTTATATTTTTTCTTCTTGAGAGTCCCAAATACATTTAATCTCAAACGCAAAATTATATTAAATATTAAAAAACATCATTGTCGTCAATCCTTAGATTGACAAGCAAAATGTTATAAGCATAATCTTCCCGATTTAAGGCATTAGAATAATCATATAATAATAGAATAATCATATCTGCTACTTACTAATTTTTGTTGTTATCGTCTTTGACTCGATTTATCCCAGTGTGTCCCTAGGACAGTTTAACTACGTCACTGCGTTACGGCGAGGATAAAATGAAATAAACAAGATGGATTCAAAACTATAGTGGAATAGATTAACAAGTGATCTTACTCACGTACTTGGGGCTTGCGATATATCGAAAAATATCAAACGAAGGTTTAGCCGCTAGGGCAACTTTAGCGACAATCGTAATCGGGTGAGGTTATGAAAATGTCTTGTTATCTGTCATGATTAAGGTTATGTTGTTGGTTATTCCTAGTTTACCTGTGTTTTTAACTCTTGCGTGTAAGATTATTTACTTAATTACACTTCACATTTGTTTACAAAATATTTCGACATCCTGTCATTTTACAGTCGGTCAGCCATTTTTTTTTTTACAAATATCGAGTAAATTTCGATTAATCGTTTTTGAAAAATGGCACTGTATTCAAAACAATATGATTAAGTAATAACAACTACATTTCTAATAACTATGTAAGAAAAAAAAAACGATGTAAATAATATTTTAACAAATAATTTCCGAATTCCGGAGACAGAAACTATATCAAAGTCACTCGGTAGTTGGGCGTTACCTAATAAATACTTTTCGAAATGAAGCTGCTTAATTTCCTTTCCCTCACTCCTGCTACCACTGCAATCTTAAAGTAATACTATATATAGAAGGAGCACTACTGATAACACGAAAGGCGGGGTTCACTGGTGCACTTGAGTAATGCTGCCACCCTAACAATATACAATTTTCTAAAAAAGTTGGCAATACTTCCGGTTGCTGAATTATTATGTTCTATTATTAATTAATGATTGATTATTCATAAAATACTAATATAAATATCGGTGCATTACAATTTTGAAATAGGTCAACCGGCTTTCGTGTTATCAGTGGAATTACATTATGTTTACGGTCCTGTGCTCCTTCTATATATAGTATTCTTTATATATGTAATATTCTAAGACTGCAATAATCTCGCTATTTTGAAACGTAGGTTATACTAAAATGTTTGGTTACATTTTAATAAATCGATAAATGTAGCTAAAATATTTTTAAAAGCATAAAGATAAATAGTAGAAAGGGCATAGCCCATCTCAATACTTTGAGAGGCCTGAAACATCATTTCGGGGCTCTTAAGGGCTCTGTGTAACCTCATTAAAACCTCCTTCTAGAGTGGGTTATGGTTATAATAAATCAATTTTTTCATGCTTCCTCCTTATTGTTTGTTTTTGATTTGTAATTTTAATTTTGTACTGATTTACTGATATTTGATTATATTTATTAGCAAAGGTGGCCAGGTTACATTTTCGATGGGTTCAAAATTTAACCAATAGGGCCTCACTAGTAATAATATATCTAATCTATTGGTTAAAGTGTGTAATGAAATCATATACCATAAAAACTAATACAACAGAACATCAATAGAATAGAATAAGAATACAATAATAAATTGAAATAGATGAAGGAACCAAAATAGGCATATGATAACCATATTATGCTTGATTTCGCTACGCGTTATGCTCGAGCTTTCGGACTCCTGCCTCAACTCAAAAATTCTAACAGCCATCTTGCTGCTCAACAGCTTCATTTTGGAAACCGTTGAATGAAATCCCAAAAAATACAAAAACATAGAGATGTCTTTACTAAAGGGGCCCTATAGGTTAAATTTTGAAACATCGAAAAAGTAACCTGACAACTTCGCTTATCAATAAAATCAAATAATCAGTACAAAATTACCATTACTTATATAGTAAAATGTTAAAAATACAAATCAAAACACAAATAATTTACGGGAAGCCGAAATAAATTTATTTATTATAACCTTAACTTACTCTTGAAGGAGGTTTCATTCAGGTTATACGGAGCCCCTGAGAGCCCCAAAATGATGTTTCAGTCGTCCCAATGTATAGCATATATCTCTAGTATACATCTCTATGCAAAAAAGGTAAACCATAAGATATTAGAGATCAAGACTAATTTGGCTAGTAGATGTTGTGCACTGACGTAAGCGCAGCAGAGCGTAAATTCCGCTACAATACCTACGAAATGAGGATAAGTAAAAATTAATAAAGTTTGTTTCAGAATAAAATAAGTTTTTTAAACAATTTTTGCACTTCTTTTACCTTTTTTACGGCTTTTAGACGAAATATAATTTAATATGAATATCATCATATTAAAATAAAGAGAAATGAAGAATTAAATTTCTGTGTATCACTCTAATTTAAATTGTCTGTATTTGAGCATAACTCGGCGTTTTATAATTGGATTTCTATTAAAATTTCCTTAATTCAAGCTGTAATTTTTCGTCGTTCACATGTGTTTTTACAAAGTTTACAATTTTCCACACGAACACTTCGGAGTATTTTAGTATGTTATTAACATTTAAAAGGAAAATATGGTAGAGATGAAAAAGCGATAGAATAGATAAAGATGAAAGATGAGGCAATGGGAAGAGGAATGTTGAAATCTAAACAAAAACCCTCGCTTGATTTTCATCCTTTTCGTATCAGACCTCGTATTCAACGAAATATTTAATATTTCGTTTTTTGCAAAATGTAATTAAATTTTTGAAGCGTTTTTAAATATCAATTTTATAGGTACAAAGTTACTTCTATTCTTACCTATTAAATATATTGAAATGAAAATAGCATTGAATACAAGCAGGAATTGTGGACCATGAAATAAATCAAGCTTGAAAGTGAAATTACTACATGGGAAAATCATAGCATTATTTTATTTTAGAAAACTCATGAAAAATATGAGTTTTCTTAAACATAGATGATGCTGCACGCGTAGTCACAAGTCCGTGGGTCAGAGTCTAGCTTTGCATTTATATTTCAGCTCTAGTATCCATAGCCTTTAACTTATTCATTTTAAATTGGTGACTGATCATCGAGTGTTTTTGTATTAAAAATAATACAATAAAAAATTTTTATAACAAAATTCTTTAATTGTTTGATACAGAGAGAGTCAGGAAGGCGACGAAGCCAATTTTTTTGTTGATAAATTATGACGTTGTCTACCTACATTTTGACTTCATTAAAAATCAATTTTTAACTTTATTTATGATGTAGTCAAAATACATGTGCTATGGCTGTACTTAATTATGTACCTAACTAATTATATACTTAACTCACTTGTGTGCTAACTTAAATGCTACTTCGTGTTTACATGAAATACTAGTTAAACAAGCAGTCATATAATCAGGTAGATAGCAAGCTAAATTGATTAAGACTTGTTTTGGCTCAATCGTAGCATGCTAATTGACATCTTACGTTGTTATTTAGACGTCTTACACGGCTAATATTATGAACTGAATGTAAACAGACAAAAAATATAGCAGACCAAAAGGCACTCCCTGAAACATGTGCAACCTTTCCTTAAAATAGTTCTGTGATTATCACAGAAACGTCGTTTTTAAGTTTAACCTCAAAAATCTACATGTTTCAGCTCTTAAAACAATTACAAATATCCCGATGGTTGTTGCAGTTTTCTGTATGTTGCTCTTTAGCGAGTAAAAACGTCACAATGATGAAATTTATTTGCTTCTCCTGCTTTCAACATGTTTGTTTCTCATTTTCCAAGTGCTCCGGATTTTAAACTCCCAGTTTTGTAGTCGACACAGTTTTCCTGAAATACGACTTTTTTGTTTTCGGGTTGCAAATGACAGTTTCACTGTGATTCATGCTTTTCAGTGATAAATATGCATATTTTCTATTTACGTCTTGTTTTCCTCTTTTTTGTTTCTTTGATTTAATAATATAGTTATTCCTTGTTCCTTACCTATTTATTAAAATAATTCAAATTTCATCTCTTAATATATATTAACGTATCGTTTTCCTCATTTTCATTTATTCATCCTTTTTCCTTACCATTTTCCTAGAATAATTTAAAGTTCATGTCTTCATTTCTATGTTTACTTGTTGATTTCCTTATTTTACTTTTTTTTACTTTTCCTTATTTTTACCGTAGGTATATAGTAGAAAAAGCATTGTGTTGACTAAAACTCCGACACCGGGATGTCACTGGAATTACCCGTTTCAGGTGTTTTTAAGACCTCCTAAGTAGTTGACTAAAAAGTTGTCTGTATGTATGTGTGTGTGGAGTAGAAAATTTGTACGAAAATCAGTCTGTAGGTGCTATTCAGAAAATAGTTTTTCCCGCAATAATGTCGCAAAAACACGAAAAAATTTTGCGATCAGATTGAGGATTATCACGCATGTAGTCATGCATTTGCCTAACATATGTGCCAGGTTTTATCTTATTATCAGCATTAGTTCAAATTTTATCGAATGACTTGTGTAATTTTTATTTAAATTTAAATTGAATTGAAATTGTGTACAAGTGTAAACCATTACGTAATAAATAAGTTTACTAAGTTTCGTTTCAATAAGATAAGTACATTCATGATTTTGGTTCCTGAATTCGTGACCGTTGGGAATAAAACGGATGAATATTCTGTTTGAGGACGAACGAAGCGAATCCGATGTGATGAGGAAAAGTTTCGCGATACCCCGTACTTAATTTTTGCTCTTTACATTAAATTTTAATACTTCTTAAATCTTTCTACCTTATTTGTTTTAAATATTTTTTTTTTTCAGAAATTTCTTGTTTATGCACACATATAGGCATGGTTAGGGGAAGTTTTACTAAAATATAACTTTCCACCACTTGGGGCTCTCAAACTCGAGATTCACCTTGTAAATGAATTTAAAAGTGAACTGGTAAAAAAAACTCGTCTAATTTTATTTATTTCTGCCTTTTTAATATGGTGGGATTACAATTTTTTTCTTTAGTAAAAGTTAATGATAAATAATGTTTCGTTTAAAACGCTTTGTTTTTGTATGACATTAATTCTGCTTTCAGCACAAGTTAGAAAACAAGCTACTCCTATCATCAGCATACATGCATTTATTAATAAAAAATAAATACATGTATCTTATTATATTATTGAATATTCCGGCTTGAATATAATCAAAAAGTTTCGAACTTCAGTGACTGTAAAAGATATTTGGCAAATTCGGTTCAAAACTAGTTACATTCAAAGATACAACTTTTTAAAAGATCTAAACTAGCTAAGATTTTTTATTGAAATTTGATTTCATAAACCGTCCCTTTTGCTCTGTGTACATAAATTGTTAGTGTGTACCCAGATATTTGGGAAAAAAAATCAGAGGGAAAAATAAATGAAAAAAAAACACGGAAAAAGCACACGAGCGTCGTCATCAGGTCCTGGTAAAATTCCAATTATAATAAATCTGTGTGCGTTGAGTTAATTATATTTGTACTGGGGAAATAAGATATGCCAACACCATATATTCCAAGTAAAGGATTTCCAACACCTTGCTATTGATCTCTATCCATCTTCATCCAAGGAAAGGATATCAAAAACCTTCATTGCACAAATATAGTAGAGCTATTGGTAACTTTTGACTTTTCTTCATTTTTATAGGTATATAGGAGAAGTGTTATGTTTGTGAAAAATCCGAAACCGGGATGCCACCGTTATTATCCGTTTCAGATATTTTTAATACCTTGTAAATGGTTTTTACAAAGTTGTCTGTTTCAGTGTGTGTGTGTGTGTTTGTTATCACCGCAGCTCCTAGTGTATTTATGAAAAAGAGTTGAAACTTAGTACAATAATCAGCCTTTAGCTCTAGTTGCACCATTCGAAAAATAATGGTTTTATGGTGTTAATAAAACCAAAATGACTCAGCGTGTAGCTTTTTTCCTGTACTTTTTCCAGTATTTTTTTTCCGTGGGTTTTTTCCCACGTATTTTTTCCTGGATTTGTGTATTCAACATCTGGTCTCAGAGTTAAGTTCGTATACTATTATTGAAAAAATATGAAAATAATTAGATCCTATAAGATAATTACAAAGGGATTGATAGCGTAAAACTTTGTGGCAACTTCTCACGCTAGATTCCAGGAACAACTTCGCGTTAGAGCTAAACCTGTCATCTGTCCTCCGCGTATCAAAATTTGTATCTGAAATTCGTAATAATCATTATAAGTTTTAGTAAATAGTAAACATTTAATTCCTTCTTTTAAAGTTTTTAAGTTACATAAACAGTGATACAAGAAAATTGGATAAACAACAACAAGTTTATCTGTTTAGTTGTATAAATAAACTTTGACTTATTATAAACTTTATATTCTATGAAAACAAAAGAAAACTACAGATGTTTATTCTGTTTTTTGGTTTTTATATAAAACAGCTTTCACACGTATCACGTCTTTTATTTTGTTTCGGAAAATACAGTTTTGGCTTCCGATCTGTTTGTAAGTAATTTTGAGGAAGCCTTTTAATGTATTGTAACCAGTTATATTTTTACTACTCATCTACCTACTTCATCTTACTACTACTCTATCTTACTACTCATCTTAACATTACTATCATCTTACTTTCTACATCTATCTTACTACTCATCTTACATTACTACTCATCTTACTATTCTACTATACTATCTTACTACTCATCTTACATTACTACTCATCTTACTATTCTACTATACTATCTTACTACTCATCTTACATTACTACTCATCTACTATTCTACTATACTATCTTACTACTCATCTTACATCTATCATCTTACTACTCATCTACCATTGTAGTTATTGTAATAACTATACACTTTACAGCCTATAATTATGTCTTACCCAACTTATTATGTTTTTTAGAATAAATAAAATAGTTATTCTAATACAAAACAAAATCCCAACATTTATCTGACATTTTTTTCGTAAGATAACTTTTGTTTTTAATTTCATAGATGTATATTACTAGAGGGGCCCTATTGATTGAATTTTGAAACATAAAAAAATAACCTGACCACCTTCGACTATCAATAATCAAACGAACTGAACAAAATTACAGTGAATTATATAGTAGAACTCAGTAGATATAAATGATAACAGAATCAATGTGCAGGAAGCCGAAAAAAATTGGTTTCTTATAACCTTAACTTACACTTAGAAGAGGTTTCATGAGGTTACACAGAGTCCCTGAGAGCCCCCAAAATAATGTTTTAGGACTCTCAATATATTAAGATAGGCTATGCCCCCTCTAGTAAATAACTTTATGTTTAATTTGCCGTTTTGTATTTAAATTTTGTAAATGATTGTTCCGAAACATAATGTTTTTGCTAAAATAATACTTAGTTTCGTGACGAGTAGTGACTCATTGTATTTAATTACATTCTTATCGAAAAGTCGTGCGAGAGTTAAAATCTTCTCTCCGTGGGATGTATTCAGTTTTACCTGCAGCTTACATTCGTACAATCGTACTACTTTTTATTTCACAAAAATAATATTGCATACATAATAATCTATGAAAGGCTTTATTGAAATAGAGTGTAAAAGAGTAAAGGACATAAGTATTTAGTCAAAGAATATAAATCAATGATTTAGATAAAGATAAGTTTCAATAAGATGTAGTAGTAGGATAGTAGAGGGGATGGAGTTGGGGAATAATTGAGTCTGTTAAATACAGAGAAGTATCACACACCCCCACTTATTATTTCCCATCTAAAAAATGTAAATGACGATCTGACTTTTGTATGTTTATGTGTGCTTAGTTTTAGATTAATTTTTAAGTGATTAGCGTTGTGGCCCAATAAATTAATATTATGTACTTAGTGTGATTAGACGTAAAAGTCTGATTTATGTCCGTAGGAACGTAAAATATATTTACAGGATAAGATCACTGTTCAAGCCGTTTTGTCGATGTTTTTTTTGCCGCCAAACGGTGGTCATCTTAAAATCTTAAATCTAGTAGACAATGCGACACATAGGTGATTAGAGTTGGGGTCGCCTCAACTATATTAGTACTAGCTGCAGTACAACCTATTCCGTTTTAATATCATGACCGATCAACTAGGTCTCTGGCATTCATATGCTCATCTATAGTGGTTTTATTTTTGCTGTTAAACCATTCACTGATTGTTACAACTGGATTATAACCTACTGAATATAAACAAATAAAAATACACATATTATATAAAGTAATAAATACAATATCGTGTGAACAATTTTAAAGAACTAAAATCAATGCAATTGGTATAGGCTTATATCTAACTCAGATTTTATCAGTATAATCATTTGATTGGTTAGCAGTGTGTCTAAATGAACCTAAAAATTTAGTTCACCCTTAAAAAATTACGACGCAAACGTAACATTTATGAAAATATTTATCACATATTAGTGGATAAATAAGGTAAAAGATTTGCAGAAACCTGCAATTTCTCTTGCCTGTAATTTTTCTTGATTTTAATTTCAATCAAAGGACACTTAACTATTATTTTTTTCCAAAATTTTGATTTAATAATACCCTTGGTTCAGAAATATGTTTAAAATCAAATAGTAATTTATTTAATACAATTTTTCGAGTTCAAACAAGTAAGAAAACCCTTACAGAAACCATATCTTTTTAAAGCAGTTCATCAAGGAAATTTTGATTCAAAAAAGAATCAGTCTTTTGATTATGCATTTATAAAGAAAATATGAATATACCAATAGTAATCAAAATATTTTATTTATAAAAGCCTAAATAAAATGGATTATATAATAAATTGAAATGTTTGATGTCATTAAAACTGACTATTTGCTCTTATCTTAAAGTAATAATATATTTCTTTAAAATCTCACTACTTTTTATACAAAAGAAGCTCTGTTTCAATTATATGTTTTAGTAATGTCTTTTAAGTTATTCCTACTTCTATATCCAACATTGTAGACTGGTCTTGTTGCAATGAATAACGGGAAAACATTTTCCGTTTATCCTTTTCAACATTTTCTTTAAATGCTTAGTAAGGATAATCCTTGGGAAGTTGTGCTCTAGCCAGGCGAATTTCCTTCTGAATGCAGCTTACATGCTCGATTCAATCTCTTTCTTGCTAAAATGTTTATGTCACTTTAATGGAAGTTATAATACTTAAGATTGTAGGTACTTCATAATACAAAGTAAACAAAATAATAAAATAAAAATAATAATAAAAATAAATAAATGAAAAATAAATAAAAATAATAAAAACAGTAAATTGATTGATGTAAACCATTTAAAGATTTGAATAAACAATAAAGTCCAAGGTTAAGCGAAACGACTCGGATGTCTTATACTTTGGGTCTAATGCGCGATAGCCGTTCAATTATACTTATTTTCTAAGGTCGAAAATAATGAAACTCTAGTATATTGATTCTTTGACACCAGGTTACTTCATTTTTCTAAGGTTGATAAAAATGTCCTTTGAGGTCCTGCAAATGTCCTTTGGAAAAAGAATGCACACAGGATAAAATTAACTCTAAAATCCGTTTTAGAGTTTCCTAACCATATAAAAACAATTGTACAACCTCATAAAATATACCAAGATCGTAGTACAACATTGCGCTTAAAAGGACGATTTAAGCGGCTTTGAAGGTCTCAGGAAAAGTACCCCGTTCCCGAATTTAGCAAATGTTCTGCGAAATAAAAGCTCACAGGATAAAATTAACTCTAAATTCCGTTTTAGAGTTTCCTAAGAAATAAAAACAACTGAGCAACCAAATAAAACAAATTAGTAACTGAAATTTCGCTAATAGGTTTTGCATTTCTATTGGCAGAGGCGAAGAGTTTTATTAACAATAATAAAAATACTATTAAAAACAGATCAAATGCTTAGGTATATTGAATAACTAAACATCAATTATATTTTTACTATCAAGAGAGTTTATTATATTTATTGATAAACAGCATTGTCTTTTGGTACATTTTTAAATAAGAAAAATTGTATTAAACCGGAAAAATCGGGTACGGAGTACCTTTGATGTTACAGAAGTTGAAAACTCCAAATTATTATTTGGATAGCACAAATAGATCTAAAATTGATATTGGTACCAAGTTTGAAATCGTTAGTATAAACACACTGGTCCTACGATGTTGACAGACACACATACACACTCACATTCACACACAAAAAGGCAAACAAATTTAAAAATCCTCCCAGGCCTTGAAATCCGAAATCGTGGTTTCGGATTTGTATTGCAATGTATTTTGCAATACAATACATTTTGCATTGTATTGTAATAAATATTTTGGAATGTATTTGCAGTACTTTTTATAAATACCTATGGCATAAATAAGGAAAAGTAATAAGTGTACATACAAATAAGGAAAAATGAGTTGTGGAGTTTCAAGTAATGAAATAAAACAGAGTCTGTCCACTAATGATATATATTTGACATAGCCAGCTTTCAATCTTAACAGGTCATCATCAGTGCCGGCGAGCAGCGAAGAAAAGAGTAAGGAGACAGCGGTTACAGTTTTGTCTAGAGATTTGAGTCAGCTACAAATGTACATATAAAATTATCGTTTAATTCAAAAGTTAATTCGAATTGGATATATCTCTGGCATTATTGAGGAAGTGATTTTTGCTTGTTATTGCCGAATAGAGAGGTTATTAGAGATATAAAACTTGAGATTATTATGTCTAATAATTACTGGGATGCAAAATATAAATAAGTAGAATTTGTCTTTCCACAACTGAGCCATTAATATAAAACGAACGCAGCTTTCGACCTAAACGGCCATCATCACTGCTGACGTGATAAAACAAAATTAATTTTACACCTTTTCTGAGGCAAAAGCATGTATAAGACTTAGAAAAGTGCCGAAGACATCATCAGTGCTGCGAGATAAGTCGATTTTACATTATAATAAATTTTATCCATTTTAGCAAATAATTTGTGAGATTTATTTTCTGAAATAGAACACAAATAGTAAAATAATAATTATATGGGCTATCAAAATTGTTTCTAGTTATTAGTATTTTAACTTTTAGTAACCCGGGGCAGTAACAAAATAATCGTTTAAAGCCGTTATAATTTTAAGTTAGTCTTTATTAGATTCTAGTTTATTACCGTTAACATTAAAAACAAATTGAGCTTTTGGTTTATCTTCAAATTTAATGATATTTTTATTAGCAGAACATATTTCTTGTTGTTAAAATAGCATAATTCACTAATTATTTAGAAAACTCAAATTTGCTGATAAGTTAAATTAGGCAGTTTTGCTACTTTTCCTGTCTAGGTAGTTTTTAGAAATATTTATGTATTTTGGGCTAACTTTTAATTCCTAGACTGTTCTGAAGTGTTTCGTTGTCCTTTTCCTGATCAGCTAAACACTTCTTACCTTAAATTATTCTTTTGGCGAAATAATTTAAAATAATAGTTAAAACGATGTCTATTTTGAATTGTTTTGCTGTCCTTTTCCTGATCAGTGAAACACTTCTTACCTTAATTATTCTTTTGACTAAATAATTTAATATATAAGTTAAAACATTGTCTATTTTGAAGTGTTTTGCTGTCCTTTTCCTGATCAGTGAAACACTTCTTACCTTAAATTATTTTTTGATGAAATAATTTAATATAAAAGTTAAAACAATGTCTTATCTGCGTTAAAAGAACCGTGTAATGTTTTCTATAATTGTGTTCTTGTAGCGATATTACTTTATTAAAATATAGAATAGCTTGTCACTTCTAAAAATATATCGCTAATTTAGCTACAAAGTAATTAAAATAGTCAAAGATGTGTGCGTAATTACTCTTGGCTCCAACTCCAACGCCATTTGGGTCACCTCACTAGCGATATATTTTTAACTAAAATTCGCTAAAAAAGGCGCCAAATAAAAAGTTTAAAAAAAGTATTTTCCCGCTTTTTTAAACTATAGTAGCTTTACAAGAAGTGAGAAGTCGGATTTTTAGCAAAACCGTGCAACTTTTTTCTTTAAAAAAAAACTTGGGTTACTTTTTTTCTAAAGCCCCTCTTTTTTTGAATCAAGTCTTTTTGTTTGTGCTCGAAGTTTCTAAAAGTCCGAAGCCAAAGTTTTTTATATTCTTTACGTTGTTATTGTCGGTTGCGTATCAGACATTTTATTTCTTTTTATACAGTCCTCTTTCTATTCAGAACTTGACGTTTTAAATCGTTAAAAACGCAACCTTTTTTCTGTATAGTTAGAGTCGTGGCAGTCAAGAAAGTTTTTTCTCTTTTTAAAAAATTCTACATTTGAAATTCACTTTATTGAATTAATACATTATAGTTAGTATACATTCCAAGTTTTTTTAGTGTCACATGGCTTTGTGAAAAGGCAGAAAATAGAAAAGTATTGTTATTTATTTGTTTATTAATTACATTACTTAATGTAATTCCGGTACTTTGTTTGGCAGTTATTAAGCATTTGAGCATCGTTTACTTTAAGTAAAACTACAGTCTTAGTGGGTAACAACACAATCAATTTAAAAAAAATATATCTTCTGTCAAATATATGCAATGTATACCTTCGCTGTGCATGATTTATATACAGGGTGTTTCATATATAAAGTGTCCACCAAAGAAGGAAGTGATAGTACTCCTCAAAGCCATCAAAAAATGTTCTATTATATAAACCCCGATCTCCAACCGTTTTCCCACAAGGTCACATGTAATATATTAAAAATATGTTTGACCTCACATCATAAAATTGTTAATAGCGTTTAAACTGTTCAAGCTAGAAAGAGGAAATCGATCAATAAATCACTATTGAGTGATTTATTTACATTAAAATCAATCGTTTCAAGTGTTAAGATTAAAAAGAGTGAAAAAGATTAAAGAAAAAGTAACAACCATGATCAAAATCTTAAAGCATTACCTTGCCAAACCCAAAAACAAAAGAACATCACCAGAAAATTATTATTATTATTAATAATAATTCATATTGGATGATATATACCTAAACCAGCTTATTGCAGGAAACTTTATGTCTTCATTTTTTTTTTAACTGTTATGTTCATCTTATTACCGAAGCTTACTTACTTACTTTCTTAATTACATTTTCTCTAAAATAAAATTACTAAGATATGAATAACATAAAATCATTGATATATGCAACCATTTGTATTGCATAAGCTCAGGGCTTATGTGATAAAGAGTACTGCAACTACCTTGTATAGCAAAAACACTATCTTCTATCTAAGAGCTTGAAAAAAGGGCCTAACGCCGTGATGTACTTGCTGTGTAATCTATACCACTACGTACTATTACTATAACTAACCCTTAAGCCTGATAACATTGTTTTGTCAAATATCTTATTATGTAAAAAATAGTGAATAAATTATTTATTCACACATAACTTAAATTAAATACATAAATTATTTACTTAAAATTACATTTATAAGAAAATAGAGGCTTAGAATACCATGGTTAAATGGAACAAGTTGTCAGCTGTCTGAAAAAGTGAGTAACAATTTCAAAATGCGTGCATGCATATTATGATTTGTGGTTATAGAATCCATACATGCGAGATGTCAAACCGAACAGATGGATGTATGACGTATAGTTCTCTGAATGTTAGAATGGATAGCTAAATATCTAGAGATAGTTTCTTTATAAGACATCTTATAGCAAATGAATCATATTTAACTTCGAATATGCTTAAAAAAAGGTATTTATCGATGAGAATATAGGGATATTACTACTACATATGGGGGCTCTATAGATTGAATTTTAAAACATCGAAAAAGTAACCAAACCACAATCTACAATTAATATATTCAAATAAATAGAACAAAATTATGGTAACTTAAATAGTAGAACGTTAAAAATACAAATCAAAACATTATCAATGTGTGGGAAGCCGAAAACAATGATAATTATAACCATAACTCACTATTGAAGAAGGTTTCAATGAGGTTACACAGAGCCCCTTAGAGCCCAAAATTAAGTTTCAGGCCTCTCCTTGTTTTGAGATAGGCCCTCTTTAGTATGAATCTCTTTGGATAAGATAATATAGAGAACCGTCTAAAAGCAACCAAAAGGTAATTTTAAATTCTTTTTTATAATAATAATAAGTATAATACCAGTTTAGGACCTTGCGGCTCATCAAGGATTACCACTAAGGGAACAACCTCAGGTGGTAGTTTATCACTCCAAGTGTGTTCTCAAGTTAGCGATAGTTTAATTATATTATAATCTTCTATTAACTGAGAGCGTAAACTGGCATGTGAACACCAAATCTTCGTGGGGACAAAGGTAAATACGAGTATCATCGCATTTAACAACCTCGACCTCTGCCGCGACCTAACTCATCTGTTAGCCGATAAAAAAAATCGTTCTCAACCAATCGTGTATATAAGCTTGGTTTTTGACCTTGTTTTATGAATACCGATAATCACGTACCTAGTACTAATATTAGACAATTCCATAGGTGTCTACTATTGTTTCCAATTGATAAGCCAAGATCATCTACATCTACAATATAAAATTTTATTTTTACTTTCTTTTTTTGCCAAACTAGTTAATTAGGATTTTGAATTTATTGTTAAACTAGTTTGTAATGTCATACTTTACAAGAAGTAAGATTATAAAAATATTTATAATCTAGTGAAAAATGTTTTTTAAGGAATCTATTCTATTCCATTCTCTAAATCACTATAAGTTTTATCTAAATCTCATCAAAAATTGGTTTAAGGTTAATTCAGGCATAAAAGTATATTGTCTAAATAAATAGTTGCCAATTATTTTGGCTACTTTACAGCAAGCCAGTTCAAAATGATGTGTTTCCAAAATCACTGAATATCTTCAAGAACTCCAGTTTTATAAATTGCTCTTGCTCCAATATATTGTAAAGCCTCCGAGATCAGTACAGAAATATAGGGAAGTATTTAAGAGGTAATGATTAGTAAATAAAACTATTATCACAAGCCTTGAAATTGTTCACCTATTTATCTTCTCACCAATTATCTATCATGCATGTGCATCTCCGCTCCTACTTTCTCTTCTTTGTGCGGGATCATTTCAATATTAGTGTATGTAGTCATACTCGAAAATTATACTCTTATCAAATATCCTGCAAAAATAAAGAAGCAGGAAATAATAACTGAACTTGAAAGAGATAAGTTCCTGCTGTCATCAAGACTCCAGTTCTTTCTGAAGTGGCAGTTGACTTTTTTCTGTTCAAAAGATTAGAAACCAACTCCTTACAAAGAAGTTACAATCCTTTTTAAGGATGTGTTCGTGAGAGTAAACCGATGGATCGGTAGTTTTTACGCCTACCACCAAAGAACCGGAGTTCTGTGGGCAAAATCTTGTTTTTCTTTTCTTAAATCAGTAAACAGGTATAAAAGCTTTAAGTTTCCTTTGTAGTTTATGAACAAGTCTACAACTCAGGCTTATTACATCTTGCTAAATCATTTTAAAAAAACAGAGGCCTACTTCAGAACTTGCAGAGTTAAAATACAAAATAAATAAGTCGTCATTTTTTACAAATAGATGTCGTCTGGGCAAAACTTCTTGATAATGAACTGTAAATTTATTCAGCAGCGTTTTGAAATAAATACTGCTAAATTCGTTTATTCAACTTAAAGTAGCTTGCGAAAACGTATTGTAACGTTAGAATACTTAAATACCGACCAAAATACTTTTATTCAAGTCGGCAGAAAAAAGGTAAAATAACAAAAATTGGTAAAACTGACAAAAATGTTGGTATACAAACTCGCTTACTGACCGGGATCTACATGACGGAAAACGACTTTCAGATCAGATAGATAGATCCAAACGGTTCATTCTTGCGAACGTACCCTAAATGATTGATTGTTTTTTTAATTATTGTCTAAATTATTTTTTACTTCTTGAAGCACGCCAAGGAGTATCACCACTGGGTGATTCTCCTATCAAGACTGCCAAGTCACTTTACCAACATTAGCACTATGTCAAATACATTTATTGTAGACAATAATCAATAAAGTTAAAAAAAAAAAAAAAAAAAAAAAAACTTCTTGAATAAGGGAAGTGTCATTAAGATGTCATAATTTATTTTTATTGATTATCTTTATTTAAAGTTCTATTGAAATGTGTATTTAGTTTTTAATCTTCTCTCACACATTTAGCAATTTTCTTTACATTGATGAATCACTTGGTGTCCTCCAGCAAAAGCATTTCTAAAAACGATATTATTAGGCCTAAACAAACTTAAGTTTTTTATTATCAAATTACATAACATATGTTGCAAATTTTAATAATCTAAACTAATAAGTAATAATTATTATTAATTAAAAAAACTCGACTTATAAAACAAATATCAATTCTTTTTATACAATTTAATCATTATGACGTTATCTTAAGTTTAGAATTTTTAAGATAAATGGAAAAGAAATAAGGAAAAACTGTAGCATTAAAGTTAAGCTCTAGATAGGGCAAGAAATAAAGTTTTTAACTCCATTTCATATTTTCTAACAGTTTTTCTTGAGTTTTTTTAGCTTTTTATTTTGACCTGCTTTTCAAGTTAGTTGTTCATATTACACTTGTCCAATAGTTTAAAAATATAGAGAAAAGGGAAGTAAATGTGTCAAGATAAATGTATCGTTTAAATAGAACCAGTTTTTCTGGTTTATTATTTTAGAACTAATAATTATTTCTGCTATTAACAGATTTTAATAACATAAAAGTTTGAGACTAGTGTTTTGGAAAACTCGGTTGTATCAAATAATGCAAGATTTATCCCTAGACCGCTTACCTACATCAATTTAACATGAATTTGAAAATTTGAGATATCGTCCCTACAAATAGTTTAGTCCCCTCCCCGGTATTCCAAGCAATGCTTCCCGAATGTGTCTTATTGATATCTGAACAGTAAAAATTTGAGCACTGGTATATTCTATCTTTCCTAACTCTTTCTCTAAAGTCGCTACGTCACTTTACGTAACTTTACGAAGCGGGTTCAAAACATTTCAAGTACAACTTATCTATGGCCTTAGACAAGTTTATATTCAAGTAACTACACTATAAATTTTATGTTTATGTATTTTTTAATTTTTAAAATAAGGATTTTTTAAGCCTTTAGGAGATATTATTTTTGACATTAGTTAATAATAAATATAATGTTCTAATAGTATATAATACTGTACTATTGATATTTGTAGTTAAGAAATAATAATAATATTTAATTATAAATAAAAAATAGAATAGTATAAGGCAGTCCTTAAGAATATTTGTTATTATATAAAAGCGATATATAAGACTATTTTGTGCCTCAATTTATTAAAAAAAGCTTTGAATGTATTTAACAAACAATTTGAAAGAACCTAAATAAACACCTTTTTAATCTAACCTTGATACAAAAATTAAATTCCAATGTTTGAAGTAAGCGAACAGTAAACTCTTTATTGACAATTTTGAGGCTGTAATGGAGACAACTACAAAATAAAATGCTTAACAAAAAATGTAATGTAATGTAATTTTATGCAATAAATGGAATTATTATTATTATTATAATGGAGACAACTGTTAGCAAAATTATCTTTAAGTTTTTTTAAGTTGTTAAGTTTTTAATTTCCCTACTTTCTCTTCACAAATTAACTGCGAAAAAAACCAATGAGTCATAAAAATTATAATTATTAGTCATTAAAATTTTGTTTTACGTAATTTTTAACTGTTATCCAACGTTTAAAACCTTCCTTTTGACAAATTAAATATTACATTTATACCTTACTTAAAAATATTTATTTGTCATTTTTATAACCGTAATAAAACTGGGAAAACCATTAAAAGTACACATAAATAAAATTAAGAACTTTATTATCACATTCATTATGATTTGTTCAATTTTATGTTTCGTCTTAACAATATTTTTATTTTGTTAAATATATCTTTTTAATTTAAACAATTAACATTAATTACCTAAATTAGCCTTATTAATTATTTTATTTGTTAATGCAGTATTATTTATTATTTATTTATTAGCAATTTACTTATATTACAATTTTATTTAATTAATAATAAATTCTCGTTGAAAATTTACCTTTTATTATTTATAATGTTATATTACCTTTCAATTTTGTATATTTTTTAATTACTTTTTCTTTATAACAATGTTTTAATGTGGTAGTATTTTTATACAACAATACCGTACAATTATTATAAAAATCAATAATTTTTCAATTTAAAATGATTTTTCATAATTGAATTTTCATTTTTTAATCAACTATTAATGAACATTTCGCAGAAATAATAAAGGAAAAATAAAATTATTCAAAACATAAAAAAAACTTTCATTCAGGAATTCATTAAACATTTTTACCTCATTTTCAGATATTTATTTCATTATTTCAATAATAATTTGCCTAATATTTTAAAACAATTGTTGATAAATACTAATTAATTGTAAATTTTAGCGAGAGTCGAAAGGAAAAAAAAAGAGTTTATAATGTTTAGGTCATGATGAGAGGGGAAGTAGTTTTTTTTTTAAATAGAAACTCACTGATCAAGAGTGTACCTAGTGCGCCTGCTAATGTGTTTATGTGTGTACGAGATTAGATACGGTAATTGGTTCTTACGATTTGAATAAAACTGAGTTCAAAAATCGATCTTATGAATGAACCGAAGTCTACTGTAATGAAATGTGTATGACATTTTTTACCCACAATAATGAATCAGCATTTTTTTGTAATTAAAAAAAATTTGGAAGAGTTATATTCTAGATGAATAATGAAGACTTCAGTCATTAATCATTAATTAATCATTGAACATTAAACACCTAGAATTTAATTTCCTAACATTGCAATAATAAATCTGGAAAATGTATTAAAAAAATAATGCAAATATACTGCAATGTAAGTTAATTAGATTTATGAAGTTAAATTAATGTTATACATAATTTTATGTAAAGAAATCACGATTTTCGAATTTTGGTAATTTGCTAATATTGTGGCAGTAGGTTACTTAGTAATATAGTATGAAACTAGTAATATGACAGATATGATACAACAACAACAACAACCAGGAGGCAGCTTGGCGTTAGGAGCAGAGCCTAGCGCCGACGGCGCGTAGCGGCTAAGAGAGACTGATTGCTTCTTGCTTAAATAAACGCATAGAAACCAGACCTTGTATGATTAATATGTCTCTTTTACTTATGGTAAAGGAGTAGTTGCCTTTGGAACTAACTTACGAAGTAAATCATATGAATATTATAAAGAAAGTTAATGTCTTCGCTATTAACTTTATATCAAATTTATGTAAGCATAACATTAACATTTATTTAAATAATAAATTGAGTAGACTTCCGCGGTTATTGTCGTGAAGATTTAGGTCTTCCGGTGGTGACCGCATCGATGTAGATGAAAAATCCGATGTTTCGCTTCGACTGTGGGAGGCATGTTTAGAGTTGTAGGACATCATGGATGTCCTGTGTTGGAAACACAATGCTATATTTTTATCCATTATGTCCTACAACTTTAAAATGCCTCCCACAGTGGAAGCGAAACATCTGACTCGGTAAATGCCCACTTCTTTCTATTGTAACGAGATTAGGTTCCGTCCTATTGGACCTAAATAAAAATATAAGATGCATACATCCCGACGAGTGAGAGTTAATGCAGTCAGTCTCGATAAAAAACTCGAAGTGCCGATACCAGACCCGGATAAAATCAAATTTCTCCGTACCGTCGTCGGACAACGGCCAATCGATTGTCGAACTCAAATTTATAACACTCTACTAAAATTTTTGGATACGTATGTACCTACATTTTTTAATATTGGCTTGCCCCCGAACCCTTATTTATAAAGAATAAGTTTCACTATTATGCGTTTTATAAGCGTGTTTTAATAAAATTGACTCAAAATTAATGTCATGTGGATTTGCCAATACAGGGTTTGAGTTTACTATTGTTGTACGAAATTTAACTCAGAGACAACGAGAAAAGAATTGGTTAAAGAAAGAGGATAAGCTCGCAAAAACTGGGTATATCTGGTACCTCTTTGTCTCGTTAAAATAGACTTTACAGTGTGATAAAAATAGTTCAAATATTGTTGGACTATCCATGATTTTCATATAAGAAAATCTATGAGAGCAGTGGCTGGCGGGATAGGCGGGGCAAATTAGATCAGTTTAACAAAATTGAACATTTCAGATGCACCAAAATTTAAATACTTTAAAATAAGAAGAAAACATTGTCCTAGGATTTCAAAAATACTCTTTACCTCTGTAGGATGACCCGTGAGAGTTAAAATTTACCATTAAATATTTGGTAACTATTATTCTCAAATTAACTTGTGCCATAATTATATCTGTTTTGTAAATTATATTAAAGCATAAGAAATTTTATACTAATATCTACATCTTTTGGTTATTCTCCTCCAAACTATTATTTAACAAATGGTGTGTTGATTAGCTGAACATAAATGTATGATATATATATAAAAATAGCTTGGTAAAATATTACCGGAGTATGGTGATATGGGTATCAAATTTCTTAGTATCAAAACAGATTATATTACGATACGCTCTAGCTTAACTTTTGAAAGTTACCAAGAGTTACCAATTATAATTTAAATATTACCAAGAGTATTAACGAAATTACCAAATGTTGGAAATAATAACAAAAAACACTTGTAAATTTGAATCCACAGAAGTCAGCCTACTGAGGAAGATCATTTAGGAAAATCTAGGACCAATTTTCCCATATTTTTAAAGAGTTGATGATGGTGCATCTAAAATGTATTTGTATTTTTTTAAATTAAACATAATTTAAATAAAATTGAAGAATAATCATCTTCATCAATAATTAAGATCCTTACAGGGGGACTAAAGAAACTTGGGAAACTATGAACTAGTCACAAATGCAGCTAAGTAAGAGGAGTACACTAGTACCAAAGACTTCGCTTGACACAGGTTGAGTTGGGTCTGGAAATTGGTAAGTGACCGTTTCTCTTGATCAATCAAGAGAAAGTTAGCACTCCTGCGGCTAACTGATGATGACCGGATGTGGCAGAAAGTTATATCTCAAGTAAATTTATTAATTTATTATATAATGTAATGGACAGACTATTTATATAAAAAAAAATAAGAAAAATGATATTTTCTACGGAGCATTAAATTTGGTAAATCAAAAATACTGATAATAATAAAACTCTAACCTTCAACTACTAATGTTCAATTCAGGTATAGTTGTAATAGGCTAATAAAGCCTATCATCTAAATTTTAAATTTTGCATTCTACTTAACTGCATTATTTGTGCTTTCTCATTTTAAAACTAGGCATACAATGAAAATACCAGCCATAGTCCTAAATTTAGCCAAATAATATCCAAACAAACTTTAGCCCCTTGTAAAATAAAATAATTTTAATTCAATAAAAATATTAAGTATACCGAAAAAATAAATAGAATAAATAAATAATCAGTAATAATATTGTTATTTTCGTGTTTATTTGTTAAATGTCAATATTTATAGTTAAGAATTATTTATTATCAAATTTTATTTACATAAACAATGATTAGCTTGAATATTGTTTTAAATTGACTTTAAAACATACATTTATTCACCAATTTTAATTTCTCATATATGTATATATATATATTATATATATATATATATATATATATATATATATATATATATAAATCTCATTTACATACTTACTATTATGTTTTTATGATTTATGTTAAACAATATATTATAATTATTTTATATAGTAAGGTTATAATTGTTTTACTTAATTCATATTTACCAAAAAGACACAATTATTTACATGAGCTTTTGAAATACTTTTTGTAAGTTAATTTAATTCAGTCACCAAATAATTTATATTTCAGTTAATCTTTACTAGAGTTGTATCAATAAAAATATAAATAACAGCGAAGAACTAATACGTTTTGTTTCAATGACAAATTTGTTTTTATTAAGCGTTTGACATAAATGCATCCAAAAATTAAAATTATTACTTAAATAAAAGTTATATTAAATTAAAAAATAAAACAAAGACAGACGAGATGTCCAGGGAAAAGTATAAGAAAATAGTGTACAAACGGCAGGCCAAGGATTAGATAGAGCCCGGGAGATCTTTCCCGCTTCCATGCCTTTAAACACTCTTTTATCAAATTTTGAAATTTTCACAATTCGTCTTCAATACATCAATTTTATCTCACTGTGTTGCGCATTTCATACATATTTCTTGCGTCCTGAATTGACATAGCAATGCTACTATTTGCTACATTTACATGGACGTATTCTTCAATATAAATCATAGATCTTTATTTAAATGTGTTATTTTCTGCTTTGAACAAATATTGATGATGTAGTATGTTGGTGTAAAATTTGTATCAAATTTATTGAGATTAATCCTGCTTTTTACAACACTCAAAATTATGGTATGCAACTATAAAAATACCAAAAGTGGTAAACAAAAGTACTATGATTGGGTAATTGTTACCAAAAAGATGAGTCAACCTACAGAGGTTAAAGATCATTTTACATTTTGAATAGTCCAGAACCACGTTGTCACCAAATTTGATGCACTAAACGTTGCCCCATCAAAGTTAATTCGGTATATATTAATGTAAGAACACACATAAGGTTTACTCAAACCTATGTCTAACATTTGTTTGAAATAACAGCTCAAGACAAATTATTTTCTCATCAGAAAACAAGTGCATTGGATTACTATGCCATGGATTACTACATTATTATTTTCACGCACCACTCTAGCTCAGATTACTTCCAGTTCAATTTAAATATAATTTTATACAACCTATTAAAATATTAATCAATTATTTATATTTTCTGTTTAATATGCTAAGTTTTTATTAAATTAGTTTAATAATGAATATTAAACTAAATTTATTTACCAATGAGAAATAATAATTTAAATAAATAAACGAAACATATCAAGTTTAATCTCTAGATTATTTTTTTTGACAGAAAATAAAATTAGTATTAATATCAAATAAAATTATTTGTTAATTATTACATTTTTAAAATACAAATATACATTCATTTTTGTGACATTAATTTACATTTAATATAGTAATGTTTTAATATTCTATTTTTTTCGAGTATGAAAGATCGCAGTTTAGGGA
>JACMZG010001914.1:14380473-14656427 GCA_018340805.1 Microvelia longipes
TTCCTGCAATGACGTCACAAGCCATTCATAAAGAAAAAAGGCGTTTGGTTTGTTTATATTGAATTCAAGATAGAATTTATGTGTAACATTTGTCACATTACATCTGCTAAAATATTTAATGAAACGTCGTCTTACTTGGCTATTATACAATTTTTAATTTTCCTCATTTAGGTCTAGAAAATAATTTTTACAACGTTATTTACTCGCAATAATAACTTCGCAAAGATTTCAAAAATTGATAAAATGCGGGAAAATATTTTGATAGATTTGATATTTGGCAAGCGCATGTGCATGTCTTATATGTAAATATAAGACATTTACACCGTATTTGTTCCATATAGTACATTATGTGCTAGATTTCATCTCATTATCAACATTAGTTTAATTTTTATCCCATGACAATACGTTTTTTTTAAATAAATAGACATTTGGTAAAATATATCCCTTCATGTGATAAATAATTATACCACGTTTCGGGTTTTGCCGGATCATAAAAGTTAAATAGCGTCAAGTGACGTCAGTGTCTGCATGGGTCACCGCTGGGAATAAAGCAAATGTATTTAATGTCTGAGGACGAGCGAAGCGAGTCCGGAGTAGTGTGGATCTGCGTAGCGAATCTGATGAGAAGAGAAAAAGTTCCGAAGTACCCCAAACCCGATTTCTTCTAAATGTTGAAGCAAACAAGTATTCAATAAAAAAATAATATTTAGCAACTCAAAAGAAAGATTTATACCTACAATTTGGTTTTCAGTTAAGTTTCAACTAACTTTTAGCACATAAATATCACATAAAAATTTGGAGCTAGCGAGGAAGCTTAGTGTCATCACCTTGCACAGTATTTTATTACGCAACTAACTACACAAAAGAAGACGTAAAAGTTACATTACGTAACAAAAACATTTTTTCAAAAATAGAATGAAATTTTAATAGAACAAGGGCGTAAAAGTACGTTTGTTACAAGAGGAAAAACAGCTTTTAACGAAGGTTTCAAGTTAATTAAATTAGTTAATTAAATTTTGCTTTTCCAACCATGACCCTTCCCCCCCCCCCCCCCCCTGGCCGCTTCCTACTTAAACTTTATAATTTTTGCCCGTCAATTTTACAGAATTTTTTTACCAAAAAAAGTACAAATTACAAACTATATGTTTGCTTTTGATCCTTAGAGAAAATTTGAAATTTAAACGAAAGTTTTTCTTATACCAATTATAGAACAGTGTAGGACATTGAAGCATTTTCCGGGTTCTTCAATGTTTTTTGATTTTTTAAACAGCAAATGATCAATAAATAAATATTTAATCTTATCAGTAAAATATTCAATCAACAAAAAATAACTCTCAAAAGATGTAAAATACATTTCTCTTCGGAAAATTTCCTAACTAGTTCGGAACCACTGCGCTTATTTGCACCACTTTAGATTTATTTCGCTTCTTCTCGAGTCAAAAAATCGAACCATCCACACATAAATGTTCTAGATCATAATGAATAAAAGCTCTCCATACTGAGATACAAACACATAATAATTTTGCAAGATTGAGCAAAATAATTGTACAAAATTTCGCAAACATTACTGGCTTCATATAAAATATTTTATTGACATTTTATAAAAATAGAAACTAAATTTGTGTATAAAGATAAAATTTCGTTTTAATTTAACCGACCATTCACAGCAAATGTTGAATTTTCGATGTTATTGTTATAAAAGTAATGGAATTTGATAAGTTAATACCTTTCGTTTTTTGAGAGCAAATATTAAAAAAAAACATTCCTGTATTTTTTTTTTCAATTTACCTTTAGTGTAATAGATATGATATACATTTATTGATATAAACTAATTCCTAAATAATTGAAATACTTTAAAAGATATTATTCAACATTGTTTCTTCGATTACTTTGGAAGGTTATTCAACATTGCTTTATCTCGGTAAAATCTTTTATACATGGTTATATTAGGAGGTAACATCTTTTATACATGGATATATTAGGAGGTAAAATCTTTTATACATGGATATATTAGGAGGTATATGAAATCTTTTATAGAAGGATATATTAAGAGGTAAAATCTTTCATACATGAATATACAGGGTGTTTCATATAAAGTGTCCACCAAAAAAAGGAGGTGATAGTATTCCTTAAAGGGAACAAAAAATGTTCTATAATATAAACCCCGATCTTCAACCGTTTTCCCACAAGGTATTTAAAAAAGTTGACCTCACATCATAAAATTGTTATATAATAACGTTTAAACTAATCAAGCTAGAAAGGCGAAATTGGTTTTGTTAGAAAGCTGAGTAAATTTCCTAAAGGACAAACTACTAACTATGTCAAATATTTTGGAACTACTACCCAAAAATTTACATGAAAAATGATTTTTTGAAAAAATTTATTTTTAAGGAATTTTCATGGTAGGGCATTAGAGGAAGTAAGAGATAAGCAAAAGTTTAGCCAAGAACGGAAAAAAATTTTCTTATGATTGCCCTTTAAGAAAACCCAAACTCATCATACATTCAATAGTCAAAATGTTAAGCCATTCTTCCTAGAAGTTGTAAAAACTGATATTTTTGGCATTTTTGCATATCTCTACAATGTTAATTACATGGCACAAAAAATAATTAAAAATCTTTAAAATAGTGGTTTTAGGGTACAATGTGAAAGAATAAAATATGTTTATTTTACCTAGAGTCTAAAAATCGTATTATAAGTTTACTTTCGAAAAAAAAATTTAAAATAACACATTATTTTCTCTTTTATAGGACACAAATTATCAGATTTGGCAACTTCTAGCAACAATAGCTTACATTTTTGAATATTGAATGTACAAAAATATTTTCATTTACTGAAAGGGCAATCATAAGAGAAGTTTTTTCCGATCTTGGCTTAACTTTTGCTCATCTCTTACTTCCTCTAATGCCCTACCAAAAAAAGTCCATAAAATTCAATTTAAAAAAAAAATAATTATGTAACTTTGTGGGCAGTAGTTCCAAAATATTTGACATAGTTAGTAGTTTGTCCTTTAGGAAATTTACTCAGCTTTTTAACGAGACCAATTTTGCCTTTCTAGCTTGATATCAGTTTAAACGTTATTAACAATTTTATGATGTGAGGTCAAATATTTTTTTAAATTATTAAATTTAAAAACCTGACCTTGTGTGAAAACGGTTAGAGATCGGGGTTTATATTATAGAACATTTTTGTTCTCTTTGAGGAGTATATCACCTCCTTTGGTGGACACTTTATATGAAACACCCTGAATATTAGGAGGTAAAATCTTTCATACATGGATATATTAGGAGGTAAAATCTTTCATACATGGATATATTAGGAGGTAAAATGTTAAAAATTAGTCACATTCACTATCTTACTGGCAAGACATTTGGTTGAAATAGGGAATGATAGTCTATGAATGGGGAATGATTCAAAAATGAAATTCTACCAATATTACTTCAACCAAGTTTCTGATTTGAAGGAGATTACCAGTAATTTTTAAAAACACACATAGATTTTTTTAATCTAAAGTACCAAGTTATATAAGTAAAGAATAAGTTTCTCAGCTGAATCTTTAATTCAATGCTGAATGCATCCATGGCTTTTTTGAGACGAAAGTAATAATGTCAAATAAAAATACTTAGCACCAATGTGTCAAAAATACTACCGCTAAAAATGTGTCTACAAAAAAAGTTAATATTTTATTCGACCATTATTATGAGTTAGATAATCATGTATTGTATTATTAGACATTAATGAAAATAAATTTAAAAACACATACTTACTGAACTACCAGCTTCACAAATTTCTAATTCCCCCATTATTTTTTAACATTTATTTCAAGTTTCTTTTCAAAATTCTTACTTTAAATCCTTTTACACTTGGAAAATGTTTATAAACTTCAAAGTACTTTTTTAAAAGGAGAAAGCTTTTGGTTAGTTTATTTTTTAGGCTTTTTTAGGCGCTCTTTTTCCATAACAGAGTGGAGCTTTTTAGAGAAGGCTTAAATTGAAATGTCTAAGCCTAGGATAATCTCCGTAGCTGTTTACTTTACTTCCCTCTACTCTTGGTCTCTTAGAGAATAGGGACAATTAACTTTTTTTTAGCCCAAGAAAAATTCTACAAAAATGGAAGGAACATTTACAGGTGAATTTATTTTTGTAACATTTTAAACTTTTACTTTAATAATATTACTTAATTATTTTTGTTATTTTGAAATAAATTTTGTTTCATAGACTAGAAATGCGAATATATAAATAAAGAAATATAAAAATATTGTAGACGCTTTTGAACGTGCTTCTGTAAAAATTCAATATTGTTTTTTTCCCATGAAATTTGTTGCAATTTCATTTCTTGCTAATGTTCTCCGATTTCGAAAAGATAATTCGCGAAATATAATTCACCTCCTGCATATGGTACGAATTACAGATGATTTATTAAAAATATTAACTGTTTGTTCTGATGTTAATCAGCTCGGACCAAATTTAGAAGCCTATCCACTCAATTTTATTTATGAAATTTAAGTTTATTTTAACTTAAAACAAAAAATGTGAAAAAATGCATCCAAACTTTTTATGTTAAAAAAACATAAAAAATGTGGTAGTGTTAAGGTGTGGTGTTATACATGATTTATCCTTTCAGGTTTAATTAGGTAAAGTTGGACCAATTATATTGGTGCCCAATTAGAATTGGGCTACAATTGTATTGGTTGTAAAGCAACATAAATCACGTCTTTAAAGTCACTTGTCCATTTACTTTATTAGACAAACTAACAAAATGAAAAAAGTATACTATTAAGACATAAACACTAAGCATTATAAAATAAAATTAAAAACATAGTCGGCATTTCAACAAATTAAACATAGCGTTTAAAAACTTCTTATTTAAACTCGAGCTTTGTGGAAAAACACATTTCCGAGTTCTTAAACAGCGTCTCATCTGAAGCCCTTTAAATCGTAAAATCTTTTACGATAGGAACAGTTCAAGAAACTTTTCTGTACGAGAAAACGGAATGAAATTGGCAGATGAAAACCGAGAGAACTAATAAATTCTTTTAAGAAAAACAAAAATTCTTTTCTTAAAAGAAGGTTTGCAATACTTTTCGTTCTTCAGTTAATTTTTTACATTTTATAAATAAAGAATGTAGGAAGAGGTTCTTTAAAATGTTTCTTTAAAAAAATTTATGGATTGACCTCATTAAAGCTAATATTCCAGCTAGGTCGTTGACGCTTTATCAACTTTATTTTTTCTTTTCTTCTATTGGCGTTTTTTAATAAATTTATTGATTATTTTCAACGATAATTATGTATCTTATATACTGCTTATACCGATAAAAGTGAATTGGCAGACTTGACCCAGCGGTGATGCTCCTTGGCGTGGTAAGTGAAATTTTAATATTTCATTTAGATGAAATTGAGCTCCAGTGGAGTCGTTCATTATGGGTGCAAGAAAAGAGTCTCTCCACAAAAATATTTTATTGGCAAAGCGCTTTCAACCTAGCATGAGGCCATCATCAGTGTCTTAAAGTAAAGATGAAAATAATAAATCATGACACAAATAAAATTAAAAAAACACAAATAACTACTTCTTCTTAGATGGTAAAAGCTCGGTGAGCCGTGTAGTCTTACACGGCTCACCGAGCTTTTACCATCTAAGAAGAAGAAGTAGTTATTTGTGGTTTTTTAATTTTATTTGTGTCATGGTTTATTATTTTCATCTTTACTTTAAGGCACTGATGATGGCCTCATGCTAGGTTAAAAGCGCTTTGCCAATAAAATATTTTTGTGGAGAGACTTTTTTCTTTCACCCATCATATTATATTGTTCTTGAATTTAATTTGCATTGATAATATAGTTACTTAAATTTTTGAAATTTGTTTTTAACATAATTTTTATTAAGCTTATTAAGAAATTTACTCCTGTTGGGAATGTTACGCGCCCAGATTGTCAAAGGCGTCGTCAAGGATTAGAGAGAATGTAATAGAGGGTTTGGACTATATGATTACGATGGGAATATAATTTCCAATAAAAAGATCTGTAGAGACAAGAAAAAAGTCCTCGACTATGAGATTTTAAAGTAATTTTGGACACTTTGGTTGGGAATTTGAAAATTATCAAATTACACAACATCTTACATTAAAATTGCAAAGTAACTAAGTGTAAACATAATGTAGGGTACAAGGTGTTACTTTAACATAATAAACTGTTGAAATCACTCATTGGTGTTTGGCTTAGTTAAAGGTAAAAAACCAGAAAATCTGGGCCATCACAAACGATCTATGCTCCTGGCTGGGCTAGCTTCTACTTAAGGTTTAAGGCTGGACGTGCCTGGTGTTACATTATTTCTTATAGGAATTATTTCTCCCTCTTATTATTGAGACAGGTTTTAATTTATTATTTAATAGTCTATTTAAGTTGACAGAACTTAAAACTTCAAAATGCATTTTAAACAAATTAGTTGACCAAAAAATAAAGTGTATCAGATAAATGTTCCGTCCGAAGTCTAAGTAAAAGATAAAATATATAAAACTACTAGATTATAAAAATAAGCTAATTAATTATGGTCATGTACTTAATGTAAAGCTTTAAAAATATGGTTATTTTCCCAACCAGAAATTAAGGCATGTTTTCCCGCATGAAGCCCTCTTTTCTTTGCAGAGAGAAAACAAAATTGTATAAACTGACGAGGCCGTCAGGCCGGGGACAAATTAGTTGGATCTCAAGACTTAACAAGGAAGTTAACTTCACTTTTGTTTCCCGAGGCATAGCCCAGGAAAATTAAACCAAGAATGGAAATACTTTTATTCATATAGCTAATTAAATTTTATAACGACTATTGTTAAGTAGCTGCAAGTGGCTATAACATTTTATATCTTCAAATTCTTACTCTATTACAAAAATTATTTGGTAAAAAAAGTGACCTACCTGACCTATTATAACCTATTTTTACATAGTGTATCCTGCATTATACAACCTATTATAACTTTCATAAAAAACAGCTTATTTAAAACCAACATAATAGATCAAAATATACACAAATAAATACACTTTTTTAATCTTCTTCCCTAATCCTTTCTCCGTTTTTTCTTTCCCTAAGGAGGAAAAATTACCCCCTCCCCCTCCTCCAACGACATCAAAATAGCTATTTTCGTAACTAGGAATAGATAAAATGCTTAAAATTAAAACACAACAAAATTAAAAACGGGTACAAATACCTAATTAAAACATACAAGTAATTCTTTTTATTGTTATTTGTTTTATCAAAGTATTAATTATAATTGTCTTAACCATAAGTAAAATTAGCAAATAAAAAAATTTAAGGGAAAAACCTGAAAAAGTAAAATTTTGAAAAAATCAAGATTGAAGGAAAAGATAATTATATTTTGACCACACCCTCTCTAGAAACCCATCTTCTACAACCCCTAAAAAACACTAATTGCAATTTCAAAAAATGTTTGAGTAAACAAGATTATCTCCGTTACTTCATTAGTAGCAGCCTAGCCTCTTAGTCTAAGGGGGAGATTCAAAGAAGAGAAAATAGTATAAAAATAAAGTAATTGTTTACTTCAGTAAAACAGAGAGAAAATCCTGGGAAAGCTGGTGAATCCTATCAGTTCAGGCTAAGGTAGTCTAGGCTACCTTTTTACCTGGAGCTAAAAAAAATCTGCTGGGGTTTGTTGTCCCTCGAGTTCGTTAGGATTGCTTTATCTCTTGTATTGATTCAATTTTGGAACAAGCCCTTTTTTTACGGGATTTTATAGTCACAAGCTATTTTTTTCTTTGCCACCGTAGAGTCCTTCCTTTAGCGAATTTAAGTTAGATATTTGCGCTTCTTTAGATATTAAAAAGTTTTGCCGTTCTTGTTCATAAAAATGTGTTTAGGGTTGAAAATTCCATGTACGTTTCAGTGGAGAATAAGGTAAATCACGAAAATTCAATAATTAGGAAAAATTTTAAAAATCAAACGAGAAACTCAAGTACGGGTACCTTGGAACTTTTCCTCACAAATACTCTACACTTGACTTCTCCTCTTCGGACTCACTTTGGTCGTTCTCAGACAGGAAAAGATTAATTTTTATTTACTATGTTTCCCATGATTAATTGTATATCTTGTTTTGCTCGGTATATCGTGTTTTGTTCGCTGTTTTTTTAAGCAAGTTCTTTATTGGCAAAAGTATAAAATATTTATTTTGTGTAAACCGGAGCCATATTTTATGGCTCCGAGCACTAGTAGCACTACTACATCCTTCCTATCATCAGGTTATAAACATGTCAAGTAAAGTTTTTTTGTTCTTGTAGAAGTTAATTGTACATACATAATGTTATTCTTATCTTGTTCAAGTTTATAAAGTTATGAATCCTAAAAAATAAAAAAAATTCTACAGTTAATGTCTGTTGACATTAATCGAGTTAGATCTTAAAATTGAAAAAAAATTACGCATACCCAATAATTTTAAACTCTGTATGAGACAAGTTTTTCCATGCCCACTATTTTCCTTAAAAACGGTGGCGACACTTTTTTGCCTTTATGCTTCCTTTGTGATTAGGACAAAATCAGATTCGTCAAAATTGTTATATAGTTTACCTCAGAAGTTAAATTTATCGTATTTACTACCATATACTCCTCGAATTTTCGCAATAATTCCCAGGTTATAAACAGTTTGAAAAAATTCGTTCGATACGTTAAAAGACATAGGATTTTTCCCATCTAAAGTCTGCCTTTCTTTCTTCTTATAAAACAATCTGAACCCTCTATAGTAACAAGAGTAGAGATGATTTTTATTCAAAGGATCTTCAAAAGAGGATAAAGTATAAGATTTTATTACGTTAGTTACTTTCTTTAGATCAATTTTATTTATCCTGTGTACTGCAACAAAATTTGTACAGGAAATATGAGACGAAACTGAGCACGTTTATTATAATATCTTGAAGGATCGTTAAAGAAAGTTTAAGGAAACAATTTAAAGAGTAACACGAGCGGAAAAATGATAAAAGTAATATTTAAATAGTCTCTTTAAATTTCTACAAAGAAGTGCAGGCATGATCATCTTGCAAAGAACAAAATATCTATCAAATTAAATAAAAAATCGGGTACAGGGTACCTAGCTACATTTTTTCACAATTTCATTACCTCGTTCATGCAGCGCTCGATCTCATATAATTTTATCATTGGGGTCGTGTGTACTGGATACCCTAATTTCTTATTCCGTCTTGCTTCTCTGTTTAGCATCAACACAGCGGTAGTTAAACAAAACACAGATAGCAACATTGAAACTACTCTGAAATTTATACAAGTTCTTGAAACGGACGATTATGATGATATTTTGCTTGCCTTATGGTAAACGCAATGCTTTTTGTTTAAACAAACGGTACTAGGTAATGCAAAATAAAATCTAGAAGAGGTAATCTTATTTTATTATTTATCTACTTAAAACTTGTAACAGAAAAGGGTTATATGTTTACAACCTTATACTAGGAAAAGAAATAAAAAAAGGTTTAGTAGATTAACTCCACTATTACTGCAGGTATACTTAGTGTTAACATTGTCTTTCGTAGAATTTCCTAAAAGGTATTTTTTTTAGGTCTTTACGTTTGAAATGCTGGAAAACTATAGGGCACTTCTGTTTTCAGGCTAGAGTAGGTTAAACTAACCTCACCCAACCTTTCGTTTTATTTACCGCTTCAATAAATACTAAACAGGATGTATTTTAAAGAAAAGCTAAAAGATACAGCATGATTTAGTTTAAAAGGTTAGTTATAATTTTCCCATTTCCTTTGAAGATATATTAACGACTTGATTTAGCGATGAAGATCAAATAACTTTTCCTTTTTAAATGGTAACGAGATAAAAGTACTTTAGCTGGATACAAGGGAATTTTTTCGATAAATTCCTGTTAATTTATAACACTTTTGTCTTTTGAATCTTATTCCAAGAAATCAACTAAAAGAATGTAAAAATCAATCTCTACGTCAAATCAAGGCAATCTATCTCGGCGTCAAATCAAGGAAATCTATCTCTGCGTCAAACCAAGTAAATCTATCTCTGCGCCCAATCAAGTAAATCTATCTCTGCGTCAAACCAAAGAAATCTATCTCGTCATCAAATCAAGGAAATATATCTCTGCATCCAATCAAGGTTTAATGTTATAGTTTTGGTGACTAATCTAAAAATTGCAGTTAAAAATCCACGCTTAAAACCCCGACGTTTGACTACATTGCAAAGAATAATCTTGGCTGGTTTATTTTGTGTTTGAACTCTACCTTTGTAACATCTCGAGTCGGCTTTCCACGACAGCTCTCTGACCCTTGTCAAGCTTTGGGCAAATGTTCTTTCCTCTCCAGTATTTCCTTATTTTCTTCTTTATAAGGAACAAATTTTGTTTTACTAACTTTTTCCTCATTTTATTTATTTAGGAATTATATTGATATTATTTCCCCATTATCACAGCTATAATTCATAACACAAAAATGGTCTCTATATAATAAATACTAAAACTGACTGTTATATTTTAGAATTCAGCCTGATATGGGTTTCATTTCATTGACAAAGGAAATCGTAATTAAGTCCTGTAGTGTCAAGTGTCTAAAACAAAACCTGCTTCAGATTTGCATTTAAAGTCGACAGTAGTAATGTTCTGTAATGGAAATCCTCATTGTCACTCTATCTGTCTCTGACTCTAATAAAGACATTCTAATCGACCTAAACTATTTTTGCAAGAAATATATTCAAGACAACCGAATAAATTGTTACTTATGACTCTTCTTGAAATAGTTGTTCCCCGAACTGTAGTAAATCCATTACAGAGGATATCACACCTTCCTAACGTTACCTAATCTACCTTAGAAATAGCAAACCTAAGCTATTTCACTTCGTTAATTAGTTCCCAAACTTTAGATAGTATTCATAATTACACTTGAGAGTTTACTAACCAAAATTAGTTCCAACGACGGGAGCCAGTCTCGGCCTCTCTTCGTCTAATATCACCTCTGTCTGCGTCACATATACTCCGAACACGTCCGCAACGCATGTTATCTTGATCTTACCAAGCATAAATGTGTTAACTTCTAGTTTTAATTTGGACGTTGTTACTGATTTACCTCCCGCTGCTTGTTTTTGACTTACTCCTGAATTAGAAACCTAAAAGAGAAATAAGAATAGAAGTTAATAAACATATAAACAATCTGAAGAAAATAATGGGGTCCATATATTGTTATTGGGAGTCTTAGACAGCCTTAGTTTCAATGCTAGAAATACGATGCTAGACACACTCAGATAGACAACTTTGTGAAAACCACTTAGGAGGTCTTAAAAACCCCTAAAACGGATAATTCAGGTAATATTCCTGTTTAGGATTAATTGGAAAACAATACTTTTCTTATACAGCTACGGGAGAGACTTTTTTATTCTTCTGAATTAATAAAATTTGAATAAAGAAAAATGAGTTGTCGAGTTTCAAGTAATGAAATAAAACAGAGTCTCTCCACTAATGATATATATTTGACATAGCCAGCTTTCAATCTTAACAGATCATCATCAGTGCCTAACCAACGAAGTAAAAAATATATTACAAAAATACTCTAAATAAAAATACTAAAATAAAAAGAAATACAATATAATGAGATGAATAAAAATAAAATAGGGAAACAAAATAAAATAATTTTTTTAGGGAAACAAATTTTATTTTGTTTCCCTATTTTATTTTTATTCGTCTCATTATATTGTATTTCTTTTTATTTTAGTATTTTTATTTTGAGTATTTTTTGTAATATATTTTTTACTTTGTTGATTAGGCACTGATGATGATCTGTTAAGATTGAAAGCTGGCTATGTCAAATATATATCATTAGTGGAGAGACTCTGTTTTATTTCATTAATAAAATTTTCTTTGGCTAAATTTTTATTTTCTCTTAAATCGCACCAACAAGGATGACTTCCTTCTCTAAAGTCAGCTATTTAAACTTAAAAGTTCATCACCAAGTATTTATTTCATTCGCCATCTATTCTATTGTATAGTTCTATTTCACCTCTTAATTCTATTTTATTGAAACTTGCACAGATGCGCAAACTTTAATGGCTACATTCATTAAGTTTATTTAACTTCTTAAAGTCTACACACCTTGTTTCCATTTATGAGCCAGGTTAGATTAGCTGGCGGAGAAGCAGGGGGCGAAGTACAGTTGCCTCTCAGTGTGTCGCCTAAGGAGTATCTTGCTTTTTCTAAAGTCATTATTGGTTCTCCTTCTGCCATATCTGTAACAAAAAGAAGTGAAACAAAATATTAAATTTGTTTCAATACTGTAAGCATTTCTACGGTTTTGTTTCACATCAAGAGAGGTCAGTTCTTGGTTGGGTGACTGCTGTATTTATTGTCGTACAAATACTGCCCGCATAAACAAGGAAAAGAAAAAAACAATACTAAACAACATAACAAGAAGTAATAATCAATTCGGTCAAAAAGATTTCGATTTATTATAACTTAAGTGCTTTGCTTTATGATGGTCAACATTCCATTATAAAATTCAACTATTACAGTTTTAAAATTTTAAAACTTTGCTGACATGTCAAAATAAATGTTCAAGTTTTCTTAGCTTGAAAAAATATTTATTGCTAACCAGCAACAACTTATAAATCAAAAATATATAAACTTAGTTTTTTAGCTAGAGTTTCTTTTAAAATGTATAGCTCAGAGTCTTATTTCAAGCTGTAAAAACGAACCAAATATTTCTTTCTAGGAGCTTTCTACTATTTATTATAACAAAAAAAGCTTTCCAATACTTTACAAATCTTTATTATCAGCTTCTTTTATTGCTCTTAGCACTATGCACATTATTAATAGGCTTGCACTAAGAAAAACTGCTCATAAGTAGTAGAAAGTAAAATGAATTTAAAAGCTATCCTGTTTTAAAGCGATTTAAACACACAATTTATGCGTAAATTGCTAACTCTTAAATAACATCGGGAACTATGCGTAAACAAATTTATTTACGCATAGAAATATTATTTCTAGAGAGGCCCTATTGGTTGAATTTCATAACAACGAAAAAGTAACCTCAACAACTTAGTCTATTAGGACATACAATCGAAACAAGAAAACAACTATGATTATAAATACATAATGGAATAAACAATACAACTTTGTCTATTAATACATACAACTTTGTCTATTAATACATACAATCCAAAAATAAAACTTTGTCTATTAATACATACAATCCAAAAATAATACAACTTTGTCTATTAATACATACAATCCAAAAATAATACAACTTTGTCTATTAATACATACAATTCAAAATAATACAACTTTGTCTATAATACATACAATCCAAAAATAATACAACTTTGTCTATTAATACATACAATCCAAAAATAATACAACTTTGTCTATTAATACATACAATCCAAAAATAATACAACTTTGTCTATTAATACATACAATCCAAAAATAATACAACTTTGTCTATTAATACATACAATCAAAAATAATACAACTTTGTCTATTAATACATACAATTAATAAAATACAATCCAAAAATAATACAACTTGTATATAATACATACAATCCAAAAATAATACAACTTTGTCTATTAATACATACAATCCAAAAATAATACAACTTGTCTATTAATACATACATCCAAAAATAATACAACTTTGTCTATTAATACATACAATCCAAAATAATACAACTTTGTCTATTAATACATACAATCCAAAAATATACAACTATTAATACATACAATCCAAAAATAATACAACTTTGTCTATTAATACATACAATCCAAAAATAATACAACTTTGTCTATTAATACATACAATCCAAAAATAATACAACTCTGTCTATTAATACATACAATCCAAAAATAATACAACTTTGTCTATTAATACATACAATCCAAAAATAATACAACTCTGTCTATTAATACATACAATCCAAAAATAATACAACTATTAATACATACAATCAAAAATAATACAACTTTGTCTATTATACATACAATCCATACAACTCTGTCTATTAATACATACAAAAAAATAATACAACTTTGTCTATTAATACATACAATCCAAAAATAATACAACTTTGTCTATTAATACATACAATCCAAAAATAATACAACTTTGTCTATTGGTAGTACACAAAAAAAGTGTAAAAAGCTGACAACGATAGATTGGTTGTAACCTTAAAACACTCCTTGGGAAGATTTTAAGAGATTTTTCAAGGCTCAGAATGTATTGAGATAGTCCATGCAAATTGAGACTTGGTTAAAAGACAATGGTTTAACTAATTTTAAAATTAATAATCATAGTCTCCCTAGAGAGAGACGAACTACTCCCCACTCCTCTACAACTTCTATCGGAGCACATATTTATACACCCAAAGAGACTAAAACTATGACGTCACCAATTTACCGTTAGGGCACCTAGCTACCCAAGGAATGATAAGAGATGTTGTATCCTCCCACTAATAGTTTTAGTCTCTTCGACACCCACCTAGTGGACATTGGAGAAACTTCACTAGCTACAATAAAAAACTACGAAACTGTCGAAGACGGTAAAAAAACGCAATTCACCTACTTTTCTGAGAATGTAAAGTGCCTACTATACAGCCGCCTGAAAGAAGTTATTTATATTTAGAAGAAAGATGTCCTAAATAAAAATATTTAATAGGTCCTTAATTAAACAGAATTAATGAAAATACTAATTTTGCCAAGCTTTCGATTTAATTATGCATCGAAAGCTTTATGTTTTGAATTATAATTAATTAAATAATTTATGTTAGAAGTCCCAATAACAGTATTATTTAGATAATAAACAAAATAAAAAATTATAAGTACCAAGCGCTTAAGTTTTATGAGCCGCCAAGAAATAACTAGTGGAAATAATATTAAACCCATTCTTCACCCAAAAAAAAAACAATTTAATTGTAAAATTTAGTAAGGGATAAACCCAGAAGAGATTAACAGATAAACACAGAAGCAAAAGATTAACACTAAGATAAACAATTTATTATCTTTGAGTTTATCTGTTGCTTCTGACCAGAGTACACAGTCAAATAAATCATCGAAGACTAATGTTATATTTTCTCCTCTAGGTACAGATTTTTTATCTTTATTTCTTTTTCATATAAATATTTTACAACTGTCCTAATTGCCTTTCATCGCATGTTTCCTGAGGGTCGTTTTCTGAAAAGAACCTTTTTTTCAGGGGATTTTACAGTTTTTGAGAAAGACATTTTTAACCGTTTTTCCCCTTTATAATTTCTTCTAACAAAAGGGTTGCGTAAATTAAATTTTTAAAAAGATTAAGATAAATAGAAGATCAAATGAGTTCAAAAATATTTTTTGTACAATTTACAAAGAAGAGTAGAAAAGAATTAAAACAAATAAAAAGATCCTTTTATTAATTAATATAATAAAGAGGATAACATTAAGCATGAAACTTGCTTATTATTAAAATTATACGCGGTTTAATTAGATTATTTTTCTTTTAATTATAAGAACGTGATTAATTTTTTTCATTACGCTTATTGATCCAAGATGTGATTTTGATTTCACAGATTTAAAGACTTGTTTTAATTTCTTGGTAAGAGCGGTTACTCATTGGTTTTTAAACTCCTTTTGGCTTTTAGCGATTATAATGGGAATGACGAGATAGGGAACTTCACTGATCCCATAGACGTTGCATGAGAAGGAAAATAGAAGCAAATTAACCTAACCATGATGTATAAGATAGAAATACAGGAGGAAACTTACCCTCCCATGGCTATAGCACCTGGGAAATTACCAGGTGCAGGTGAATAGGCTATAGCGCCTTTTCGTCAATTACCATAAATCAGTTAAAAGAAACAAATTTATTACTAAGAAGGGTCAGTGTCGGCTATTTGTTAAACCCGAGGTCTGATCGGTCCTTCAAGAGAGCGCAGTCCAGATAGGAGGATAGGGTAGTCAGTCTTAAGTCTGTTTACAGGACCAGCTGTGTCTCAATAAAGCATAGTCGGGACATTACTGGATCTATATCGACGAGAAGTACAATCGCCCAAAAGATTTAGCAGCTGCAGTGTTCTTGAGTGTGACGGAGACATTGGTTATTGGAGCGGGTGCACGTCGACATGAAGTGCGGCTACCGTTTGGGTGTCACTGTCGTCGAAAGGTCCCGAGCTGTGGGTAAATCGATAGGCAGGGCCACCTACGCGGGGCGGCTCTTCTTGAAGCCATAGGTGGCTTCGTCATCACCTCCAACCAAACACCATCAATGTTGAAGGGTGATTTATTATAGGCCAAATAAATTGTTTGAAATTATTCATTTCCTAGTTAATATCGTTATTGATTATTGGATATGCCCTCTAACACTATACTCAACAAACCATTCTCACTACACTGTGATCATGATGAAGATGCTTCTACATCTGTTAACAATTCAGTTGTAATGATGTCTAGACATAAAGGAATAGACGGACATAAGATAGCAGATGCTTTAGTTAGACAAGGTTCAGGACAAAGACATGAAAGAATTGAAGTTATAGGAATTTCGAAAACTCAAGCCAATATTGCAATCAGAGAATGGTTAGCAACCAATCATCAGCTCCACACTGGAACAATGCTACTGGCTTGAGGCACAGCAAACTCATTTTGAGACGTCCACAAGCCAAGCTGACAGAAAGTCTTCTAAAATTAAACAAGTAGAACCTAGAGGTTAGAGCTGGCTTGATAACTGGTCACTGACCTACGCAAACATATGAACAACATAGGCAAATACTTAGAAAAGCCTGTCTTCAGGCTTTGTAGGATATTCTTCAAATCAGCAAGACATATCATATTTCTATGTGAAGCCCTTGCATGAAAGATGTTTTTTGGGAAAGCTAGCTTTAATAGAGTTGAACACCCTCATAAGGCCAAAATCCCAGAAAAAGAAAAAGATCTCCTGTAAGAGGGTATTTGGTAGATGGTAAATTTGCAGTGCATAGGTTTTATGAAGTTATTATTAAAATCCAAAAATAACCAAAGTATCAGTAAAATGAGGCTAGAACATATAAATAAATAACATTATAAATTTTAGATTTTTATCTCCAGAAAACGAAATAAATGCTCTTTGAAAACATAATATTATTAAAAATTAAATTTCCTTTTATCAATTTTTAAAATAATGGATGTTATGCTTCAATGTAAATCAACTTATTTACATTGTGTACACAGAAAAGTTTACTGTTTACATTTACACTCTAAGTTTTCTCTTAAGAGATATGGGGTGAGAAAGGATTTTCATCTTCCCAACACGCTATAAGCTTTGGAAAAGTTTTATAAGTATTTTATGTAGTTTATACACAACACAGAGGTAAGAGATGCTTATAGTCATTCTACGCCTCTAGAACCCAACTAGTTACAAAGTAAACATGTTTATATACATTCCCTCATATTTAGAAAACACTTTGTTAACGAATTTTTTCATGCGATATTCGCCGATAAGCTACACTAAACCTTTCTCATGAAACATAATAATGAACTCCCAGATCCATCGAATTCTACCGATATATCCTATATTGGTAAATAAGAAAATTGTGGGACTCTTTTATTGTGTAAATTATTCAGAGCAGGATTACTTTGCGACCTTGTCAGTTTTTTTAAGTCGGGTCCAAATTTGAAAAAGCTCAAACTTTATAAGCTGTCGGTTTCATAACAATTTTATTTTAATACTCTTATATCAACTTTCATTTAGTCTAAACTTAGGTGGGAATATTAGTACGCTTATTGTGCTTGGAAAATTTTACTTTCCTTATCTTCAAAGATAACAAAATATTAGAACTAAGCTAAAAATTCAAGCCAATTTTTACTTAGAGAATTCATCTGAGCTAGAGATTTGATAGCCTCACTAACAACTCAAGGCTGAACCTGAAATTTTGGGTACAGTCCTATTACAATTAAAAAATATTTATTTCTCCTCCCTGTCCATGTAAGTAATATTTTAAACTCTATACATCGTCTTCTATCAAACTCAGAACAACCTGAATTAAAAAGTTTTAAATAGGTAGTAAAAAGTTTATTAATGTATAAAAAAAGGAATACACACGCACAAGAACGTATGTATTTGTTTATAATCGAACTTTATCGCGTATTATTCAAGTACAATATAAAAGAAACAAAACAGAATTCAAAAAAGTTTAACTCCTCAGCAATAAATAAACCAAATTTTTACATTCGAAATTGTTTTTTTATATTGTGTGTCATAATTTATCCCAGAATATTATCTTCAACAAGTATAAGCATCCAAATTTCAAAAGAGTAAACTGGACTCTTTGGATACAATAAGCGTAATTTTATGATGGAAATTCGCCAAAAAGGATTTGGGGTCCGCAAGCCGGGCGGATTTCCTATAAAATGCTTTTTTCCCCTACAATCCATTTCTTGCTTAACTTCTCGATCCATACCTTAAGCAGCAGCCATAATCCTTGTAATTCAAATTAGATTTATATAAAGGACAAAACATTGGTTAAAGATGTCCATGGCACACATGTTTAACTATTTTAAACATGTGTGCCACCATAAACAATGCTCATCCTCCTAAAATCAGATCTGGAAATCAATTCGTGCAGTCAATTAATACTCAGTCTATGTTAATATTTTAACGTCAAAGCAAATTCCCTTTGAAAATGGTCAACTTAAGCAAGAATTTAAATGTTCAGCACAAAAGGAAAAACGTTTGAAAGGGTATTTTGGTAATTTACCACGATTTTACCCTGTTCTTCGACATAGAGTAGTCATATGAACTCAAAGCCTTAAAAGCACAAACAAGTTAATGACGTCAAACAACTTAATTTTTCATAGGGTTCTTGTCCTTCTTGAGAATACACCTCATTGGTTAAAGTTCGTAGTTTGTTTAATATATATTTAGCTCTTCAAAGAATATTGTTTAGTTAGGTCTAACTTTAGTCGCCCCTAATTAGTAAACCTGTAACTAATGTTTCTTATCTAATTTTGCCGGTAACCTTGATTGGAAAACCCTCCTGAGTGAAAAATAAGAAAAAAATCATGTCACCTGCCCTTTTTTTATACTCGCATGCGGCGATCTCACATTTTTTGAAATATTTTTTGGGAAAACCAGAATTTTACTATCTTACTAATTACCTTACTACCTTATTTTATTACCTTACTATACCGGGGCCTTACTTCCCCGGACCGGTATCGGCAGGCACCAGCATTATGGATTTCAAGGTAAATCTTAACAACAGTTTTATTAGTTACTACAGTCCTTGTTGCCTGGTACCAGTTCTTGCATCCATCTAAAATTCGAGTAGATTGACCCAAAATTAGTGCAGATAAAAAAATATTTCGTAAACATACCCGTGTCCAACTTCTGGCATAACACCCAACCCGTCAGCGAATTTCTTTAAAGGAAATTCGTTAAGAGAAAATTTGTATGTTCCACATAGGGTTTGTCATTTCGGAGGTTTTATTACATGTTTCCCTTTATATCTTAAGAGAAAGGGGAGGGTGTAGTAAATGTATCTGTATAAATACACATAGGAACGAAATAACCTTCTGCTGTTATTTTTATGAGAAGAAATCCAAGGTTTATTTCACAAGTTTTTTTTGTTGAGGGTTATATTCTAAAGGTTTTAAAACTCCTCACCGGTTGGTTGTGATTGCTAGGATTCTTATTGCTTTCAATGTTTTGTTATTACAATCGTGAAATGATATCTCCTTGAAAAACTCGGAACCCTTTTCTTATTATGAGTACCGCAGTAATAAAATATATATTTGACGCAACAGTAAAATTGTCAAACATTTTGTAGAATTGTTGCTCGTCTTGTAAACTATTTTGAAAGACCGTTAATAAGCTTAACCATTGATACTAAAATATTATCTGAACTATTAATAGAACAAGAAGGTAAAAATAGGAACAGTTTAAAGCATTAGGAATCGTTTGATTTTGTCGGTCCATTCCACTCCTACTACAAGTTTCTTTTGAAATCTGTTGACAAAGCATAAGTAACATTTGTTCGACTGATAAAAATCCAACTAGAGAAGTTTATTTAATATGAAACACGATAAATGTGATATGACTTGGTTAACGTTAGATAATTGGAAGTTTAGCTTTAGCCACCAGAAAAGAGATTCTATCAGTACGGTGTCATGCTATTTGTTATAAGAGGAGTAAACAGATTTGGAAAGTCTCGAAGCGTGGTCAAACAGCCTAGAGGATACAACTGAGGATACAACACTTTTGTATCCTATTGTAATATAAATTGTAAATTTTCATTATGTGTAACAAGTTATTCAACAAAATAAAGCCTTTTACGAAGATCGTTACAAATTATTGCAACCTACAAGAGTTTTTGTAAACAATATGTCAAAATATTATTAAAACCCAGTTTCATTCAATTCAATTTACATGAGTAAATTTTTTCGAATGCAATTATTTTTAACACTTTAACGAGACTGTCAACAGAGATTTTGATGCAAGGAGTTGATACAATTTATTTCTTTCCACAACGATCAAATTTTAAGAATGTAATTTAAATAAAACTTATTTCATAATATTAAAAATGTAGGTGATTTCTTTTCAGGTTTAACCATAAACAAACTGCGTACAATAAAATTTCTTCAAACTCTTAAAAAATAAAACATTTTTTATAATACATTAAAACAAAGTTATGTATTCAACATATTTTACAACTTCTAATTCAAAAAATGTGTAGCTTTATAAAGCATAAAAACTTTTTACGCCCAGGAAAAATTTTGCCTTCAAATATTTTGACATTTTCATAAAATTATGTGAGTGCTTTTTTAAATTATGAAGTTTAAAAAAGAGTTTTAAGTAAAATCATTTCCTATTTTTTATTTGAGAGAATTCTTGTCATTAAATATCTTAATTTCCCTAAATCTTCCTTAATTTTTTTTAACTTATTACATATAAGTAATCTCATTAATACTATCTAATCTGGAAGTAATATCGCATTTATACTATATCTAATTAGAAGTAAATAATCTCTATCTATCATCTAAATCTCATCTATACTATCAAATCTCATTAATACTATCTCTGGAAGTAAATCTCTATCTAATCTGAAGTAAAGCTCATTAATGCTATCTAATCTGGAAGTAATCATAATACTATCTAATCTGGAAGCAAATCCATTAATTGCTATCTTGAAGTAATCTCATTAATACTATCTAATCTGGAAGTAAATCTCATTAATACTATCTAATCTGGAAGTAAATCTCATTAATACTATCTAATCTGGAAGTAAATCTCATTAATATAATCTAATCAGGAAGTAAATCATCATCCGGAGAGAAAATTATCTTCGTTCACAATAACTTCTATTGTGAAAGGGAAACTTTAACTTCTTCCCTAACACCTTTCATATCGAAAGAGAGTAATATAAGCAAGTAAGTCATGCTAGAATTCCTATAAACCTAAGAGGTAACTATAAGAGTTAATTAAGAAAAAAAAGTTCAAACACATAGGAAACTAAAAATACCTAAATCTTCACAAAAAAACTCTTTGTTTATCTTTAATGCAAAAAATAATAAAATTTAGCAAGAATTATCTTCGCTGGTCACTAATATAAAACCCCGCTCAACGCAACGGACGCAACGCGGCGTCAGCCTTAGGGGCTGCTTCACGGCTATATATGAGTTTGTCACACAATTAGTTAATATAATTGGTATACAGCCACGATATAAGCAAATTTTCAAATGTTTTAGTCAAAACACGTAATTTGTATATATATATAATAAATATATATATATATATATATATATATATATATATATATATATATATATATATAATATATATATATATATATCAACCCTATAAATTATTAGGTACACACATATCAATTTTATAATATTATCCTATACAAATTTCATTTTTTTTCAGCAGCTCATAAATCATAATGTTAACAAAATATGTTTACCTGAAGAGAAATAAATCATAATGTTTCAAAAAATTGTCTACAATGTATCAACCTTAAATTTTTATATTTGCATTTCTGAGGCAAAGAAGCATTTTAGCATCACTGCGGCTTTAGTCCAACCCATATTTCTCTTGTTTTATGCATGATACAGTAATTTTAAGTAAGAATCATGTAAACAATATATAAAGTATTTTGCATCAAACTTTCTCAGGTATTACCCTGACATATTTTGCATTCCATATATTTACATAGGCATACAGTTACATTAATAATACCTTCAAACTTCGTATAAAAAGCTTTTAAAAGAGTTTTTGGAGCAAATTTATTTTAGAAGATATTACGAGGTACTCATATTATTTGATAGCTTTTTAATTTAGCATGAATATATTGGGAATTTATTTGGACAATTTAAAACCTTATATATTAAGTAGAACTTTCTACCTTTATACCTACTTCATAAACATATATTACGAACTTCTGAAGTTTTTATATGAAGTGTATTTAAAAATGGACATAAACAAGGTAAATGTTTGTACCAAGTGCCATAATAAACAAAACAAAACAATAGTACTAGTATGGCTTAAAGGTCATGCCGGCATAATACCTAATGAAATAGTCGATAAAAAAGCAAAACAGTGTAGCAAAGATGTTGAGTCAGCAATTTTACACGGCTCCAAGTACAAAACCCCCAGTCAAGACCTTAACATTCAAATTAAAAAGAAATCTTCCTCGAGGTGGCAGACTTGTATGTCACCCAACACGCTGGTAGTTTTACAAGAAAATACAACAAAAATGTAAACAATACACCTGGTTTAAATCACTTCAACTAACAATAGAAACTTTACTACTACAATTACCAGGCTAAGATCTAATCATGGAATCTGCAATATTTAACGAAAATCAATAGAAAATAATCCATTGTGTCAACACTGCAACGAAATAGAAGATCTTGAACATATAATAATGCACTGTACACATTACTCACAGAACAGACTAATATTATTAAAACAATTACACATAACACGCGAGATAACTCAACCTTATAACTACACAACACTACTAGCTTCCAAGTCAAATTTCAGTTTTTATAAACATAGCTTCATATTCCTATGCAAATCTAATATAAAAATATAAACATAACATATTATACATAAACATGGCTGTATGGTTCTAGTCAACCAATGCCAAAAAAAAAGTGCCATAATGGACATTAACAAGGTCGATTTTTGTATCAAGTTTCATATCGATCCGAGAATGCGTTGGAAAGGAATCGCGTCCCATAGGAACGTATAGGAACAAAATCCAAAATCTCGTACAAATATTATATATATATATATAATATATATATATATATATATATATATATATATATATATATATATATATAATATATATATATTCTTGTTCAGTGAGTCCCCCTTTCCAAAAATCACACCCCTACCCCCCTCTATGGCCCCAAACTAATAAGCTCATTTTTCTTTGAATAATTCAAAGAAAATAAATAAAAAATGTATAAGTATTAAATAATTTTTTTCTAAAAATCGTAGTTAGTCAAAATAAAAATTAATTACTAAATTTTAAAATATTTATACGAATATAAAAAATAGACGCGTAACCTGGGTCAAGCTTCTGAATATCACATACCAAAATATCCTTCCTATATGAACTCTAGAATCTTGTACAAATATTTTAACCAGATTTACCTGTAATACTATTAAACTCAAACTTCATTGGCTTCCGCGGTTATTGTCACGAAGATTTAGTTCTTCCGGTGGTGATCGCGTCAATGTAGATGAAGAATCCGACGTTTCGCTTCCACTGTGGGAGGCATCTTCAGGGATGTAGGACATCATGGAGTTCAACAGAGTTCAGCTTTGTAGAGCACTGAGCTTTCTATCCATGATGTCCTACATCCCTGAAGATGCCTCCCACAGTGGAAGCGAAACGTCGGATTCTTCATCTACATTGACGCGGTCACCACCAGAGGACCTAAATCTTCAGTGTTAATTTCATAATAAGCAATCTCGTATGGTGAAACAATGAGAGAAAAAAGAGCGATTAGAAGTGTTTACAAAGCATGATAACATTTGTTTCACTGTTGAAGAGTTTGGTGCAGTAAATAAAATCTCTTGGAATTAACATCAAAGTTTAAGAAAAAAACCCGACAGTTGGGTAGGTTATCTTTGAAGCCAAAAAGTCTCTTTTGTTCTTTAACCTCACAAATTATTCAGAATATTTCGCTTTGTATCTCAGTGTAGTAAGTCTGCCGTCTTTAACTTTCTCTTTTTAGTGACTGAAGACCAAAAATTCATTTGTTCCTCGAGTAGGTAAAATTGCAGTCGTAAACCTTCCTACCTTGTTCTTGTCTTTGAACGTTTTCAGGTAAGATAATATTAAAGAAAGAATACCCATTGTAATAAATATCATTTTTATTAAAAAAAATACTCTTTTAGGAAAAGTAAATGAGTTTTATAAAGGGATGTTCTATATTGTCCTGAATAAAATCTAAAGTAAGAACTATAATAAAATCATTAGCATAAACATATCTAGCTTTAATTAAAAATAATAAAAGTAAAAAGTCTTTCTCCTTTTAATCTAAATCTGAAGGAATTATCAAAAACATAACCGTTAGGGAGCTGAAAAGTAGGTATATATTCTTTATCTTAATAGTAATAGTAAGATATAAATATAATTTAATACTAAAAAAAAAATCATTTCCTAATTGAAAAAATAAAAGCTCAAAGCAGAGAATATATTGATAAAGAAAGATGGTCCGGAGATTCATTGTTTCAGACAAGAAAAGGTTAGTTTCTAAGCCAGTTAACAGGAGCGCTAGCGTGTAATATGGTAGTTTCACTATGCCAACTACGAGAATGCGCCACAGTCGTCTTATTTTTAGCAAACTACTTCTGGTACAAAACTGAATATTAATCTAAATAATTGCATTATATAATAATGGAAAATGTATAGTTCATACTCGTGTCGTTAAAATGGCAATAAAAACAATTTAATTTAGTAGTGCTAACTTAAAAAAGTGGGAAAATGTTATGGTAAGGAGAGTTAGTTTCAGAGCGGCCGCTAGATGCCGGTACCGATCTCACCCTCCACCTTCTGTCTGACTCTCTCGTATACCTTCTGACTTCTATATAACTATTATATTCTTTGGCTCAAAGTTTACTCTTCATTTTACAAAATCTGAAAATGCAAGACGTATTCTGTAGGCTTCAACATGGCAAACTTAAAAAACGTTTCAAATACAAATTAAGGTCGTAATTTTAGGAACATTAGCTTTGTGATTTCACCTTGCTTTTTTGCACGATAAAATTAGAAATGATGAACGTCACAAAGTCAGTAAGATATTATGTCGAATAAAAAACATAATACCAAACCTTGATGATTCAAAAATCTCTTACATACACGCACACACACACAAATATATATATATATAATATATATATATATATATATATATATATATATATATATATACATACATATATTCTTGATCAGTGAGTCCATACCCCTAATCACATAAGTTTTTTAAACGCTAAAACGGGAAAAGAAAGAAGTAACAAACTTGTACTGTTGAGTTAATAGTGATCTAAAAGGAGCAGTTGTCAAATACTTGTAAAGGGCAGTTTTATTAGTAACTCAACTTTAAACATAGTCCTTAAAAATGAATGACAAGAATAATATCTTAAAGAGATTATTTATGAAAATTCCAGTCTACCTGATCTGAGCTAAATCAAATTACTTTAAACCAATTAGATCATTGACCTGACAAAATAAAATGTCAAACAAAATTTTCTCTTGAAAAAAAAATTAGTCTAAGATTTCCTGCCAAGATTTCCGAAATAGCTTAAAAAAGTATTTACTCTGTAGATTGTCTTCATAAATATTAACCAGTTTTTCGACGGGAAGGGGAGGGCGTTTTGTGTCTTTATAGAAAGATTTTAGACCTTGAAGGTGGCCCCGCGGTTTAAAAACAGAGCGAAAAACCTTTTGCATTAAATAGTTAAAGGAACCCAAGGGTCCTTTAAATACAGTTGTATGGGCTCCTTGCCGAGTTTCAAACCCTCATTTTTAGTTCTAAAGACTCAGTTTTTAACTCAGACTTTGCAATTTTATACATTTTTACGGAAAAATCCTATTTTTAACCCAAGACCTACTTTAACTAAAAACTGGGCAAATTTCCAATATTTCTTTAATCCTTAGAAAAATATTTAAAATTTAAAAAAACTTTAATATTCAAAAGAAAAATAAGAACTAACAATTTGAATAAATATTAAACTTAAAATACTTAGAGTAAATTAGTATAATAACTTAAAATAAATTTTAAGGTACTAAATAAGTACGACAGTAATAAGTTTTTAATAACCAAAACTTTTTAAGCACAAAAGAAAATGAAAAGTTTTAAACTAAAAATACATAGAAAGAATATTTAAGCTAGTTTTAACTTTGTTTGAAAATTAAGACTAGAAGTGAAAATAATCCTTTAATTTAATTTTATAGGAATTAGAAATTATTGTTTTCTTAATGCAAAGTAGAATAACTTGAATTAATGATCGTGATCTTTACTTTTCCTTATTTAATAAGAATTTATTCAAGAATTAATAATTAATAATAATAAGAATTATATAATAAAAATGAGAAATGAAAAGTAATTTAATAAGAAAAGTAACGTGATTGCAATTAGAATCCGTCTCCAGAATTTCAACTAAAATTATCAGTCTTAGTCCCAAATATCATACAAACAGACCTTGTCTGTCTGTATGTGTGTTTGTGTGTGTGTTTGTCTATTATCATCCTAGCTCCGAGTGTATTTCTGCTAGAGAGTCAAAATTTAATTAGGTCAAACATGAATTTTTAGGTCTATTTAGTAGATAACTAACTAGTAAAAAGGATTATCTAGCAAGTAGGCCACGTTTTGGCCTAACTTAAATTATAAATAAAACAATAATCCAAAAAAAAAAAAAACACTTCCTCTCCTTCCTTTTTCATGACCCCAACCTCATTTGTTTAATTTTTCTTTTGAAATTCGCTAGAACCTCCTAGCTATCTTTGTTGAAGTGTTTTCCTCACAGTGACAGTTTACCCTTAAGGAAGTGAAAAATAAAATTAATTAAACCAAAACAGTGGTTGGATTAAATGAATATTTGGGATTTTCTTGAGACTTTATGTAGACTAAGATTTTCGCTCAAATAATACCTTCAGTCTATTTTGTACTTTTCCACTTTTATACCGTTGGTATATTAGAAAAGTATTGTGTTTGCAAAAAAAATCCACAATCGGTATATCACCTGATTAATTCGTTACAGGTGTTTTTAAGATCTCCTGAGTGGTTTTCACAAAATTGTTAGTCTATACATGCAAATATTTTAGTTAAAAATTCTCTGTAGTAACTTATTTTCAACTCTAAAACAAAATGTTGTGATGACTAAATTGTTCGCATTTATACAAATTTTTTATGAATGTAGTTATAAAAATATCAATTTACATACAAAATTAATTCAACCAAAACGAAACCTTAAACCTTGAGTGAGTTTAGAATTTTGACTGCCCTTTGATGTCGAGAATATGAGATTCAATTCAACTCTAGTTTTTTTCTCTTGCTTTTGTTGTCAATTGGTTAAACAATTCAAGCTTTTATTTCAATTTTTAAAGTTTTTTAGCACAATTTATGAACAAATTTGTGTAATAAAGAACTTAACTTCAAATAATCCCTATCTTGCCGCCTTCATGGACAAAGCATACCTGTTTTTATTGATTTTTATGACCACAAAAGTCTGAGGTTCGTATCTAAGGTTCCCTTCTCGGTTTTTATAAGATTTGTTTAAAAATACAGCATAATCAACTTTAGGTTATATTGAAACGAGGTTTTTAGACAACAATTGATGAGTCATATTATTTTTATAATCAACTTTAGATTATATTTTAACAAGATTTTTAGACAACAATTGCTGAGTCATTATTTTTTTCAAATCCTGAAAAACAAAACATTTAAACAATCGAGCTCAAATTTGATACAAATTGTACAACTATGAGAAGAGAACTGGTCCACTTATATTAATTCTGATATTTGTTCCTTTTTTTGTAAATAATTTTATCTACATTTCGAAACTTTGACAGCCTAATACTACCATACGCTTTAGATAATCATGACATCCTGGGGACAAAACGAGTCCTGAATTTTGCTCTTTTCCCTACTTTATAAGGAAAAGTACCCAGGCAACCCGTACTCAATGTTTTTCTATTTACACACAGTATAAATAAGAAAAAGTAAAAATCAAGAAACCTAAAACTTTTACGTTTAACTTTATGACAAAGAACCCACAAAGTAATTATTTAAAATAAATAAAACCCTAATCTAAATAACTGCTTAAACTAGTTAAAAGTAAAAATATTTGAGAGAAAAACTATTACAAGAATTTCAGTTCTAGAGCTTGACATAAAAGGTTTTGCTTTGGGACAGATACATTTGTTTTTGTTAAAACTGGATCCTTTGAAAAGGCAAAGGTATTTTACAGTCAACTTATTATACAAGGCTTGAAATGTAACATCCAGTGGCATTTGCCAGAGTTTCTTCAGTGTTAGAAGAAAATTTGCATTTTGGCACGAAAGGACTGTAAACTAACCTTTAGATCTCTCTTCTTCTTAGACCTTCTTAGAAGTGGATATAACTAAGGACAAAAAGGAAAAAGAAAATGTTTTTCTTAAGTGAAATTCACACCTAAGCTATTTTTTTCTCATCTTAACTTTCTTTAGCATTTTTTATCTCATAACTTTTTTATTCTTTCTTTGCTTTACTACAAGTTAGGCTAAAGGTCTTTTATTTATCTCCATAAAAATTACAGTCGTAGTTAAAAAACTATTTAAAAAAAGTTGTAAAAAAGGCATTTAAAATAAGATTTTCTCATATTTCATTGTTGTAAATTATACGCAACATTATTTTTCTTCTACCTTTAACTTTTCCTTTAGGTATACAACAAGAAAAATGTGTTTACACCATACATTCTAAATCAAAATTTTAACTGATTTATCCGTTTTACGTCTTTTTTTCCTCCTGAGTGGATTCTACTAAGTTTTTACTGAGGTGTACGTAAGCGATATATGTGTGTGCTAATTGTATGTAAGCTATATAGGTGTGTGCTAATGTATGTAAGGGATATATGTGTGTGCTAATGTATGCAAGCGATATATGTGTGTGCTAATGTATGTAAGGGATATATGTGTGTGTGAATATATCTTATCATCGAAGCTCCCAATGTGTTGATGCCTTAAGATATAAACTTAAATCATAATTTATTTATGACGTCATATACTGTAAATAATAACTCAACAAAAATGAATCGCTAATAATTAATTAATTAACTTAATAGTTAAGCAATCGTTGGAAATTATCAATTAAAAATTTCGTAAGTATCTAGTTTTATATAAGACCAAAAAAATGACCCATGGCTCTTTTCATTATTAGAATTAGTTCGATTTTTCATCACAGACATGTATATAATTTTTAGAAAAATGTAACTGATTTGAAATCAGGTACAAATTTGTCCATGGTTTTAAATTTGATCACTAATGTAAAGCAGTATGGAACGAGAGGTCAGTACGTGGGTGGGTGACCACTCGTAACACTGAGTCCCAGCAAAATGTAAACATGAAATCAGTTTTATTTTAGACATTCATATATTATTTACATACATACATGTATATATGTACACATGTATATATGTATACATGTATATGTGTGTGTTTAACACATACACACACTTATATAGACAAAAAACTTAGTGAAAACTAGTCAGGAGGCTTTAAGGACATCCGAGACGGATAGCTACGGTTTTGAATATTTAGTGTGAACTCCATACTTTTCCTATAAACCCACGGTATAAGTGAGAAAAAGAAAAATATTGAAGAAAGGATAATCATCGCATGCTATATGATGCGCATTGCTGCAAAAAGCCATTTATAATATAAATTCTTTATTTAACTGACAGAATTTTATCCTTAAAATATTACATTTAAAAATACAATGACGTTTAAATCTTATTTAAACTCAGAGTTAAAAACTTCAAATGGAAATGGATATTAAAATAAGACAATTACATGAGCATTATAATTTTCATGTATAATAAACAGAAGAAACTTTTTTCATAATAATAAAACATAAACCCCGCATAAAAAGAAATAATAATCCTATGTAGGTTAACTAGTCTGAAACATATCACAGGATAATATAAAAATACAATAAAAGAAGACAAATAAATAAAAAAATATATAAGAGCAACCAAATAAATGTATTTTATTTTCAAAAGTTAGGTATAAAATTTTAAAACTCAAATGTAAGGTTATTCAGAACTCATTTGTAACAAAACTCGCTTTGCTCGTCGACTGAATTTCATAGCGGTCAAAAGCTTAAATTTATAAGGGTTAAGTAAGTTAAGTTAAGTTATTGCCAGTACCAAGATGAAATTCAGTATATTTTTGACACATACAGAGGTATTTCTATTAAAGACCGTGGGTATAAACCAGAGCTTAGACCACTCAGGTAGGAGTGGTATCCGGTTATTATATCCAAAGTAATGAGGATATAATAACCAATAGTCAATTTGACTTTTAGAAATTAGTCCGAAGGAATGAGGATATAATAACCAATAGTCAATTTGACTTTTAGAAATTAGTCCGAAGGAATGAGGATATAATAACCAATAGTCAATTTGACTTTTAGAAATTAGTCCAAAGGAATGAGGATATAATAACCAATAGTCAATTTGACTTTTAGTCCGAAGAATGAGATATAATAACCAATAGTCAATTTGACTTTTAGAAATTAGTCCGAAGGAATGAGGATATAATAACCAATAGTCAATGTGACTTTTAGAAATTAGTCCGAAGGAATGAGGATATATAACCAATAGTCAATTTGACTTTAGAAATTAGTCCAAAGGAATAAGGCGCGGTCGAATATCCACAGCCTTCTAATACGTTGGATCACCAACAAACTTTTTTTATAACTTTTTTTTTCTAAATTTCCAGTAATTAGCCGGATTTGTGATAAATGAAGCCTATTTCCGTAATCTGCACGCTCTTTTGGTTAATCTCTAAGAGTATTGACATTCATTCAACGATATATTTTTAACCTAACTTGGTACATACATAACTACTGTTAGACGTCAATATTTTGTGTTATATTTTGACATGTCATATTTGTTAACATTGACGTCTAACAGTAGTTATGTATGTACCAAGTTAGATTAAAAATAAATCGTTGAGTGAATGTAAATACTCTTTTAGATTAACCAAAAGAGCGTGCAGATTACGGAAATAGGCTTCATTCATCACAAATCCGGCTAATTACTGAAAATTTTGAAAAAAAAGGTATACAAAAAGTTTGTTGGTGATCCAACGTTCTAAAAGGCCGTGGATATTCGACCGCGCCTTATGATGAAATAAGTACCAATAGTCAATTTGACTTTTAGAAATTAGTCCGAAGGAATGAGGATATAATAACCAATAGTCAATTTGACTTTTAGAAATTAGTCCGAAGAATGAGGATATAATAACCATAGTCAATTTGACTTTTAGAAATTAGTCCGAAGGAATGAGATATAATAAACCAATAGTCTCCTGTATGCAGCTGAAATATGGGCCTCTCAGTATGTCGAAAGCCTGGAATCAGTGCAATCTCAGTACTTCAAATCTATACTACAACTACCATGGAACACCCCACATCACTATATAAGATTAGAGACTGGCTCCCTTCCAATATACTCAAGAGTTTTCATGAAGATGACCAAATGGTGGCAAAAAGTGTCCAAAATGCCAAATGCTCGTTTACCCAAGGCTTGCTTAGTCCAACTTATAGATCTAGATAGTAAAAAGTCAAACTCACTTCACCTCAATTGGGTCACACAGTGTAAGCATATGCTCAACACCATAGGTTCTCTTGAGGATTTAACATTAGATCACTCGATATTTTCAAATCATTACAATGCCCTAACCACTAAATTCAACAACCACTTGTTTTCTTTGGACGTTGAAAAAATCCTCAACAGTGGCTATTCTCAATCATTCCGATTATACACATCTTTTCACCCACATGGTGAGCCATATCTAAAAATAAGGGCTCCTATAGCTAAAACTCGGCTAATATCACAATTGAGACTTTCTAGTGACTCTCTCACCAGACTCATAGTCAAAGGTAAAAAATTTGTTCTATCAATTGATAATGTATGCCCTCTCTGTCAAAAAGAACCAGACTCAGTATGGCACTTATTAATTTCTTGTCCAAAGCTATCTCAAGTAAGAAATAAATACCTGGGAGGGCTTGCATTAGCAAATTTGGACACTTGTTTTTCTATTAAAAACATAGCCCACCTAAATTCTCTGTACTACTTTTTAATCTCAGCTCTCAACCAACGTAGCTCTACTGAATTGTGATGGTTACCAGTACCATTTGCCTAAAAGTATGGCCCATCAATTTAAAATAACAACTAGTTAATCCTCCAACTAATCCACAATCTATCCAATATGGTCTATTGGACCAAAAATTTACAATTCTTAATCCACCTAGACGTTACCATTTGACTTGTTCTATAACGGCTTGAACAGATATTATTATTTTGTCTTAAGGTTTATCTAATCAAATTAATCATTGAACCAGATCAGACTTACTGATAGTTGATTTGGGTCGTTTTTTGACTGGGTTTGTGGGGCATGGGTTCTTGGATTTGAATAATACTAGTCTTTACTGAGGGATTGTGCCTATGGTTGTCGCGGTGGTTGACTGGTTGGGATGTTTATTGTACCAAGACATATTAAAGGTCGGCTGCTGGTTATAACTATTAATTTGATTAATTAAATAAAGTAGTCAAATAAAATTAATTTATAATTATATAATTAATAAGTTTAAACATTTCTTTTGAGGAGGACACTAAATTTTACTTAAATTTGTACTTATGTATTTTTATCTCTATATGTTTAGCCTATTTACCCTACGATTCCAAAAGAAGTAACTCATTCTGTTTTATTTTTTGCTCACAGCTCTGTTTTTTGTTATTTAGATATGTAACCCCTTTGAAAAAGATTATTGTATCTTATATCAAATATATATTATTATTATTAATAACCAATAGTCAATTTGACTTTAGAAATTAGTCCGAAGGAATGAGGATATATAACCAATAGTCAATTGACTTTTAGAATTAGTCCAAGGAATGAGGATATAATAAACCAATAGTCAATTTGACTTTTAGAAATTAGTCCGAAGGAATGAAGATACGCGTAGTGAATTTGATGTCGTGAGGAAAAGTTCAAAGGTACCCTGTACCCAATTTTTAAGCTATTCATTGTCAAAACGTCTCCTTTTGGACCAAATCTCTTAAATATTATAATTAATATAAAACCAATTAATTTTATGAAAATAATAGGCTGTCTAGTGTTTTAATGTAACATTTAACTCTCGCAATAGCTTAACACATTATACATTTATTCTTCTTTAAGTTTGCTTTTACGTACTACCGCTTATCCTTAGCCTTAGCGTTCACTAATCCGAATTTGCATTAGTGATTAGTCTCTCAGAAAGCTTAACAAATATTTTAAGATTTTTAATGAATTAAGAGAGGGATTCATTCGACTAAATGCACGTTATTTTATCTTTAGTCTTGATATTAATTCAATTTAGAAATCTAAATCTTAAACATCTTATTTTTTAACAATAAATTTTTAAAACCCATCTTAATAATTTCTCTTGATGCAAAAGAAATTTAGCTGTACAAGAGGAGCATTATAAATTAAACTGAAGTGAAGTAAAAGTTAACGTTTTCCCAGAAAAGTATTAAGCCTTCTCATTTTGTTAAAAACTAAGTTTTATTTCTGACTTTTCTTTTAAGCCGCGCTTAATATTTTTTTAGCAATAATTTTGAAGAAATTAAAAAGTTTAAGTTCAAATATTCCTTAGAAAGACATAAATGTTGGGACTTACTCTTAAAATTGAAGGACTAAGTTTTTGACGTGTGACATGATTTTTCTTTAAGTTTATGCACAATTTTGAAAGAAATCTATTGTTTTGTTAAAGAAATGAAGATGTAATCCTCTATATGTTTAAATTATTTGATTATTATTGTTTAATTATTATTATTGCTTAATTGTTTTACCTGATTATAATAAGCTTCGCTTAGCGATGTATAATTGTTAAATAAACTAACAATTTGTAAATTGGAGTGTAGTCTTTATTAATCCTAACTATCTTATCTTGGTCATAACTCCTAGAAATTTAATATTTTATTATTCATTATGTTTATATTTTCTTGACGCTAGACTTAAATTGCTTATTTTTTTCCGTCCTTCGTTGCTTTAAAGGGTTCCGTGAATACCATAATATAACGTCATAATAAATAGACATTAAAGATTTATTCATCTAGTTAAAATATCATTCGATTCAGTTAAATAGCAAAGCTTTGAACAATACTCTCAAACTTATGATTTTATTTTTAAATTTTTAACAAGTCGTATTCTAAGCATTGGATTAAACCTAAATTAAAGCTGATAATTGGAACTTGGCACATATGTTGATCTTATATATGAACGCATGTGTGGTAAATGTTTTATAAATCTTCGATTTTTTTTTGTAATGACAGTTAATGACATACATTTTCGAATTATTTTCCGTCAATGATAGTTAATGCCATATTCTTTTCGATTTTTTTTCTATCAATGAAGGTTAATTACACAAATTTTCGCATTTTTTCCTGTCAATGACAGTCATAGACAGTTAATGACGTAGTATAAAAAATATTTTCTCGATAACACAATTAGGCCCAAGTATTAAATTTGTAACAAGTTTCTACTTCCTAAAATATACATATACACACTGGGAGCTAGAGTGCGATACCACTCACACACACACACACACACACACACACACACACACGCACACAAGCAGATAAATACTCATAGAGTAAGATAGATTTTATGTAAGATAAATATTGTATTTAACTCAAGGTATAAAATATTAATAATATCTTTCACTTAATATTAAAGTGACTTATGTCACTCATTATAAACTCCAACATCCCAACTTAATGAGTGATCTCTGTCAAGCCTAACTTCTGAGCAGCTGTTTTGACTTTATCCTGCGGCAGTGCTTTAGTGAGCCAGTCTGCTAACATTTCCTTAGTTGAGATGCTCTTGACTTCAATATCTCCTAAGCTAAATCGTTCCCTTACGAAGTGGTGCTTTATCGAGATATGCTTGCTCCTAGGTTCGTAGCCAAATTGTTTTGTTAGGTCTACAGCTCCTTTATTGTCGCAGTGGAAGCGTGCTGGGCATAACCTCATAGAGTTAGATAGATTTTATGTAAGATAAATTATATTGTATTTAACACAAGATATAAAATATTAATAATATCTGTCACTCATTATAAACTCCAACAAATAAAGACTGATAAATTTGTAAAAACTAATCCGGAGATCTTAAAATGGATATAATTGAGGTGAAATTTTAATGTCGGATTTCACCTGTAGTGTGCAAAAACAATACTTTCCCCATGTACATACGGTATAAATGGAGAAAAAGTAAAATACTTAAGATTTTAATTAATTTAAAATAAGATTCTTGTAACAAAGCATTTATAAATTTCAGAGAGTTATCTAAGGTTTCAGATTTAGTGTTTTGATCAAAGTGATGTAGAGTGCTGAGAAGTATTAAGTAAATTGTAAAGTTAAGACAATACAGTCTCGGAGTTTAGTTTCAAGAGGAATCTCTGAGGTTAAATATTTTTCATCTAAGTAATAAAACCATCCTCCCGACAAGATAAAGAAGGGATGGTTCTCATTCACTGTGATCTGTAGAATGTCATCGAACTCCTTGAAGGTGTTTTTTTTGCCGATCACTATTGAACTAAAAGTTTTTCACTGGGTTTAAGTTTTTTTTTCAGATTAGTTCTTTAAGTTATTACGTGTTGTAACATCTATCCATGTGTCGAATAACCTTAAAATTTATAGTAGTTTATAAATTTGAAAGTTAATATTTTCAAAAAAGCAACCATTTTCGAAATGAAATTTGGTCGATCCATTTTTCTCTAAGGCAAGTACACTTGTGTCATATTTCCTCTCGGTTGTTTAAATTTTCCATTATGGCAAGTCCATAATGGACAAACTTAGAAGTCATTTAATAAAAATTAAACTGATTATAATAATGTACCGTATCTTTTACATTTGTTGGTGTTACATATGTGTTAAATCCTAATCTAATTGACAAACTTTTTCGCGTTATTAGAATGTTAACTTTTCGCTAAGTCAGTATTGCTGTTACTCAATGACGCAATAGAAAAATTTTGAAGAGCACAAATACTCCCAAAGATGGATTTTGGTGTCAACTTTTAAATTCCTAGCATAAATACACAGGAAACTATGATGATAACAAACACACACACTGTAGACAACTAACTTTGTGAAAATAATTAGGAAGGGCTTAAAACCCTGAAACGGACAATAGGTGAAATTTGGGTTCCCGAGTTTTAGTAGTATAAATGAGGAAAAGGAAAAAGATATTATCATTCTTCAAGAACTATTTAAGAACATTTAAATATTTAAGTTTCAAAAGATTCTTTTTGTTTCATATTTATTCAAATGTGCCATGTATTTGATTTATACAAACGCAAATTTCCTTTCTTTTAACATTTATATTTAATATGTTATTCATTTCTTTTTTAAGAAAGTTTTATAAGAGATAATACCTATCTTACTTTTTCGCAAAAAAATTCTTGACATAAGTGTATTCAGGAATTTTCTTACGTATTTTCATCTTATCAAATAACAAAAGCTAATAAAGCTGAAAAACACTCACTCAGGTAGCTATAATATGATGCCAGTGTGTGTAAGGTAATATCTTCCTCAAAATACTTTTATAATAAATTTGCCAAACTTTACCGCTTCTTCTTTAAAACGAAGAGGCGGATTTGATGTTCTAAAAATATTTAAAACATTAAATATTCTGTAGAGATGCCGTTTTGAAGTTATTTAACAACATTAGCCCAAAGAGAAATCCCCACTAATTTTCTTTTCACTAATTCCTCTTTTTAACAATGATAAATTAAAAGTTCTGCTATGGGACATGATTGTGACAAAACTCTAACACAAGTTTATATCAAATACCAGTCGGAACTGATCAGATGTTTTATTTATTTAATTGGATGACCCTAAGCTTGTCGGCTTATTTTGCGGAGCAAGTATACAAAATGTCTATAGCCTCTACGACATCTTTTATTATAATTATGTTAACGTAAGTCTCGAAATCTCAGTCTAAACCATGATGTGAGAAATTTATAAAGTGATTTATTTTATAAAAGCAATCAAACGCATTTTTCGTATTGATTATTGTTCTATCTGACTTTCTTTGAGTGGCGGGTGACGTCATTGCAGGGGTCGGTATAGAAGGATAACATTAAAAATTCTCTATTTATTTTTGCAAAGACGTCCATTGCGGTCGTCAATAAATACCTCCAATTAAAAATCACCTTATAAAGTCTATCAGCTTGTATAAAAACAACTAATGTTATTACCACATTGAAGTTTGTAAACTGTATCTATAATACGACACAAAGCTCAAATCAGTTGACAGCGTGGGAAAATAATAAGAGGGAACCAATGAGGTTAGTTCTGGATGTTAAACCACGCCCTCAATTCCTAATCAGGCCAACCTTATTGGTTCCTCAACACTATTTTCCCGCGCTGTCAACTGACTTTAGCCGTGTGTCGTACTATAGTAATGCAAACTTTACTCATTATCAAGAAAATAAATTTTAATCATTAGATTTATTGATAGTGGCGCAAAAATATTCTAGAAAGCCACAATCAAAACTATCACGACTGTTTTTCAAAAGAGCAACATTTCCTATCTATTGTAAGAGTTTATGACAAAATACCAATCATGCAACTATTTAACTATATCGCTGAAGTATTAAACAAAATATTGAAGGATTTCAAATATTTCATTGCTATATCACTCATCTATAGCAAGCTAATTACTTATGGCTTCGCTCATCCTCACAACTTCGGACTCGCTTTGCTCGTCCTCAGAATATAAAATCACCACTACTGTAGTACGTCTACAAACTCGCTTCGCTCGTCCACGTACAAACAATTTTTTATTCACAACGGACGATAAAAGAAAAACAGACAGTCAAGTTTTGTAAATACTTTTCAGAAGATTTTAAAACACCTAAAAAAATACTCCTGGTGAAATCTCGGTTTAGGAATTCCCGCAAACACAATACTTCTCATTTAAACCAACTGTATAAATGAACCATGCTTGAGGATGATGCATAAAGCAATAGAAATCATGCATCTACGAGCACCTAGTCATAAAGAAATCTTAACAACTTTTGCTGAATCCCCCACTGTACACACCGAGCGTTAAATTGTTGGATTCAGTAGTTCAAACAAAACTCAAAAATGTTTGCCGCTGTTTAAATCCTATTAAAATTTTACTCGTATCATATAAAAGACATTCCTTGCAAAATATACTCGAATAAACACAAAATTAAAATGAAAATAACAAGATTAAATTACTTTTCAGACACTCATATAACACCTTAACTAACTTTTAACAAATAAAAGAAAGTAAATTAAGAAACAAGAAAAAAAAAGGCTGAATAAATAAGAAAACTAACAAAATAACAAAAATAAGATAGTAAAAAGTGTGCTTAAAGGGTTTCTACAAGAATTACTTTATCATTAGGCGCCTGAATAAATCTTAAATTACAAGAGGTAAACGTCTACAAACGCAAGACGTATGTATCTTAAGAATTGAGAAAAAAGTTTATCTTTTCATTTTGAATTAAATAATTCTTGAGGAAAGTTTCATTGTTTTTATTCAAATTCTTTAAAACACGACAAAATTATACTCAAGCGGGGTGGAAAGAAAAGTTAATCACATTTTAGTGAGTTCATCTTATTTGAAAGAGAATTAATGTGAATATATTATATATATATATATATATATATTATATATATATATATATATATTATATATATAGATTGATGAAAACTGCAGTCCTAAAATAAATATTTATTTATATAATAATTACGACTTTTTGCAGAGCGAAGCTCAGCATCTTCAGGTATTTGTATTAAATGCACTAATAAAACTAAATATTTTATAAATCTGATATATTATTATAATAAATAGAGGAAATATATAGCTAAACATGAAACTAAGATTCTCCCAACACAATTCAAGCAGCTTAGAAAAACTATTAACACACAACGACACGTTTTAGTCTAAAACATCTCGGTATTGTAAAAATTGACTTTATTCCCGTCACTATGGCCTCCATTTTTGTCAGAATCAAACTAAATTTGATATACGCCGTGTTAAAACGAGAAGACGGCGTGCAATGAGGAGTGAAGAGGAGTGAGTTTCTAATGAGCATGGAAAAGCTTGCCTTTCTCACAGCATACTTTTTTTAGTATGTGCAAAGGATGGCAAGGCAACATGGCCTGTAAGGCAAATTGTGACAAAACAAATTGGAAGGCACGGCTTTGCGGCTAGTGCGTAAACATTTTCAACCTAACAAACTCTTGTCTTCCGGTGGTGACAGCGTCAATGTCGATTAAGAATCCGACTCTGTGGGAGGTATCTTCAGGGATGTAGGATATCCCTGAAGATGTAGGACCTGAAGATGCGAAACGTCGGTTACTTCATCTACATTGACGTGGTCACCACCAGACTTGAACTTCATAACAAAAACCGCGAAAGACTAAGCAGTTTATTAAATTTCAGAAGATTATTAGGTAGGGAAAATAAGAGGCTGAGTGGAAGCTTATAATTAGTAATTAAGTACACTGCATCAACACAATTGTAAGGACAATAAAGGTGTATTCAGAATACTGCGGTAGCGATGCCTCTGGCCATTGCGTGCGTTACAATCATTTTCCGCATTGCAATGACCGCTACGGTCATTGCGATGCGGAAAATGATGGTTCCACAATTGCAACGCTACAGCCGCAAAAGCCGCTAACCCAACGAACTCTCATCCCGAATTTGGAAACATTTTAATTTTTTCATTATATCAAATATTTTATTTATTAATCATGTCTGATGATAATGGGAACTTTCACACTAAATGATAGTTCTTCTTCTTGTTTAAATTATTTTTCTTATTTAAAATTTCATATGGTCTACGTCAAAAATATTTGTTAACTGATCAACCCGATAATTACGGCAAAGTATTATCTTGTTCAGTTTATTATAATAAATAAATACATAAAAAAAATTATTTATTTTTTCTTTTTTACAACACAACATAGGTTTAAAATGTAATGTAGTTAATAGTCTTGTTTTTTTAAAAAAACATATTAAGTCCGGGATCTACTTGTTAAATACTATTTAGGCAGTAAAACCAAGAGAATAGAAATAACGTATAACATTTCAGATCAATTACATTAAGATAAAATGAACGGATCAAGATAATAAAACAATACCCTTCAAATTGGCGAACACCGAGAATATTAAGAAATAAATTTGATTTAAGAATAGAAACATAAAAAAAAACTTTGAACTAATAAAAACTAAAAGGAAAAACTAAACACTTATAAAAGACACAGCACAAACAAAAGTAATAAAATAACCATATTTTGTTTTAATAACAAAATAATATTCATTTTTTTTATAAAAAACAAAACTCATTTATTAAAATCAAAATAAAATAATAAAGCATAAAACGACTTAAAGCATAACATGAATCAAAATCCAAAAAAAAACAAAAGTCTTTAAATCGGAAGAGAGGGTAAGAAAAATTCCAAAACTTTGAGATCGGAACTGTTTCTTCTGCGTCAGGCCTGTAATCAATCAAATGCTTATCACTAGATCATTTATGCAGGATTAGTAGGTTTGCGGAAATTTCCATTTTCCGCAACGCTACCGCAAGTTGTTTAAGAACGTCCCATACGATTACATAGATTGGAATTTGAGCTGTCACCGCACGCAACGGACGGACGCATCGCTACCGCAGTATGGTGAATGCACCTTAATTGAGGATGAGATTAATTAGAAATATGTTTTAGAAAACCACACTTTTAGATCTGGATCCATTGTGTCTTCTGACAAGGATTACATTTTACACTTTCTCTATCCTTAACAACAAACTACGTTTTTGTGCAAGCTTTTGCCTGTGGTTTTTATCCCCACCAAGAGCTAAAAACCACATTATTCTATACCACTGCCGAGTTAAGCAGTTCCTTGTAATCTTAAACATTTGGCGACTAAAGAGGGCAGATGGGAGGGAGCCAGATAGCTTTGAGCTTTTAGACTTAAGGAAATGGAGCACTAATTCGATTTACCAAATTAAAAATTGACCCCTTAGAATAAAAACATAGTGAAAAATGTATCACAAAAAATTCCCTTACAAAGAAACTGCATATGTTTGGTACTAACAGCGCATGCTTACAACAACTACATTTACTACGCATGCCTTAAATTTGGAGGCAAAGTTACCTTCCGACGATAGGTTTGCTATAGTTAGTTATAAACAAATAGTGCAAATTAATATACTTTATTGATCTATTTACCACCCGTGTCTTTAAATTTTAATTAAAAGAATAAAGGTTGGTCGTTTAAATGTTTTATTTGACCTTTAATACATAGTGAACTCGTCTATCCTTGTCATATATTTTTCGTTTCATGCCTTTAGCTATAACCGTACTAGGGAAGGTAAATACTATAAGGTACTAGGCTCCTATTTCTCTCTCATATGACGTCCATGGGGTGAGTTAAATTCCCTTACCGTGTCAACCTCTTTATTCAACATCCTTGGTTAGCTTCTAAGAATGAAATGATGATTATAACAATCCTAGGATAGGATTAAAGAAATGGAAGCGTAGACTTGTGCGGATAAATATTTAGAAATTCGTAATTTTATAGCAAAGGCTGCGTAGGAAAGGAAACGGCAAAAAGGTCCCACTCCTCGTCGACGAGGTCTTTTAGATTTTCAAAATTTAAAGGTAAAAGCTACGCGCAAAAATTTTTGTTGGTATTTGACACACTATTAATATCTAACGTCTTTTATGCAAAAGCATATAGAGATATGTCCCTGTAGCATGACACACGGTTAAATTCCGTTGACAGCGTGGGAAACTAGTGTTGAGGAAGCAATGAGGTTGGCCAATGGACTAACCTCATTGGTTGGCTTCCTCGCATTATTTTCCACGTTGTCAGCTGATTTTAACTGTTTGTCAAACCATAGAAAAGGCAAACCTTATTTTAATACATTGAAAGGCTGGAACATCTTGTTGGGGCTCTCGAAGGTTCCATGAAGCCTCCTATACGTGAAACCTCTTCCATGAGTTAATCAAGGTTATAATATTATAATAAATCAATCTTGTGTTTGAATTATAATATTTTTAGTATATAAGTCACTGTAATGTACAATGTGTACAAAGTGTAAACACTTTGTAATGTTCGTTCGATTGTAATAATACTCGAAGATCTTTAGGTTACTTTCATGGCGCCTCAAATTTCAACTAATAGTAGTATATTAGAGATTATTATATTATATATTAGAGATATACAACTCTAGTAGTATATCTCTATGCATGCATACACATTTGTATTCCTTTTTCAGTAAAACTCCTCTGTTTCTAACCACAGCATACAGACAAAAATAAACTTAATCAATCAATTTAGTTGCACTTTGCCGCAGTGCATGTCTACAGTACAACAAAATTAAAAATTTATCCTGAAAAAAAAAAACACTTAAAAATCTTTGATGGGTTTAAACTCCCAAAAATACGTGTTTTCCATCCTCATTTAGTTATAAATTATGTAAGAGCATACTTAAAGATAGGGACAAGAGTGGGGTTATTATGGTAGGTCCCCCCAGAATCACTTAGCTTGAATATTTTCAAGCTTTTCAAGCACTCAAGAGAAAATCTACTCCTCTATCTTAGCTTCCATTTCCCTTAAGAAAACATTACACCTTAATCAACAATATATTCATAAATAACCCCCTCCCCCTTAACCCGTTAAAATGATAATTTATTTCCCCTTTAAATTACCACTGAGAATTTACACTTTAATTTGAATTTTATTTAAATAACATAAATGAATAATCATGTATTTAGTTAATTTTATGTAAAGCAGCACTTAATTTTTAAAAGAGAAATACTTTATTCATAAGTGTTATAAATTTATGTAAATATAAAATATAACTTTTTCTTTACTATTTATCCTGTTTATATGAAATTTACCATCACTCGAAGAAATTTACTAAATAATTTAAAAATACTAGTTTCGTTTTAAAATGAGTATGAGAATTATTTATTCAAATTTTTATTTACTTTCATACCTGCAGTGTTACCTTTTATCTGTCAAAAAGGAAAACTTACGAAATACTGTACATACATTGCAAAAGAGTGAAAAAATGTTCGAACTAGAACTTAACCTTTAATTCAGGTAAAATATACAACGGAATAAAATAAATACGCGTAGCTTCACCGGCACTACCTTTTTTAAAAAAAATGCAAAAAACTTTCCGTGATAAGCTGTAAAACCTCTGGAGGTTACTACAGAGTAAGATAGGTTGCAACTACTCATTCTTCTCTAGTAATAGTATAAGATAAGCAGTGCAATCTCAAGACCGATCAATAGTATAAATAAGCACTGCTACCTCAAGACAGATCAATGGAATAAGATAAGAACTGCAATCTCAAGACCGATCAATAGTATAAATAAGCACTGCTACCTCAAGACAGATCAATGGAATAAGATAAGAACAGCAATCTCAAGACCGATCAATAGTATAAATAAGCACTGCTACCTCAAGACAGATCAATGGAATAAGATAAGAACAGCAATCTCAAGACCGATCAATAGTATAAATAAGCATGCTACTCAACCCGAACAATGGTATAAATAAGAATCAAGACCATCAGCACTGCTATCTCAAGACGATCAATGGTATAAGATAAACACTGCTATCAGAAACGATCAAGAGTATAAGATAAGCACTGCTATCTCAAGACCGATCAATGGTATAAGATAAGATCTTAAGACCGATCAATGATATAAGATAAGCACTGCTATCTCAAGACCGATCAATGGTATAAGTTAAACACTGCTATCTCAAGACCGATCAATGGTATAAGTTAAACACTGCTATCTTTAGAACGATCAAGAGTATAAGATAAGCACTGCTATCTCAAGACCGATGAATGGTATAAGTAAAACTGCTATCTTTAGAACGATCAAGAGTATAAGATAAGCACTGCTATCTCAAGACCGATCAATGGTATAGATAAGCACTGCTATCTCAAGACCAATCAATTGTATAAATAAGCACTGCTATCTCAAGAAATCAGACTGATCAAAGCAGCACTGCTATCAAGACCGATCAATGGTATAAAAAAAATGCTATCTTTAAAACGATCAACAGTATAAGATAAGCATCTCAAGACCGATCAATGGTATAAGTTAAACACTGCTATCTTTAGAACGATCAAGAGTATAAGATAAGCACTGCTATCTCAAGACCGATCAATGGTATAAGTTAAACACTGCTATCTTTAGAACGATCAACAGTATAAGATAAGCACTGCTATCTCCTGAATGATTAATGGTATAAAATAAGCACTGCCATTTTGGTGTACTATACATCTATTTCCTTATCTTCATCTTTATTCTATTTCTTTCCTTCGTCTCGACGCTGACGATAACCATTTTGTGGTTGAAAGCCGGATTTGTTCGTTAAAAGGAATCGGTGGAGAGAATTTTTATAAAATATTAAATTATAAATATGTCTAAGAGTGTTGTCTTTCTTAAATATTAGTTAATTTACTTTATCTTATTTGCATCGAGAAAAAAATTGTTAATAACGAGAGATACTGGCTCTCTTTAATCTCGCGAAGCAAAAGTTTTAGTTTGTATTTAATTTGACACACTCTATTAATAGCTAATGTCTTTTATGCATAAACATATAGAGATATGTCCCTATAGCATGACACACGGTTAAATTCCGTTGACAGCGTGGGAAACTAGTGTTGATCCTTTTAAAGGCTTTGATGGCTAAAAGGATTCGGTGGATAGATTTTTCATAAATTATTAAATGATAAATTGGTCTGAGAGTGTTGTCTTTCTTAAATGTTAGTTAATTTACTTTATCTTATTTACATCGAGAAAAAAAAGTTGTTAATAATGAGAGATACTGGCTCTCTTTAATCTCGCTGCCCTTTGAGAAAAAGAGAGAAGTTGAGTCTGTATAAAGCTCTTGTTGGGAGAAATTATGAATTCTCTGTTCGTAGTCTCTCAAAAAAGATAAAGCCAAGAGATTAAAACACTTTATTAAAAAAAGACTTGGGAACGATGCCTGTGAAGTATTGCATTTTTATTATGTTCTTTTATTTGTTAAAAATAAGGTCTTGGTTAAATTTCATCTCTAAAAATATTTATATAGTAGTATAATTTTCAAATAGCTAATAATAATAAATAATTTTTTTTTTTAAATAGCTAACATCAATTTAATAACTAAACATCAATTTAATAACTATTAAATGCAGTTTTATGTATCCGATTTATGGTCAAACTTTTAAAGTAATATTACTTGTTTATAGATTATAAACTTAAGTTAAATACTATTTTAATGTTTAGAGGATTGCTTCTACATTTTTTTTAGAGTTAACTCTAATAACTTAAAGATTGTCTATAAAATTATCTAACTTACTCGCAATCTGAGCAAAAAAGATCTCCTTTTTCTTAGATCTATCTTTTTGTAGTTTAATGATTCAAAACCTGAGAGTTGCATAGTAGTAGTAATATGGGTAGGGGAGTGGTAGTAACTACCTGGCAAGTAGGGCCACGTTGTTGGGTCCTTTTTATCAGCTCCCTCAGATAGTGTTCTACTCCTTTTAATTTCAATTGTAGGTATATTTCGTCTAATCTAGACAGAAGAGCCGTGAATTTCTATGGTTCCTCTAATTCTTTTTCAAGCAATCATACATATTCACTGACTCTTATAGTCTAGTAAAAACTGGGAACAACATGTGCCCTCACTGTTAAACCAAACCTCCACACACTTTAAACTACAAGGCAGAAACAGTATAGGATTATAATGAATCTACAATGAGGGTCCTAAATTTTGACTATACCTAGTTTCATTTAGAGTTGCGTAACTATTTACATTTATGTTTTCCGGATTTTCGAAGAAAATGCTCAATGACATTTTAAATAGTAGCAAAAACTTTCCTTTAAACGAGCAAAAATGTTTGCTTATTAGCGAATAATCTTATTGCTTAAGGGTTACGATGGAAGTGTTTTTAAACCTACAGGGTAAATATACGAATTTCCTAGCTCTAAAAATTAAATAACTATTGTAATGATATTAATAAAGTTATGACATATTAGAAACATATATGTTCATAAAAAACAACTGCGCGATCATCATGTGCAATGATTTAAACAATCTTGAAAGAAAATATTTTAATCATCTCTAAAGTTTGTATTGTACATTTAATAATGTCGATGTCTCTAATAAGTCAATTACTTAACGCTTAATGATTCCACTAAATTTCAGAAAATCTTTTAAATTGCTTTTATTCTTAAAATCCCATTAAACTATTTCCAGGTGAAATAGTTGGATTTCATTGATTTTTAAAGTGCTTTCTAAAGCTTGGTTTAAACTTTTCTTTAAATGTATTTGCCAATAATGACAAAGTATATACTTGCAACACTGCATGACTTGTATACTATTTTGTTCTTCCGTACGATTAAATTGATGTAAACAAAGAGAACTAAATTTTATTTGAAGATTTATATCTGAAATGTTTCTACTACAAGCTAAAAGTTTATCCATTATTGAGGTTTATTTAAAAGATCTATAGACTTTAAGGTCAAGGTCGATATTGTAATTATGCTAAATATAACCAGAAGCAAAGAAAAGCATTTTAACAAATTTCCATCGATCTTAAATCGATCTTAAAATGGCATTTAAAAAAAGTTAAGTTCGTTGTGCTGGATTTCGTTAGTATAATAAATCGATACAGACCGATTTTAAATCAATTGAGTTTCAAACTAAATCGATTAAAACAAGGTTAAGTTTATTAGTACCCTAAATCGATTGAGACTGGTTTTTATCGATTTTAAGAAAGGGTAAGTTTATTAGTACGGTAAATGAATTGAGACCGGTAACTTAAACATTTTGGCGATTAGAACACTCAAAAGTTTATATGCATACAATTTCATTTTTACAATTTATTTACATGTTCAGTTCATAATTTAAAATAATTACATTTTATTGTTCTAAAACAAACTATTCTGTAAAATGTTTGTACTAAGTAGGAATGTTTATAATAATGAAATTACGAAAAGCAGGCAAGAAAATGTTTCATCTGTATCTGGGTTTTACATTAAAAAATGTAATAAAATATGTGACTTCCTTACCACAGCTGAGCTGTGGGTGCTTTAAATTCTGAAATTTATAAAAATTTACTATTCTAATTAATCTGTTTTTACTTTTAAGATTTAATAAAGGGTAATCTAATCTAATTTAATCTATTTATGTTTTTGTTCTTTATTTTACATTGCTGCCACAAATAATATTTTATTCTAATAAACATAAATTAGATTTTCTTTTAAATGGCCTTAAAGTTTTTATAATAGAAGAAATAATCCTTTTTTCGGTCCTTAAGGACCCTTTATTACATTTAATTTTTAAAAGTTTTTTATAATCCTTTTTAATAATATTCTAATTTTAAAGAGTGGGGGGTAATGATTTGGAACCGGGTTTTCTTAAAATAAAATTCCTATTGTTCTTCGAGAAAAGCCTCTGATTTTTAGATAAAACTTTTTATTCCTTCGTAGTCTGGACATATTTAATACTTTTTTATCTATATATTTTGATCTTAAAAGGTATTTTCCCCGCTGTACTTTTATAGCCAGTTGGGGTTTTACGGCTGGTTTGATTTTTATCACTTTTACAAAGTTACGAAAAAATAAATTGTGTGAAAAAGAAATCACGGTAAATTTTTCCTTTTCTCGTTTCCTTTTAAAAAATATTATTTTGTATGTAAACATTTTATTTTTTTAGTAAAGTAAATGTTTGTCCTTAGCTTAGATTTTTAATATGATGATGTCAGACTTACAATATAATTTGAAACGATTTTTTAATCCATGGTTAATCATTTTCAAATAGTTTAGAAGAAGAATTTATAATATAATGTATTGTCATAAGTAATAAAAATATAGAATAATCATTTCTAACCATTTCAAACAATAGAATAATTAGTAAGGTGTCATAAATAAAATTATTTATTAAACTTTATGAAAATTATTTTTAAAAAGTAATTAAATGAAGCACATGTGTTTTAAAGCTAACGGATAAAAGTTTATCTTTTAAAGTTTCTAAGGTAAGCCACTGAGTTTTGAGAAAAGCTTTTATATTAATCTTAATCCTTTTACACCGAGTTTTCCTAAGGTTTTCATCTGACACAGTTATGTTTATCCTTTAAACTTTTACCAGGACAGTTTTCAGGGTGTAAAAGCTTAAAAACTAAGTAAACAAGTAGTGGGTAAAGTTTTCGAGAACCTGGAAACGATTTTGGTAAAATTAAACTTGTACTTAAATCTCATCTTGTCTAGGGGTTTTATGACAGTAATTTAAGGTTGTAATTATAATGCTAAGGATACAATGATATTAAAGTGATTTAACCATTTATGTATAAAATCTTCTAAGAAATACTCATTGGAATATTATTTCAGGCTATTTAAGGATATGAAAACACAAGGACATCCCACACACCTCTTACTTTTCATTGTGTATTTTTAACAAGTATTACTGAGGAGTTTCAAATTTATTTGGTGAGTAGGAGGGTCAACTCCAACCTAAACTTTTTTCGGATATATTAATTTTTAACTTTACTAACTAAATAACATAAACTGAGTGTTCTGAAAAATAGGTACTCAAAAATTTAAATACAACTGTCTCTCTTTACTAATAAATTCCACTTTTATACGATATTAAAACTTTTAAAGTATTTAACAAACTTTAGATCAAATTTAAATGACCTCTTATGTTACAACAGACTCAGCTTTAGTAAACGGGTCGAGTATTGAACGGAGAAGCCTATACGTATCCTAAGACTCCAACTTAAGGTAGATATATTTATAGATGAATCCATTTACTTTATAGATGAATGGAAATAGTAAACTTCTTTGATGTCACACTATCATCTAACACTCAAAGACATCTTAAATTACAGCTTGGATGCTTCTATAGATTAGATGACTCCTTTGTTTTATATTTGTAAATCACAACATAATAATGGACACAATAAATAAGCACACAAATCTTAGAGGTTACCTAACCTAAAGTAGTGCCACAGTTTAGATGATTCAGCCAAAAATAATTAAAAAGACCAACAGTATAATTTTTTATGAGGACGGGTAAAGCATTGATAGAGAAAGAAAGGTTAAAGATGAGGAAATATAAGCTTAAATTCATAAGAAAATTAGCTGGAATGCAAAATAAAATTTAACAGAAGTGAGCAGTTATGAAAAACAATCAGTTCAATTGTTTCTGCTATTTTTAACAGTGCTGTTTGACAACGAAGCCTAGATTATGAATCAGAACTAAGGGATCAAAACAATTCAAGACACAAATTTTATGAATTTGAATGAGCACTAGTGGAGTTGTTCATAATGAAAGGAACGAAGAAAAGAGTCTCTTCACAAAACTATTAATTTATTCAAAGCGATTTCAACCTACATGAGGCCATCATCAGTGCCTGTACAAAGAAATAGAAACCATAAAAAAATAATCATAAATAGTCAATACTAAAACAATACAATACAATTTATTGTTTTAGTATTAACTATTTATGGTTAATTTTTTATGGTTTCTATTTCTTTGTACAGGCACTGATGATGGCCTCATGTTAGGTTGAAAGCGTTTTGAATAAATTATTGTTTTGTGGAGTGACTCTTTTCTTCGTTCCTTTCAACACAAATTTTAATTGGTAAGACTGTAGTTATTATATTTCAACGAAGACAAGAGATCATACTGCATTAAAATCATAGTCAATTCAGGATAAAACCAAGGAAATAAATACAGCTGATTCAAGAAATATCCATCGTAGGATTACAAAATAATTATCTTAATGAAGGATATGTACATATTATGCAAATAGCTCTGAACATGTAGCTTTTTCAACGAGAGGTTTTAGTAGGCTCAGATTCCGTTGGAGAGCAAAAGCTGGTTTTAATAAATGCATGATTATGACCACAATAATAATTAATGTACTTGCACAATCTAAACAATACTACACAAATGCTTTTTAGCGAATTTCCTTTGGGAATAAAATTCGCTAATAGGATATTTAATAAAATGTATAGTTTTAGTACGCAAATGCTAACGAAAAGTTACAAAAAGCTGTAAACACATTAGAGTGGGGTTAGCTGTGAAAACGTATAGGTTTAGTATGCAAATGCTTACTACTTACTAACGCCAAGGTTAAAGTCAATATTCAAGTACTTACGGACTACATTCATCTGTTGGGTGACTACTTCGGTGTGGAAATCAGGTGCATCTGCCGACACCTCACACCTGTATTTGCCCGTCATGTCCATCTGTATGTCTCTAAGCACAACTCTTCCTGGACCTGATGCATTCACCTGGTAACAGAAAATACAATTCGAGTTATAAATACAATGCGAGACAAAAACACTCCTAGTCTATATAGTAACTTACCCATACATATCCTTTATACGTCTCTTACAAGACCTTTAAAATAAGTTAAACAATACTTAAGTACCTAATAGCTATGGGGTATTCTGTTAGACACTGTATTTTATACATTCATTTATTTTTTTGGACTTGATATTATAAATATATACCTTTATATTTTTTTACCATATGTTATAGCAATAGATTTAAGGAGTAGAATCAGTTTTGCGTTCGAGCCTTAAGCTTGTGCGAAATAAATGGGGGATATATATTGTAAAAATGTATTTAAATATAAATACTCGATTTATTAATAGTGTAATAATTATCTCTAACCCATAAAAAACCTAAGGTTTTAAGGAACTCATTAAATTTTATTTAAAATGATAACACATGTAACGTAATTCTTGATACCGCCTAAAATAAAAATGCCATTTACAATACATTTACCAGTAGATTCCTAATAAAATAGGGAAAGAAAAAGCACACTTCATTCAGCCCAAAAATCTTACAGTAAGGGTTATCTTATGCAAGATCGTGTTTTGGAATAAATGTGTCCCTCTTGATTGTAGAATTTTAACATTTTCCTTTTCAGGAGAATTTACACAAAAGACATTTTCTTATCCATTCTGTCTAACTTTTTTCCTGAGAATTTTCATAAAAAATTATTTAAATTTACTTTTCTATAACGAACTACAATTAAAGTAAAAGACCGCTCTCGAGTATTGGAAATGTAATTAATAATTAACAAATAGTGCAAAGAAATATCAGAAATAAAATTATCATAAAGCAATACAATTATAATTGTAATTAAATATTCTCATAAATACCAAATACCGTAGAGGGAGTATTCTCCTAATTAGCACCAACAATATTAATTTTATTTTTTGAATTCGGAGTAATAACTCCCCTTAATATTCAATTTAATTATTTCCCTCATAACAAATTTAAATGCGCCGTTACGGACATAAATAAAGAAAAACGAAACTTTAACGCTTATAAGTCAGAATAATACTAAACTCGAAACAATATTATTACCTGAGTGTTTAATTAATTACGAATAGTGTATTCAATTTTATTCAATATTTACTAAGGTATTGAAATTAAATACAGTTTTACAGCTTTTTTGTTATATATAGAGCTAAAAACCTAGGCACAGATTAGTTTTAGGCAGAAAATAAAATGCTACTAAAATAAGTTAGAGGAAGCAAAAATATATAAGATCTTATATAAAGGGGATGTCGCGCCACGTCGATACTTCATGCAACAAAATAACCTCGTTGTGGATATAAAAATAAGGAAGATTCCATTGGAAAACAGTTCAAAATTAGTCTGTACATGCTTGGTATAAACTGGGCATGCATGCAATAATTATGTTAACTGCGCAGGTCCTAAATTTAGTGTCAAGCTTACCTTCCGACGAATAGTTTCCTATTGTAGGTTATAAACAAATAGTGAAACGTAATATACTTTATCTTTCTTGTTACTACCTTCATGTCCTAATATTTTTATCGAAAAAAATAGAGGTTGGTTATTAAAATGGTTTATATGCCCTGAAGTGTAAATACATGTCCAAATTTGAACCGATCTCATATTTTTCTATAACATAATCTGTTTTTCGTGCCTTTTGCTATACCCTTACTAAGGAAGGTAACTTCACTCCTAAATTTCTATCTTATAAAACGTTCATAGGGCCAGTAAAAGCCCCTTTATCACGTCATCCGCCCTTTATCAAGTCAAAAAACTTGATACACTATAAATACATAATAAATACACTAATAATTGTTCTTTTTTGCGTTACTGAAGTTTTGCTTAGATTAATGTGAAACGTTAAAAATATATATAAAGTAAAACTAAGTAATTTTATTATATAGACTAAAATTATAACAGTTCATCACACATATAAGCATCGATAAAGAACCAAACAATACAATTGTACAATATGCTACAACATTCCCGCAAACCTTACACCAGTGAATATGTTTTTAATCCTATTGATTTCTTAATTTCACTATCTAAATTCTTGATTTGCATATTTAAATTAACATTCCGACAGAAGTTTAACAAACTTTAAAATTGTACAATTGGGTTAGTAAACAGCCTAGACATTGTCTTTCCGATGAGCGTCTTATGAGGAAAATTAAGATTCTTTAAGAACCTTGCTCTTGGAGGCGGCTTTCTAAGACAGCTGTTTTTATAACATAACTCAGCAGCTAGTTATAGCAAATTTCTAAAGGTAAAGTTAGGTTAGGACAAAGGTTTTTTTTTGTAATAGACGGGAACTCACAAACCAAGATATATATTATATATTATATATATATTATATATATATATATATATATATATATATATATATATATATATCTCAGCATGTATATACGGAAATTGTGTTCCAATACGTGTCTATGGGACTCAATACCTTTCAAACGCCTATTCAAATCTAAATGAAACAGTAAAAAATGGACCTTGTTAATGTTCAGAACCCTATTGCTTTTGAAATACAGACGATGGTACTTGTTTCCTGATAACATGAGCATAAGCTGAAGTAAGTAAACTTTAAATTAAATGTTTAAATATGCTCCTTCTTGTGATTAATATTTAATTAACCTTAATTAAAACACATCATTTATTTTATTTGTTTATACCTTATATTATATTTGTTATCAATAATAATAAATAAAAATAATAAGCAATAATAAGCATACCCCTATGCTTTGTTTTTAAATTATTATACTTTGATTAAACTCACGTCAAACTATAAATATTGCTGATTATATAAAAAAAGAATTGAATTATAAAATAATAAAATATGTCTGATGAAGATAAAATAAAATGATAAAATAATGAGAAATGGAGCGGAAAATGTTTAAAATACGAGGCAGAAAATTACTCGGCGCAGTACAGAATCTCTTGGGTCAAGGATTACCTTAGTAAACGCTGTGTATAATTATATTTTTTTTTTTATATAATGTTGTAGTGTGACGTCACAAAATTTAATAACTTAAAATTCAGTGCTGAAACTAAGCAAAACTAACTAAGTTAAGTGTTACTTAAATCGAAGTTTACAATACTACCATTTTTGTAACACTAGTCAAGACCTTTAAAACTATCATTTATCCAGATTAAACAACTTTTAATTTTTCAAAAATTTGGGTAAAATGGGTGAATTTTGAAAAAAAAAAAATTAATTTTTTTTTATGGAAAAATTGTCTCAGGGGACAATTAAACAATTTTATAAAGGATGCTTTTTTCGAAAAGTCAAAATTAAGCCTACTTTACTCTTCCATTTTTCAAAAATTGCAGTTTTTTTTAGTCTACCGTTAAAAATAAAAAAAAAATTATGATAAATCTTAGTTTCAAAACATGCAAGAGCTTATATCAAGAATTACTTTTTTCGTATTCATTTATACGTACGTCATTTATACGTATAGGCAACTCCATTCAAGTACACACTGTATATTAATATTTAAAAATGTCTTTCATACTTACACTTTGTATATAATCTACAAACACATGATATTCTGACTCTATTACACGTGGTATCTACTCCACACACACACACATGATATTCTGACTCTATTACACGTGATATCCACTCCACACACACATGATATTCTGACTCTATTACACGTGATATCTACTCCACACACACATGATATTCTGACTCTATTACACGTGATATCTAACCTACACACACACACACACACACACACACACACACACACACACACACAATATTCTGACTCGATTACGCATAATATCTACTCAAGCTACACATTCTACTCTACATCTACTCCAGCAACATTTCATTACCTTACTGCAAAGGATTCACTTCGAAACTAATTAATAGAGCCGAATAATAGAAAGGAACATCTAATGAATCTAACTATTATTAATTGTATAATTAATAATATTAGGATTCATTGAATTACTATTTAAATTAATTATTAACTAAGTTAATTTAACTTTAATCAACTAATTAACTTTAAACTTTAATAAAATAAATAATTCATTTAATGCACTGGTCTGTGAGATTGATATAAAATAGATTGGTTATAACTTAGCAGTCATAACTAGTACTGCTGTCCTTGTAGAACTCTATCACACTATTACATATTAAGGACTGACTTAATTACTTATGGACTACGCATACTATATTACTATAACTTAAAGTATCCTGTTTGTATAATTATTTTGGCATCTTAAAACTGCCAAAATTGTCAGCATGGCTATTCATCCCTAGAACATGTGCACACGATTTATAACTATGAAGAGAGAAATTTTGACCACAATTTAAAAAAATTAAAATCGTACAAAGAATTGATTTTATAGCATGGCCCACTCCATTATAAAGTAGTTTATTTTTATATTCGTGGAAATCTGTAATTTACAGATATGTTATTTTAACCAATTTCGTATTTTATTTTTTTTTATTTTTACTTGGTAAAATTAACCCGACAAAATAAATGCTTATGAATAAAAATAATACGAACAATTTATTGTTGGAAAATAATAAGAGTAAATTTATTGGACTGATATTTTATATAATATTATATAAAATTATATACGTATAATTACGATTGAAAAGAATGCAGTCCTATAGTAAACATTAATTTATTTAATAATTATAACTTTTTGCTGAGCGAAGCTCAGCATCTTCAGGTAATTGAATTAAAAGCACTAATAAAACTAAATCAAATCAAATTGGCAATAACTTATGAAATTGAAAATAATTTAGAATATTTGACAGAAATATGTCAGTAAACAATAACAGGTTAGGGAGGTATCACATCTTCAGTTACTAGTTTGTCCCTGTCTCCCTAACCTGTTATTGTTTACTGACATATTTCTGTCAACTATTGACAGAAATCTGTCAGTAAACAATAACAGGTTAGGGAGGTATCTCTTCTTCAGTTACTAGTTTGTCCCTGTCTCCCTAACCTGTTATTGTTTACTGACATATTTCTGTCAACTATTGACAGAAATCTGTCAGTAAACAATAACAGGTTAGGGAGGTATCTCTTCTTCAAGTTACTAGTTTGTCCCTGCCTCCCTAACCTGTTATTATTTACTGTCATATTTCTGTCAACTATGACAGAAAATCTGTCAGTAAACAATAACAGGTTTGGGAGGTATCTCTTCTTTAGTTACTGGTTTGTCCCTGCCTCCCTAACCTGTTATTGTTTACTGACATATTTCTGTCAACTATTGACAGAAATCTGTCAGTAAACAATAACAGGTTAGGGAGGTATCTCTTCTTTAGTTACTGGTTTGTCCCTGTTTCCCTAACCTGTTATTGTTTACTGACATATTTCTGTCAATTATTCTAAATTATTTTCAATTTCAAAAGTTATTAAGTATTTAATTTAGTTTTATTAGTACATTAAATAAAATTACCTAAAGATGCTGAGCTTTGCTCAGCGAAACGATCTAATTATTAAACAAATTAATATTTACTATAGGACTGCAGTGTTTATTAATCATATAATTAATCAAATATCATTTGATACTATCGAGTTTTGCAAAACATTGAAGGTCAGAGTGAGTTCAGGCTCTGTTGGCGCCCTGATGAGTTAGACGTAACGAAACTGAGTTGGACATGTCATTAAGTCGAGCTATTAATGTTAACGAAGGTCGATGGAACAGTTCCCAGATGTAGCATTGCATTTTGCTTGCTACATTTCCTTGGTGTCTCTCGCACAATTATATCGTGTCAATTAATCAAATAATTATCTCAATTTTAAAAAGAACTTTTATTTCCTAGTGGATTAAGGATAGGCTTCATTGAATCATCTTGTATTGCTTAGAACAACAAAGCTCGTTTAAATTTTTTGGACTTATTTGCTTTTTAAATTGGTAAATGACAAACATATTTTAAAATCACGTGACAAAGATAAAAACCTAGGCATCCTTTCTACAATAACCTTGTAATGATAGGACGAGAATTGAAAAGGTTTAAAAACCACACAGACTCACCCCTTTTACTTTCCTCAAACTCGGGAAAGTAAAAAATAAATTTTCCTGAAGAAAAATTATTTCTCTGAGTAACCTTAGGGCACCTTTAGAGACTTTTAATTTAAACAAATTAAATTTTTAATGCTTTTCACGCGATATTTTACTTCGCTAATTATAAGTTAGGCGTTAGAATCCTTTGTATGGTTAATTTTCTTGTTTATTCTATCTCAGCGTTACCATTCTACCGTGATAATTAAATTTTAGATTAAAATATAAAAGCGTCTAATACTTTATATATCGATTGTTTTTTAACATTTCATAGAACCTAAAAAGTTTAAGCACTTATAAAATTTATAGACAGAGATGATGGCTTAGTCAAAATCATCTTCTTGCCAGGGAATAGATTGAGATGTATGGCTTTAGTAGTCCTATTATACCCTGATATTTTAATAAGCCAATAACTGATATCGTGGTGTTTTGACAAGTGATCAAAACACTACTGGAATGTATGATGCCAAATAAGCCAATAACATAATGATGGCATGTATATTGCCGTTGTATATTAACATCGCCAAAAAGTATGAGCGTGTAAAACGTTTTTTCATTCCATGTAAGTAGGTTTTAATATTAAAAGAGAGAAGGTTTCATTATAAGTAAAAACAGTAGATTATGTAACTAGGCTGTATAATGAGATTTTAATGCTTAATTTTAAGTTTATTGACGAGCGAAACATATCAACAATTAATTTCCAAAGCAATTAAATCGCTGCACAACCGTGCTCCCTACATATTCTGGCTAATAAAATAAAAATAACAGTTAGTAATGTAAAATAAATATTTTACATTATTTACTTTACTTACCGATTTGCATAGCGGATATAAAGTAAAACTTTACAGCCGGCAGACGTATTTTATTTCCTTAGCTATAAATTCGTTCTTTAATAACATTCTTAAGGCTATAAAGTAAACCCATTACAGCCGCTCTCAAAAAATAATCGTAATATCTTCGTTAAAGAATGTTAAAATGTTTTATTGTCTAGTCCGTTATATAGAAGATATTTCATGAAATGAATTTATATAGTTATTGATGAAGGATGTAAACTTATTGGATTTCTATTTTTAAAATGTTATATTTATTTTACATACTTATTTATGATTAGATCTTGTATTCGTATTCAGTATTGAATGTATGACTACGTCATATTGTTACAACTCATTATAATAATGTGTTTATTCACGTCATCTGAATAAAGAGACGTTATCATACTCCTGTGATCTTAGAATAATACTATATATAGAGGAGCACAGGACGTAAACACAATGTAATCCACTGATAACACGAAAGCCGGTTGACTGGTGCAACTAAGTAATGCTGCCAACCTGACAACAAAACATTATTTTAATATGTGTTATAAATATCTATTAATGGAAGGAAGATCGTAAGGAACAAAATAATAACTTAAAATACTGCTGAGAATTTAATAAAAACTGGTCTTAGATGGCAAAAGGTGGCGAAATAAAGAATCTACATTTAGTGACGAGGACTACTTTTTATATAATTTTAATAGATACGTTAAACTACAATTTAAAATGCATAAAAATGTTGTAATGCACCGATATTATATTAGTATTTATGAATAATGAATCATTAATTAATAATAGAACATAATAATTCAGCAACCGGAAGTATTCCAACTTTTTTTTAGAAAATTGTATGTTGTAAGGGTGCAGCATTCTTAGTTGCACCAGTGAACAGGCTTTCGTGTTATCAGTAGTGCTCCTATCCTATATAGTATTATTCAAGCCTGTGATATTGTGTTTTATTTTATCTGTTCTAATTATAGTACTGTTTTGAAAATTTGCAAATTAGTTGTTTATTTTCACAAATGTTTTCCAACATAATTTAACTAAGTTTTAAAAGTGTCAAAATATATTAATAAAATATTGACGATTCTACTATAATGTAAAATAATGACGATTCTACTATTATGAAAAAAATTATGACGATTCAACTATTATGTGAAATAATGACGATTTTATTATTTTGTAAAATATCGACGATTTTACTATTAGGTAATATAATGACGATTTTACTATCATGTAAAATTATTGAACGCATTGTAAGTGAATATTTATCTTTACATGAATAAGCCAACATAGAATACATTTTGGCTCTGTAGATCTTTGATAATAGACTGGCCATATCCCGAAGTAGATCTCTAATCCTTTAAAACCCTTCCAAATAATACTGTCAGTCGCCTGAGTAATCAGTGGCCTCTTAGCCACTGTCTCCATTGAAATACTCCATTAAAATGGTCAGGGCCCGGTTTCACAGTACAAAACTTTTTATACTACAAGTAAAAAGCTAAAAAGTTTACTAATAGTTGTGAGATTTGTTTCACTAATGAACAGTGTAGACTAGTACTTATTAGCGATTTTAATACAATTTTATAAAAAAAACACTAGTAGGTTCCAAGTTTTATCTTAAATCTCTTAGGAAACGAGCATTTGTATCAAACTTCAATCAAATTTGAATATCTACCTAACAAATCTTACAACTATTTTATGAAACAACTTGTAACTACAAGTGTCAAATTAAGCGTTTCACGAATATCATTACAATTTATTGTAACCTACAAGAGATTTTGTAAACAATGTGTAAAAATATTATTAAAACCCAGTTTCATTCATATGAGTAAATTATTTCTAAAATACAAGAAATAATATTTTTAAAAAACTTTTTACAAACTCATAAGAACTAGATTACTAATAAAAGTTTGCGATCAAAAACAAAGTTTTAATAAAAAAACGAATTTGTAACTCAGTCTACCGAGGTTCAGACTTGGGTAGAGATTTTACAAGAGAATGTTACAAGTAATTGTTATAGACAAGAAAATGTTGTTTATTAAATATAAAAATACTACAAATGTACAAGTGTATCCTTGGTAACACATGTAAATTTTTTTTTTACATATGTAAAATATGTTTTTTACAATTTCTGTAACTACAAGAATTGTACTTTTGTGAAACAGGCCCCAGGTCATTTACCATAAAAATTACATGCTCATTCCGCCATAGAATCAACTCTCTTATATAAAATTCCACAGCCTCCGACAGCAGGCGAGAATAGGAAGTACTTGGATGCTCCAATTACAGCTCCCAGTTAAAGTTTCTCTAGTGCTGTCGGAAGTTGCAGGAACCACGAACAATTATAAATCTATTTTATCACATCTGTCTATTATATATTTATCTAGTACATTAGCAAAAAGCCTATCTTCTATATATCTATCTAGTATTATTACCATAACTATAAATTTATTTTTCTATTATTATCTCCCAGTTATCTTTTTAGTTTTTATAACCCCCGCCAGAGTGAAATCACTGGATCGTTCCTTTAAAAAGTCTATTCAAGTCACTAAAACTGTATCAACTCTAAAAACTGAAAACATGGTATTACTCAATAAAAAAAAAATGTGTAATAAGGACACAAAGATAATAATAATCTTTGTGTAAATGATAAAACTATAAATTTCTTAATTGTAAACTTAATTATAATTAAAATAAATTTCTAAACTATAAAAAAATATTCTAAAAATAAATAATTCTAGAATAAATATTAGTTAAACTAATCGGGCTTAAAATACTGATAAATGTAAAATAAATTTACATTTTATGAGAATTGTAGAAAATAGATTACTTCATGATTTCATTCGTATATCAATTTATTCCTGCACTCATAAAATTGGTATTTATTTTATTTTTTCAATTCCTAGACAAGCTAGCATTAAATATCTTTAAACTTTAATCTCCACAATAAAATGCAGATGAAACTACAATATTCGAATTTTTCGTTATTTTAAACCGAAAACCAATCAAAGTTAAGCGATCCATGAATAGAATTTTTTTTATTTCATAATTCAACTCTTTTTTACAGTCAATACAGCTCAAATATTCATATTTTTTCGAAATATCTGGGAATAAATTTGTTTTGATTTCAGGAAATGAATTTTTAGCCCTCAATTTCGTGGGAAAGCTTATTTTTTCAATATTACCCTATGTTGTTTTATACCTACATTTAAAGCGGCTGCGAAAGATTATTGACAATGTATTTTCATGCTAATTTTTCATTTTGATTAGATTAAGTATAGAATTCAGTAAAATTTTTGTCTTCCCTTTGGAAATGCAAAAATAAAATTACTCTTTATTTGACGATAACATCCTTTGTATTTTTTACTGTTTTCTTTTAACAAAAAAAAAATTGAGCTAACATTTTCACGTCATATATCGACATTTTTTGTAGTCATCGATTTAGAATAGAATATTTTTTGGCCCCAGAAGTTATTGATTGCGATGTGGAACTGAATGTGAGACTGACAAGGGATATCTACTCAACCTTTTTCGCTTCCAAGCATAACATTAAATCAAATCGTAAATAGCGGTAAGATATCTGCATTTATTTTAGCAGAAGGTTATCAGTTTCTATGAATTAATAGTGCATGCTTATGCTAATATATTTTAAGAAATGTAAATTAGAGATAACATAAATAGCACATTATCTCTATTGCGATTTACTACACTATACAACTGTTCACATAGATAATATGTAAACTATTCAATTGTTTAAAAATAGCCGAGGGGTGTAAGTTTATATTAGTTTTAGTTTAGAACTTTTAAGTTCAAGACGAAAATGCCTGATTGAGTAGGTAGGAGTTCAAATCCCAGTCAGGATGGCCTTCGTTCCACTATTTTTCCGCATATAATGGGTTAATGGGGTCTTCATATAATTAGTATAAATATAATTTACTTACTAAATAAAACTAATGTATTTTCCGAATTAATGAGGATCAACAAGTGGGGAAACGTGTAACAAGTGGTATTATTAATAAGTGAGGCTAAAGCTTAATAAACTTAAGTGTTTCCCACCCCATCTGTAACCTAAGTACAGTATCATTGTAATAACTATGCATTGCAGATAGTCCAGTATGCCTATCTAGTGAAGTAAATAATAAAAAAAAATCAGGTACGGGTTACCTCTGAACATTTCGTCGTCACATCGGATTCGCTACGCTCGTCGTAAGAATGTACAATTCGCCAAATTTATTATGTCCTCGGATAGTAAAAACATCCGTCTTATTCCCAGTGGTCATTCATCCAGGCACAGACCAGGCTCGATACTGCTAAACTATTATCTTCTAACTAAAATCATAGATATACTTGTCGCATTGAATCGAAACTGAGTGTACTAATTTATTAAGTAAAATTATACACTTGTACTGACTTTCGACTCAATTGAATTTTTTTCCATTTTCTAAAAACATGGACATCTTCATTTTGAAAAACCTACCTTAAAATTATACAGCATTGAGTATTTTAAATTGCCCTCATTCATACCTACATTATAAAGGAAAAATATTATGCCTGCTAAAAAATTCAAAGGTTTTTTACAAAGTTGTCTGTCAGTATATATGTGTGCGTGTGTATTTATGTGACTGAGTCTGTTATAATCGTAGCTCCCAATGTATTAATATGCAAGAGAGTTGAATCTTAGTACAAAAACCAAAAAACAAAAAGATGTAGTTGTGCTATAGCGAAAATATTTTTGGCAAACATTTACCCGCAATAATGCTCCAGCAAAAATTTCGAAAAATCATAAAACGCGGAAAATTTTTACGATTAAGATTAGAATTGGCACGTGTATGTCATGTATAAGACTAAAATATTTGTTAGTCAAGATACATTTCATTATCAGCATCAGATCAAATTTTATCGAATGACATGTATAAGGTTTTTTATTAAAAAAGTTATAACAAATCGAGAAATAACCTAATTGAGTTGACATTTACAAGAGATAATAGTAAATAAGATAAGATAATAGATAAGATAAGATAATAGTACTTCTATTATCTTATCTTTCTATTATAGCGAGTCCGAAGTAGGAATAGATGAGCATATAACAAATCTAATGATACGAGGAAAAGTTCCTCGTATTTATTTTTTCTCGTATTTATTTATTATCCCAGTTATTTTCGAAACTAAGCGGTCATTGAAGATTATTTCAACGGACTAAACTTAATGAGCTGATAATACCGTGTATCAGATGACATGACATTGTAATCTATCATATCCGGCAGGAAGAAGCACTGTATCACTAGTTTACGCCAAAAATGCTCTTAACTAATATTGATTTGTAAACTTTTTATTTTTCGGTCCATGTCAAGATTTCTGACATCGTAAAAACTAACCCCCTTTATCATACATTTTTCTATCTACTGAAAAAGTAGACGTCTAGAAGTCCTCCTACGTCCTGCTTTCTAGATTAAAAATATTTACTTTGCCACAAGTTTTTATTAATGAACGATAACATATCTTAAACTTTGTGACCTGTTTTCTTCATTTAGGGCAAATCAGAAAAAAATTGTATTTTTGTTTGAGCTCATACTTAGTAAAAATGACAGCTCTAAAGTTTACTTTATTTCTTCATGTTAAGTTAATTATAATATAAAGAAACAAAATGTTTGTATACTATCTTTTGTTGGTTCACTTTTAATATAATGAAAGTTAAATTCAGTTTAAAGGAGTGATTTTTCTGTAAAATTCTATTACAAATTCTATAATAATTGTAATAGCTCATCTAGTTATCATGTTGATTACCTACCTGAAATTCGATTAAGAAGGCGAGTAGTGACGCAATTTTTATTTCTACCGTATTTAAGTAAAAATGATACGTTTTTTCTAGTTTAGACGTTACAACTTTATAAAAAACAGTAGCAAATATCATAAAAATTCATGCATGTGTTGTTATAATAATTAATAAATTCCCCGGTTTTTAGAAAAACGATAAAACTAAAGTTCCCGCACTAGATTCGAACAATGAAACTTTAGATTTCCAGGCAAGTGTATAACCGATTGAGCCAAACAGTAGAGCGGAAAGTAAATCACGTTCCGCCCTGATTTTTCTTTCCTTCCTTATTTTCACAAACATGACGTAATACGGTTTTTCCTCCATGAAAAAAGGGCTAAAAGTTAATTTTTTCTACGTTCTAGAAGAAAATAAAATAAACAAACCCCTTTTTGCAAAGTAAACAGATATAAAAAACAGAAGGGTCACTTTGAAAAAATATTAAATTAATAATCAATAAAAATATTATATTTATTTCTATATTAATTCAAGTTTAAATATTTAATAAAAAACAAAAACGTCTAATAAATTTGAAAATTTTGTTTCATATTCATTAATGATAATGACTCCGCACATTTTTCTTCCGTTTCATGACATTTTTTCTTATTTAAAAAAGAGTATCATATAGATAATTGATAAAAATCTTTACCTGTCAGGTATTGAGATGAGTTTATAAGGAAAAATGTTCAAGGTAAATTTCTATATACTTATAACCTTTAGACTTACTAGACTACATTACCTAGCCTTAACACCAGACCATCATTCTTCATTTGTTGCGGGGTTTTCTTTTGCTTCTTTATTCTTTTTAACCTTCTCAACCTTTCCCTCATCCTCCGAAGTTTCATTAATTTAAAAAAAAAGGAGAGAAAAAAGAAAAAAGATTGTAGTAAAAACACGTCAAATCCCTTTTTAAAAAAAGGACAAAAAAAGGTCTACAGTGTGAGTTTATTACATTAGTGTTAGGGTCTCTTGTGATGGCAGTGCTTTCATTAGTGAGAATTAGGGATGTAAAAATAAAGAAAAATCCCTTCTTAGTCTCCCTAGGGACCTTATCAACTCTTTTTTTTCTCTACTTTATTTTGATAAATTAAATACCAAAACTCGCTTTGCCATTAGGCACTGGGAAGCGGATAATGCTAAGTATTATGGCAAGAATTGGTGGCTAAGCAATGCTCCTTAATGATGTGTTTGGAAAATAATGAATAAGACTGAAAAAAGCCGGTATCAAGAAAAGTACTTGACATATATTTTTTTAATTTACATAAAAATGTATTATTATTAGTATTATTATTATAGTATTATTAAAATTTATTTATGTTTATGAATCCCTCCTTAATTATGGATTGACATGAAAAGAAGAAGCGTTAGTGAAGTATATAGTGTTAATAAAACACCTAAATATCCACATATAAAACACCTAAATTTTCACATATAATATTTATTGACAGAGCCAGCTTCCAACCTTCGTCATCGTCAGTACTTGAGCAATGAAAAATAAGTCATAAAAATAATGGATTGACTACACCTATGAATGGAATGATTCGTCGTACGAGTATAATTCAAAAACTAAAGATAGCGTGAAGTGAAAAGTAACAAACTTGTGAACCCTCGGTAATTTGTTTAAAAAATAAGTTTAAGGAAACTTTATTCAACTAAGTGATCTAAGTGCCCAGCACCTACTAAAATTACAAGCGAAGTTTGATCAAAAGTTGTACTGGTAAATAGGAAACAAATTGTAGGATATAGTCTAAAGCAGAATTATTATGATGTAGGAAAAATATTATAAGATATAGTATAAAATAGGACGAAAAAATAAATGTTTAAATGCACATTGAGCTGTGTATGTACTTTTCCATCAGCAAAGTCGATAAAAAAGTATAAAAAACTGTTCGAAAGCAAGAAAATATTTTAAAGCAAACAAAATCGAAGGTTTGAAAAAAAGGTAAAACGTAAGAACTCAAAAAGAAAAAATGAAAAAAAGATTGGTTTCGTAACTACATAAATCAAAAAGAAAAATCCACTTATATCTATAGAAACAGAAACAAAACTAGTAGGATAAACTATGATATCAAAATATAGCATAGGAAAAACCTACCCAGGCAAAATTGGGGATATCAAAATAACCAAAAGAAAAACCTCAATATCTTCAGGAAAATCTGACTTGAAAAGAGGAAAACCCCTAAAAACAGTTTTTAACCCTAAAACGGTTGCCCTTTAGAAAGGATTCTTATTATTTTGTTGGAAAAGAGCCCAAAATCAAACTATACCTTATTTTAAGGTTTTTTTGGGTCTAGTAAGATTGATTGACCCAGGTTATTTCAGATTTATGAGGCAGATAGACGATTTATTGGAATATAGCTAGGGGAAATAAGAAACAGCTTAATTGTTGAACATTCGATAAGTATTCCGTTTATAAAATACTTCGCTAGAGTTTTTCTAGACTAGTTTCTGCGAATCTTCACCAAAAGATTATGCTTACGAGGTCGTCCGTATGTCTTAAGGTTTTAATTTTGCAGGGTTGGTTGTAGTGTTTAGCAATTGAAAGAGCATTTAGCAAGAGACATGACACTACCAAGAGTCTTAAATTTAAAAAAGATTGGTTTAGGTTACCTCGGATCTTTGCCTGACTGGAATCGTTACGCTCATCCTGACCAAATCGGACGCTCTTCGCTTGTTTTCAGTTCATGAAAATTACCTAATTTTTACAGCAGTGCGTCTTAAGACTCGTTTTGCTACTCCTCCAACAAAATATAAGTTTTCACCTATCTGCCAACTGACATCTGTGTTAGTGACACTACTCACATAGTGTCACTGCTTACTGACAGTTTTGAAATGAAAGTGTTATTCTGTATTATATGAAACGGATGACTGAAATCTCGGTTTCAAATTTTTAGTGCAAAAACAATACTTTTCCTATAAAACTTGGGTATAAAAGAGGAAAAGAAATTAGTTCATGATATAAGACTTAAAGATAAATTTAAAAGAAAAACAAGTTATGGTCGCAAGGTTATATTCAGGACTTTATACTTTCGCAAGTATAAAGTCACTTTGGGCATGAAATTCTAATTACTATTCCCGCAACAACACTCCTATAACGATTCTTCGAATTAAATTAGACAAAGCGTTTTTGTTCCATAATTAAACACATTCCAAAATTAAGCTGTGTCATGTGTTTTTGCTCAATCCTGCTACCGCTGCAATAACCTCGGTTAAGACTTACTGAAGCGGAGTATATAGTAAACTGTTAGGTTACCTCACATTAATTTTTAATAAACGTCCAAAAAAGTTATTAAAAGTGGCTAAAATATTGATAAAAGTGTGAAATAATATTTAAACCATGAATACAATAAAATAAAAACATAACAATAAATTGAAATAGATAAACGGTCACTGATTAGGATTAGGATTCCCGCCTTTATTCTAAAATCCTAAAGGCCATCTTCCGGCGCAAGAGAAAGACTATGAAGCTTTGATAGTCACTAAATTTGCCATTTTTAGTCAGGAGTGACCTCTTCGTTAACATTTAAGTTAATTCATACATTAACCATTGTTAATGATAGGAGTAAAATTCAAATTTACAAATCAATATCTATCCGCCTACATGAGTTTAATTGCAAAATTATAAATGCTAATTTGATATTAATTACAACGATTAACAATCTAATATTTCTGTCAGATGTATTTTGAATTGAGCACTATATGCGTGAACATCAAAGGCATTCTAGCAGATTGATTCAAATTTAGCTTGTCCAACGTTAAATGATTTAAACGAGTAATTTAATTAAGCCGACAAATTGATATTTACAAAGCGTTAAACTAATTACACCAAGTTTTCCTCAAACGCCAATTTCCTTAGTTCTCTTTAAGCACTTTTAAAGCTCATTCTAGCTGTCAATAATGAAACGAGGCTTCCCTTCCTATGGGGTTAATATTTTTCGAAGCACGTTGAATATAATAATGAATTACATAAATTTTGCATAAAGTAAAAACATTATAAACATGAAGTAGCAAATCTTAAAATTCAAAAACACTGAACAATGTACTACCTACAAATATGGCCGTGGTCTCTTCATTCTCTGACAACTTCACAACATAATTAAAATCACTTTTTATCAAATTCATTTGTAAATTTCTATTAAAGGTTTAAGTGACGTCATATTGGCACCCCGAAGTAGAATAACAAGACATTAATTAGTTCGTTTTCTCAAAGAACTTGATTTTCGAGCAAAGTTTCATTAATATTGGATCAAACGTATTAACAAGATTCTTTTTCAAGAAATGTGCACATCTATACATACACAGGCACTATTTTTCCTTTTACCCTTATACTACTGTAGTTATAAGGGAAATTATAGTGTTATACCTAAAAATCATGAATTAAGTTTTACCAAAAATATGTGTTTCAGACATTTCCATGACGTTCGGAGAAGTCATAATGCTTCTGTAAGTGTGTCAGTGCTAAGCATAACTCCCGCTGTGTTTGTGCTAAAGGGACCATATCTTAGAAAAATGGTTCTAATAGTTCCCCTAAATTCACTTATATATTTCACTTATTTTACTTCTTATTTTTTTTTGGTGAAAATAAAGAAGTTATTATTATTATTATTATTCTTCGCTAGACAAGTTAATAAACACGTTTAATATATTTTTGACCACACTAAATTTTGTGGACAGGAGATGTTGGGATTCAAAATAAAGGATGCGGCCTGGGCTGGAAGGCTTTTGATACCATTTTGTTGAGAGGGAGCCATCATCATTCATAATTATCAACATGTCAAGGAAAGGAACATGAGCACTATAGTCTGTTCTCATATTTTATTTTGATTCTTTGTTTACAATTTTCATTATGTTTAGATTTCATATGCTTTTCTCTGTGTTGCATTTATTTATTTACTTTAATGTGAGATAGTAGTGTCTCTTTTTCCTGTAGTTTTTATGTAAGTTCTTTTATCAGTTAATTGATATTTTTTCAGTTTCCGTTGATTTTACTTTATTATTTTTACTCCCATTGTTTATTTTTTTGAAACGTTGGCTTAATAAAACTGTTCTTCATTTATTAGATATCGAGTGCCTGAGCCGAGGAGGTGTTTCAGAATATATAATATATATATATATATATATAATATATAATATATAATTATATATATATTTATATATATATATTTATATTTATACTATAATTATGCCTTGTTTTTTAATGTGCTTTTATTTAAGTTTTACTTTTATTGTAATTTTTATTTTTATGACTATACGCTTAACGTAGTTTCTCTGTAAGTGCTGGTTTTTTATTGTTTTGTACTTTATTTACTGTAGCTTTGAGTTTTTGATTTTACTTTTTTGTATATTTCTTGTCTCTATTGGTTTTGTTTATTATATTGTCTTCAGGTTTGCCCTGATGAAGAGCATGTCCATGCTCGAAACGTTGGCACGAGAGAAGTGAGTGTGTTTTTATAAGCCTTATCCTGATTCATTCGTAAGTTATGTTCTGATTCTGTTCTATTTAATATATATATGTAAGTATATAGGTATGTGTGTTTGTGTATGAATATGTGTACGAAATTTTTATTCCTAGACGTTTCTATAGGATTGGGGAACGATAACTTTCGAACGCTCGGATAATAATGAAAACGAATGAAATTAAATTTCTTGATTCATGTATTAAAAGGTTAACAAAAATGTAACTTAAAGTCAAAATACTAATTACTATAAGCAAGGGTTGAATTCACACTTAGCAATCGTCAAGAGGTAGGCAATAAAACCCCCACTCGGTATTGCCGAGTATCAATTAATACAGCTTTTTATGCAGTTTTTAGCATTTTATGGCTACAGGTTTCTTTTATTAAAGGGCTTAGCTTTCATTGTATCAATTTTGTTTTATTCTAGCCAGCACAATAAATGTTTTATCAATTACGCTAAGGCTACAATAAAATTAAATTGTAAATTTACAAAAACCGAAACTCGGAACATTTCCTCATAACATCAGATTTACAGCGCTCATCATCTAAATTACACTAAATTTCAACTCAAATAGATACTTTTTTCGGTTTTTAACAGTGGTTTTAAAAACGAATACATACCATATTGTAAAATCTAAACTATTGATGATATCGAAATGAAACACGGCACAATTGTTTTCGTATTTATTGTTTGAAAGTGTGCCTAATCTAAAATGGATCAATTCGTTTTTTCACGATGTATGAATTTTAAATAATTTGCTGTGTCATGGTTGCCGGAGAGTAATGTCAAAAAACCATTTTCAGGATAGCACATACAAAACCATAGAATGCATTTTCGTATCCTACTTCAACTCTTTATTCCAAATACACTAGGAGTTACGTTTATAAAAGACACACACAGAGATAACATAGTAAAAACCACGAAGGAGATCTTCAAACAGAAAATTCAGGTGAAATCTACATTTAGAATTTTTGGTTCAGACAAAACTTTACTTAAATACATACGATATAAATGAGGAAAAGTAAAAAGTATTTAGTCTTTGGGTTTTCTTATATTTAAAGTACTTTTCAATTTTTTTTTATTTATTAATTTGTTTATAGTATTTTTTCAATTTAATTTCAATTTTTCCAATAAGCTTTTTGACTAAAAGTAATAACCAGCAATACATTTTATTTTCTTTTACATATTTACCTGAGAATAAATTGAAAAATATAATTAAAATTGGGTGAACAATTTATAAAAAAAAACATAAAGTTAAGCAAAAGGGTTTGAGTTTTACGTAAAAGAAACGTTTACTAAGTACAGTATATAATTAAAGAAACATTTCTTGTACCCCTGTGAAAATAATTAGTGAATTTTTCATTATTTTTTTTTTTTTTTATTACTGACGCCCACTTTATATTTTAAAAATAAATATAAAGTGGGCACAATTCTTGAATTAAATTAACAATTAGTAAATTAAAAGTATACATAATTCATTTTGAAATTAAGGTAAATAGTAATTTACAACATAACAATTTCAAATAAAAGTTAATTGGTATTGATTGATCAAATAACATAATGGGTTAACGTTAATTAACGTTAAAATTAAATTAAACCTCAACATGAAAATTGTTAAAACTGACATTTTACTGCGTGAAGAATGTAAATACAAATAAAGGCAGAAAGAAGGGAAAATACACAATCTCCTTGTTAATTAACATCAAGTCTAGTCGAGCAAAGGAAGGACTAGAACATAGGAGGTCTAATACAATGTTATCCACAACATGGTATGGACATGAATACTAATTTGATTACAATTTTCTACAACATATCCTGGACCACACTCTAAGTTTATATATTAAACCAGCTTCATAAAACCACAGCTTTTAAAAACCTTTTGTATATAACCTCTTTGAGGCTATTTCTATGCTTTTTACTTAATATATTTTGGAACGAACATTTTAGTAAAATGTAAAATATATCCAGAAGATTATACTGATCCTATTGTGGTTGGTTAGTTTAATTAAATAATGCTTAGTACCAATTGGTTGTACTAAAATTTCCACTTTTGTATTTTAAGGGATTTGAAATACGGTTTTGTCGTTAACTAAATTTCCGGCATTATTAGTAAATACTGATTAGTACGTGCAAGTTTAAATTTATAGAACATCTAATTGTATGCAATAGATGTATTTAACATACCTCAGTCTCGTCGAAAGAATCTGGTCATGAAACAATGGTTTATTCTAGCATTATTTCATCATCAAATTCTTTATACTTAAATATAAAACATGTATGGACAAAACTAAGTCACCATAATATGGTGGCAGCTTTACCTACCTTACATTTAAAGAGATAGATAGTACAAATATTAGTGGCAGAAAATCAAAAATAACTTTATGAATAAGCAAAAGTTATTACAGCCTCTTGAATAAATTCGACTCTCGCCATGACCCCTATTCTATTATTGTATTCTTTCCAAATAAATAGCGCTAAAAATAAAAACTTGCTGTCGGATATTATGAAAATTTATTGTGAGAAAAGTTAACAAAAAGTAGCTAATAAATTATATTATTTAATTGATTCATAATATTTAATATAATTATTATATTGACTACAATAATTACTAACTTTCGTTTCAATACGTCAATTACATCTATTGGTTTTTGTTGTATCATAAAAGTTAAACTGCATCGAGCGCGGACAGTGCCTGGTTAAGTGACTGCTAAGAATAAAACTAAGGTAATTACTAATACAAGTGTTTGCAGTATAAATGTGAAAAATTGTATGTTTTAATGACGAGCGAGGCGAGTCCGAAGTAAGAAGTATAAGCATAGCGAATCTTATTTGATGAGAAAAAGTTCCTGGTTTCCCAGTACTCGATTTTTTTTAGTTTTACCCTATGATTTGATTGTTATCTCATTATGTACCGCCTTCGCATATTTGTTTTTTCTTTGATCTTATTTCTTCAGTTTTTATATTTCTTTACACAAAAATGTTTAAAATTTCCTTTTTCTATTTTTAAATTTTTATATCAAACCCATTGTTTTAATTTCCTCCTTATGAATATTCTAAGAGTTAATGTTTAAAACTAAAATTTATAAATTTAAGATCTTTGAATGGGTTATTGCTTATTAAATGTATTAAAATACTGAATTAATTTTAAGTAATTTTAAAAATACATGTATATAAATCAAACAAAGATTAATAGCATGGCATATATGAATGTTACACAGATGAATGAGGAGGAATATGTTCTAAAACAAAGATTAACAAAGGAATCAAGTGAATGTCTTAATTTGAGCAAAGTTTATGATATTTCAGCCATCACAGAGCCTTAAACTCTAACCACAGTAAGTTGTACTTCATTAAAGTAAATTTTCAATTTCATGTAAATTACAGCCTTTATGATTATGATATTTTAACAAATTCAAACGCAAAAACTTGTAAAGGTAGGGATAACTTCTATGGTCTTTTTGTAAAAGGTTGGTAAACCTGTTTTTTTTAAAGAGTTAGTTAAGCTTAAACTAAAGCAGTAGATGTGTTGTAGAATATTGTAAAAAAATTAGTATTCATGTCCATACCATGTTGTGGATAGTTTTGTATTAGAACTTCCATGTTTTCTAGTCTTTTCAATGACTAGCAAGACTAGAAGTTGTTAATTAACAATGAAAGTGTGTGTTTGGCTGTATTTTATACTTTCATTATTTTTATTACTTTTATTATTTACTTTTCCTCATTTATACCATAGGTATATAAGGAAAGTATTGTGTTTGCGAAAAATCCGAAACCGTGATGTCACCGAAATTATCCATTTTAGGTGTTTAAGACCTCCTGAGTGGTTATCACAAAGTTGTCTGAATGTGTGTGTTTCTGTCATCATCGTAGCTCCAAGTGTATTTATGCTAGAGAGTTGAAACTTTGTATAAAAATTAGTCTACAGCTGTAGTTGTGCTATTTGAAAATATTTTTTATGACGTCATTAATCCAAAATAACGACTCAGCGATAATTTCGAAAAATTATAAAAAGGGGAAAAATTATGTTATCAGATTGAAATTTGGCACCCATGTAGCCCTGTATAAGATTAAAATATGTGCAAAGTTTCATTTCAATCTCAGCATTAGTTCATTTTTATCAAATGACTACACCTTTATGTTATAAAAATGTATGTAGTGTATTTAAAACCTCCTGAGTAGTTTTTTCGAAGTCTGTAGTGGTCCGTGTGGTATATTATCATCGTATTCCCCACCATAAAACGCAGAAAATTATTTCGATCGGGTTAAGATTTAGCACGCATGTATCCATACATAAGACAAATATATGTACCAAGTTTCATCTCATTATCAGTTTTAGCTCATTTTGTATCATACGACTTATTACGCTTTCTAACAAATTGGAAAAAAAATTGAAAATAATTCAATTGAGTTGATATATATATATATATATATCCTTTAAATAATAAATAAGTATACCAAGTTTCGTTTCAATACAACAAGTATATCTACGGTCAAAATTCTTTTGCCATATACCTACAGTGCAAATGGCACCGAAGGTATAAGGCACAAATTAAATTTTAATACAAAATTAAAATGTTTTATATTATAATATTTACTATTTTGTTTAAACAATATGGTTAAGTTCATTTTATCAATTAATACAACAATATGTTTAATTTCTTTGGATCACTGTAAATTTTTCATATTGATCTTAGTGACTTTAATTTTAATATTAAAATAATACATTGTTAAAAGTTAAGGTGCGTTATAGTTAATTTTAATAATAAATTTACAAAAATCTATTTTTAGATAACCATAATGAATTAAAAATAAAATTGTATTGCAGGATCACTAGAAGGTTTAACGCCTTAGTACTAAAGTCTTGAAACCCACACAGAAAAACAAAAGAATAAAGGTAGAGAAGGTTGTGGAGGAGTAGAAAAGGAAATGAAAAACAAGGTAAAGAAAATACCATGACTGGACAAATAGTAATAAACAGCAAGGCAGCAAAGCAAGAAATTTATTTCCTTTGTAAAAGCTGTAGGGTTATCAAATTTCCTTTCTCGTAACTGGGGGCTGTATGGACTTTATTGAATGTGATGTTCATATTTGGTAAGGATAGATTTCAAAAGCAGGGATAATAGAATGTTATTTGATGTTTTATAATAAAAACATTTTGTCATGGTGGGCCGCACGCCGATCGAATTTACTTTGGAATGCGTGTTTCTGTGCTTAGCGATCAATTTTATGCTTTCATCAAGCCCTACTCGTAAATACATTTTTTTTATTTTACAAAGGAAATGTACAAAATTATTCTGTCAGTTAAACAAAACATTGCCATAGTAGTAGTATACACATACACACATACATATAATATATATATATATATATATAATATATATATATATATATATATATATATATATATATATATATATTATATATAGGTGTTTCTTATAAAGTGTCCACCAGAAAAGGAGGTGATAGTACTCCTCACAAGGAACAAAAATGTCCTATAATATAAACCCCGATCTCCAACCGTTCCCACAAGGTCAAATTTAACATTTCAAAAAAATATTTGACCTCACATCATAAAATTGTTAATAGGGATTTAACTATTCAAGCTAAAAAAGGCGAAATTGGTATCATTACAAAGCTGAGTAAATTTTCTAAAGGACAAACTACTAACTATGTCAATATTTTGGAACTACTGCCCAAAATTTTGCATGAAACACGATTTTTCAAAAAAATGAATTTTATGGAATTTTGTAGTAGGGCATTAGAGGAAGTAAGAGATCAGCAAAGTTTAGCCAAGAACGGAAAAAACTTCTCTTGTGACTGCTCTTTAAGGAAAATGTAAATATTTTTCATACATTCAATAGTCAAAAATGTAAGCTATTGTTGCTAGAAGTTGCAAAAACTGATCATTTTTGTCGTATAAAAGTGAAAATAATGTGTTATTTTAACAAAATATTTTATTTTCGAAAATAATTTAATAATACGATTTTTAGACTCTAGAAGGTAAAATAAACCTATTTATTCTTACACATTTTTCTCTAAAACCACTCTTTTCCCTTGCTTTAGAGATTTTTAATTATTTTTGTACCATGTAATTAACATTGTAGACATATGCAAAAATGCCAAAAAAATATCAGTTTTTTCAACTTCAGGAAGAATGGATTAAAATTTTGACTATTGAATGTCTAAAAAATATTTAAATTTTCTTAAAGGGCAATCATAAGAGAAGTTTTTTCCGTTCTTGGCTGAACTTTTGCTCATCTCTTACTTCCTCTAATGCCCTACTATAAAAATTCCATAAAATTCATTTTTTTTTTAAAATCATGTTTCATGCAAAATTTTGGGCAGTAGTTCCAAAATATTTGACATAGTTAGTAGTTTGTCCTTTAGGAAATTTACTTAGCTTTCTAATGATACCAATTTCGCCTTTCTAGCTTGAATAGTTAAATCCCTATTAACAATTTTATGATGTGAGGTCAAATATTTTTTGAAATATTAAATTTGACCTTGTGGGAAAACAGTTGGAGATCGGGGTTATATTATAGGACATTTTTTGTTCCTTGTGAGGAGCACTATCACCTCCTTTTCTGGTGGACACTTTATATGAACACCCTGATATATATATTATATATATATATATATATATATATATATATATATATATATATATATATATATATATATATATATATATATATATGATTTAGTATGGCTGTATCGACTTTGGACCGGGTTAATTAGATTTCGCACCCCAGGAAACATAAAAAAAACATTTTTCGCGGCAAAAAATAATAACGTTGCATTATACTGAGCTTTCGAAAATTTTGCTGACTTAGCAACTTAGCAAACCAAGTTAATAACGCCACAACAACCTAGTTTTCAAAAGATAAATTTCACCATTTATTTATACTTACAACTCAAATGCTGGTAAAATCAAGAAATATGGAAAATGAAAATATTAAATAAATTACATATAATGTACAAAATACATATTACATGTATACACCTTATAAGTACATACTATTGTACATATTGTGATGATACATTATAAAAAAGTACAATAAGAGATTTTGTATGATATAACATTCCTGACATTATTAATGAAAAGATCAAGAAATCAGAAAAATTATTTTCTTATAAATATTACATTTACTAGAAAAACTATTGTAATACTTAATTAGTATTATTTGAAGCAATTAAATGAAGTGTTAATTATGCTAAAAATGTTAAGAAACTATATAATTTAATTAAACTCCACTTTTAGAATATAAACTGAAATTTTAATAATATTGCGTGAAAATCTTTATATATGCAAAGGAAAGTATAGAAGGTAAAACCACCGTTCTAGTAGTTAATTAATGTAGAGTCAAGTCAAGCATAGTGTGGACTAGAAAACATAGAATGTCTAATACTATGTTATCCGCAACATAGTACGGATACGAATACTAATTTAATTACTATTTCTACAACAATCCTAGACAAAAGCCTAAGATAATATTGTAGTGCACATTGACACTAAATCGGAAGTGATAAATTAAACCCAGAATGATTTGAAAATTTTAACATTCAAACACAAAAACCCAAATAGTTAGAACATACAGACAACTTTAAACATGTTTTAGGTTTGGTTGTTGTGTAATAGTTTAAGTCACATGACAAAGCATTACCCCCTTGAAGATATTTATGGTTGTGTAATGCTTTAAGTCACACGACGAAGCATTACACCATTGAAGATATTTGTGGTTGTGTAATGCTATAAGTCACATGACGAATCATTACACCAATTGCACCCTTGAAGATATTTGTGGTTGTGTAATGCTTGAAGTCACATGACGAAGCATTACACCCATTACACCATTGAAGATATTTGTGGTTATGTAATGCTTTAAGCCACATGACGAAGCATTACATTAATTGCACCCTTGAAGATATTTGTGGATGTGTAATGCTTGAAGTCACATGACGAAGCATTACGCCCATTACACCATTGAAGATATTTGTGGTTATGTAATGCTTTAAGCCACATGACGAAGCATTACATTAATTGCACCCTTGAAGATATTTGTGGATGTGTAATGCTTGAAGTCACATGACGAAGCATTACGCCCATTACACCATTGAAGATATTTGTGGTTATGTAATGCTTTAAGTCACATGACGAAGCATTACATTAATTGCACCCTTGAAGATATTTGTGGTTGTGTAATGCTTGAAGTCACATGACGAAGCATTACACCCATTACACCCTTGAAGACATTTGTGGTTGCGTAATGCTTGAAGTCACATGACGAAGCATTACACCAATTGCACCCTTGACGATATTTGTGGTTATGTAATGCTTTAAGCCACATGACGAAGCATTACACCAATTACACACTTGAAGATATTTGTGGTTGTGTAATGCTTTAAGCCACATGACGAAGCATTACATTAATTGCACCCTTGAAGATATTTGTGGTTGTGTAATGCTTGAAGTCACATGACGAAGCATTACACCCATTACACCCTTGAAGATATTTGTGGTTGTATAATGCTTGAAGTCACATGACGAAGCATTACACCAATTGCACCCTTGAAGATATTTGTGGTCATGTAATGCTTTAAGCCACATGACGAAGCATTACACCCTTGAAGATATTTGTGGTTGTGTAATGCTTGAAGTCACATGACGAAGCATTACACCAATTGCACCTTGAAGATATTTGTGGTTGTTAATGCTTTAAGTCACATGACGAAGCATTACACCAATTGCACCCTTGAGATATTTGTGGTTAAGTAATGTTTTACGTCACATGACGAAGCATTACACCAATTACACACTTGAAGATATAAGTGGTTGTGTAATGCTTGAAGCCACATGACGAAGCATTACACCAATTGCACCCTTGAAGATATATTTGTGGTTGTGTAATGCTTTAAGTCACATGACGAAGCATTACACCAATTGCACCCTTGAAGATATTTGTGGTTGTGTAATGCTTTAAGTCACATGACGAAGCATTACACCAATTGCACCCTTGAAGATATTTGTGGTTAAGTAATGTTTTACGTCACATGACGAAGCATTACACCAATTACACACTTGAAGATATAAGTGGTTGTGTAATGCTTTAAGTCACATGACGAAGCATTACACCAATAGCACCCTTGAAGATATTTGTGGTTGTTAATGCTTTAAGTCACATGACGAAGCATTACACCAATAGCACCCTTGAAGATATTTGTGGTTAAGTAATGTTTTACGTCACATGACGAAGCATTACACCAATTACACACTTGAAGATATTTGTGGTTGTGTAATGCTTTAAGTCACATAACGAAGCATAAGTCTCCTAAAAATATATGTGGTTGTCTAATGCTTACGTAATTTGTTTATGGTCAGGGACCTTTGGATCGGACTTTGGTCATTGTCTGAGATCCTAATGCCGCTATCACGTCTATCTCATTAGGGAATATTTCTTAAGTATATTTGCTAAAAAGACGCGAAACGCAGGTTATGTAACAAGAATAAGTCGAGTTCGCCCCGAGACCTTTTTCCATGTGACTTTAGTTACCTTTGATGCTTTTTAAGTCAATTAAAGTAACACACTTACAAAATGAAAAGTTGTCACTCTTGACAATTTGTTCATAAAGTCCTCAATAAGCAAAACAACAGGAATCCATCGGGAGGTATGTTTGCCTCTAAATGAAGGACCTGCGCAGTAAATGTAATGACTGTAAGCAAGCGCATTTCGTACCTAGCATGTGCAGTTTGGTTTTAACAAGTGTTTTGTGATGGATTCTTTTCAATTTTTTGTTCTCGGTATGGTCACTTGGTGAAAAGGCAAATCGACTAAGTGTGTCATCCTTTTCATTCAATATCCTTGCTCAAGTCACACAGCAAAGCATTAAGCTTTAAGTGTATTAAGTCGTATAACTAAATAAATTCTTTCCATATGCTTTAAAAATATAAAAATATGACACAACAAAAATTCCGTGTATTTATTTTGTTCTATTATTCAATTATTTCCCTTTTATAAAATGTTTATAACATTAGACAAATATTGTGAAATTCAATTAATTTAAGTCGATGATATTTTTCAAAATGTATTGAAGAATACGATATCTAAAAAAAATCATTTTACTTTTTAGAATAAATTCTATTATATTTCTTCAACCGTTTTAAAATTGTTAAAAAAAGTGATACCAATTTTTTCCAAAACTATTTGATTTATAGTACATTTTCATCTTCGTCATGAATTCCAAACGCAAGCAAACTGAATCAATTATATGATACAAAAAATACCAAAAAAAAAAACAACAATAAAATTTCAAAAAATAAAGTATGATTTTAACCTTGGGCTCTAGTCCAACTAAACAAAAGGGGCTCTTTAAAAAGCAACTATTTTGGAGTTAAGCCCTGTTTTCTATTAGCTTTGTCCTCATAACAGCTTTTTAGGTTTGACATAAAAGCGGTCGGAATTTCTTTATTTTACGGAATTTACTTTATCTTAGAAGTTACTTAATAGTTGGGAAGTATGGTACTTTTAACATAAAAAACTAGTTTTGATAAACTTGGTTAAATAAAATGTTTTTTTATTTAGTTTATGCAAACATATACTTCTTATTAATGCCGAGATGGAATTCAGTAAGGGGTATTATTAGGCAGGCAATTACAGAAGAGAGGAATCCAACCGGGTTGTTGTTTTACATATGTTTCCGTTTTTCCGTGTCGGATTATGATAACCAATAAAAATATGGTTAAAAGAGGGACTTAATTCTGTAAATTTAAACAACTTAACTTGAAATTAATGGAAAAACTCGGGTACAAGTTGCCTTGGAACGTTTCCTCATCATATAGGAATGGAACTATAAACTCGCTTTGCCTGTTCTCAAACTATGGAATGAATCTAATTTTTATTACAAAAGGTATTCAGACTCGCTTCGCTCGTCCAAATATCCATGTATCAGCACATAAGGGCTCAAATAATTAAAAATAGTTGGTATTCCTTAACGCTGTCTTTCTATTGACAATTTATATAGTCTAAGGATATAATAAGCATTGGCCTCTAGTAACTGTGTTCTACGTAACAAAAATTTGTAGACATATTTGTAGCTTTTAAAAAAATTTCTAAACGACAAATAAGCTTATGAAGTTAAGGTTATAAACGAGGAGTGCTTTTTTAAAAGAAGAGGGAATATAAACCGTTAAATAAAAACAGATTAGTTACACAAAAAGTCCTTTTATTTTTTAATATATAATAATAACTAAGCTTTCGACTAAAAATTAGTCATCATCAGAGTTTAACAAATATAAAATATAAAATGAAAATACAATTTTACAGACTACTTCATATTGCACCTTGGTATGTTTTGGTAAGCTATGTTTAAAAAACCGTTAAACTGTTACAATGTAACAGTTTTTAACGGTTTTTTAAACATAGCTTACCAAAACATACCAAGGTGCAATATGAAGTAGTCTGTAAAATTGTATTTTCATTTTATATTTTATATTTGTTAAACTCTGATGATGACTAATTTTTAGTCGAAAGCTTAGTTATTATTATATATTAAAAAATAAAAGGACTTTTTGTGTAACTAATCTGTTTTTATTTATATATTGTTTTACAAGTCCACAAATAAGAAACTTATTAATAAACCGTTAAATTATACTTATTTAAATTACGATTATTTCGAACTTTGTATCAATTATATCTAAATATTCATAAAGTATCTACCTCAAAACGTCGTGCCTATTTACAAACAAATTTGCTGCCTCAAAATCTAAGTCATCTGCATAATTTTCCGTTCCAGCCCGAAATAAATGTAATTTTTCGCTTTACTTCGCATTTTCACATTTCACGCCTTACATAGACACACACAAATCACCTGGATTTTTTTTTTTTTTTTAATTCTTTATTTTAACAGAATAAGAATACTATACACAGTATAAGAAATGTAAACCTGCACTTTAGATTAATAAATAATCTGTGCTGTGCAGGTTGTAATGATTTTGTTTCATTATTTATTGGATCTTATTCATATAGACTATATATATATATATATATATATATATATATATATATATATATATATATATATATATATATATATATATATATATATATATATATATATATATATTTACATATCTATACATACACATACACATCATTCATACATATATATATATATATATATATATATATATATTATATATATATATATATATATATATATATATGTTTAAATATACTTCATGAGTTGTAATTTAAGCTTAATTTCTTTTTATTTTTCCTCATTTATACCGTTTTGTGCGTGTATACGTTTTTTAAAAAAATTGTTCAAAATAAAAAAAAATATCAAATTAAGTTGCAATTTGATTCAAGTACAAAGCATTACGTAATAAATAGGTACATTAAGTTTTGTTTTAATACAACAAGTATGTCCATGTTTTTTGGTGGATTATAAAAGTTTAGCAGCATCTTGCATGGTCAGTGCCTAGATGGATGACCACTGGGAATGAAACTTATGTATTGACTGTCTGAGAACAAGTGAAGCGACTCCGAAGATGTTGCAGTATAAATTTAACGACTTGTATATTCTGAGGACAGAGCGTAGCGAATCCGTTGTAATGAGGACAAGTTCCGAGCTACCCCATACATGATTTCTATATAGTTATTAATTTACTTACTTTCAAGCTCTTTTTTATTACGCCATTCGCTATCGCTTACAGACAGTCCGAATCGCTAATTTTGCACTAGTATATATATATATATAATATATATATATATATATATATATATATATATATATGTACTACATACATACTAGTATGTATGTGTATATGTGTGAACGTGTATATATTTTAAAACCTAAAATATTAACCTCCCCCTCTTCTCCTCTTCTCTATGGCCCCAACCGTTAAAGCTTCTTTTTCCTATGGAAATTCGCGACAATGATGTTAAGACACTATTAATTTGTTTGTATTATTAGATTTGCTATTCAGGAACAAAAGTTAACACAAACATTATTAATGACTGTGTTTCGAGTTTTTAAGTAGACAGACTCATAATTAATCATCTCTCCTTGATGAAAAAGTTTTTTTGAAAACATAAGAGAAGAGTAAAATGGAATAAAACCAGGAAACCTTATAAAAAATTTCACGGGCCTTTAGCCAGTAGCCTCTACGTGGCCTCGGTGCTTCGCGCCTCAGGCACTCCGCGGCGCCAGCCTTTCGGGCCGCTTCGCGGTCACATTGTTGTTTTTGTTAATAATTTTTTTTTTCATTATTTCTTGTTACATTACATTTTGCCATATAATATATTTCGCGAATTTTTACCTCCTCGCTATTTTTGTATTATTATTTATTGTTAAAAGGCATTTTGCCATGTATCTAGCGAATTTTCGTCACTTTGCCTATCAGCCTTTCTTCGTCGAGGCCATATAAGTTTTTTCAATTTAACTCCTAAACTTATCCATTTAAAAAATAAGCTTAATGACGTCAGAACAACCTTGTCTTAGCAGACTTCTACTTTTCCCCGTGGTTGGTATTGTAATAATTTCAAGAATAATGCGTCCAAAAACTTAGTCTAGAAAAAGACCTCCTAAAACGGATTCACTATCATAAACCAATTCAAATATTGATTTTTTTATATAAAATATCGTTAAAAATTGCCGCTTATGAGGCTGTCTTGCTAACAATGTATTATCTACAGCTTTATAAAAATAATAATCTTTTTTAAGTGTATTCAAAAGTTTTCTGTATTGAATATTTATCACATTTCTCTCTCACACCATTCTCTTATAAAAAGTTTTGTTTCAAACATCGGCTTACTTTTAGTTCTTTTCATTTTTTTTGTTTCTAAATAAAGGATCGGATTTGAAAAAAAAAAATATATAGAGAACTGGAAAGTTTTTGTGAAAAATTAATCCGTATAAAACAGCCGCGGGCTGATTGATAGTAACCCTTCAATCGGATAGAAAAATACAGTAAAATGCTAGAAATATAAAAAAACTTGGGAATAAAAATATAAATTCAATAATAAAAAACCTCGGTAATCGATCACAGTTTACTGATTCAAAAAGTTTCTTAATGACTCTCTTCCTTTATTTTATATTTATTTAGTTTTGGTTTTTATTTTATGACGGATGAGAGGTTAACAAGATGAAACATAGATTCTACGGGATAATTTTGATTATCGCGCGCTGTATTCAAAACTAATCATCTCATCATATACGTGAAATGTTTATTGGAAATTCAATAATGTTGAGTATTTAAATTTTTTTTTCTAAATTCTTACATATCCTAATGTTGGTGTTAAATAAAAGGCGCCAATCTAGCTTTGATCATCAGCTAGATTATTTTTATTATATGTTATAACCTACACAGCTGTGTAACTTTTAAGACGCAATGTTTTTCATTCAGTTTAAACGAAACGACAAAAAGTAAATTTATAAAATTTTAATACTTTTTATTATCAAACCTATCTAAGCGTTTAAAAAGCAATTTTACTAAACAATTAAATATACACAGTAGTATCTAATGCTATCTGCCACACTAGCGACAGATTGATCCCAGCGAGGACATGGTTGATAGTAAAACTGCTTTGAGCTTAATTGTTCTCGCTACCACATGTAGACAACAGTCTCCGATTACAACTATCTGTAGCTCTATCTTGCAACTATTTGAGGTCATATGATTAACTGTGTGGCTTGCGAATTGTATTTAATCGTATCTTCGAATGTAGGTTCCTTTTTAACAATCATAATGATTATGCTACTCCAAACAATCAATATCAAATTGAAACAAAACCTTAGATTTAGGCTTTTCTGTTCTAGTAATAGGTAACCTTTTACTTTCCTCATTTATACCGTAAGTATTTCGAGAAGTATTGTGTTTGCAAAAAATCTAAATGCGGGATGTCACCTGAATTATCAGTTTCAAGTGTTTACAAGGCCTCCTAAGAGGTTTTTTTTACAAAGTTCTCTGTCTGTATGTTGGTGCGTTTGTGTGTATCTGTTATCAACGTAACTCCCAGTGTATACTAGAAAATCGAAACTTTCTTTTTTTTGGCGTCATTAACCCGCAATAAAACCTGAGCAAAAAATATGCAAAATAACAAAACGCGGAAAACTGATGTGCTTGATTATAAAAAAAAATCGGAAAATGATGCAATCGAGTTGAAGTTAAGTACAAGTGTATACCTTCACGTAATAAATAAGTACACTAAGTTGTGTTTCAATAATACAAGTATATCAATGAATTTTTTGTTGGATCATAAAAGTTAAACAGCATTGAACGAGGTCAGTGCCTGGATAGATGACCACTGGAAATAAAACAGATATATTCACTATCTGAAAACAAGCAAATCGAGTCTAAAAACGTGTTGGAGCATAAATTTAATGACTTCTATATTCTGAGTTTTTCATTTAGGTTAATCTCTACTTAACAATTATTTACATCATTCATTCGTGCAATACAAGCTCTACCTCAAGTCAAAACTATCAATTTCATACTCGTTAGAGTAGCTGTCTATCGCAGCTTTAGACAATTCAATACCAAACTTTTCCAATCCACTTATTATCTCACTTGGAAGCAAAAAGTTGCTAAATCCCTCTCTACTTTTTAATGTTAAAAAAGAAGTAAAACTTTTTTGGTTGATTACTCCCTAGCCGTCTTTATCTTTTTTCTTTCTTAGTATGTTTCTACTTAAGAAGATGTTGTTAATTCGACCTTGTTTTCTTTACTAAGCCATTTCCAAGTTAGTTTTTCCTTTCTTTACACTATAGTTGTTATATTGTAAGAAAAGTTTTTCTTTGTTTACAACAGATTGATGTGTAATTTATTGCTGCACTACAAAATGTACAAATATACAGCTTAAGTTTTGAAAATAAATTTTAGTTCTCTCATTAAAGTTAAAACAAGACATAATTAGGGATAATTCTATTTTCTTGGAGGTGATTATGGAAGGAAGCCCTACTTTTATAAAAATTTTCCTACTTGTTTTATTAATAGAAAATTAACAAACACCGAATTGCTGACAAGACAATACAGTATTTGTATTTTTCTAAAAAAAAATGTTTGCTCATAAAATGATTAAATGTGTTAAAAAAATATATTAAGATATAAAAATATTTAATTTAATTAATATATAATATTTAAGATAATTTTAATATATTAATATTTAAGACAATAGAGTATTTGTATATTCTAAAAAAATTGTTTTGCTCAAAATGATTGAAATATATTAAGCTGTAATTATATATTATATATATATATATATATATATATATATATATATATATATATATATATATATATATATATATATATATATATATATATATATATATATATATATATATATATAATATATATATATATATATATATATATATATATATATATATATATATTATATATTTATATATATATATATATATATATATTATATTATATATATATATATATATACACACATATATATACATATATATATATATATAATATATATATATATATATATATATATATAATATATATATATATATATATATATATATATATATATATATGTATATATATATATATATATATGTATATTATATATATATATATATATATATATATATATATATATATATATATATATATATATATATATATTATATATATAATATATAAATATATATATAGGTTACAATAAATGTAAATATTATGATTATTTGACAGTGGATAATAATACTACCACGGTACAGTTAACGGAGTGGGAAAATAATGCGGGGAGCTGCTGAGAGTAGTCCTGGATGTTAAACCAAGCCCTCAATTTCAAATCAGGCCAACCTTATTAATCAGTACACTATTTTCCCGCGCTGTCAACTGATTTTCGCCGTGTGTCATACCATAGATATAAAGCAAGCAAGAACAACTACCCCGACAGGGAACAAGTCCCCTGTGTACCTCTTTCATGTTAATAACCTTATTCCTCCTTAACTTAACCTCATTTTTAACAAAATTTTCATATTTTCAATGTTATATATATATATATATATATACATATATATATAAATATATATATATATATATATATATATATATATATATATATATATATATATATATATATATATATATATATATATATATGTATATATATATATATATATATATATATATATATATATATATATATATATATATATATATATATATATATATATATATATATATATATATATATATATGTATATATTATGATATATAATATATATATATATATATATATATATATATAATATATATATATATATATATATATATATAATAAATATATAAATATATATAGGTTACAATAAATGTAAAATATTATGATTATTTGACAGTGGATAATAATACTACCACGGTACAGTTAACGGAGTGGGAAAATAATGCGGGGAGCTGCTGAGAGTAGTCCTGGATGTTAAACCAAGCCCTCAATTTCAAATCAGGCCAACCTTATTAATCAGTACACTATTTTCCCGCGCTGTCAACTGATTTTCGCCGTGTGTCATACCATAGATATAAAGCAAGGAAGAACAACTACCCCGACAGGGAACAAGTCCCCTGTGTACCTCTTTCATGTTAATAACCTTATTCCTCCTTAACTTAACCTCATTTTTAACAAAATTTTCATATTTTCAATGTTTTAGCAAAAAAGAGCATCGTGGTCTGAAAATTATTCTCTTCTGGGCTGCACAAATATATGTATATATATATATATATATATATATATATATATTATATATATATATATATATATATATTGCCTGATGTTTGTGCTGGAGCTTACAGTATGCGACTCTCGGCATACTGTTACAGTACATTGAGTACATAAATTACATTGAGAAAGTAATTTACAACCAAAAGGAATTAAAAATTAAACAGATAAAAGGAATAAAACGTTGAAACAAAATAAGAAACAACGTGGATCTAAACACAGATCTAGTCGTGAAGCTGCAAACCTGATAATATGAAAAAAAATACAATAAGCGCCAAAATTCAAAATCCTAAAAACAAATTTAAATCTTATGTACTTCATCAAAATCAACAAGAGCTTAAAATACAGGATACTGTAAGCTGTAACTCTTCAGACTGAAAACAGCAGTAATTATGCGTGACGTACAAACAGACATACAGCAAGGCAAGAAAACACTTAGAATAATATATAAGAGCCTGAAACGGATTATTACGACAAAACTTTGTTTTCGATTTGTTTGGGTGAACACAATAAGATTCCTTTAAAAGAAAAGACAATTACAAACAATATTTCCCGTCTTAAAATCATAACCCACAGACACGAGTTTTTGAATCTCTGTGACGTCAGACCAAATCCAGTCAATTACAAAAAACTTTTTAATTGAGTCAACCTCTTTTTTATATGATCTTTCAATGTGAACTATAACTAAGCACAGATTCAAATTTAATAACTTTATTAATGACTTGAAACTTTACCAACTCCTAAACTAATCCCTTTAATTCTAAAAGATTGCTATGTTTATAATATTTTTACAGTTAAGCGAGTTTAATTATGCACGGTTTTCACATTAAAACTTTATTTAATAGTTTAGTGTAGGTTTAAAGTTTTAATTCATAACAATATCTTAAGGGACGCTGCCCCGTTTTGTGTAGACACAAAACGCTGTACTTTCAAGTATACAAGGTATTTCTATTTTGATTGTCAAGGTCGTTATTTTGTTTAGCTGCGAAGCAGCTACGGGCTAAGGCCGAAGTGATGCCATTTGGATAAGCCATGTTGAATTCACCCCAAAAACAAGATATGTGAACAAGATACAAAATAGAGATACAAGATATGCGATAGATGTGAGAGAAACAAGATATGAGAGATACAAGATATGCGATAGATACGAGAGAAACAAGGTATGAGAAAGATATGAAAAAACAAGATATGAGAGATACAAGATATGTGCACATTCATTCATTTATTTTTAATATTTTTTGTATTCTAGAATTTTTCCTTTCCTCATTTATACCGTAGGTTTACAAGAAAAGTATTGTGTTTGCAAAAAATATCGAATCCAGGATGACACCGAAATTTTCCGTATCAAGTGTTTTTAAAGCCTCCTGAGTGGTTTTCACGCAGTTGTCAGCCTATATGTGTGTGTTTGACTGTTATCATCGTAGCTCTTAGTGAATTTATGCTAGAGATACAAGATATGAGATAGATATGATAGATACAAGATATGAGAAAAATAAAAAATAGAGATACAAGATATGAAATAGATATGAGAGAAACAAGATATGAGATAGATATGAACTTTGTTTCATCTCTCTAGCAACTTGTTTCAAACTATAGACACAAATTAATCTATAGGTTTACTTGTGCTATTGAGATATTTTTATGACGTCAATAACCTGAAATAATGACTAAGCAAAAATGTCCAAAAATCATAAAACACGGAAAAATGTTGCTATAAATTTGATATTTGGCGCATATGGAGCCACGTATAAGACTGTGTGTGTCGAGTTTCATCTCATAATCAACATTAGTTCAAATTTTATCGAATGACTTGTGTACGTTTTTTCAAGGATTGTAAACAATTCTGAAAATAATGTAATTGAGTTGAAATGCGGGACAAGTGTACATTGTACATCTTTACGTAATAAATAAGTACAAATTTTCCTCCGCTGTGCGGTAAGGATACGCGTAGCGAATCAGATATTAAGAGGAAAAGTTCCGAGGTACCCTGTACCCGTTTTTTTCTTTTTAATTAGTCTGCAACATTTTTAGTTTAATATTCTTTACGAAGAGAGCGTTTTCATCGTCATAAAAACTTCTCCGCTCTATGGTCTGAATTAACTAAAAGCCTATTATAAAAATTCCTTGATTTCCACTTTAAAAGGGTATTTTAAAATAATCTTTTCAAATTTCCCTTATCAAAGGTTTAAAATTATCTTAGAACCGCTCAAACATAAGCCTTTTTCACCATCTACCCTTTCCTTTTCTAATCACTTCTATATTGCCTTTAAAATCCTATACGCTTTTGATTAAGCTATATCGCGAAGTACAACTGATCAAAAACCAATTGGCTTTCTAAGCCCTTTAAGTCTTTAAGGATTATGGATAGATTGGATGCCTTTATCCTGAGAAGCAATAATACTGCGATAACTAAGAGATTCATGTAAGACTTAGCTAAAACATTTCTAGGCCCAATAATAATGAATGTAGTTTACCATCTATGTATGAAATAAGGTCAGGTCAGGGTATAGGGTCTGACCAATAAACAATTATATCACAACGGAAGAAGTTTAGCATAAATCTTTGGAAATACTGTACGACAGTAAAATTTTAAAGAATTTATCAATTGACATATATAAATTTCTGCTAAGATTCATGATTTAGTATTATAACGTCGAGGTATCGATCATCTATTATTTTATACTAAATTAAATTCCTCTCAAATTATTTCAAGCTTTAGGAGCTTAAAAGGGGTTTAATATGATCTTTTAAGCTGAAGGTAAACTTAAGAAAAAATGTTAAATTGGTTCAATGCCTACGAGATTTGTAATATTAATAATCAATTGCAATTAAAGATGAATTTGTCGAAAAGTTAATATACTTGGTAGAATTTTTTTAAACGTGGATAGCAGTATAAAGGAAATAAGAGAGCTTTTTATAAGTTCAAAAATATTTTTGAATTTTCAATTAATATAAATTAAAAATTTAAGGTGGAAAAGAGTGTAGGTTTCACCAAAATTAATTTATCAATGTAAAAGGTGAATTTTAAGCAATAAACTCTTGGATAAACTTAGAGTAACTATGATAGCCACCAGGTAAAGAAGCATGATTTACATTACACGGGGAGAGAGAGAGAGCAATGTATGGATAAGAGGCCAAATTAGAGGATATACGCGAGTCAGTGCTAGCAAGAAAATGGAAGTGTTCAGACCATGTAATAGGAGTTACAAATGATAAATGTATGGAGTAATAGAATGGTGGCCTATAAATATGAAAAGCTTGAGAGGGATACAGGATACCTGTCAGAAAGTAAGCCCAGGAAATGCGGCAGACGTGTGAGAATGTCAATTAGATGCAAAAGGCACAGAATAGGTCCATTTTGAAGTGGCTGAAATTTTCTACAAAGAAATTTGGCCTAAAAATCTACGTCAAAGCAAATAAATAAGATTTACAAAATTATGATTTTAAAATATACTAAATTAACCATTATTGTGAGTTAGACAATAGGCCTTTGGCCTCTTGGCCACTTCACGGCCACATGGTTGTTGTACTTTATCAGTTCGACATATTACTGGTTTATATAAGTGGCATACTGCCTCGATATAAGCGAATTTTTAAATGTTTTAGTCAAAAGACGTGATTTGGAAAAAAAAATTATGTCAATCAATGACATAAAGATTTGTTTGAGATATACATGTCGATCAATAAACCAAAACTAATACAAATAATACGATGAAACTTAGAATGTTTGTAAACCATACATAATTATATTTGTGTGAAAATTTGCATTCTAATCTAAACACTAAATGAAGATCTGTGATTTTAACTGTTTTTGAGAGCTTCATTGCATTTTGTAGTTGCAATAAATGTTGGTGAATCTAGAATGTTCCACTCGGTATACAATATATCTTAGCGAGGATGGCACCTAATTGTTTTAAATATCTTTACCCCATGAGGCATGGTACTCCATCAAATGGTATAAAAATAAATATTTAAGATAGTACTGATAGTAAAATAAAATAAAACAACCCGATAGCAAAAACAATTTTTGAATATCCAAAGTATAACGTTTCTGATTAAACCCGTTTTTTCAAATTTTTTTATACGTCGTCCAAACCCAATGATTTTATGACGTCACATATCTTTTATTTTACAATTCAACGATTGTAGTATATTTCTCCAAAATCGAGACCCAAATTTTGTTCGAAATCGCACTCAATTAGGTTTATAAATCATTCAGATAATACGCCCAGCATTAATTATGTTGTTACATTGAAGAATAAAAATACCACAAGCATAGTTGGAAATAAGACGACTCTATATTCATCAGCATTGTTATATGAGCATCTGCATAAAATTTTAAGTCTTTGTTGATAAAAACAGATTACGCAAGGCAATTTATTTTTTTCAAATTAAGTAAAAAAAATAAAAATTTCAACATAATAGTTTAACAATTTTAATATTATAAAGGTAGCACTGCATTATGTAAAAAAACAAAAAATAAGAAAATAACGTAACGTATCAATAACATAAATATTGAAGACATTAATCAAGAAATATATCTATTGCAATTACTTTATATATACAAATTATTTTATCAAGAAATATATCTATACTCACGTCTACATCAAATCCTTCAATAGGAAAGACTCTCATGTTAGGGTGCTCTTTAGGTATGTACCTGAAGAACTCTTGTTTCCCCTTATACCATTTCACAGTGTACAATGGTTCTCCCTCTAAATCATAGCCGCAGATTAGCGTGGCACTTTGACCAGGTGCCACAGCGTGGGGCACTTTCAGCCACACACTTTTTAAACATTCACAACCTGAAACAAACAGATTGTTTACCTTATATTAATACTAAGTTAGATCAATATGGATTGAAGTATGGATATTTAACATCAGAGAGTACTTGTTTCAACTTTTGGAAACGCTTAAGGGTTAAACATGTTGATACAATAATGCATTTGTTGAAAAAAATAATTTGGAATTGACATTTGAAACAATAACTTATTAAACAGGAAAATAATAGGTATCTAAAAATCTTACTCCACCAAGTATAAACCTTCACCATCATAAAAAGATCACAATCTTATATTTCGAACAAAAATATACAATTATAGATTTAAATAAAAATATATGGAATTAAGATTCGAATCAATTCTGTTTATTCGTAAAAAAAGGTGTCAATGTGTAATAGTTTCTACAAGAATTTTCAATTCTTATTGAATATAAAAATAAGTTTACGATCTTATAATTAAAACAAAAATTATAGTTAAAACACAATACATGTCTTATTAAGAACAAATACTTGTACAATAGAAGTCTGTTTAAGGACAAATACATGTACAACACATTCCTTATTGTGTCCAATAATGCAATACACGCTCATTGAGTACAAAACATGAAGAGTACGTCTCATTAATTCAAATACATGAGTATCATTGATTATAAAACATTGAAGAGTACACAACTCATTGAGTTCAAATACATGTACAATACAAGTATCATTGAGTATAAAACATGAAGAGTACACAACCTCATTGAGTCACAATACTATGTACAATACAAGTATCATTGAGTATAAAACACGAAGAGTACACAACTCATTGAGTTCAAATACATGTACAATACAAGTATCATTGAGTACAAAACATGAAGGTACACAATTCATTGAGTTTCAAATACAATGTACAATACAAGTATCATTGAGTACAAAACATGAAGAGTACACAACTCATTGAGTTCAAATACATGTACGATGCAGGTCTTATTGATTACAATCACACGAATAATATATGTATCGTTCAGTTCAAATACACGTATAGTAACGGTCTCATTGAGTACAATATATTTATTAGCAGTGCTATCCGAAACAATTTTATTGATAATAAACGATCAATATTGACTCACCAAAGAATTTAAGAATTAAAATAATGAGGAAAAATGTTCGGATCAATGTCAGCATTAATTCAATTTTTATCGAATAAAATGTTTTGAAGAAAGACGTTATTGAAAAAAAAATTATAATAAAACTAAAAATGTCTAATTTAATTAAAGTTTTGCATAAAGCTACACCTATATCTTAAGGACAAATGTAAACATTTTTAAATCAACAATAAAGGATTGCATATCTACTGTTCTGTCATATCTTTAATGTTAAGCAGCATCGAGCTAAACCATTAACTCGATGGGTGACCACTAGAAAAAATATAATGTTGAACCCTAAAACAAATTTGGAAAATTTCACATTTTAAGGACGAGCAAAAAGAGACATAAGTGGTGACACAACTAATCATCGCATTATTCCGAAAGAAATGAATAATTTCGAGGAACCTCGTACCCGATTTTTTATAGCTATTGCAATTCTTTCCTTCCAAATTGAAAGCATTCTTCGTAGAAAGGAAAGCAATAATAATAGAACTATAAAGCACTAATAAATGAAATCCATTGATTATTGACAGGGAAAGTGAAAAACACAATCTATAGAGAAGTCCAGAAAATGTAGTATCTATTTCAAAGCCATTCAATTGATTTTGTATTCAAATTAAATTGGAATTGTTTTAAAAGAATTTCAAACCTTTCATTCTATAAAATTTTTATTCTAATACCCCTATCTCTTTATTTCCTCCGTCTTTTTATTTAAACAAATAAATAAAGTAAAAATGTTATTATTTGAGAAAGAATAAATAACGGGACCCAATAACTGCCCTGTTTTTGTCGGGGGCATTTAATGAAAATTTTATTATTCATTTTACTTTAAGTGATTAGATATAATGTTTAAAGAAAAATCTAAAATTTATTTTCTTTTTGTTTGCTTAATATAATATTCATTATGTATAAGATAAAGAAAGGAAATGGTTTGAGAAAAAAATTTCCATTAAAAAAAGGCTTCTATCATATTTATAACTTTAGGATTAGCTTTAGAATAAATATATAGATTTAAGGTTAAACATTCTTTAGCTTCTTTGCTTTATATATTGTACACATAAAAGCTTAAAACTTTTGTGTGGAATGTTATACATTAAATTTTATCATTTCATGTATAACAAATATATATCAAGCAATAAATGTTACACTTCAACGGAAATTTTAATTTTTAATGAAAAATTATAACGTTGCTTAAAAAAGTTTGTTAAGTATTTACATATTTATAATACGTACAGGCAGAGCGGTTACTTCATTTTGCTTTTACGTTTCTGTACTTGTAGCTTCGAAGTTTTTTTAGAAAAAATCCGAAACCGAGATGACATCGGAAATATCTGTTTTACAATTTTTTATGACCGTGTAAGTGGTTTTTATTAAGCTGTCTGTATGTGTGTGTTGTCATCGTATCTCCCAGTTTATTTAGAGTTGAAACATGGTATAAATATCAATCTTCTAGTCTGACCATGGACAAAAAAGTCTAGTCGGTCTATACGGAAAAAAAATGTTGTTATGACGTCATTAACCCGCATAATGACTCAACAAAAATTTCGAAAATCAATAAAACAAAGAGAAATTTGTTTATCAGTTTGAGATATTGCAGGCATGTAGCTGTATAAGATTAACAAATGTACCAAGTTTTAGTTTCATTATATAATCAGGATTGATTTAATTTTTATTAAAAAACTATTTTTTCAAAGTTTTGAAAAAATCGGAAAATTAATAAAATTTAGTACAAATATAATGCTTTATGTAAAAAAATGTATCCTACGTTTGGTTTTAATCCGGCAAGTCATTCTATGGTTAGTGTCTGGATGGGTGACCACTGGCAATAGAATTATTGTGATTACTATCTGAGAACGTGTGAAGCGAGTCCGATGTAGGAAGGATGAGCGTAGCGAATCCGTTGGGATGAGGAAAAGTTCCGAGGTATCCCGTACCCGATTTTTGTTGTTGTGTTATTTAATGTAACAAATTAAAAAATATTTGTTAATACTGATTAACATTATAGGCGTAATTAATATAGAGTTAGTTCTTTGGTTTGTGTTTACTGGATGTTGTTTTATTTGTAAATTTAGCTAATGAACAGTAAACCAATAAAATTAAGGGATTTAAATTATTTTAGACACACACTTTTAGAACGACTAAAATTATTAGTATTTAATCAATTATTAAATACTATTACAATTATCTTACTTAAGGATTAAGTAAAATAAAAATTCTTGAAATGATTAATTTTTGTAAGCCTCCTTACAAAAATTAATATGCTTTACTCACAGAACTTTCCGAAAACATTAATTACTGTTAATGTTAAACTTAACTTAACGTTTCTTATTAACTGCAGCTCTAAATTTTAGTATAATGACAGTTGCATTTCAATAATCTTTGAGTGTTACAAACAGTAAATCAAATAACTAAAATTAATATTTGCTTAGGTAAAGGGTTAAATATTTGAACAAAATATTTTAAAATTATTAAATTTCATATTTTAATTAATTAATTCAAAAAATTCCTTGCCTATTGTCATTCCTTATTTACCCAGCTCGACAAATAGTATTTCTCATTTTCTTATATTTCTTTTAAGGATCTTTAATTAATAAAAATATGGCACGCTAAGACGACTTGCCATATAACAAAGTGACCCTGTTGATGATAAAAAAAAACAGAAGAATCCCTCACATAACATATGTCAAAAAGATACGAACTGCTCATGCTTGCAATAATTACATAAAATGTGCAGATATTAACTTTATAGGCAAACTTACCTTCCGGCGATTGGTTTTATATTGTAGGTTATAAACGAATACAGAAAAGTAATATACTACTTATGTTTTAACCACCTTATATGTTCATATTTTTATTAAAAATAATGAAGGTCAACGTTCACAATGGTTCATTTGCTTAGGATAGCCCAATCAATAAAGGATATACGTTAATAAAAATTTGAGACAAGCTGAAAATTAGCCAGATGCTGGGGCGCCCTCTATGGCAATTACCTCCTACAAGTCTTCGTCTCTCCTCTGGAGTCAAATAAGTTAGGGTGCTCTAACGTCTAGTAAAGGTTCAGCTTATCCCTAATTTTCTTGACAAATGCCATATTTTGGTTTGGTTTTAATTAATAGCCAGAGACGTGTAACACAGTGTAATACATGTTGAACTTCTTGTTATACTTTGTTACAAGACTTGCGATTTGCACCTTCTGTAACCTTTCTAGGGAAGGTAAGTTTGCTCTTATTTCTCTATCTGAGATAAAGAACTACCAAGAGCAACGTAATAAAACGTTTATGATGTCAGTAAAGATCCCTATCGCTTCATATCATGTATCAAAGATTCTTTAATTAGCATAACCTTAATATAGCTTCCTGATGAAGCAAATTTGGTATAATAGTAGCTTCTATATTCCTCCAAAATATATTTTAAGAATTCATAGAGAATTATAAATCTGATACGATGAGTGGACAGCACAAATATACTTGCAATTTAATTTATGAATAACAATATTGACCGCTTAGAGCCCTGTGTTAGCTCACAAGAATAGCCCCTGTGGGGACAACCTCAGATGGAAAGGGCAACCGTTACACTCAAAGTGTAAAGTTAGCAACAATTTATTTGAACAATAAAAAACTGAGAGAAGGTACCTGAGATGCGAACTTGAGTCTTTCGTGGTGTCAAAGGTCAGTTTATTAACAGACGCCTTAACGACCATGACAACAGCAACGGCCATTAAATTTATGTATCAGCTCCAATTTATTGAGGTTCGCGAGTGTAATAGCACCAATATATTTGAAGTATGAACGCAAATGGATTATTATAACACGGAATTAGATAAACTAAATTTAACACTACAGTTAATATGACTCGAGAGATCCTTAAGCGTATAAATCTGATAATTGAGGCGAAATCTCGTTATCGGACTTTTAGGTAGAACACAACACTTTCTTCGATATTTAATAATTGTAGGTGCGGAAAGTAACAAAAGTCGTATTTAAACGTGGGATTTATTTATTTATTTATTTTTTATTTATTCTAAGAGCTAAATACAAATACATTAAATTACAAAAGTAAAATTACAATTGTGTCTCTGAGTCAAAATCTTAACTTATTACACAAAGAACAATTATTTATAAATCGTTTATAGAATAAAAAGCTTCGTAATCAAATATGTTTTTATTTGCTTAGCGAATGCTGTAACTCTAGTTTTGAGTTTTTAGGTTCAAGCAATTATACATTTTAATGGCAACTATTTTTAGGCGAATTAAAAGTTTTTATGAGTCTACAGGAGGTTACTATTAGCATTTATGGTTATCTAATTATGTTATGTTATCAATATTTCTATGGTGGTTACTTTCCGAGTGAATAAATAAAAGCAAGTTAATAAATAACAAAAGATGGTAGAGTCATCAGAGAGAATTTCTTAAATAGGGCTTACACGATTCAGAAATATTGTAAGTTAAAATTATACGCAGGGCCTTTTTTTGGAGTAGAAAAATATTTAGAAGCATAGTACTGGTTCCCACAAGGCAGCACAATAAGACATTCTTGAAGAAGTAGGCATAGTAAACTGATATCATGGTTTTTACATCAATACTTCTGATAATTTCCTGAGTAGGAGAGAACTGATGATAGCTTTTTGCCAGTTGAGAAGTATGTTTCTCCCAGGTGAAGTAGAGAATCCAGGTAACTCCAAGGAGCTTCAGCGAATTCTCTCTATTCTGGCGATTTCAGCGAAAAATATCAACACTTGACTCTTCTCATCATTAAGTGTCAGTGAATTGGTTGAAAACCAGTCTTTAGCTCTACTTATAACTACATCTTTCTGATTCAATAGAGTCTGTCTATTGGCGTTCTTGATTAAATACGTTGTATCATCTGCAAATCTAATGCACCTATGGCTGAAGTCAGGAAGATCATTACAGTAGATAAGAAAAAGAATGGGCCTAGACAGATCCTTGAGGAACTCCATACTGTAATTCTCTCGCGTCAGATAGTTTTCCGTTAACGTGTACCTGTTGAATCCTTTTAGTGAGATATGACATAAATGAGCTCCGAGGGAGACCCTTATCCCCAAAACTCAGCAGCTTAAGTTTCAACGTCTGAAAATGAATGCAGTCAAAGGCTTTTGAAATGTCACACGATAGAGCAAGCATTCTTCTTTGTTTCGAAAGCGTCATAAATGTCTTCTGCTATTGTTTGAAGTGCCTTATTAAGTAGAGCGATTCGCTCTGAATCCAAACTGTTGGTCATGAAAAAAGTTATTTTTGTTTAAAAATTTTAAAAGTCTATTTTTTATGATTCTTTCGAATTTTTTGAAAAGATTGGAACGATAGATATGGGCCGAAAATTGTTAAGATCACTCACAGGACCTTTTTTATATATTGGTATGACTCTACTGACTTTAAGACAAGAAGGAAAATAACCTAGGAAGATACAGTTATTAATTAGATGACTTAAATATGGACTTATATAAGAGATAATTTTTTTAATAAAATTATTACTAAAGTTAATAAATGTCAAAACTATTTGAATTTCTTTAACAAGGATGTAATCTTTTTTAACTTCCTCACTGTCTGTGTAATTAAGATAGAAGGATTTGGTTTGCAAGGAGGTGGTTGTAGATGCTGTCTAGGAGTAGAGTTAGATGGCTTGGCCAGGTTAGCATGAAGCTTATCTGCAATAGTAGCAAAATGTTTGTTAATCTCATCTGGCTTTAAATTCTATTTCTACATGTTTAGCCTCCAAACCACCTTCTTGTTTAACCTTTCTTGTTTAACCACCTTCTTATTTACAAGCGACACTTTTAATTAACATTAAAATTATACTATTAATTTAAAACAGAGATATGCAATGTAATAAAGCACAAAAAGGAGGAATAAAACTTTAGATTAAATCCTTTTTACAAATTGATTAATTCTGTTTTGTAAAGGGAGAGGCCCTTTTAATTGGAGCAGGGTGGAAATAGGTCGTACTGCCCTTACAGAGATTATTTAAGAGAAAAACCCCAAGGGCTGCGTTGAAAGAAAACAACTTGGGGTAGTCCTTTTCTAGGGGAAATGAACTGCTGACTTTCCCTGTGTAAAGGCGACGATTTATTTGGAGTGTTCTTGCATGTTTTTATACATTACAATTTAAATAACAGTATTGAAATTTATCTACTACTGAAACTTTATAGTAAATAACATTATTAAAAAGTATAGATTGTACCTATCACAAAATAATTTTTCCTAAGAAGCACATATATCTTGCATTAAGGCAATGAGTTTAGATTTCGGTTTTCGATCTTCGCAAAAAAATTCAGAAAATTCAACTAATTTCTATTCCACTAATTTAGTTCAAGCCAATTTTTTATATAATAAGTAAAATATCAACATTTACCCAACCACGCCAAGGAGTATCACCACTGGGTGATTCCTCCAATCAAGACTGCCAAGTCACTTTAACCAGTATGAGCACTATGTCAAATACATTTATTGTAGACAATAATCAATAACTTTAAAAATAAAGATCTTCTCTTGTAGTCAAACAAGATTATCTAGAAGATAATTAACAAATCAATTATACAAGATAATCCTTTATTTATTTCATTTTATTTAATTAAAATTAAATTATTTTACTATTTTATTTAATTTAAAAAAATAATTACTGAGCTATTGATAAAATAAACGGGTACAGGGTACCTTGGTATTCTTCCTCTCAACTTCGCTTCTCAGAATATCATTATTATCTAAAGAAACATTCCACTAGAAACTTGAACTGGTACAATATAACTCTAATCATGATGTAACATTGTAGTATCAAACACAGTTATAAGCAGTTAACAACCAATAAGAAAGGCTTGCAATGAAATTGTTTGCGAGGTTTAACGTCGAGGACTAACCTCATTGACTTTCCTCGCATTTTGCTACGCTGTCAACGGATTATAACCATGCGTATTACTATAATGATGAAAGAAGTCTTAAAAATCTCTCTCACAGAAAAATCGAAACTCAGCCATGGTGTTTAAATGTGATTAAGCACAAGTGGAGTTCTTCATATAAGGGCACGAAGAAAAGTGTCCACAAAAATAATAGTTGATTGACAAAGAGCTTTTAACCTAACACGAGGTATCAGCTTTATCAGTTCATGAAGATAAAGATGATAGTTAGAAATACATATAACTATTTTCTTTTCCAAAATGGTAGCAGATTGGTGAATCGAGTATGACTCAGTCAGACTCAGTCTTACTCACTCCGAGTTGTTACCATCTCGGAAAAGAAAATAGTTTTATGTATTTCTAACTTTCATCTTTATCTTCATGGCACTGATGATGACCTCATGTTAGGTTGAAAGGGCTTTGCCAATAAAGTATTATTTTTGTGGAGACTTTTCTCTTCGTTTTCTAGTATAACCATAGTGATCTGAAATAACTACTTCTTTCAATCATTAATTCCTCCAACGGCAGCTGTGGTGATTTCTACACCATGCAACGTTATAAAATCTCTTAAATAAATCAACAGCAAACTTAAAAATAATTCTATTAACAATCACCTTTACTGCGCCCATTTAACTACTTTTTATTTTTATTTCATTTTAACGGTAAATCGTAATCTTAAGTGCATCAAATCTAAAATTCTTTCACTTTCATCCCATTTCCATGAATTATTTATCAGGTGTTAAAGTTACTTTTGATGATTCTCTTTCTTAAAATTTCCTTCTCTTATCACAAAACGGTGAAAGCCTAGAGACGTTGGAAAATAAAAAGGCAAGAGAGATATAAAAAGTTTTCTCTTTGTGTACAAAAGCATGCATTTATTATCAATGATTCAATTTTAAAGTAAAGAAATGTTTCTTTAAATTTCTTTTCTTCGTTTTATATTGTGAAGCTATCAAATTATTAAGATTTATGATAATATCTTACTTTTTGTTTAAGTAAATATTATCAGACTTTTGTATATCATTAACGTTTAAAAATAAATTTGGCATACAAATTTTTAACCAAACTTTTCTTCTAATAAGCCAAACGTGGCCTTGGAGTAACTGGTCCAAGGGTAGAATAAAATCTTACAATTTTATTCATATAGGATCTCATAAAAAATAATCTCATATAGGAGATTAAAAAATGATGATTAGGTTACAACAAACCCTTGTAAATAATTTGTATGATTTCTATTCGATTAGCAACTAAAATAAAGAACACAGAAGCGAAAACTTTCAGTTTAACAATATTAGGAGTTAATGATTTTCTTCTGATGTTAAGAAGCTCTTCTTTTTAAGTTTAAAAATTGTTTATAATTTATTCTTTTTATCATAGCTACTTAATAATTAGCTTAGGATTATCATAAGTCCTAATTAAACTTCACTAATTGGGAAAAGGGTCTAAACTTAACCTTGGTGTGCTAAAAAAACTGAACTTTTCAAATAAAATTGAAAATATTTAACATAAATAGATGATAAGTAAAAAAAAAAATAAATAAATAACCGAACGAACCTGATTAGTGTCATATTAGCGAATTTTCTTTAAAAATATTTAGTATTATTAGTGGTAAAATTTTCTTACTTATGTGTGTGCAACTGGTCCAATGTCGATACAATCATTGTAACCAAAAATAAGAAAAACCACGACAAATGTGAAATAAGGCCGCGAAACAACAATTTTTTAAGTAAGGTGTCGTTTTCCATAGTGTCGTTAAGGTGGCGTTGAATAAAATAAAGCCGGTCCGAAGTCAACAACTTAAACTTAAAAAAACTAAGTCAGAGTTCCCAGGTTGGAATCTTGGCACTATTGATAATTTTTATGCACCTTATTTACATTATATAGTAAGGGGTTGGTGAAAAGGACCCAATGGTGTGATCTACTCACCAGGCTTGACCTCCCCACTCTTACTACTACTACTACTACATTATATAAGTTTATAACTTGAAAATTATAAAGCGCGTGGGTCCAAAAATGGCGAATTTACTTTGAAATACGTAATTTCTTGCTTATCAATGTATTTTTTGCTTGTTTTCAGTACATGCTTTATAACCTAAATAGTGGCATCACAATTTTTTATTTAATTTTTCCGAATTTTTCAAAGAAAATGTGAAAAAAAGTAAACAAAGCTTTAAATAAGTTCGAATAATGATGTGCACTTCCAATTTATAATTATTGCTATAGTTTTGTATAATCTATAGCATAGATGTGCCCATTTTCTTTAAGAATACGAAAAAAATAACAAGTTGTGATGCTAATATCAGAAATAATATAAGCGAGTATCAGAAGCTTAAGCAAAAGAATGAATCATCGCTAGGTATGGAATAACGATTTAAAAAAACTTTTGGCTATTTTGGACCTCCGTAGGAGTTTTTTTTTTAAATTTTAAAGGCTTAATAAATTCCTCAAAAGTGTGTTTTAAATTTATTTTAAATACAGCTACGTATTAAAATGTTTAATTTGGTTTCTTTAAGCGTGTTAAATTTAAGCTAGAATAAACGGCGTCATAATAATTCACTCGTTCTCATTTCTCTATTAATTCTAAAACTACTTGGAAAAAGTAGTTCATTTTACATTTCACACATTTTATAAAATAATGGCCCCACGCGAAAAACTTGGTAAAGAGCAGTAAAATAAATCAAGCAAAAAATTAAAGCGTTTTACTCCCGAGGCGAAAGCGAGAGAAATGTAAAACGTGTCTAGGAAATTTAATCTACTTAGTGTTTCAAAAAAGCCTTAGTATTTTAACTTTTTTTTAAAGAACTGGGCCTCCTTTAATCGTTTTATAAAACATAGGGTTTTTTAAGTAGATGTACTTCCTCCTTTATAAATAACATTATAAACGGTTTATGTGTATATTATGAAAATTTCATGGTTTATACAAAGTAGAAAAAAAACTTTGGATAAAAACATCTAAAACATGTTTAAACTATAGAATACTAAAATTTCAGGTATCATTATTTAAATATGCAGTATGTAGGGAGGTGACATTTTTTAGGACTCCTCTTATGTTTGCTGGGGTTTTGAGGGACCCATATGTGGCCCTTTACGTGATCCCCATATGCAAATAAGGGTTTTTTTCGGTAGGAGCTTCCCAAGTGTATTTGCCTTTTGTTCCAGGGCAAAACCCGATACTACACATAGTCCTGGGGCTCTACTTTGATCAAATTTAAATCCTTAGATATACCAGACGATATTGTGACCTTCTTTTTAGACCTTTTTCTGAACAGATTTCCTTTATTGTTTTTTACTCAAATGACTATTCCACTCTTAACAACTTCCAGTTGTTATTTCAGTCGAGGGTTTAGCTGAATTCGGTTGTTGCCTCTTCGTATTGAAGATTTTTATTAACACTTGGAAAACTGTATTTTCAATAAGGTTGCTTTAGAACGTCAAGTTAAAATGACTCGAACAGGGCTATTTTTACTTTTCCATTGACAGAGTTTTAATACAGAAAATTTCCCGTACCTAGTCAAGTCAAATACTATGAGAACTATGTTATCGATAAACAACGGAATGACAAGGGGGAAATAACACGATAGGACATAAACTTCGTATTTCTGTGGTGATACTTAAATTATTTAAAATATTCTCACTAAAAGTAAATTTGACACTTAAACCTTTCTATAAAAAAAAAATAAAAACGGGAACGGGATGCCTCGGAACTTTTCCTCATAACATCGGATTTGCTACGCTCATCCTCTCTGCTTCGGACTCGCTTTGCTCGTCTTTTGATAGTAAATGCATCCGTATCATTCACGGGGGTCACCAAACACAGCATTACCCACGCTCAATGGTCCTTAATTTTATGACCCAACAATAATTATAGATGTACTTTTTCGTATTGAAATGATACTTAGTGTATTGGTAATACACTAAAATACACGAAAACTTATTTATTGGTAATAATACATAATTACCATTTTCTAATTTTTTACAATTTTTTAAAAAACGTTCACAAGTCATTCAATAATAATTGAACTGATGCTAATAATGAGATGAAATTTAGCACTTATGTTAGTCATATACAAAGTCGCATGTGTGCCAAATCTTAAACTAATTGCATAATTTTTCCGCGTTTTAAAATTTTTTGCTATCGGGATAGAGTATTTGCATTTTTCCAAAAAAATGTGTTTGCTCGTAAAATGATTAAATGTGTTTAAAAGATATATATTAAGCTGTAAAAAATAATATTTAATTTAATTTTAAATAGTCAAACTAAACATTTAAAGAAGAGGAGAGGGGGTGAGAGAGTGGGATGAAAACGGAACGTTCTAAAGGTTATAAGGTACAGATGGGAGTTTTAGTTAGAAATATCGTCAGGTCAACAGTTGCTTACAATTCAATAGAACGTAAAGAAGACTGAAACAAACAATTCCGTGTTCCAGGTAATACAATGCCTAAGGAACGCGATGACTAAAGATGTCAGTATCATCTTGTTGACAGTATAGGATAAACTCTTATGAGTGTTGCTCAAGAGAATATTGTACTAGACGGCGGTATTCTTACGTCTGATGTCACACAAACAGTCGAAGACGTTTTTCTGCCAAAAGAACATGTTTAAATATATTATTCGTTTATTCCTGTATCATCAAAAGTAGGTTTTTCCATTCTAATATTTTACAGGATGCTATTTTTATATGATGTATTTAAAGATAATGCAAAAAGAAAAATTGTGCAAATACTCAATTGGAGCCTACTTGTTAAGACTTAATTAAAAAGAATTCATCAACGGGATATAAGATAATATCTAATATACATATTTTAATTTTGTTGAAAAACGGATTCTCTTTCAAGTCAGGTAAGATTGAATATATAGTTAGTTTTATAAAATATATTTGTTCTATACAAATTTTTCAAAAGTATAAACACGATTTTTTTTTTAAATTTGATTAAAAATTATGTATTTATTCTGGTTATTGCGACCCAAAAGTACTTCTGTGCAACTAAATTTAGGGCCGCGGCCTAAGGGTTAAGAATCGCTGGTCTAATGCATAATTAACTTACTAAATGCTAAGGATTTCAAGTTATTAGCTTTTATACTTGTCATAAATAATAAATTATGCTCATATAATAGATAGCACAGTGGTATAGTAATGAATGAATGAATGAATGAATGAAACCATTTATTAAGAAAATAATAATTACATTTTAAATGAAATGTTATAAAATTAATTTTAGTAAATTTATATATATATATAATTATATATATATATATATATATATATATTATATATATATATATATATATATATATATATATATATATATATAAAATAGACATTTTTTATCTCAGTTAATAATTATGTATAATTTGTTTGATTTTAATTCTTATTTATGTACACACACATTTCTTATTTATTTCTTCACTTCCTTATATTTTCTTAAATCAACTTTATAGCTGTGGTTGTGTGGTATAGTAATACATATTATAATCGTCATAACGAAAACAGAGAGACTACAGCTCTGTAAAAAAATATTTTTTACATATAAGCTATAATTATTTTATTCCCAATTAGGTTATCTCCAGGATTAAACTATCTAATTGCACAGGTATTACATTAAAATAAGTTCAAAAAATCGGGTACGGGGTACTCAAAACTTTTCGTCAACACATCGAATTCGCTAGGCTCATCCTTCTTACTTCGGACTCGCTTTGCTCGTCATCAGAACAAGCAATTCGCCAAATTTGGTATTTTTATTATTTAATTATTACCAATTAGTGATTATTTGTACTATGTTATAGATGATTATATAATAAAAAAATAAGTTTTATTTTAAGTCATAGTATTTAATAATTTACTAAAAAATATTAAACTGTACTGAAAAATATTAAAATATTTATAACTAAAATATACTTAAAAATGTTTTAGTTCCCTTAAAATTTATTTTCCATAATATTATTTTATAAATATTTAAAACTCTCAAGCTTTTATTCAGACCTATAAATTACTACACCTGTTTTAATCCTCATAATCTCATCAAGATCTAAAATGAAAATTTCACCCGATATTTCGAGATATTTGATGATAAATGCGAACAAGTGCTTTGGCAGATGTGAAGAGGATTTGAAAACCAAATTGGATACTGAAAGGAAATTTGAGATTTAATATGTAAATATAAGTAAGTAAATACTATTCGCGGAATCCATATTTTAATATTTAGAAAGAAAATAGTTACATACTGTTATCATCTATTTTTACATTAAGTTTGCTCGGTACATGAACTAGAGTACATACACTACTCAACTATTCACTATCATTTTTACGCATGATAGAGTACACTACTCAACTTTGCACTATCATTTTTACGCATGATAGAGTACACTACTCAACTCTGCACTATCATTTTTACGCATGATAGAGTACACTACTCAACTCTGCACTATCATTTTTACGCATGATAGAGTACACTACTCAACTCTGCACTATCATTTTTACGCATGATAGAGTACACTACTCAACTCAACTCTATCCTTTTTACGCCCTAATTTTCATTTTGGAGTGATCTAGGGTAAAACAGAGATAACTCAGGATTAGGTAAATGCAGGAACAGAAAAGAGTAAAAAGTGATAATAACCTTGCTAGGTTATCTAACCTTCGTAGGTTACCTAACCTTCCTTGCTATGCAAAATAAATAATAATAATTTACAATATACTATCAGTTTGTGTTCAGAAATGTAGTTATTTGACGGAAAATAAAATGCTTTCAGTGGACCCGTTTAAATTTTAGGGAAAAAAAGTTTTGTTCATCTTACTTATCATTCAAATAATAAAATTATTACTTAGAATTTGATAAAATATTTATTTATTTATTAATCTATACTATCTTTTGTAAAAAAAAATCACAAAGGCAATTTCTAGTTTTAAATTAATGCTGTTTAAAATTAAGTACGCACATATTAGCTTTCAACTGGGACAAGTGAATCCGATTTCACGAAATATTTTTTAATTTAAACAAATTGAAAGGTAAACAACAAGTACTTGAAAATTTATCAATGATCGTTTTTTATGTGTAAAAAAACTTGTTAAAACACACAAATTACCAATAATATGCGTTTTATATATTTAAAGTAGCATCAATTTTAATACATCTATAAAATTAATTAATATTTTTTTAAATTCTTAGATAAAATATAAATTATTGTTATACCACGGGATAAGCGTAATTTCCCGTCAGAACTTTATTTTACTCCACTTTAATCACTCTTTCGAAAAGAGTAAAAAGTGCAGTTTAGAGCTCCTTCTGAATCGATCAGAAATACTTTGGAATCCGTTGATATAATATCAACGGATATTATATCATATTATCAAAGTGCATTGACCATCCTTCTGCCAAAATAATGGATATGATATAAAAATTAAATAAACTTCCAAGAACGTGTTTATAAAAATTCGCTAACTTTTATCAAGGTCGGAAAACTTTTACAATAAGACTTTTGCAATATGTAAGACAATAATGATAGGACAATATTGGCGAATGTTCCTAATATATTAGTCAAAAATCATGATTTGTTTACATTAAATTCAATATAGCAAACTACAAACTCAAAACTAATGCTGATAAAATGCTTTAATCTCAGCCTAACATAATTCTCTTTTTTTCTAGGTATACATACATTTTAGTCTATAAGTATATGCTTCGAATCGATCAAACAATTATTTCAATTTTAGTGAATTTTTGAAATTTTTGCTAAAATTATGTTGGGTTAATGGCGTCATAAATATTAAACAATAGGGTGCTTTAAATTTACATTATTAGCTTTTGTACACATTTTCGTTCTGGTCCTAAAAGCGTTTGAAGGATAATATGAGGTAAAAATGTTTTGAAACTCGTACTTACACACACACACACACAAATATATATATATATATATATATATATATATATATATATATATATATATATATATATATTATATATTATATTATGTTTCAGTAAATCCTCCTTTCAGAAGATACCATCATCCTTCCCTCTTTCTATCCTCTATGACCCTCAATATTGAATATTTTCCTTTGGGATTTTTAAAGATTAAATTTCTTGGACTGATTATTAATTAAGATTATTGAAGACTGCAGTCCTAAAATATTAAATATATATAATAAATACATTTAACGAGTTACCTGAAGATGCTGAGCTTCGCTCAGCTAGTCGTTGTAATTATTAAATAAATTAATAACAATTATTTAACAGTCCCACAGTCTTCATTAATTTTAATTTCCGTTGGAAATTCACAAAAAAAAAACTGAATTAAAAATTCGCACGACTGACTTTTCACACGACACTTTAAGGGTTAAGCTTATGTAATGTTTGGACTTTCAAAAGATCATATTGTATAAGGCGGAGGCGGTAGAGTTTTCTTATACAGACAGGAAATGAAAGTCAATTTTACAATAACCTTAGGGGACAGTGATGGATGGAGCATTGATAACCAGGTGGAAATCTCGTATGTGCATGACTCTTATATGAAATATGTAAGTATACTTACCATTTATGTATATGCTGTAAAACTACATATACATACTATATGCATACAACTACGTATACAACTATATGCATACGTTGGATTTCTTTATAGTTTTTATACGGTAGATTACAATTCTACTTTTTTTACAATTAAAATATATTATTTCACAAAAAATTAAAACGCAATATAATAATTAATTTGAAATCCCTTGTAATCAACCATATAAATAAAATAGAGAGCAATTACTTTAAAGCAAAATTTAAATTAGGCAAAGCATTCATTTAAAATCCCTTTTAATCAACTATCTATAAAATATTGGGTACTTTTCCTCATTACATCGGATTAGCTACACTCATCCTCTCTATATCATCGAAGTCACTTCTTTCGTCCTCAGATAATAAATACATTTGTTTCATTCCCAGCTACAGTTAGCCTAAGGAGAATAAACAATATCATCAATAGTCGCAATGTTTACCTTTTAAGACCATTAACATCTTTAATATCCCACCTTTAAAGTTTATCACCTAATTCAAAAATATCATGACGCACAAACAAAATTAATATTCACTTAATTACATCAAACATTTTGAAATTTTCTCCTTTTTTAAAAATACAAAATTAATACTTAATTTTTTTGTCCTTCAAATGACTTTTTTTCCCCTTTTTCATACTTTTTTTGTTTGATTAATTTAACTTTTATTTCTTGTTAAATTTGTTCCTTCGGACTTTTTTTTCCTTTTCAAACCTGTCTCAAGAATCTCGTTTACTTAATTACAGTTTTCTTTTAAAAACGTCGTCTCAAGCCCTTAAGACAGAGTTTTTATTCGACTTTTTCCCTTTTAAATGTCCATCGAATTCAAGATGGTATTTCATCCTTTTTAAGATTTGTTAAAAACATTAATCTTGATCAGACTTCATTTCATAAAAAAAATCTTTTTGGAAGTAATAATTCATAGTATTAATTTTTCCCTTGATTTTTTTCCTCTTTTTATTTGCTCATTTCTTACTCTTCACGGTAGTTCTTTTAAAAAAATGTCAATAAGAGATGGGAAAAAGTTTCTTTTTCTTATTTGAATTTGAAAAAGACAAAGTTTAGATATGCCTCGAAGCTCTTTTTAAAAAATTGCTAAAATATTAAACAATTTTTCCTGAATTAAGAATAACAGGATAGTTTTATCTTTTTAAACTTTTAAATTTTCTTTTCATAAAGTTTAAATTTGTTCAAAAGAAATCCTATCTGACCAAAATAAATTGATTCCGAATCACGCACAAAGACGTAATTATATAAGATTCGCTTACAACAGATGTGAATTTTTGCAATGTAAGGTCTATTATTGTATTAGTTGTGCAAATAGCATTACGTTGTTAATATATATTTTTTTTAAAAATAGTTCCTATTTGGGACCGGTAGCTCAGAGTTAGATCGCTCTCCTTTCGACGAGGGTTCAAATCCAGTCGGGGAAGGACTTTATATAAGATTATCCCTTCTAAAGTTCTCTTGGCAGGTCTTGAACTGAAGGCCGGCCAACCTAGCTTAGATTATACGTTGATTCCTGTTACGCAAATGTAGAGTTGTGTTCCATCCAAGACAAGTCTGGATCCACGTTTCCGTTGGCTCCAGCTAATGTAAAGACGATATTCTGCGTGCTGGGGGAGAGTTGGAAAGATAACTAATCATCGGATTGTTCACCGGGAAAGTAAAGGCTTGAACTTAGCGGTGTCTGTGGTCATACGATCAGAGTGTAGGGATGCAGTGTTTGGTTCTGGAATACGCCTCCTAGTGATCTGCGGTACTTAGGCTTTCAGTTCTACAGCTACAGGAAGAGTTTTATGCACACTAACTTCGGGGTTGCTACCGGCGGCTCTCTGCATCGGGCTGCACCAGACTGATTAATATACTAATCAGAGTATCTGGTGAGACTAAAAGAGCAGACAAAGAAAAACCATGGATAAACCAGCCGTATTAAAGTGAAACTTTACACACATTTTTAACTTATAACGGAATAACATAATGTTAAGTCAATATCTAATTGGAAGGTTATCCGAAAGTTAACAATTTAAAAAAGCACACATGTAATTCGAAAAAAATATAACTCATGCTGAAAATATGATAAACAGATACTGTATTATATATGACTAAATCAAAACTCTACTAATTTTTGAATATTTCCTGTCATAAATAACGGAAAACTACTTCAGTGAAATCATTCACAAGTAGGCATAAAGTTTCAACTCTCTAGTATAAACACACTAGGAGCTACAAAAACAGACACACATACACATATCGCGGATAAAATGTCCCTGATAAATTTACTACACACACAGACAGACAATTTAGAAAAAACAACATGTGAATTGGGCCTAAAAATATGTGAAGTGGGCCGAACAATATGTAAAGTGGGCCAACAATACCTAAAACTGTAATAAAAATAAACTTGGAGTATTACAAAATGTCATTTAATTATTTTCATATATTTATTTTATATGAAAAACAACATTTGTTTTTATTATTTTTTCTTGCTATTATCTCATTATTTTCATTATTTACCTACTATTTCTATATTTAGAAACGTTGCTTTTTCCTTGTTTGTTCTGAAACCCACCCAGTGTCATATCCAGTTCTTCTATACATCTCGATTTATATCATATGCCTTATTCTTATATTTACTATTTACACAACATGACATTTCTTCACCTCTCTTTGACACTCACATCCATCCCTCTCAATCCTCTTACATATTCAGTAACTGTGATAGTCTGTCGCATTTACTTTTCTTTATATTTCTAACATTTGTAAGTTATTCTTATAATACAACCAAAGGCATTGGAAATTTCAAGTTGAGTAGCATATTATTTTAGAAAAAAACTAAGGCCTACCTCACAAGAGTCGTTTTCTACCAAAACATATCAAAAGAGCAAAAAATCCAATAAGTACTAAGGGGGACCTTAGAACTTTCCCTAACCACATCAGATTCACTAAGCTTTTCCTCCTTACTTCGGATAAGGAATAGCTTCTATTTTCTTCAGATAGCAATTACATTAGTTTTTCCCAGCGGTAACCCATCCAGGCACTGACCTCACTTAATGCTGCTTAACATATATGATCTAACAAAAACCATACATATATTTGCTGCATAGAAATGAAACTTAAAATACTTATTTATAACATAAAGGAATACACTGGAAAATTTTAATTAATTTGGATTAATTTTTGATTTTATACGATTTATCATAAAAGGTACACAAGATAAAAATTAAATTATTCCTCATAATGAGTTGTAACTTAACACTTATGTTGGTCTTGTAATGATTGCATACGTGCCAAATTTCAAACTGCGTTTTATTAACTTTCTAAATTTTTGCTGTCATTACTGCGGATTGATGACGTCATAATAAAAGATTTTCCGGATAGCACAACTAAACCTAAAGATTGATTTTATGCAAATTTTCAACTCTCTAACATAAACACACAAGGAGCTACGATGATAACAGACACACATATAGACAGACGACTATGTAAACCACTCAGGAGGCTTTGAAAACACATAATAATTCCAGCTACATCCCAGGTAAAATAAATAATTGATTTCGTGTATAGAGAATCATGTAAGGAGGCTCAAAGAGATATTTTATTGTAATGCTACAAGAAAGATTTATTGTAGGATCTAGAGATCTGCATTTAGCTCTTTTAACGCTTAAAATCGTAGGTTCATCTCCCGTTACAAGGTCCTCTTTTGGCTCGATTGGTACCATGACCTAAAAAGGTACAATTTTTATAGTTAACAAATTAACAGTTAAAATAAGAATCAAATTAGATGTTATTTTTACTAAATATTTCTTTTGTTAAGTTAAAATATATATTTTCTATTTTTAAACCAATTTTGAATTTTAATAGAGTTGAAGCGGCTCTAAAGCTGATGGTTTCTTTTAACTTTAGTCCTGAACAATTAGACGGAACATTTAGGTTAAACACAATCTTATTAATAATTCAGATTTGAATATTTTGTTTCGTATTTATATCATAAAGAGAACTATATCCATTTTAAATTCGACCCGAAGAAAGAATTCAATCACAGTTAGAGTTCCGGTGAAAATTCTGGGAAAATTCAATACCCTTTTTGTTGTCCTTTATATTCCTTTAATTCCGTTGAAAATTTAGGAGTTTTAATTAGAAGCAATAGAAAAGGGTTTGACTGTCAATCTTCCCCATGGTCAAATGTACAGGTCCCAGTTACCAAATCTGTGTCTGCTAATTCACAAAGAAATATCAACATGTTATTTATAAAACCAGTCTTTTTTAAGATTATTAATTCACTAAGTTGTAGAACAAAAAATATTTTATGTTCTGTGCTTTTGTCTACCACATGATGTGATAATAAATATTGTATGTGTTTCTTTATCGTTAATCTGGCTAGAGAAAGACGGATATCTCTCTCTAGCTCTGTCTAAGAGCCACAGAGCTCTCATCAAAAAATTATATTTAAAAAATAAATATTCAGAAATTGATTTCAAAAATAAATTTTATATTTGATACAATGTAAATTATAAAAATCATTGTTAGTGATGAAAATAAAGAACTTAATTATTATTATACTAGTATTCTCACCTCTTGATGAGAATACTGAAATAATAGTAAAGGAGGACCGATAAGTCAGTCTCCGGCTTACGGCCGGAGGTCGAGGGTTCGAACCCAGCTGGGAGATTACGAAGCTAACCCAGCCTAAGTTTAAGTGTCATGCGTAATTGACTTTTTCGATATCTCCATCGCATGTAAAGACAAAGTTCTGCAGGCCAATAGAGAGTGGGAAAGATACTGAACCTTCGGACTAAACTTTAAGTGAACGGAGGGACTCTGATTGAAATGAAATAAAAAAAAACTATTCTATTAAACCAATTACAACAATAAAATGTGGCAAAGTTTTTACACAATAAAACTTGTCTGCCACAAGTACATTAATAAGTGCACATAGAATAAAAACACATAAATAGAGTCGACTATGCTAATTTTAAGCAAAAAAATAAAGTTTGAGCAATTTCTTAATTTACAATGTCTATATTTCTACGAATAGCGAAAGTAACTAGGAATGATGTGTTTGGTTCTGGAAGACGCATCATATTGATCGCGAATCTTTGGCATTCAAGTCAGGACTATAGAATGAGTTTATGGGCACTAGCTTTAAGCTTGCTTTGCTAGTGGCATGCCAACTTTACAGTCGCACTTGTATTTATTGGATTTATCTTAGCTTTGATAAAACGTTGGAAAATTTAATTGAAATTAAATTTACATTTGAAAGTTAAAATGTAATTTTAACTTGTTTTCTCAGCAGGTAATGCTAGAGGGCGACCACTATTTGAGATTTCTAAAAAAAAATAAAAATAATGAGTTCTAATACGTTGGCAGCCTGCTTTTTATTTATTTTATTACATTAAATAACTTCGTACTAATTTAATAGTAGTTTAAGTTAAGAAGTAAACATTCTCTAAAAAAACATTCCACACTATTAAATTAAAAGAATACAAAACAAAAGTACAAGGAAGTATTCAAAGATAAAAACCATGTTAACTTTTAAAAATACAGTAAAAAGAAAAAAATAACTTTTGGTGCCAGCAACTTAGTAAATAACTTTTTTCTTCAGACACATTCATCTTCAAAAAAAAGTTAGTCGTTAAACAAAAGTCAGTAGAGAAAAAATTGTCTTAGATTTTTAAGGTCAGTAAAAACAAAGTATAAGTAGACTACTAAATTCGTTTTTCAGAATTACTGTTTTCTAAAAAGAAGTAGGTAAAAGTTTTTTTTCACTTCTGTTCTAGAAACAAAAGGGGAAAGATCATTTGGCTTAATCCTTACACATTTAACTTTTTTTTAGAAAACGGTATGAAATAAAAACTAGCATTGTTGTTTAGGGATATTATTGAGATATTAAGACCTCTTCATGTATACAAAAATGTTTTACTAACAAACTTTTTTTTTGAGATTTTGCCAAACGTTTACTTGCGGAACAAGGTTAAATTGCTGTAAGGTTTAGTTGAAAAATTTATTAAGTTTTTGTGAAAGTTGTAAAAAACGGAATTGAATTTAAATGAAAAATAGCACTACTTCTAGTCAACACAAGAACCAAGCGATATAACCTATAAAAAATATATGAGGTGGATGATAATACAACTGTTTAAACTTTTTAGATTTAAAAAAATAATTTGGATAATATTAATAACGGTGAAAAAACTTCCAAGACAATAAAATCATGGAGTTGGTGGATTCATGGATAATTCAAAGAAATTAGTTTAACCATTCCAGACAGGCTACGGTGTTAAAATAAAATGTGACGGACGTTTTATTGATTAATATGGAAAGCTAAGAAAGACAAATTATTCTGGCGCGGTGATCCACATGCTGGGCGAATTTCCTTTGGAGTGCGAGTTTCCGTCCGTAACAATATATTCTTGCTTACTGTTCCAGTTTATAACTTGAGCAACCGCTCAAGTTATAAAGGCACTCAATGTGATTCACAAAGCTGCTATACAATAACAAGCAAATGATAATATAAAGCTACTCGATATAAAGCAACTCAACAAGGAAAGGAGCATATTCATTAAATTATTTTTACAAAACTATGCCTTCAAAATTGGCAGTGCACCATTAAAGTTGCACCATGCATTAAAGTTTTTAGCGCATTTCCTTTGAAAACACAGAAAAATTTAGTTGTGCTTGATAATTGAGTAATTGCTTAAGTTATAAAGCATACACTAGAGAAGTAAGAAAGAAATAGATTGTTAAGCACGAAAACACTTATTTAAAAGGACATTTGCGGACTAACCGCGCAATAGAACTAATTTACAGTTACAAACTTATATAATATGACTCCAACCTACTCCTGCCATGACACCTACCCTTATAGACGATTTATTCCAAAGCAAATTCGCTAAAACGAGCCAGAAGGGATCATCATTTCAATTTCATTTTAGGTATGAATATGTATGCCTTGTTGAGTATTTTTAGTAACTAAATTCTACTTTTTAATACATTCGAGTATTAAAGAGAACAAGCACTAAAGAATTTTTCCACAAAATTATTTAATATTTGAAAAAGATTTATGTTTAAAAAAAAACTAAAGAAAGATTGAAAAAAAAAATTACATCTCTGTTTTTCCTTTTATTAGTTTTAAAATGGTTCGTTATACAATTAGTTATACAGTTATTGTCTTAGCGTTTGGTTATTACAAGGGCGTTATAGGGGTCCAAGGGTAGTTCGGGGTGGGATGATAAAGCAAAATTCTTACAGACAATTGGATTTTCGGGACTATACATCAATTCCAACCCCTTTATGGAGTCCCCCACATGGAAAAACCAAAAAGTGAAAAGTGAGTATCAGATTAGATGCGACTCATAATTCACAATGGCGCCCCCTTTTTCCCGCCCGAATCCATTTTCATAACAATGTTTCACATTTCTATTTTTCAACCACACTTTTTTTTGTCTTTATAAAATATAGATTTTCAAAAAGGTTGAGTAATAAAAGGAATGTCTTTCTATACCATTGCTCCCTTTCACTGTTTTATATTAGCGGTTTTATTCAACCGCAGTGAAGCTTTTTTTATATTTTAACAAATGCTTATTATGCCCCATTACTGTCAACAAAACGACTGTTATTTAACAAATTTGTTTATTTCAGCTTGTTCTTTTCTGGAAATGAGAACAATTGTTGCTAAAAAAAGTTTATTACCACAATAATTTCTTTCTTATCAATAGTAGTTTTATACTACAATGCTAAAGCTAATAGTTTTTAATAATTAGTTCTACTTATTGTATTTGTTTTATTCTATTAAATAGATTGTTAATATAAAGTCAAAAAATCGGGCACGGAGTACCTCGGAACTTCTCTTCACTACGTCGGATTCACTACGCATATCCTCACTACATCGGATTCGCTTCGCTCCACCTCATAATATAAAAAACATTAAGCGTAAAGAGGATATAATTGTACCGAATATTAACTAAATTAGATTATTACTTTATACAATTTTAAAAAAATATTTTCAATACTAATATGAATTGACAAATAAAGTTTCCAAAACATTAAAATGCAAAAATAATATTTGCCATTTTGCAAATATTAATTTTAATTTTTTTTTGTCGAGACATTATTGTGGGCAAATAAAAAGAAATAGTTTTTTCACTATCAATTTATTAATAATTATAAAATATAAAAACGAACTTCCGATAATAAAACATATTAAGAAGGTTATACTTAAAAACAGGTTATACTAAGAACATCTGTTTCAATGGCGGGAAAAAATAATTATTTCAAATTTAAAAAACAACAAGTTCCCCTCTGAAAAAATAATTATTTCTTCTCGAAAAAATTGAAACAAAAAATTAAATTTTTAAATTTAAAGAAAATAAATTGTTAGAAAGTTTAGATTTAGTTAAGGATTTTGTAAGAAAATCCGCTAACTGCAGATCAGTACTTATGTGTTTTAAATCAAAATCAGTTTTACATAATTCATGTAAAAATGAAATTACTCTTATGAGATGATTAGACTTTTGAGTAGTGACGCCATTTTTACACAGGATTATGGCTGCTTGATTGTCACAAAATAGCTCAATTCTGTTCTGTTTCCAAATTCCAAGTTCTTCTAAGAACATTTTTAAAGCAATGCCATGTTTTGTAGCATCAACTAATGACATAACTTCACTGTCACAAGTAGATAATGCTGTTGTTCTCTGTGTTCTTGAGCACCATGTGATGATATTATCTCCCACCATGAACAAATATCCACTGGTGGAACGTTGTGTGCCCTGTCCACATTTCCAGCTGGCATCACAATAGCATTTTAAAAGAGATGAAGATCTTTTATACCTTAAGTAATACTCTTTTGTAGCTTTCAGATATCTTAGAAGTCTTTTTAACGCAGTAAAATGAATATGATGTGGTTCTTTAGAATATTTTGAAAGTTGACTGATTGGGAAGGCTAAGTCAGGTCTTGTACGCGTCATCAGGTACATGACAGATCCTAACATTTTTTGATATTCAATAGGATCAACTAGAGGTGAATCAGTGAATTGTTCCAGATCTTGATAAGGGTCTAAAGGTGTCATTACCCCGTTACACTGGCTCATTTCAAATTTATCTAAAATTTCTTCGATGTAAGATTGTTGACTTATTGTGTATCCTTCACAGTTCCTTATTATTTCAAGTCCAAGTAAATTATTATTAGATTTGAGTTTTTTAATAATAAATGTACCAGATATGATATTTATCACCTTATCTAGAAGTGTTGTACTAGATGTAATTAAGATAATATCGTCACTGTAAAGTCCTATTATCAGTTCATCTTGTTTTTCTCTTAAAACAAAGACACATTTGTCAGATTTTAATTGATAAAAATTATTTTTTAATAAAAAATCTCTTAACGTTTGGAACCATATCTTAGCACTCTGTTTGAGACCATACAATGCTTTCTTAAGCTTACACACAGCTGTAGAAGATTTGTAATGATCTGATCCTGGTGGTGGTTTCATATAAATATCTCTATCAATGTTGCCCATACAAGTAGGCGGTTTGAACATCATAGTGGTATAAGTCATAATTTTTTGTAGCTGCATAAGCTAGTAAAGTTCTTAGACTACAGGGTTTTATCACGGGAGAAAAGTTTTCATTATAGTCTATCCCTTCTTCTTGTGTAAAACCCTGAGCTACGAGTCTAGCTTTTGGAGTTACAGTAGAGTCACAGTTCTTTTTAAGTGTAATATCCAGCGACAGCCAACTGGTTTTACATCGTCAGGTAGAGATGTGTATTCCATACATTGTGAGACTGTAAGCTATTTAATTCTTTTTGAATAGCAGCTCTCCATTCTGGATAATGAGAGGCTTCATCATAAGTTTTAGGAATATAATGATCTTGAGTAAAGTTGACTTCTTCATCAGGAAGGTAAGTAGTATCTAAGTAATATTTATCTTTATTTTGTTTTATAGGTGATTCTTTATAATTAATATTTTTCTTTCTTGTTTCTCTTACAGGTCTTTGTTCTGTTTCAGGATTGGCAGTAAATTCATCACCTTGATTAGATTGTAAAGATGAATTTGGTGATATTGCATCATATGTCTCATCATCAGTTTCACCACAGCCATCAGTCTCACTATTATCTGGTGTTGTTGGTGGTGATCTAACAACTTCATCTATGTTATTTTCAGTTTCATTAAAATCAATTAAAATTACTTTTCTATCCTTGTTATTTTTTAACTTCCAATCGTAAAATTTTGTTTCTAAGAAGGTTACGTCCCTTGATTCACTAACCTTTTTGGTTCTCAAGTCATTAAACTCTATAAGCTTTCCTTACAATAGAGTATCCTATAAAAATTGCTTCTTGAGTTTTAGGATCAAATTTCTGTCTCTTTTGTTTGGGTATCCAATAATAACATAAACAACCAAAACCTTTAAATGATGTACACTAGGTTTTTTTATTGGTTAATATTTCAACTGGTGTTTTATTATTATTTAATTTATTAGGAGTACGATTCTTGAGGTAAGAAAGCTGTTCCTACAGCCTCGGCCCAGAAACGAGTGGGTAAGCCAGAATCATGTAGTAGAGTTCTAGCACACTCTATAAGTGTCCTATTTGCACGTTCAGCGACGCCATTTGACTGTGGAGAGTACGGTGTTGTTAGCTGTTGAGCAATACCGTTTTCTAAAAAGAATTGAGTTAGTACTTTATTCTTAAACTCTCCGCCATTATCTGATCTGACAGAACATACTCTATTATCATATCGCTTTTCCACAAATTTTATAAAATTTATAAGAGTTGCAGGTGTATCGGACTTATTTTTCAAGAATCTTGTGAAAATAGCTTCGGCTATAATCGTCGACTATAGTGAGGATCCAACGAGAGCCAGATATTGAGTTGGTTTCGATAGGTCCTATTAAGTCAATATGAATTAGTTGAAGAGGTTTCGTAGACTGAGGAGAGTTAGCGACCAGTTTGAAAGGCTGGCGACAAGTTTTACTTTTAATACAAGCATTGCAAGGATCTAATTGTTTATCAGGATCATTGCAATTAAGCTCGTAAACAATGTCTGCTTTACACATCAAAGTTAAACTTTTTTATTTATATGGCCAATCCTCTTGTGCCATAAATTTTTAGACGATGCCATATAAGCACTTTCACCAGTTTCAATAATGTAGAAATTTCCTTGTCTAACAGCTTTAAGAAAGGTTGTTCCGTCTTTTTTTTAATAAGGCAATTATTTGCATCAAAAAAACTGTATTATTGCCATTTATTAATTTGTTGAACACTATTATTATTATTATTATATTAAAGATTGGGGTTGGAGTCGAGGATAGACCCATTTGCACTGCGACTGGAAGTCTATTGTACAATCCCCTCAATTGGTCCAGGTCAGAATAATCCTTTTTTCCCGGACTAGTCTAGGATCTTTTTGACCAGTGATTCATTGTAGAGTCAAACTTAGTGAGAATGCTGCTACCAAAGTTGGTTGAACCTTTGAAAGGCTAGGGCTTCACATCTCAGAAGTATGTGAGATGCAGTTTCAGTTCCGATTCACAAAGCCTACACACTGGGTTATCTTTAAAGATACCAAGGTATGGAGATGTTTCGGAGGTGACAGTGACCATCAGTAGTCCATTACTGTTCTAAGGTCCTTCTGCTGAGACTCAGGAGGTCCTCAGTTACTTTAAGACGGTCCTTTTAACATAAGTTTACTGTACCTCATGCCTGAGGATTTGTTCCAGTGGTGCAGGTGATTGGTTAAGAGCCAATCTTTAATTACACCTTTAGCAATAGCTTCGGTATTGCTACTATGGGTTCGGGCCCACAGGAGTGGTCTCAGACCCCTTTTTTTGCAAGGATGTCTTGCTCATTACCTTCAATTCCTATGCCAGGCACCATCTGATTGTGACAAGGTCAGAAGTTTTGTAAACACTCCCAGACAAAGCTTGGAGTGACTTTGTATGAACCAAGAGCTTTAAATGGCAGCTGGGCTTCATAAAATATTTATAGAAGTCTGATTAGGATTTCTTTTTAATATTTTCTATTAGACAGGCATTAATAGCAAATATTTCTGCCTGAAACACTGTGGCATACTTTCCTAAAGGAAATGAGGTTTTTGATATTTGCATGAGCCTCTATATGCCACTCCAGAGCCACAGTCCCATCATATATCCATCTGTATACCATACAGTGTCACCAGAGATTGAGGTGGTTCTCCATTGAAACTATCACAACTGAGTGTGAAGGGTTTTTCATAGGAGTAGAGGTGGTCAGTAATCATGAGTTCATAGATTAGTATGGGACTCTGAATTACATTCACTATTTTGGAGTGACCTCTAATGGTAGGGATCTTCCAGTTCCCACTGTTCTGCATCTGTAAGCCGCCAACCTAGCCTCACTCTTATATATATCAAGGGGCGGAAGCTCAGCATACTTCAGAGCAGTAGTTGGTGCTGAGTTCATGACCCTGTAATGGATAGACAGGCTAAGCGCTGAACTGAGTTCAGTTTGATAATTGCGGTGGTTGATTGACTTTAGGCCACCACACAAGGGCACAATAGGTAATAATAGGTCTGACCCACATTAAGTAAAGCCATCGCAATACTTGAGGTTTAAGTCCCAGATTTTACCTACAGCTCTACGGACTGTCATTAAGTCAGTTTGGCTTATTAATTATTTTATCCAGCTGTTGATTCCAACTTAGCCTCTGTCAAGGATTACTCCGAGATATTGACCTGGTCAGATAGCTGTAGTTGTTCACCAAACAAGTATAGGGGCCTCACAGAGTGAGGTTGTTTGTTTGGTGAAAATTACAAGTGCAGTTTGGCAGATTGATTGAAAGTTTTACCTGTTTGCACCAGTTCTCAATCAGCCTTATCGGTGTTTGAATTACTGTAGGGCTGTATTAATGAATTTGCCAGGAATAAGGATGACTATGTCACAGCGTACCTATACAAAGAAGCCATTACTGTTAAGACAGCAGAGTATGGCGTCCACCACAAGGCTCCACAGTAGAGGAGACAAACCACCCTGCGGGCATCCCCTGTGACTCGGCTTCAGCCGTCTCTCCAGCCACAGAAGCTATAACATTTCTACTGAGAAGCATGTGGCTATCCATCTACAGACAGATTCTCAACACCACGCTCTCTCAGAGAGGAGAGTATAGTTTGGAAAGATGTGTTATCAAATGCTCTTCAAATATCGAGAAAGGCGCCAACAACATCCTTTGCTTTCAAAACAGCTCAATCTTATTACAACAAGATGTAATGCGCTTTCGCAAGATTTGCCAGCTTGATGCAAACTGATATTTGTGCAGCGGCTTTAGTAATCAGCGCTGTTTCGCGAATGTGTCTGTCAATAATCTTCTCCATTGTTTGAGAAGAAAAGATGACAGACATATTGGTCTATAAGCCTTACCCTCCGTGTATGAAACACGTCCAGGTTTGGGTATAAAAGTAACCTTGGCAGATTCCAAGAGTTCAGGAAATATATTTAGAGCTATACTTGCTCTGAAAATGCTACAAAGTAAGGGAGCCAGAGTGTCCAAGCCCTGCTGTAACAGGCTGGGTAAATACTGTCCCGGTCCAGGAGACTTGTAAGGTTAAATGAGTTTACTGCCCATTGACCTGGTCAAGTGTTAAATTGAATTGGCCAACAGCCCATCAGGAGCTTTATCTTAAAAGAGAAGCCCTGATTGGTCTCTGTTTGATCATTGTTTTGATCTACAATTACAGAGTCTGGGAAGTGTGTCTTAAGAAGAACCTCCACAGTTTCCTCGTCCATTGTGAGTATAGGCTCCAAGAGGAGTTTTTAAAGTGCAAACTGGGTTAATTGGAGTTTTTAGACAGTATTCTGTTCAGTCTGGCTGCTTCGGAGATACTGTCTATCCAGAACAAACGTCTCCAAGAATCCCGCTTGGCATCTCTAAGGGTTATTGTAGTTAGTAAGAGCTGAAGAATAAGTTTCCACTCTCCAGTCTTTTTGGAACGATGAATAATTTTCCGTACTTTTCCTCTGATTGTCGAGAGTGGCTCCACATGGAATTTTCCTGAGCCTTTCTGCACACTCAGAGGAAATTTTTCTTGAAGAAAGATCCATAGCCTCAGTTAATAGTGAGCCATCGAGTCTAGATCAAGATGGTTACCTATTTCAACATTAAAGGAAGACAGATAGGATGCTAGATCCTGCCGGAAGGCATCCCAGTCAGTCTCCTAGATTGTAATAGTAGTTTCATGCTTTTGATCACATGTTAATTCAAATAGAATATATCTATGGTCAGAAGAAGAAGGTTTTCAGATACATACATTTTGTTAGGATTCTGTCTATCACAGAGTACCCATTGTGATATCAAAAACTTCTTGCCTTCTTTTGTTTACAAAAAGTGGGGGTATNGCATCAAAAACAAAGACTGTATTATGCATTTATTAATTTGTTGCACTATTATTATATTATTATTTTAAGATTGGGTGGGATCGAGGATAGACCCCATTTGCACTGCGACTGGAAAGTCTATTGTACAATCCCCTCAATTGGTCAGTCAGGAATAATCCTTTTTCCCGGACTAGGTCTAGGCTTTTTGACCAGGTGGATTTCCATTGGTAGAGTCAAACTTAGTAGTAAGCTTTGCACCAAAGTTGGTGAACCTTGAAAGGCTAGGTGCTTCAGCATCTCAGAAGTATGTGAGATGCAGTTTCCAGTTTTCCCGATTTCCTAACCAAAGCCCTACACACTGGGTTATTCTTTAAAGATAACCAATTGGTATGATGTTGTTCGGAGGTGACAGTGAACCAGTTGCCAGTAGTCCAGTTACTGGTTCATAGGTCCCTTCTGCTGGAGACTCAGAGGTCCTCAATGTACTTAAGACGGGTCCTTTTTAAACATAAAGTTTACTGTACCTCATGCCTGAGGATTTGTTCCAGTGGTGCAGGTGATTGGTTAAGAGCCAATCTTTAATTACACCTTTAGCTATAGCTTTCGGTAGGCTACTAGGGTTCAGGGCCACAGGAGTGGTCTCAGACCCCTTTTTGCAAGGATGTCTGCTTGCTCATTACCTTAATTCCCTTATGGCCAGGCACCCATCTGATGTGACAAGGTCAGAAGTTTTGTAAACACTCCCAGACAAGCTTGGAGTGACTTTGTATGAACCAAGACTTTAATGGCAGCTTGGCTTCATAAAAAATATTTATAGGAAGTCCTGATTAGGATTCTTTTAAATATTTTTCTATTAGACAGCATTAATAGCAAATATTTCTGCCTGAAACACGTGGCATATCTTTCCTAAAGGAAATGAGGTTTTGATATTTGCATGAGCCTCATATACCACTCCAGAGCCACAGTCCGATCATAGATCCATCTGTATACCATACAGTTCACAGAGATTGAGGTGTTCTCCATTGAAACTATCACAACTGAGTGTGAAGGGTTTTCATAGGAGTAGAGGGTGTCATGAATCAGAGTTCATAGATAGTATGGGACTCTGAATTACATTCACTATTTTGGAGTGACCTCTAATGTAGGATCTTCCAGTCCACTGTTCTGCAGTCTGTAAGCCGCCACCTAGCCTCACTCTTAAATATGATCAAGGGGCGAAGGCTCAGCATGACTTCTAGAGCAGTAGTTGGTGCTGAGTCATGGACCTGTAAAGGATAGACAGGCTAAGCGCTGAACTGAGTTCATTGATAATTGCGGTGGTTTGATTGACTTTAGCCACCACACAAGGGCACAATAGGTAATAATAGGTTCTGACCACATTAAGTAAAGCCATCGCAATACTTGAGGTTTAAGTCCCAGATTTACCTACAGCTCTACGGACTGTCATTAAAGTCAGTTTGGCTTATTAATTATTTTATCCAGCTGTTGATTCACTTAGCCTCTTGTCAAGGATTACTCCGAGATATTGACTGGTCAGATAGCTGTAGTTGTTCACCAAACAGTATAGGGGCCCTCACAGAGTGAGTTTTGTTGTTTTGGTGAAAATTACAAGTGCAGTTTGCAGGATTGATTGAAAGTTTACCTGTTTGCACCAGTTCTCAATCAGCCTTATCGGTGTTTGGAATTACTTCTAGGGCTGTATTAATGAATTTGCCAGGAATAAGGATGACTATGTCATCACGTACCCTATAGCAAAGAAGCCATTACTGTTAAGACAGCAAGTATGGCGTCCACCACAAGCTCACAGTAGAGAGACAAACTCACCCTGCGGGCATCCCTGGGACTCGGCTTCAGCCGTCTCTCCAGCACAGAAGCTATAACATTTCTACTGAGAAGCATAGTGGCTATCCATCTAAGACAGATTCTTCAACACCACGCTCTCTCAGAGAGGAGAGTATAGTTTGGAAAGATTGTTATCAAATGCTCTTCAATATCGAGAAAGGCGCCAACAACACATCTTTGCTTTCAAAAGCAGCTTCAATCTTATTACAACAAGATGTAATGCGCTTCGCAAGATTGCCAGCTTGATATGCAAACTGATATTTGTGCAGCGGCTTAGTAATCAGCGCTGTTTCGCGAATGTTCTGTCAATAATCTTCTCCATTGTTTGAGAAAGAAAAGATGACAGAATATTGGTCTATAAGCTTACCTCCCGTGTATGAAACAGTCAGGTTTGGGTATAAAAGTAACCTGGCAGATTTCCAGAGTTCAGGAATATGATTTAGAGCTATACTTGCTCTGAAAATGCTACAAAGTAAGGGAGCCGAGTGTCCAAGCCCTGCTGTAACAGGGCTGGGTAAATACTGTCGGTCCAGGAGACTTGTAAGTTTAATGAGTTTACTGCCCATTTGAACCTTTCATGTTAATTGAATTGGCAACAGCCCGTCAGGAGCTTTATCTATAAAGAGAAGCCCTGATTGGTCTCTGTTTGATCATTGTTTTGATCTACAATTACAGAGTCTGGAAGTGTGTCTTAAAAAAGAACCTCCACAGTTTCTTCGGCATTGTGAGTATAGGCTCAAGAGGATTTTTAAAGTGCCAACTGGGTTAATTGGAGTTTAGACAGTTTCTGTTCAGTCTGGCTGCTTCGGAGATACTGTCTATCTAGAACAGAAAACGTCTCAAGAATCCCGCTTGGCATCTCTAAGGCTTATTGTAGTTAGTAAGAGCTGAAGAATAAGTTTCCCACTCTCCAGTCTTTTTGGAACGATGAATAATTTTCGTACTTTTTCCTCTGATTGTCGAGAGAGTGGCTCCACATGGAATTTTCCTGGAGCCTTTCTGCACACTCAGAGGACAATTTTTTGAAGAAAGATCCATAGCCTCAGTTAATAGTGAGGCATCGAGTCTAGATCAAGATGGTTACCTATTTCAACATTAAAGGAAGACAGATAGATGCTAGATCCTGCCGGAAGGCATCCCAGTCAGTCTCCTAGGATTGTAATAGTAGTTCATGCTTTTGATCACATGTTAATTCAAATAGAATATATCTATGGTCAGAAGAAGAAGGTTCTTCAGATACATACCATTTTGTTAGGATTCTGTCGATCACAGAGGTACCCATTGTGATATCAAGAACTTCTTGCCTCTTTTGTTTACAAAAGTGGGGGTATTACCTTGGTTGAAGATAACAAGTTGTTAGAAATAATAAAGGAGAGGAGTTTTTCACCACGTGAGTTGGTGTCAGTACTCCCCCAACAGCTGCATGATGAGCATTAGCATCAAACCAATTATTAGTTCAATGTTATTGCTGTTGCAGTAAGTAACTAATTCCCTCATTCATTTGATGGAGGTGGTTAGGTGAGTCATAAGGGAAGTAAGCGATGCTACTATGAGTTGCATCCGACTATCTCCTCATGGTAGTTCTACTCTGACAGCGTCAGATCCGGCTACAGAAATTTGACAGCGTAAGAGCATTTAGTCCATTTTTAATAAAAATGCAAGTTAGAGTGTTTATTATTTTTGTTGTAAATATTTTGTCCTCTAGTGAGTCCAAGGCTGATAGCGCTCTCCAGAAACCCAGGTTTTTGTATCAGGCAATGTCTATAGAGCCTCCTGAAGAAGGTTGCATAGGGCTGCTGAGGCAGCTTTACTATGCTGAAGGTTAACCTGAACCATCTTCACCGAGGTTAGGACCCTCAAAGTGAGACTTTGAATCTCTGCCTGTCCCACAGCCGACCTAAGGAGTTTTACCCTCTGTTGATTGCGGAGACAGAGACAGGGTTAGAAAGAGCCTTCGGCTGCCAAGAGTGACGATACAGTGGCCTGTCAGGGACTTTGTCTGAGGGATTATACCCCGGCTCAGTACCCCCACAGAAGCGAGGTTGCCTCACTGGCTGCATTGGATTTTCCTGACATGATTCCAATAAAGATAGAAAATATATGAGATAAAAAAAATAAAATAGATTGTATAGATAATATGTATAAGAAAATAGTTGGAATCAAGTGTCAGAGAATGTAGAAACTACTGAGTAGTAATGTTTAACTTACGTATATAATAAGATAGACAGGTGATTTGCAGATAATAATCACACAAAACACCAAATAGACGCAAAATAGATAATTAATAAACAATTAAATTGAGAAAAAACGTTGGCAAGTAAGAACAAATAGTTAGCAGCAAGCAATCACGAGCGTTGAATTATGAACGCCGGTAGAAGAGCCTGAGGTGCAACAGTGCGTAAGCGCAACAAAAGGAAGAAAGTCCGAAATTCTTCTGTGTGACGTCATGGGATGACAACGTATGCAACTAAATCCCTGGATCTGCCCAGACAGACGTTTCATAACTGAACAGTCACGAAAACGGACTGCCGACCCCAGGACACGGCTACATGCGATGTTTAATGAAGAAATTTAGGAAAGTGGACTTACGCTGAAATAACTATCGAAAGCACGCAAGAGAACTCATCCACCATGGCGCACAAAAAATCACAACGCAAGTACACTACATCGCTATAACAAAAAGAAATTTACGGAGCACCTAAGTTCGACATGTTAACCTTAGCACTGCCGTAACCTTCCACTTCAATGTTGACATAAGTAGGTTTCCTTAAATTAGGCACATATAAAACCCTTTTAATTCGAAGTTACCAATCTTAGCGTTTCCGATCCAGATGAAGTGATACTCTATCATCAGTAGGTGAACGGGGCTGTCTTTTTTTAATTATGAAATCTGTTACCTGACATGTGACTTGATGCTCTCAAGAAGCCACTTATCAGAGAAATTTATGGTAGAAACAGTCATGCATTTCATATGTGCTGCTTTCTTTTGCTCAGCTAAGTTAGCGCTTATTACGAGGTTATATTTATGTTTGTTTACTTTTTCTCTGGATTAAAGTAGCAAGTTGACGCATAATGACCGATTTTACCGCAGAAAAACACATGAAACTTCTTTCTTATTAACGGTAGAATTGAAGGCTTCCGTCACTGTTTTTGAATAGTTTTTATTAAAAGAAAATGCACAAATGCAGTATCCTTTTGTTTCTTTTGCCTTTCTTCAAAGAGACTAAGGCTTCGTCGTAAATCTGCAAGGTTTACTGAAGTGCAGTGTCGAACTGCATGGCAACCAAGCTGAATGCAGACGGAAGACCGCGTATCACAGCAACCATGAATTCCGAGTCTTCAATTGTAACACCGGAAGTTCTAGCGGCGTTTAAAAGTTTTTCGGCTAAAGGTATCTTGCCAGTTTCGTTAGATAATTGTAATCTTGAAACATCGTTTCTGAGCTCATGTTTCCGCCGGTCATTGTCTGTCCATACTATCGAGAGCGAAGGTCCAAATTTCTTTGGTCGTTTTACAGGTTAAAATTAACGAGACTTGTACGTCGTCCAATAAACAAGTAAGAAGTCCTTTGGCCGACGAATCTGTCTTTTCCAAAGTTTGTATGATCCGTCTTCGGTAGGCGGGTTTCCATATAGGTGGTCTTCCCATCCTTTGACTCAAAAATCGCCTCCACACGGTACTTCCAAGACACGAAATTACTTCCGTCAAATCGCGAAAAAGAAGTGCTCAGACCGTTTGATAGATTCATATTTTCCGGCATAACCTTTGTGGGCAAATAAAAAAATATTTTCACTATCAATTTATTAATAATTATAAAATATAAAAACGAACTTCCGATAATAAAACATATTAATAAGGTATACTAAAACAGGTTATACAAGAACATCTGTTTCAATGGCGGGAAAAATAATTATTCAAATTTAAAAACAACAAATAGCGGGTTAATGACGTCATAAAAATATTTTACGGATGGCACACCTAGACCTAAAGATTGATTTTTTGTACAAAGTTTCAACTCTCTAGCATAAATATAATGGAAACGATGACAACAGAAACACACACATACACTGAAAACTTAAAAACCAATAGGTAAAATTGGTAAAACAATTGCAATCAGCATTTTTAGGTTTAATCAATTTCAAATAATTTATTTTTTTATTATAATTGTTATTATTGTCTCCATTATAATTGACAATACTAAAATTTAAGACACTGAATGGGTACGTATAAACTCCTCAATTTTGCAATATAATATAATATATTTTTTATATATAAATATTAATATTATTACTTTATTTTTATTATAATTTTTTGTTTCCTCTCTATAGAAGGTAACAGCTTATTGCGAAAATGATATAATTAAATTTGTCGGCTTCCTCTCAGGAATTAAATTTAACGTTACCATGGCTACGCATCGGGAACTAACTTTTTTTTAAGGAAATATATGCATAACTTTACCTCCATGGTGTTAAAATGACAATCGTTTTTTCTTTCTTTACTAAAAATAGTTTTGGTATTATTTTAATTACATTTCCAATGTAAAACTTTTAGGAAGCTTTGGGAGACCTGTTTTGGTAAGAACTTTCTAAAATCTATCTATAGATATATCTTTCTAAATTGCATAAAGCATAAAGATAAATGTAAGCTGTAGAAAAACTGCTGCGAGAAACATCTTCGTCAATAAAACATTTCGTATTAGCAAAGGTAATAAAAGCTACGGGAATCTTTCATCTTGAAATTAAAATTTTCGAAAAGCAAAACCCGTGTATCATTTAACTTTCACAATTTTCAATCGCCGTTGTATTAGGGGAATGCATTTATAACCCAAAATTTTGGTCGCTAAACATTGTGTTAACATGAGTTTTATTACAGAACCAATTAATCTATGTTCCTATGCCGGAAGAAGTATTCGCTAACCTGAGCAACGAAAATGGGATCAGAGCCAAATTCAAACCCACTTCTGTTTAGCAATTTCGAGACACCTCCAACTTCGTTTGAATTGGTATAATAAAATAAAGGCTTAAGTCTTCCAAAAAACAGATCTAATTTGAAACCTACACAGATAGATCTTGTGGTGAATTTCCTTCGATTTCTCTATCCTCTCTTACTTGATCTTAATGTCTTTTACATAAATGATTAAACAAAAGGATCTCTATTAAGTATCGCAAACAAAATCAGAAGCTTGCTTATATATAATAATAAACCTGCTAATAGGATGGGGCCTTCTATTGTGAAGTGACTTATTATTTATAATTTTTTTATTTATTTTTCTTTTCAAATATAGTACATTTTTTTGTATATTTTTTTTCCTAGAGTAATGCTGTTTAATTTTATGTTCAAAACGCAAAATTTCTCTACTCTCAGACACTTAATTTTATTTTCTATTTGATTTATGTTGGCTAATATAATTAAATTTTTAATTGATTGTCAAAAGTTGCTCTCATATATTTGTAACTTTTTAATATTAATAAAATATGATTTGATTTGAATAAATCTGCCTATAAAAGAAAACACCTAGAAAAGTCTCTTACAACTTTTTTAAAAGTAATAAACACATTTGTGGTTACATAAGTTAAATTTTACACCAAGAAAGTTAATATTAGAGATAGTAGATATTATTATAATAAATTAGAATATACTATTTTTATGTCTAGTTCTTTATTTTCAATAATCTCATGGGAGTTCTGAAATAAATAGAAAATTTGTATCCAAGTATCCCTCTTTTAGTTTAAAGTTAAACAAGGTTTTACTGTTTTATTAAAATTATCTGCAAAGTATAAACAGAAAGGATATTTCACAATAGTTAGAAGGGTGGAAAATCGCATGAAATCTGTGGAGTCCTAAAGTTTATCTTTAGTTTGTAGAAAAATTGGAGTTTATCTTTAGAGATCTGTCTACCTTTAGAGGTCAGAAAGATCCTTTGTCGGAAATCTAGATTTCCGAGGTTTCTTGTTTTCAAGAAAGTTTACAGAAAAAGATAATCTTAAGTATAGATTGGTTTTCTACAAAATATAAGTTGAACGGTAAGTTGGAAATTCCTTATTTTCTTTAGGGAAATTTCAAGTTATCTAACGAAAACATCTCAAGTCGAAAACTTATACAATTATCAGTTACAGCGAAATAGTTTTAATGTCCCTCGTGTAGTTAAGTTCGTAGGATTTTCACTAAAGACTGGAAAGTGGTAAAAGTTTTCACAAAACACAATGATTTGCTTTATAAACTCCTAAAACTTATTAAGGTTTAATACCGTGGTCCTAAAGGGCTTTCCCTTCCGCTGCGGATATTTACTCGCCCTTATAAACTGATAAATTCATAATTCATAATTAATCCCAACTGATATAGCTATTAACCAACTGTAAATTGGAATATTAATATTTCAAAAAGATTTTCTACAAAAATCCAACACACCTTTGCTTTCGTATAAAGGAGCATTAAACATCTAAACCTCATTCACAAAAGCTCTAAAATATATCTCCATATTAATATTTTATAATTAAGCCATTTTACCCTTTAGCTTCATCTGATAAACCATATTTGTACACTAAATTACTTACCTTCCCGACTAACTGTAACTATACTATTTCCATAATACTTACACTTAATTATTTAATATATTAAATAAAGTTCTTAAATGTTTAATCCTCTCTAAATATAAGGTTCATTTAAAATTTATATAACTATTATATTTAAAGTTAGTATTTAGATAGTTTATCTTGCTCAGACTTTTCGTTCGTGTAAAGCTTATGTGTAATTTAGTGTAATCTAAGGCAAATTAAGACTTTATATTGAATTTTTAATAATATAAAACGAAGGTATATAAATGATAATCAAAAGCATAATCTAGGTAGGCGGCTGTGCACTATGAAATTTCCGACGTTTGTGTGTTCGCAACGTCCGACTATCAGACCTGCTTCATGTACTCAAAAGATTTGATCAAATATCTAATCCTGTTATCAATATCAAATCTGATAACAGGATAGATATTTGATCAAATCTTTGAGTACCCTTCACATTTACGTTATTACATTTATTTTCTTAATTTAAATGATTTATTTTAGTTGACTGAATGCTAAAGTCTCCATTTACCTGCAATTTTTTTTAATTTTTAATGTATGACATTTATTGTATCCCGAAGTAATATAATGAGTAGAGTATTGAGGCATTGGGATACGTCACATTCTCTCCACTTCAGAAGCTCTTTTTAGAGCCACGCTGAACACTATTTTTACACTACTATTTGATACGCCCTAAAGACATTTTGAATGTATTATGTTGAGAAAATTTATGGGACATTGCCCTAATTATTTCTAATATTCCCTAAAATGTTCATTAAACTCCGAACAAACGCTTTTGAAACCCCCTGGAAAAAAACTTGTACAGAGAAACGGAAATGATTTTTTATGATGATAAAATAATCAACCATTTTTTTGGGGGAATTTTTCGTCGAAAATTACTATTATTGTAAAAAAAGTGGAAATAATTAGTTTTGTTTACAATGATGCCAACCGTTTCGCGATAAAGAACATTGGAGCGTTGAGTACAAAAACATCAAGGCACAAGGCATCGACGACTCTATACTAATTTAAAGCTAATTTTATAGGCAATGCAAGTTGGTTCGTGATAAATTATATTTAGCGTTAAATAGTCACAGTTATTGACGGACATACACTGGTATACATGAAATGACCTCTCGGCTTGTATATTTACACTTTATAAATAATCAAGACGAATATTTCCCTTCAAACAAAATAAATATAACCTTTAGTTAATGAATATATTCGTTGAAAAGGAAACAGTCATCATTAAGAGAAGTTTATGTGATGTGAAAATCTACCTTGTGTTAGAGTCAAAATATCATATCTCTAATAGATGGATACGATGATACTTGGACCGGAAGAGATAACACCGGGCTAGATATTTCACAGATATGACACCTGCTCGTATATATTAAGGCTTTTCCAGAGGAAGTTCGACTCACCGGAAACCCATTATACGTTCAAATCACATACCGATATTCGAAATAGTCTTTGAATGACACGTCAAAAGTTATACTCTCTCTTAACGATTGACCAACAAATGAATGTCGTTGCAAGATACACTCGGAATAAATGTTTTAGGCAGAGGTTTAAGTTTTATTTATAGTATCATGTTAAAAGAACACTTCTATAAATGTTTCTAAAACTTGGTCTCTAGAGAGTTACGCTCGGTTAATCTTGAGTTTCGACTAAACAACCCTTCAAAACTACGAAATCTACGACATCAATTACAGCTTCTCTCCAGTAATCAATGAAAGCGATAGGGGACCTCAAAACATAATCATTTGTAAACTCCCCTCAAAAGTTATGCTTTTCAGTGTTTTAGAAATTTCCCCTTTACAGCTCTGAGAAAGTTTATTGATGTCAACAATACCAGTGTCTCTCATTTCGGGTCTAAAAGTTTCGACAACTCTACTGCAGTGATAAGCATAATCGAATCTTGCATTTTAGATATATGTCTATTATTTCAGTCACTGATCAGGATTAATTTTGTAACTTCTAATAAGCGTATAGTAAAAGTACAAATAAACTCTCACCAGGACGTCTTTTTACTATAAACTAGGTAATCAAATACTATTAGATCTAATGTAGTCCAAGATCCGGACCTGAAAAAATGTAAGTCATTTTGTACAACTTTTAATAAAATATTTCTTAAAATATACCTTAAAATATGAAGAAAAGACATAGTCTGCCAATTCAGAGTGGAGCCTTTCATATGATCGCGCATGCTCAAAATTTTAGAAAAGCGCACAAATATCAGTTTTCTTGAACTAAGTGGTTCCCTGTGGGTCTTGTGCAAAACATGAAGAGAACATTTTTAAAAGGCAATACAATTTTTTATAAAACGAGAGTTTAATCATCAAAATCGGATAACTACAATCAAAGTTATAGTTCCTTCAAAGACACTAAAAAAATGGTTAATTTTTGGAAAGTCAGCGAATTTCTTGGGAAAAATATTGGCTTTCTGTGCATTTTTTTTTGGCCATTTAACAAATGTCATACCTTTACTTGTATTTATCTGATTTTGACAAAAAAACACTCGTTTTATAGGGAATTTCATCAGCTTTAAAAAAAAGTTCTCTTCATGTTGTGCACACGACCTACAGGGAACCACTAATTACAAGAAAACTGAATATATGCGATTTTTACAATATTGTGAGCGAGCTCATTATGAAGGGCTCACCACTGGATAGGCAGACTATGCTTTCCTTTATAATCAATGGTATATTTTCAGAAGAATTTGTTCAAAAGTTCAAAATGAGTCACATTTTTAGGCCTGGCTCATGGAATAATAGATAATAGAACTATTAGATTACCGAAATCTTTAAAAAGTTACGGAAGACGATACATACCTATGCCCAACTTATGAGAGCAGCTACATACGTTTGGAGGATTAAGCTACTTCACAAAATAAGAAAGTGTGTTAGTGTCAGTTAAGTACTCTACACTGACATTAATTATAAGTATCGAATTTTAAGTAACTTCGATTGCTGAAAGCGGCATAGAAATTTTATGAGAGATTAAGTCATTGTTTAAAGCTCCTAACTTAGAAGGTTTAATATCTAATAAACAAAAACAGGTAAAATTATAAAAAAATAAGCTTTAAATTATAAAAAATAAGCTAAACTGCATTTCAAATTTTAAATGATACCAATAAAAGGTAAGAGAGGTTAAAATTGCAACAGATTGCCAACAGCGAAAAATTGTACGCCCATGGCCGCAAGATTAGGAAAAGGCACATTAGTGCCCCCGGATGAATAATAACTTCTATTTTTTATGAATTATTTTAAAAAGAGGTTAGAAAAATAATTTCTTCGAACATAAATGTCTGGCAATTACACACTTGCATCTTAAGTAGAAAAGTTTAAAAAAAATTGAAAATTATCCAGAATTATAAATTACATTTTCTTTCTTTTTATAACAAACTTTTATTTAAAGGAAAGCTTAATTTTTTATTTCTCAGGGGAAAAAATAGCCGTTAATTAGTCAAAATTAATTACAAGCAACTAACTATTCCTTTTCTTTTTTTTATTCGTTTTAAATAATTAAATAGAATAATAAAATATTTTTTAAATAGAAATTATTTATGCAAAACTTTTGTCCAAGCTCACTTCCTCAACGAAATCAAAAGTATTAAAGACTTCCAGACCACGTAGAGATGAGATATTATAGAACTCATGTAAAGGTCTAAATATTATGGCCCTAGACGGTAGACGGCAAAAAGCAATGACAGCTTAAGGACATTTTTTGGTTAAATCTATGCCGATTAATTTTTTCCATTTCAGAGAAATGAAAAAAAATATCACAATTAAAAAACAATTTTACAATAAAAATTACTTTATCGCACTTATTGAAAGAGGAAGGAATGCAAAAATAGTAAACATTAGTAAAAGAATCGATGTTTAAATTTTACTGCATAAAGAGACACGAAAAACATAAGTTTTGTTTACATGCGTTTTATTTAAAAAGCAAAGGACATAAAACAAATTTGTTGAAATATGTATTCCCGTACTAGATATACATAATAACATATCCTAAACCTAGATATACATAACAGAGCAATAACCTAAAAATGTTTCGAACTTAAAATCTATTATGCGTAAAACTTTCAAACAAAATTTGATGGAGTGATAATGACTTTTCTATGCACCACTCTTAAAATATTAAAAATATAGTTCTTTAAGGGAGTTTTATGGAGATTATTAAGTGCTATGTAGCATAATCTTTAAAACATTTCCAAAAACCCTATCTTTTAAGAAAATGAGATGGAAAACGGGTTTCCTTTCATTTTTTTCTTAAAGACATCTCTTATCTACTTTTTTAACGTTTTTCACCATCATAGCTTTAAGACGTTAAAGATTTTCCCAGTATAGCTTCGTGGGTTTTTACCGAAAAAAGTTTAACATATTATGAGAAAAAATAGGAGAGAAGAAGTTGATGTATGTGACCTATATTTTTAAGATGGTTAAGGTTGGTACGAGGTCGAAAAAACCAATAATGATGGTTAGAAGGGTTATAAGCAGCACGTTTTCATGGTGCGCCGCAGGGAGATATCCTATTACCCGTGTTATTTACTATTTTTTTTTTCTTTTAACAAAATTTCGTGTTTTGAAAATTTGATCAAATATAATTTTTAATTCACGTTGCATCACGTATTCTCCCCTGGAATTGAATGTAATCATTAAGTTTAACTTCACATACAGAAAGTTAGAAGTTACATTTTCGCAAAAAGTTAACTTGTAAAACTGAAAATTAATATTTTTAGTTTTATTTTTTTTAATAGCATTAGGAAAAATATTTAAATAAAAAGGCAAACGCGCACAGAAACTATAACATTCAACAGAAACAAATATTGTAAAATAAAGGGGTAGCGAAATTGACAGAACAAATTGAACTATAAATATACCTGTGTGAAAACAGTTATGGAAGTATTAAGATTAATCGTCAATGAAAATAATACCGTAATAATTTAAATACAATTCAAGTAAGGAGCTGTTAGAGACAAATTAAAATATATTTATTGACACACAACTAAAGAAACCGGGTTCAGAATCCGGAAATTTTCATCACACTTCGGCCACGCTATGCTTGATCTGAGAATAAATAAATAACCTACGTTCTAGAGGAATAAAACTAACAATATTAAATATGAAAATGCAAGACCCGATAAAAAAAAGATGAACTATTATTTGAAAAGAGTTGGCTGTGATCATGGTCAGGCAAGCCTTTGACTTAAGAAATTGTATTTTATACACAAAACACGATATATGCTCTATTTAGAACATTTATTTTCAATAATTATGTTCTATTTTTTTAATTATAGTGGTAAATTGTTACATGAATAACAAATGAAATCAAAAATTAGCTTTTAATTTTACGTATCCCAACATAAATTTTATATGTTTGCTGAAAATTATAAAAAAATACTCAGATGTCATTTTCAACGCATGCATGTTTCTTTTGTTTTAATTCATTTTAAATATGCTAAATAACACCTATTTTTACTTTTTAATGTATGCCCTTATTTTAAAGTGATAAAAACGATTAAACAAGTCAGGTAAAGGGAAGCCTCGGAACATTATCTCAACACATTAGCTTCACTAAGTTCATTCTTCCTATTTCGGTTTCGCTCTGCTTGTCAATAAATAATGAATACACTAGTTTTACACTCCGCAATCCAAGCACTGACCTCGCTCAATGCTACTTAAATTTTATGCTCCAACAAAAACAGTGAATACGTTTTAAAAATTGTCGTATAAAACAAAACTTAGTATTCATAATTATTGCGTAGAGTTAATATACATTGGTACTAAATTTAAACTCAATTAAACTGTTTTATGATTTTGTTACATTTTTTTAAAAACGCAGTGTTTTGATTAAAAATGAAACTAATGCTGATAATTATAGGAAAACTTAGTACATTGTTAGAATTTTATACGGCAACATGCGTGCTTAACTTTAAATCAATCAAATTGAATTGGTTTTGTTCACGTTTAAGAACCAAAACGAGACCTAAAAATTGATTTTCGTGCCAACTTTCAACTCTATAGTATAAATACGCTGGCAGGTGCGATGACACACACATACTCACATACAGACACACAACTTTGTGATAATCAATCTGAAGGTTCTGCCAACACATTACCTGATAATAAATAATAATAATAGGATGTTTATTTATTATAAATACAAAATTAGATGCAAGATACATATGTTACAAAATAATTTTATAATAAAGCAACTATGAAAATCTTTAAGAGAAAAAAATAAACTTTAAGCCGCAAAAGCATAAGCTCGTGTGCGGCAAGCTTTGCAGGATCTTAATTCTGTTAAGATCCTTCTTTTAAACACAATACTTTTCCTATACACCAAAGGAATAATTAAGAAAACATAAGAATAACATTTTCTATGAAAGCACCATACTGTGATAAAACGGATCCACTGGAATAAAACATAAGATATGCAACATTTGCAAGTTTATTATTTTCAGTTGGCTATATTTGTTTCGCCAATATCATCGCCCTGACATAGCGAATAAAAAATTTGTCTATGCTCCCATTTTACCGTCAAACATAATAAGACAAGTCTCATCACAAAATGTTTTACCTTATCAAATAAGAAAAAAAATATTTTACTTAATATAAATTTTACTTCTCGTGCATACTGTCTTAAGCAACTAATCCTTTAATTAATTTATAAGTATTACTGTAGGTCAAAGCAAGGTAGAATATTCTGTAAAGGTTTAAAAGAAGCCCTACAGGGTTTATAATCCAACACAAGTTGACTCGTGTGGAAAAGCCGCTTGATATTGTTAGTCCAAAGTATTTAATGAAAATATACCCCCCCCCCTCAAGTAATCTTTTCTATTTGTATACAGCATTAAATATTCCTCCCACAAAAGATTTTGTGTGCAATGCTTAGAAATAATAATAAAATGTAATTATAGTAGGAAATGGATATTTAAAGAAGTTTATAGGGGTTTCATTATTGTACCTTATATTCTTAATAAGATAATTTGGGCAGTATAGACGAATTAAAACTACTTTTACGTTTATTATGTCCTTTCCTTAGAGCATTCTTATGTTTACTTTTAAGTACTTAAGTACATGCCTTAAATAGTCTATTGTAATTTATAATAAATTAATTGTAGTAATTATAATATTAAGTATAAATTATAATTTTTACTTTCAAGGAAAAGAGTTGTATTCACCCTAAATATCCGAAACCGAGATTTTACCATAATTATCCGTTTCAGACATTTTCATGAGGTTCTGAGTGGTTTTCATCATGATGTCTGTCTGTATGTGTGTGTATGTGTGTCAGTATCACGCGTATCTCCCGCTGTGTTAAGGCCATAGAGTTCAAACCTACCACAAAAATCAGACTTTAAATCTAGTTGTACTATCAAAGAGATGATATATTTCAGACAACGATATCCAAGTTTGCTAAACCCTCAAACTGTCACCGGTCGAGTTAATATTTAAGCTAAATGTAGATTTAAAAGTGATCAATCGATCCGCAACGATTCAGCATTATTTTGGTTGCTATTTTAAAAACATTGACTATTAACTTATAAAATTTTGACGCAAAATAATTTTTAAATTTTTCAAGTGCACATCAACGTTTGCCATATCGTTAAATAGCAAAATTTATAATAAGTTAGTGTTGGATCATAAAAATTAAGGAGCAAGAAGGATGTGCTTAACGAATCCGATGAAATGAGGAAAAGTTCCGAAGTTTTCCCGTGCCCATTTTTAAATTTTTTAAAACAAAATCGTACTTTTAAGTCACTTAATAAAAATCGACCTAATGCTAATAAGAAGAAAAAACTTGTTAACACTAACAAGTTTTAACACTAACACACATGTTAGTCTATACATGCATGCCACATCTCACTGCATTATTTTTTCGCGTTTTATGATTTTTCGAAACTCATGGTGAGTCATTATTGTTGGTTAATGACGTCATAAAAACAATATTTTCCGAATAGCACAACTACAGCGGTAGTTGTCACAACTGATTTTTGTACAAAGTTTCAACCCTTTAGCATAAATACACTAGCAGCTACGGCGATAACACACACACATACGGACAGACAACTTTCTAAAAACCACTTAGGAGGCCTTAAAAACACCTGAAACGGATAAATCCGTTTCAGCCGTTCACCGGATGTCACCGGATTTATCCGGTGATTTATCGGTTTCGGATTTTTCTTTTTTTTCTATATACCTAAGGTATGAATAAGGAATAGTAAAAATATAACCCGATTTAGTTTATTGAATGCCTATTTACAGTATTATTTTTCTAAGCTTTCGTCAACCTAAGGCCATTTTGTTTCCTAATAATTCTGAGGTCGAGCCTAGGGAAATTGCATAAGGGACTTCCCAATCATTAGATTTCAACAACTTGTTCCCGCCCAGTTAAAATTATTTTCTTTAGGTAGTTAAATAAATATAATAAATTAAATAAACAAAATATTAGTGCTATACACATAATTTCTCTATATATTTCTAGTGTTCACTGAAACTTTACCCAATTTAAGTTGAATTATTCATTAGGTTTTAGCTCAATATAGCTACTGAGAGCTTTCAACATTATATTTAAAACATAAATATTAAATAAATTTATTTAAAAATGCATAAGTTTAATTTATATATTTGTAAATAATGAAAATCATTGCATGCGATGGAAATATAGACATTTATTACTATTATATTATCTAAAACATTAACCGGCTCGGGCGGCCACTACACGGCGTCAGTAGGCCGCTTTGCGGCCACATTTGGCCGCAAGTTGTTGTCCCTTGATTGGTTTATGTAAGGGGCATACCGCCTCAATATAATCGAAATCCCAATGCGTTAGTAAAAAAATCGGGTACGGGGTACATCAGAACTTTTTCTCATCACATCGGATTCGCTACGCTCATCTCAGCTGATCTTTGTATGAATATACAATTTATCAAATTTATTTTTTATACTGCAGCAATGACTTGGACTCGCTTCGCTAGTCCCTCAGAAAGTAAATGCAACCGTTTCATTCTCAGCGTGTGACCCATACAGTACTAACCACGCTCAATGCTGCTTAACTTTAATGTTCCAACTAAAATAATAAATAAACTTGTCGTATTAAAACGAAACTTAGTGTACTTATTTAATAGATCAAGTTTTTAGATTAATTGAGTTTTTTAAACTCAATTAGATTATTTTCTGATTATCTGATAATTTTTTAAAAAACGTACACACGTCATACAGTAAAAGTTGAGAACTAATGCTGATAGTGAGATGAAACTTGGCACATATGTTATTCTTTTACATGGCCATATGCGTGCTAAATCTCAATTCGATCGCATAATTTTTTCGTGTTTTATAATTTGTTGAAATTTTTGCAGAGTCATTATAGCGGGTTAATGACGTCATATAAACCATATTTTCCGAATAGCACGACTACGTTAGATTACTTTTTCTACAAAGTTTCTACTCTCTAGCAAAAATACACTATGAGCTACGACGATAATTGACACACACACACAGACATACTCACTGAAAACTTAGTGAAAACCACTCAGGAGGTCTTAGAACATCTGAAACGGATAATTCTGGTGACATCCCATTTTCGTTTTTTTGCAAACACAATACTTTTCCACTATACCTACGTTATAATTGAGGAAAAGTAAAAAGAGATGCATTCGTATAAATTTTTATTCGTCTATCGATAAAATTAACAAATAAATATATTGAAGTATACACTTGTATATGTGTTTAAAAAACATAGCCGTCAATGTGTACTACATTTCAGACAGATCAGATCATTTTTGTAAATTAGTGTATTTTTGCTTATTACTTCACAATATTTAAAAACAAAACGGAATACAAACAAACAAATATATGCAACAAATAGAAAGCTTTATCTGATTGAATATATTTTTTATTTAGCGAAATTCCATAAAAATTACGGTTATGAGGTTGTTCGGATGACGGAAATTAACGAGGGAGGGCAGAAAGAGGGGTAATATACATTTATATTATATATAATATATATATATATATATATATATATATATTAATATATATATATATATATATATATATATATATATAATATATATTATATATATATATATATATATATATATATATTAATATATATATATATATATATAATATTATATATATTATATATACCACCTCGCCCCACCATAATCTTAACTGCATAAGCTCATTTTTCTTTTTAAATTCATTTAGAGCCATAATAAAGTTATCAGTGCATTGTATATCCTTTTTTTAGCGAATTCATCTAAAAAAACTTCGCTGATGATGTGGCCCTTATAGTGAGACCAATTTGGAAATGTGACACAGATCCGTTTCAGGGGTAAAATCTCGTAAAAATTTTAAACGGGCCTAAAATGTAGGAAGGCATTTATGTAGAAAACCATATAACATTCATTCAACCTCATGGCCACCTTCTATATTATATTTCGTGATAATAGCTCTATATTACTACTTATCATAAAAACTATATGGCTTATATATCCTTAGAGTGAGCGTGAATAGAGTCACTCATAAATAATGAAAGAAAAGAAGACTTTTTTGGCAATAATTTTTTTGTGTTTTACTTATTTTATTTGCTTGTTTGTTAGGATGTGCACTGATGATGGCCTCTAGTTAGGTTGAAAGCGCTTTGTCAAAATAGTTTTTAATTGTGGTGAAACTTCTTTTCTTTCATTATTTATATGGCTTATAGATTTGAACCAAGACTATCTCGAGACTAGAAGTACCTTCGGGTAGATTTCATAAGGCCTGACTTTTCAACTAACTAAGCTATAAGTGAATCCCATATTCAGGATTTTCACCAAATAAATACTCATAACTTTATTAAATTTTTTGTTGAAGAAATTTTATTAATCTTTATTCTTCTTTTATCACATACATTTTCAACTTACACGAAAACTGCCTTTCATTATTTTTTTTCTTCGAAAAATCCAAATTAAAATTATAATCTCAGTAAAAAATCTCATTTATCACACAGTGCCATCTGAATAAGGACATAAATAACAGACGAGATAAAAAACATTAATAAACTTGATAAAAAATATCAAGACTGAAAAAAGCCCATATTTTAATCATTTTTCTTGTCGTCATTTGACCCTTCTTTCATATAAAAAATGTCAGTCAAAATTAAGAAATTTAAGAACCCTCTAAATCATAATAAACATTCCATACGAGAAAAGTTTAGCCTTTAATCAAATTTATACCGCAAGTAAAATAAATTGAAATTTTAACTATATCTTATTCATTAAATAAATGTATATCGTAGATTTCTCGAAGTTTTTAATTTTCTTACTTTTCTTTTAATGGATTTCTAACTTTATATTTTTCATTTTTTCTTACTTGAAAAATTTATGATATCACATAACACACAACACACACACACACAACATTATATTATATATATATATATATATATATATTATATATATATATATATTATAATATATTATATTATAATAATATATATATATATATATATAAATATATATATATATATATATATTATATATTATAAATCATATATATATTGAAAAAATAAATAAAAACGGGAATGAAATCTTTTACACCAGTATATAATATTAGCAAATTATTACATTTTTACTTTCACTTATTTATTCTGTAGGTAAAAAGAAAAAGCATTTTGAATTTTAGCGTTGGTGCTAATAATCAGGAATATTGATTTAAACTCAATTTAGGTGTTTTAAAAAACATACTGTGTAGTTTTTACAAAGTTGTCAGTCAGTATTTTTAAACCTCAGAGTATACAATTGCATGTCATTGGAATCGCTTCGCTTATCCTCAAATAGTAAATGCATCCGTGTTGTATGGGCGGTCACCTACCCATACAATACTGACCACGTTCAATGCTGCTTAACTTAACTTCTATGATCCAACAAAAATCATAGATATACTTGTCGTATTGAAATGAAACTTGGTGCGCTTATTTATTACGTAATGTTATATACTTAAACCAAATTCAACTCAATTTGATTATTTTACAAATTTAAAAAAAAAAACGTGCCAAGGTTTACACTTAAAATTTCAAACTTTGTTGGATTTTTTTTACAATTTATTAAATAACGTATTCAAGTCTTTTGTTAATAATTGAATTAAGGCTGATAATGAGATAAAATATGTTATTTTTATACATGGCTACATAGGTGCAAAATCTCAAACCGAACGCATGTTTTTCTGCGTTTTATAATTTTTCGAAATTTCCGTCGAGTTATTGTTGCTGGTTCAAGACGTTATAATTTTTTGTTTTGTTTTTATTTTTATCATTCGATTTTTTTTTATCGAATGATACAAATCATTCGATAAAAATTGAAATAATGCAGATATTGAGATAAATCTTAGCACATAATATGTGCTAAGATTTATCTAGTCTCACGCTACTATGTTAGTCTCTTATTTATGTTAGTCTCATACGTGCATGCTAATTTGTTTACCTACAATTGCATCGCATCATTCTTCCGTGATTTTTTTCCCGAAATGTTTGCAGTCTTTATTGCAATCTTATAAAGATTGCAGTCCTCGCAGTCTTTATCTTATCTTATCTTAGTCTTTATTGTAATCTTATCTTTGCAGTCTTATTGGTTAATGACGTCATAAACAATTTATTTCCGGAATAGCTCAACTACAGCGGTAGACTGATTCTTGTACATAGTTGCAGCCTCTTCGTATATATATATATATATATATATAATATATATATATATATATATATATATATATAATATAATATCGAAGAGGCTGCACTATGTAAAATCAGTCTACCGCTCTAACGGCACCGACGGTTGTCATCCCTATTCCCAGAAAAGATCCATTCCTTTTCCCTTGGCATCAGAGGTAACAGGATTTGTTCCAACGAAGCCTTCCTGGACCGTTACATTGGTTCCATCAAAACTTCTCTTCTTTCCGTGGCTACCCCCTCCCATAGTTAACTCTCAAACTTCAGCTTCTCTTCATCCTAGACCAAACGGCCTCTGCTCCTCATCCTTTTACCTTTTACAACCTATTATCCTGGCCTCCGAGTTATTAATAATTCCTCAAGACGGATTCGTATCCTTCCTCGCATCCTACGACTGCCAATCTGCTTCCCTAAACCTCCTACTGTAATTTCAGAAGACCTCCTAACTCCGTAACCTCTTAGTCCATACCAAACCTCTTCAACGAAGATGAACCCTTCCTCGAGGTTCCCATCCCTGCAACAGAATCGTTGCTAACTGTCCTATCCTAGATCCGGCAACTACCTTCACTAGTCCGTCAACTAATATTCCTATCAAATCCCTTCATCCTCAACCTGCACTTCCAGTAACGTTGTAATTGCCTTGAGTGTAAGCAGTGTGATTGTTTTACGTAGGAGAAACATCAACTCCTTTCAACCTGCGTATTAACAACCACAGACAAATCATGTCGGGACCCAAGAAGTGATCTACCCGTTGCAGTGCACGCCCATCCACCAAAACACCTTTAATGACCTATATAAAGCCCAAATCCTTAAAAATCTCCCCGAAGATACCACCACTCTCTCCGTCGCAATTGGGAGGTAGCCCACCAACTTGTCTGAAATCCCGTCAACCTCCTGGCATCAATAAAAAGTAATATACCCCCTTTACTTTTATTAACATGTTATGTCTTCTATTTTATTTATTTTCATTTCTTATTTATTATATTTTTTTTTTTTGTATTTGTTCGTACTTTCTTTTCCATATCTTAGTTATCTCTATTTTCTATTATTTATTTGTATACTTTTGTATCCTGCGCACATTTTGAGTGATTTAAATCTTACTTAATCGCCACGTACTACTTTTTTCGTGATTTCTGAGCCCTTCGAGCGACTCTAGCGTACTTGATGAGTCATGCCGTTCTATCTATTATCCCCCTATTCCACTAACCAGAACCCCCTGCCTTCGTTCTTTCCCTTCAGTCTCTCTCCGTCAGTCGAAGAACTCAGTTTCCGAACGTTACAACTTTTTGTAAGTCTTTTAAGTGTATTCTTATTTATCTCTTTTATATATATATATATATATATATATATATATATATATATATATATATATATAATTATATATATATAATATTATATATATATATATATCTAGCTTAATACATTGGCACTACGATGATAACAGACAGACAGACATAACAACACACAGACAACATTGCGAAAACCACTCAGGTGGCCTTAAAACGCGTGAAATGGATAATGCCGGTGACATTCCGGTCACTGTACATACTTTTCCTATACGGTATGAATAAGGAAAATAAATAAATAACAAACGTAAACACGTGAGATTTTTATATGTTTGCATTTACTGTTCATTATTGCGGTAAAGGATTAAAATGATTATAATAGATAAGAAAGCAGGAAAAAATAAAAAAACCATAAATCAAATACGTACACCTATAACTCTACGATTTTTGGATAGATTCATAAAACAATGTCTCTTCACGTGTGTAGTTTGTGTATTTGAGCCTTATAGTATATGATTAACTTGAGTAAGTTGTATGTAGACATGTAACAACTTTTCTTGAGACTAATCTTTCATGAAATATTTTCACATTTTTTCCCTCCAACATCATATATTTTTGTCATGGCATTCTGCTAACATATTTTCCTGGAGTAAGTCAGTTCAGAAATGGATTTCGATATATCATTCAAAATGAGAACCAACACACACGATAACACATCAACACGCGAATACTTACACTAACGAAGATTTCCAATACCTTTTTGGACAATGCTCTACCATAACCTTTTCTCCTTTTCTTCGCGTTTCTCGTGTTTTTTTATATCATATATATTCTTTGAACTTCACATCCACAATAGTTGATAATTTAACCTTATATTTTTTTATACATATTTTCATTTTCAGTGATTCTATAGAAAACGTATTCTTTTATAATATTTTAAGCTAAAATATTAGTGTTTTTGTTTGAAAAAAAACACGGAGAGCCAATAAAGTAGCTTTTCTTAAAATAACTTGCCAATCTAAAAAAGAAACACACAATGAATTTCTAAAGACGGTATATAATATGACGTTTAATGAGTAGTTTTTAGGGAGTAATGAACCACTTTGTACTCCCAAGAGAGAAAAAGTTACTTTTCACTTCCTTGAGAATAAAATTAACTGGCGTTAGAGCCCCAAATTATATAATAGGGTGTATTTTTTAATATTTTTGGGAAAACACTTGTAAGGGGGAAAAAATTGTAAAGGGAGGCTAAAAAAAAAATTGAAGAGGCTAAAAATCCGATTCAGACCAAAAGAAATTATTTTGTGCTTTTTTGGGGGTGGCAACCCCTAAATTTATAAGAAAGGCTCGACCCAAAAATATTATAAATAAATAAATTCAGACACAAGAAGACGTATTTAAATAAGAATATAACAATATTTAAATTACGTCACATCAGAAGATAACACCTTTTATGCTCCTTAGGAGTAAAATTTGTATTTTTCCTTCTCAAAAATTACCTCCTGTACCTTAACCTAAGCCGAAGGAGGTATAAGTTTATTACCATTACTCTGTCGGCTTTGCCTCGAGAGTTTATTTCAATAACTCTTTCGGCTTTGCCTCGGGAGTTTATTGCCATAACACTCTTGGCTTGCCTCGGAATTTATTATTATTTGCCATACACTCTCGCTTTGCTCGGGGTTTATTGCTTCTCGGCTTTGCCTCGGGAGTTAACCAATTCTTTGATTTCCTACAATCTGTTCAGAAAAATAACTTTTTACACAAATAATTAGTGGTCATTGGTGCACAAGTAACATGGAATTTTAGCAAGTATGAAGCGAACTTTCGCTACATGGGTCGCTAATTGGCAACTTCAGCTGCGTCAATACAATGACCCCGAAAGTGTTATTTATACTCCGCAAAGCCTCGCGCTCTTGAATCAACATTTGCCCTAAAAAATAAAATTATTAAACAGTGATCCTTCTTAGGTAGCACAACTAAACTTAATATTTCCCTAAAATGTTAAACATTTTTCAAGAATATAAATACCCACACATTTTTTTACTGAAGCTAAAATATAACCTTACGACATGAACCAAAAATAAAAACAATTTTGACTAAAGCCAAATAAATACTTTCAAAGTGATTACTATGCACACAAACAAATATACAAACAAATGAAAAGTAATAAGGAATACATTAGTCAAATAAAAAAACATCTTTCAAACCAATTTGTGACACATTTCATAATAAATGATGGATATTATAAACGCAATAATTATTGCTTTTTATAGTTTAAAGATATATTATACACCATATCATTTAGCCCTATTCTTAAAAATATTTTATAGTAAAATATGAAAAATAAAAACCCATGTAATGAAAAATATGTTTCTTTCAAATGAACATCTATAAAATAGAAAAGTTTCTTCGGAAAAAAAATCTTCTCATCAAAATAATCTATATATAATCTTTTCCTTTCCATTTTTTTATTAATCAGTGGGCTTTCTATTGTTCGTAATTTTTCCTTCATCAATGATTTCTATCGTTTACTTATTTTTAACAATAATGGAGGGGGTAACCTTGGGAGCTTATGTAGCGGTTTTCCAATCAATAACCTAAAAAGCCTTTATTGTTGAGATCATTTTGTATATTATTTTATCATATTTTAATACTTATAAAAAAAATCGATTGTTGCATATTGTTAAAAAAATATAATGAGTTTAAAATTTAATACACAACAATTTTTTTTTTAAATTTTAATAATTTGTAACCTTCTTTACTCCGGATTGTGTTTTAAAGTAATTTTACTTATAAGGTTCAGAGTAAAAAATAATAAATTTGAAATTTATTACGATAAATTTCAGTTTATCGTAAAAAAACATTTTATGAATGCCGAAACTGGTCCAGGGATATTTATATCCATAGCAATTATCGACGGTAGCTGATTCTTCGATTGCTTCTTCAACTTGCGGTAAATACAACCTTTTTAATTTTAATAATTTGTTAAAAAATGTTTGACCCGATCCGACAGTAATAAGACAGTAATAAAAACATAAGGTGAGGCAGGTTAAGAAGAAAACTTAATTTTAATAAAAACTTCTGTTACTTTAGAAAGTAAAAATTTGCTAGGATAAGATTCAATTATTTGCACCAAGGACCCAAAAAGTACCATTTTAATAAAAATACTAAGAGGGTTTTTTTTAAAGTATTTCAATATAAACCTATTTATATCTTATAATAATAAGATTACTTTTCTCGAAAATTTTATATATATATATATATATATATATATATATATATTATATATATATATAAACACACATATTATTATCTATGTTTTGGAAATATAGTCTCTGCATTACATATTGTTATTATTTCTAAAGAGATTAATTAATTGAAAATAATTGTTGACTAATATTTATAATTTTCCAAGAAATTATGATAATGTACATTGATTGTTTCAATTGGCAAAACTTACCAAGAGGAAATTTAAACTCAGTAAAATTTATTACCTGGAACAGAAAAAAATGAGAAAATACGTTACTATCAATAAAACACAACAAGTTTATATTAACATTATATAAAATGAATATCATTGTATTGAAATAATTCAATAATTTTGTTTAATGTTTATTAAATATAAAATATTATACAAATGATGCAAAATTACTCCCAGTTTTTTGTGAAATTGTTTATTTTGGTATTGTTTTACTTTATTTATTTATTATTATATGCATATTAATTATTTTTTATCATTTATATTCACACAAAATAGGCTCTTTATTATTATTATTATTATTATTTATTACATAATACATATTTTTTCTTACAAAAGAAAATTTTTAAGTAAAAAAAGTAAAACAACAAGGAAATAAACTAAAAATAAGGAAATTATATACATTTTGGTCAAAAGCTGTTGCAAGAAAAAGTGGCTAATGACTATTTAGAAATTAATTATAATAGAGAAGAAATCATTTAAGATTTAAAATGAAAAATGAAAGAAAGATTGATAAAAATAATAATACAATATATACGTACATATACAAACATACACAGAAACACATACATGATGAGCTAAATGAAATTTTAAATTTTTTTTTCTCAAAATAGGCTCTTTAATTTTAAACATTGTATTCTTCTTTTACGTTTCTACATTTATACTATATAGGAAAAGCATTGTTATCACAATAAATCTCCGAATCTAGGATTTCACCTTAAAAGTGAAATCTTAGGTCTTTTAGGCCTTTTATGACTTCTGAGTAGTTGTACCAAATGGTTTGTGTGTGTGTTTCAGTGTCTTTTATCATCGTTACCCCAAGTTTGTTTCTGCTGAAAAGTTGAAACCCAGCACAAAATTAAGTATCCTCATATATTTATTTATTTAAACGAGTCTAATCATCAAATTTTAAAGCAGATGAAAAACTAGTAAAAGTGTAACTCCTGGAACTTCAGTAAGCTCAGTGAAATTTTCTACAATAATATAAACACCAAACAAGTCTTTCCACTAATTTAAACATAATTTTGCAGAATCAGCTTTCGGCAATAATAGGAATTATATTAACAGCAATAGTGGTGTCAGCAATTATATTGTATCATACAATATCATTTATGTTTCATAAATATCCTTTGTAATGAATATTATATATCAGACAAAGAAGAAGCGCAAGTGAAGTATACAGTATTAATAAAACACCCAAGTCCTGGGTGTTTTATTAACTGAAGATGACCTTTCGGTCATCATCAGTGCCGGCGAACGATGTATAAAGGTAGTAAGGGAGTCACTTGTTAGCTTTGACAAATCGGACGGTTGAAAGCTGGCTCTGTCAATAAATATTATATGTGGAGAGACTTGGGTGTTTTATTAAGAATATTATATACTTGTATTTTAAAAATCATTTTGATTCTAATATTATGTTTAAATTTAAACTCAGTTTTAGCTAATACATTTTAGCAAATACAATTCCCTTTTGTGGGATTCACCATTTTAAAGGAGTCGATCCGCCGAAAGTCGAAATTTGCGAAAATACAGACTTTATTGCCAAAAATATTTTTCGGATAGCTTAATTAGACATAAAATTGATTTTTGTACATATTAAGTTTTTAACTTTCTAGCATACATGCACTGGGAACTAAGATGATAACAAAACACACCACACATACAGAGCGAGAGACAACTTTTTAAAATACTCAGCAGGTCTTAAAAAAATTGAAACGAGTGATTCAGATGGAATCCAGGTTTCAGCTTTTAATCCGGCACCGAAATTTCAGCATATTTATCCTGGCTTCTTAATCCTTGCCTCTCCTAGTAGAAGAGGCAAAAATCTTTTGGTTTTTAGAAGAAACAGGATAGCTAACTATTGACAAAAGGATAAGGCTGTCAATAGTTTCGTTTACGAATAAATAAACACTTACACTCAAAAAGAGTAATTTCACGCATAATTCCAATAAAAAAACACCGAAAACCAATAATTCAGGTTAAATACCGTTTTCGGATTTTTAGAATAAACTCAATACTTTTCCTTTATACCTACGGTATAAATAAAGACAAGTAAAAAATATAGTTAAATAAATGACTACATTCCAAATGAAACGATTTTTATGATTGTATAATTAAAGATTTTATTCAAAGTATAAATAAAACACGCGCGTTGCTATAATTAGCATAAATTAATTAAAAATTAATTTTCAGGAATTATTGTTTACTAACATTGGCTGTTTTATTTCGTTTCTACAATTTAGTTAAAACACAAACTTTATAGAACTACAAAAGAGCCAACAACACAATTAAATAGTTTGTCAAAGGAAATGCGTTTATTCATGCAAAATTTCATTTATGAAATTGAATTATCATTTTGATAAAATTGTTGCTAACATCATATTCCATGCTTTATTCATTTAATAAATTAAAACAGAATTAGAAGTTAATAATATTTATAAATTTTATATTTAATTTTCTTGAGCCCCTAACTATAATGTTATGCCACGTGGTTAAGATCTTTGTTTAGGTTATACTTCATTCTACCATGGTACACACAGAGATCTATGTTTAGATACCTTGGATATTATGTTAATTCAGACCTTTCTAATTTTTTCGGACATATATTTGGTATCAAGAATCCAAACGGATTCGTTCTCCCCCCCCCCTTTAACTTTTGTCGTCTGAACAACGTCATAAGCTTCATTTTCACGGTGAAAATTCGCTAAAACTACAATCCGATACGATATGTTTACATTATGATACGATTTGTTTATATTATGATAATAAGAAGGTTACAGTGGTGTTATAATGTGTCTCAGTGAATAAGATGGGGGCTGACAAAAGTTTTTAAGCACTGACTAAACAGACATACAATAAATAAACTGAAAAGTTTACTTATAAATAAGCAGTATGAAATGTATATAAATCTATTCAAAACAACCAAAATAATAAAAAATAAAACAACATAAAAAACAATAAATAATGAAAAATAAAACAATTAAAATAATAACAAATAAATAATAAAACACTTACAAATACAATAATATAAGCATAAAAACATTGTTTTTAGACAATTCCCATCAACAAAGAGTAAAAAGCATCACCTCAATGCAGCGCAGAGCTAATTAATGTCTTAAAGTAAAAAGTACTTTTCTAATAGAAGCATACTTGATAAATACAATTTAAAAAACGACTATATTATACTTCTATATTATTTACTTTACTTATATTTATCTATTAAGCCTATATATTTATTCTTTCTAATTACATATTTTCTTCTATTATTACTTTTTTGCTTAAATAAAATATAAATAATAAATAAATAAGTTTTTTTTTATTACTATTTATTCATAAGAAGTTTGTAGTTAATATAATTTTTATATTAAATAAAGGAAATATTGTTTAAAAAATATAGGATAGAGTACTTTCCGATTATTTAATTTTCTTGGGTGACCTAGGTGCGAAAAAAAATATGTATTCAAAATTTAACAGTAAAGGTAAATGTTAGTCCTTAACATTTCCTTAATATAAAATAATATTTTATAAAAGAAAATATATTTCCTTAAAAACGAGCAATCCTTTGTGGCCTCCTACCACACGGAGTAAAAACTTTCTGAGTTATTAAATCCAATAGTTTTTTTAAGCTTCTTCCAAGATTGCTTGGCTATCACACCCTGGGGCAACACTTTGAACCTACATCTAACGAAAATAGAGAGAGCTTAAAAAAATGGTCCCTATTTTTTTTTCAAAAAAAAAAAATAACGGCGGTGAAAATATACTCCAAGGTCCCTCATCATACATATTTATGTAGTTCCCCCTTCAGAAAGGGATTTATTTTTGGGGTCATACCTTTATATAAAAAGGTAATATGAATAATACGTTGCAATATTTAGAGTTGGTAACAAAAAATAATTTTAAATTTTTTATAAGATGAAATAAACGTATTTACTATAAAGTCAGACTTGCATAATTTATGTAAAAGGAGCTTTAAAATTTAATGTTTAAATTTAAGAGTGGAATACTTGAAAGAAAGATTATAGTGGGCGTTTAAATTTGCCTCACCTTTTACTAAAATTAATTAGTAAAACTATTTGCTTTATGTCTGATATAGAAATCGCTTATATTACCTGGATCGTTATGCCAGACATAATAAATATCAAAGTATATTCTACCATGTGTTGTGGAGGAGTGCTTTGGAAAAGAGTTACCATGGATAGACAGGAATGGAGAAGGATGGAGAGTGTATATAAGGAAGTATGGTTGCATGAGAGTAGATAATTAAAATTAAGTCTAATTAACCAATGTTTAATCTATTATATATTAAAAACGAGATTAGTAATTTATTAATATGTAACTAACTAATTCAGCATGATAATTGTGATTCATTAATACTTATGTTAGTATTTGTTATTTAAAACGTTTAATTAGTCTAAGAATATTAACTTAAGATATTTATATATATTTGTGTGTGTGTGTGTGCGTATGTATGTCAATGCGTCTATGATATATACATAAGTTTAAGTTTAAATGCAAACTAATAGTAATACTCAAGTTTGCATTTTATAAACATAATGTTATGTACTTATAATTAATGTAAATATAAATCACATACGAGAAATATATCTTTATATAGTTATGTACTTATGTATTATAGAGTTATGTAGTTATGTATATGTAGTTAATTAGTTTTAGTAATGAATTTATTAACTACTGTTAGCTTTTTCTTTTTTTAATAATTAATTTAACTTCGTAATTATTTTAAAAGATTCCAAAAATAATTATATATGATTAATTAAATAGCATTAGGATTGATTATTTTTTAAGTATTTAAATTAAAAGTAATAATTTGCAAAATAAATTAAGTCCAAATAGATTTATTAATTAATTATATAAATAAAGTAATATAACAAAATCTAAAAGAATAGAGCAACTTAAATTAAAATAGTTGTATACATAATTAATACATTAAGATAATAACTAAAATAATAATCATAATAATTAAATAAGTATTATGGAAAAAAATACAAAAAAAATACAAAAATAAAATAATCCAAATATAACTTAAATTAATGCAAAATGTATAAAATTAATAAAAAATGTAATTATAAAATTGTTTAAGTAAACAATTTTACCGAACTCAGCTAGCTTGCCAGTAACCACAGCTTTGGCTGAATTAATATTTATTTTTGTGTTTTAAAATTTAATGAATGTTAATTGTTTGTGTTCAAATTTATAAATGGTTTATTATATTATATTATTATTATATTATTATTATTATTTCTACCATGAAGACTGATAGGACACTCCATGACTAAATCACGCATAAGTTTTTATATTAAGATGATTTGTATGTGGTTTTAACTTCAGGTCTGCTTACTCGACAGGTGTTGAGGTCTGTCATTGACGGTAATGCTATACAACCATATAAATATATTTCTTCAAATTAATTTTCAATTCTAATTATGTAGGTATATAATCAGTCCATGACTTAAGTTTATAAAGTCCTTTATTAACTTTAATAAATGAAGTCCTTAATTAAATTCAGTCCATGAAGTCCTAAATGGACTTCAGTCCATGAATTCCTTTATGGAAATTAGTCCACGAAGTCCTTTATGGATTTCAGTCTAAGAAGTCCTGCATTGATTTCACCCATTAAAAGTCATTCATTATATTTATCAATATACTTTTTACATTATATTTATCAATATACTTTTTACATTATATTTATCAATATACTTTTCCATGACTAAGTGAAAAGATTCTACATAGCAATTTAAACATAATATGGAAGTGACTTTGCGGTCAAGACTAAAACTACAGTTTTTCTATAGTTTTCTTTCTATAGCATTTTGTTCAAATAATTTACTGAAATAATAATGAAAATCGTCAGTGTCAAACTAGAAGATCAAAATTTATTTAAATCGATAAAAAAATCTAAATCTAGACAGCCTTAACCCCCCTTCTTTCCCCCCTTTGTCAATTATATGTTAAAGGCAATGGAAAGGCCTCAGAAGTAGCCTATTTATATATCATCAATAAATTACAAAAATTTACTTATTTTTTTGCATTTACCAGACTAATGGGTAGCACTATTAAAAGACAAAACCTTACGTTTAACTTAGAATTATTACTTTCATGTTATCATGGAACTGTAAATATATTAATAAGGAAACAATACCAAACACGCGCAAAATATAAATAATCACTCCGCGAAGACCCAATAATTAATTAATATGATAATCAATTATTTGTTGGATGACCAAAAAACCACGATTTCCTTGTTCAATTCACCCCTTTAAATTGAAATTAAGAATAGATACGGTGATTATTACAACTCTACAGTTCGTGTAATTAGTATGCATGTAAAAAGAAATAACAGGTAAAGTAAGAACAAGGTAACTTAGTCGTTTTACCCCTAAGTCTAATTAAGTCAATAATAGTTCGTATATGGTCTGTATTTGACATATCTAGCTAACACAGAATAACATTTTCAAATGGTATATCACGTAACAGTTACACCAATTCTTAGATGTTTACATAAGATGTCTTTAGCGAAAATTTCGATCCAATGAGTATAACCAATTAAGTGAAAACCTATTTAAAGGACCAAAGAACATCGGTGAAACCACTGGCAAAATATATAGAAATATTAATTTGGAACAATAACTATGCCCCAGGGATCTAGAAATTTAACATTCGAGGTGCAGCATCTAAAAATTGGTCCATTATTCGAACTCGATTATGCACCAACCGGTTATCCAGTTATGCACCAAACCAACTCGGACTCACCAAAACATTTGAAACTTCATAAAACGCGGTAAAATGTTTTGACCGAATTGAGTCATATAAAACTAACTTTCGAGCCAAGTTTCATCTCATTATCAGCGTTAGATTATATGTTACCGAATGACTTTCGAATATTTTTTTTAAAAAATTGCAAATTTCAGAAAATGGTTTAATTGAGCTAAAATTTGAAACAAGTGAATCCTTTGAAGTAATAAATATGTATAACTAAGTTTCGTTTCAATACAAGTATATCCATGATTTTTGTTGGATCATATAAGTTAAGCAAATTTAGCGTGGTCACTGGAAATCAGTGACCACGCTTGGCAGTACATCTTTGGACTCACAAAAAAGCAACCACCCATTTAAGTACGGACCAAATGTCATTTCAATTTTTTTCAGATTTTTTTCGATTTTATATAATTTTTTTAGCAACGTACATGTTATTCGATAAATATGAGGTTATGCCGTTAATGAGATGAAACTTGTCACATTGTTAGTCATATACGTACATATGTAACTGTGTTTTACGAAATTGCATGCTAACGTCATAACAAAATAAAAAAATATTTTCCGGATAGCAGAACTAAACCTAAAGCTTAATTTACACACGCACTAACAAAACCACACAGACAGACAGACAATATTGTAAAAACCACTCGGAATATTTTACAAAAACACTTGAAATGGACAATTTAGGTAAAATTCTGGTTTTGAACTTATCGCAAACACAATACTTTTCCCAATATACAACGGTATAAATGAGGAAAAGTAAAAAATACGTCTCTTGTGTAATAACCGCTTTTCTTTTTAAAAGTATTTATACATTCTATATTGAGAGATGCCAGAAATAAAACAAAAATAAAAATTACTGAATGTAAGGCCCTCGTAAAAATCACATTTGTCAATGAAAAGGTTGTCATATTTCATTCATAAAATTAATGTTTTTAAGAAACTCTTTGAGAGGTATATCGAATGAAATTAATTTGTAGTTTCTTAGCTTTATATATTTTTATGAAAAAAAAAACGAGAGAGATTTATTTTTAGTTAAATTATTTAAACTAGTTGGGAAATGATAGGTAGTGTGGTTCCGGTTTATTCATAGGTTACGATATGTCAGTATGTTTTATTTGACTACGTTTTTAAAACACATATTGCACAGAAGAATAAAAACGTATAGAAGGTAATGAGTTTGCTGACAACCCTGCCAGACAGGTCAATAAAATGACATAGTGTATGTTAATTTCTCTGAGATAAATAGTAATGATAAAATAAATAATTAAAGAATTACAAGAAATAATTAAATATAATTTCGATTGTAAAGAAACAAGAAATATACACCGGAAATAAGGTTACACTTGTAAAACACTGTTGCCATTTAGCGGAACTATAACTGAACTACAACAAGTATGTGGTCTTCAGAGCTCCTTGCGGCAAATAAATGACCTCCCAGCAGCACAAAAAAGTTTTTTGTATGCCGTATAAAAAAAACTTTCTTATTTTTACAGTAATACACATTTTGCATTTCACGTTCTATACAGTAAGGCATAAAGGGAACCTAAACTCTCTACCTCAGAAAATTGAATATTATGTTACAAGACCGTGAGGTGTAATAGTAGATATTACTCTCAAGAGTAAATATAGCGAGACAGTAAAATGAGCCGAGGTAAACATTCTGATTATTCATTGTCGTGTAGAATAAGCTATTTTTTTGTGCCTAGAAATTGCAAAAAAACTATTCAGAAGAACAGTATAATGCATACAAATTTGCCAGTACACATCTGTTGATCTCATTAGCCATAAAATTAAATTTTGGCAGGTCATTTTCAATGTCTGAATCACTATCTATGATAATTAAACACTTGATAATAAATAATTAAAAACTTTTCGAAATAACAAAACATCCGTTAACAAAAACGTTTGATTATTTATTTGTTAAGCAAAACAAAAATAAGAAGTACAAGGATGGTAATATTATAACCTTTAATTAAAGTACTAGCGCGTACCAGTGTACGTTCAGGAACTTCACCAGCGACATTATATACAAGCGATATTATCGGTTATATTAATTATCAAGCACCACTCGTAACTCACTTGTTGGGTATTTTTCAAAGTAAATGCGCATAGAACTAAGTTGGTATTCAGTACTAGTGTATACATTAACGTAATAAATACGTACAGCATATTTATTTCATGTATACATGGTATATCTATTTATATATCTATGTATAGTATATACGAGTATATCTATGATTTTGCTGGATTATAAAAGGTAAGCAGGATCGAGGGTCATCAGTGCCTGCATGGGTGACCACTAGGAATAAAATAGATGTATTTACTATCTGAGGACGAGCGAAGCGAATCCGAAGTATGGAGGATGAGCGTAGCAAATTCGAAACGGAGGGAAAATTTCCGGGCTACCCCGTAACCGATTTTTTAACTTGGTTGTGCAATTGTGTTTTTAAAATTCAAGAAATAAAATTTTTATAATTTCAAGAGTAGCATAAAATAGATATATCAAGAGAAATTCAACTAAAATATCCTCTTTAAGCATAAACACAACTAAATTTGCTTCCACTTCATATAACTTTGGTTTACCCACTCGAGTATACACTTAGCCACATACACACAGGAGCACATATAAACACATAGACAAATATACACATAAATGTTCCGAACTAAAAACAAATCTAATTTATAATACAGAAACTTTCATGTTAATTCATTTTAAAACTTTTATATTATTATCCACATTATACGCATCTGTTATTTATTCATTTTGTAGTAGCTATTTTACACATTAATCTTTTTAAAAATCTGTCGTGGTTGTTCACAAGCTGGGCGAATTTCCATTGAAATACTTGCTGCCAATACAGTTTTTTCTCAAGTTTTCCGCTTGTGCTTTATAGACGGAACAAATATACACATAAATTTGTTGTGCACATTATTGTTTTGTCGATGTTTCCTCATTAGTTTGAAAGAAATTCGCATTCTTATCATATTTTTTGAAAATTATGCTTCGTCAGTTCTGCACAACAGTTTTAGCGAGTTTTATTATATTGTTAAATCCAAAAAGGATTGACAAACAAATAGAGTGCAACTATTTCGACTAAGTATAAACCGAATCATTATTTTTTAATTTTAAACTTATGATGTAAAAATATATTGAAAAAAATAATTTAAGTGGACATTTTGTTACGTTTCTTGACAAATACATTTGGTTACCTTATAATTCTGAGGTCGAACGTCGCAAGACCGAAGTAATGCCACCTTAAGCTTTTGGTCATGAGGATTATCTGTGGACAAGCGAACTAAGTCCGAAGTCATTATTCCCTGGAATTTTGATGACCATCCTATTTCTTGGTCAAGCACAGCGAAACCTAAGTAATACCAACTTAGTTGTTAGATAATCATGACCTTCTGACAACGAGCGATGCGAATCCTAAGTTATAACACTCTAGAATCTAAATAACCACTTTATTCTGAGAACGAGCAAAGCGAGTCCAAAATTTTTAGGAAAAGTACCAAGATACCCTATACTAAATTTTTTAAAAATTGAAAATGAAATGAATGAGTGAACAAAACAGATAAAAGGTGGAGTTTGACACACCTACCAACTACATTATGCGATAGTATTGGTTCAACTAGCTAGGGTGTACTCGAGCTATTATAGACAATAGCTTCAAATTGTTCTACAAGTGATTGAATAACACTGGGAATGAAACCGATTTTAAAGAGTCTCTGGATGATCGAAGAGTGTCCTAAGATTTACATAAAATAAATACGAAGGGATTTTCATTTATGAGGACGATTAGATAAGGATTAACATTGAGAAGGCGACATGGTGTCAACATTTTCTGAGCTACCTCGGTTGTTTCTTTTGTATAAAATCTAACAATGGAGCACATTGGTTTAAACTAAATAGAAAATTGTTTTAAAACAGATGTTAGAACTGTTTAATTATAAAGGAGAAAAATTATACTCAGGATATAAATTTTGTCGGGAGATAAAACCCAAGGGCGTTAGACTGTGGCAGAAACTCGTTTTATTGAAATTGGACGATTGGATTGAGAGAAAGGAATGGGTAAAAAATCTATAAAATTCAACGGGAATTTGTTAGAGAAAAAAGTACTCAAATATTACTAAAAAAGAAGAATTCTGGCTGCTATTACTCTTTGGCTGTCCTTCCTTATTCACTATAGATTCTTAAAGGTTCCTGCCAAGAGGTAGGACCTTCTTTTTTCAATTTCTTTTTTTTCATCCCTATTTCAGTGACAGCATCGATTCCCATCCGAATTTCAACCTCCTTTTTCAAAGGAACGAAGAACACATTGAAGAATCTCACCTTATCGACCCAATTTTTCTTATTTTAGGCAATAGAAGTTTCTTTTTCTTAATGCCTAATTTTAAAATCTTTTTTCACCCCTTTTTATAGTTATTTTTTCTTTAAAATGAGATAGGGGATAAAATTGAAATAAAAGTGATGGAATTTATTTTATGAGAATTCTTGGAATCTTTCTTTCTTTTGAATGAAAAGCTTAACAACAAAAATAACAATAGAGAAAAATATATTTTAATACAGCTGTAGGAAAAGGAATTTTCATACATTATTGGTTGCAATCAAGAGCTCTACTTCGAACAAATTAAGTTTGTAATGACTAAAGTTGAATTTAAGTTTGCATCGTATTGCATTTTTCTTTCTTAGAGTCATTCGAATGCAGTTTACAACAAATTATTTTTTCTGAGATATTTTAAAAACATTTTAACATTTAATAAATTTAATCAGTGTTTGAAATTTTTCAAAGAAATATGATAAATACTTAAACTCATACGAAAATGCACATCATATTCTCTTTATGAACACAGTCTCTTATTTATTTATAAAAAAAAGTACAACATCATTTAATAATCAAATGATAATATAAATGGTTTTTTGGTCGGCCCACCGTTAAATAATTTGCGGACACCGAGCCAAAAATAAAAAAAAAAAATATTTTCCAAACGTTTCTTTGACATAAGACGGATTTTGGCAAAATACTTTATTTTTGGACGGACACCCCGTCAAACAATATAGGACCCCACCTGAATTGGGGGAGGGGGACTCTCAAAACGACTGCAATTATTAGTCTCGAAATTAAGAGTCCCCAACTCCATAAATAAATAAATAAATAAATTTAGGGTCAGGGATTCTTAATTTTGAGGCCAATAATTACAGTCGTTTTTAAGAGCCCCCCCCCCCCTCCAGTTTAGGTAAAGCCCCTTTGTTAATACTAATGTTGTTTTTTTTTAAATGACCTCTAAACTTACTTAACTAGCTAAGAGTAAAAATATATTTTCCAACCATGAAAGTATCAAGATGTAAATTGTCCTTACCTGCAACTCTCTACGCTGATAGAGTACCTGTCATTTATGGCTAACCTGTTTTACAATCTGGGAATGCTTCTTAAAACTAGTTCATTAATGCTTAATTTTCCTACCATAAGCAGACAAAGTTTTGTTAAACACAGAAATTACACGAAACAAGTTTAAAATAATGAAGTTATAACTGCATAAGACAATAACTGCATTGAAAGGGAACAAACATAAAGTTGATAATAATAATTTCAAGATACGAATAAAGTCATACTAGAATAAAAACAAAATAAAATGAATAATTTCATGTAAAACAACAAGGGTTAATATTACCTTGAAAAATACATTTAAACCATATTTACAACTAGTAGTAAAATAAGGAGATAAAAATTTTTATTACACAGGTTTCTCAAACTAGAAACTTTGTACTGAAATGTTAAATTGGTCTACTTCATAAAAATAAAATTAATACTTTACCAGCAATTAAGTTTTCATAACAGTAAAACTACGATGTAAATTGCGTAAAAAATGAAAAATATACCTGAAAACGTATAATTAGGAAAATGCAAGACAAATAAGGTAGTAAAATTGTTAGCTGAGGAAAAGCATTAGAGAATGAGTTTTATTTTTGCTAAATTAGTACCATTTGTAAGTTTTTCAGACCCTTTTTAAACGGCGGACTTAGAGGCATCTGTTAAGGATTAGGCCAAACACTTACTTCAGTATCCAATGGGGGTTAAAGAGTTTTTAAAGCTTTAGATAATGCTCATATAAATGGTAATTGGGAGGGTGTTTTACGAGTTTTTCTAAAGATAGTTTGAGATACGTATTGTAGCATTAAATTTCACTTGAAACATTTAAGTAAAAAAGAAGCATTTTTTACTTTAGTGTTTAGATTATTTTTTATTTTCTAAGGGCTTAAAAAAAGTTTTTAGTACTTTATTCTCTTTTACTGAGCTTTGGTAAAGACAAATGTTGCCATAATAGAGAATTAAAGCTTTTTTCAGCTATAGGGAGCTCTTTAAGAAGGGAGCCTTACTATACTCTTTAAATTTTGCTCTTAAGGAATTAAGGCTGAAGCATTTAAACCTATTTCATGAAGTTGAGGGGAATACTCACACACACACACTAATCCTAACTACGATAAATACTAGCTTTAAAAGCAATAGTATGAGTTTATATGGTTCCATGGTATATCTGTAGCAATACACACATCTCATAAACTATACAAGAGTGCGGTATTATTTTCCTCCCAGTTGTGTCTACACGTCTTTTCTTCCCTCGAGACGGAAAAGCCATATTTCAAACAATTTCACTCCCTAGAATGAAAAAGAAATTCATCCCTTTGTAAATAATCTAATAAGAAAAAAAAAAAACAGCGAACTCTTCAAAACAACAAATAAATGTTAGAAATAAAATCTGAGTATTTTATCCTATCTTGTACTTACTCGTATAGTCAGTACAAAATATATGTACTTAGAAAACAAATGGGCGTTATTAGTAAAAATATAATAAATACCACCAACAACAGCGAACAAATTAAAATCAAAGTTTCGCTTCACCTGCAGAAACAATTCCATTATTTAGGAATTTATGAGAGATTGCACCCGTGGTTATAATTTTTGTTTCTAAATTACTACTAAATAATTTTTTAATAATCGACTATATCTAAATATTTCATCTTTTTTAAAAAACGAATACATACTTGCATTCCATTTAAATTTCCCGCATTGTTTTCCCACGTTCATTCGCAGCAAATTACAACTTTTTTAACTTAAAACTTAATTAACTCAATAAAAAAAATGATAATAAATATTTCATCCTTTTGTAAATTTTATTAATTTTACACTCCTTTTAGTTTTAAATTAACTTAGTCTCATCGTCTGTGATCACATGATAAGCGAATTTATTTGCAAATCTGTGCCTTCGGGCAAGCCCGGAGGCTCATGTTTTAGAGTATCTTCACTCTGTTTAGCTCCCAAAAATGTAGGTAATTTGTTGGCTATTCCGGCTGAAATATTGGTCAAATTGAGCACAAACCGAACTTCAGATTCAGGAAAACCAGAAAAAAATTATAACGGTAATAATTTAATTTTAACCTTATGTATTTGTGATTCATTTGCTTTTTGTGATTTTTTAATAATTCAAGTAGGGTTTGATAATATCAACACCAAGTAACTTCAGTGTTACTGAAGTTATAGTGTGAGTTTATTAGCCTGAAGATGCCCAAAATTTAGGGTTAAGTAGTCATAGCTTGATTAAACAGATTAATTTACTAGTAGAGTTAAAGTTATGTTTTAAATTATTTAAAAATTAAAAAAAACAAAAATTATTTTGTTGTAATCCTTTAGGATTGTTTATATGATTTAAATAAATAAATAAAACAAAACATCATCTCAATCTGAAAAACATCTTCGGAAGGTATCAACAAAACCAACTCTTACATCATACAAATACAAGTACATAATATGTATTTTTGAAATTCTTGGAGCCCAAAATGTTTCGATCGCCTACTCTTTCCATGTGACCTACCCCATAAGTGGCATTTTCTACAGGAAAATTTTGTTTTACTAAAAACAAATGTGGAAAGAAAATCAAGGGATTTTAATTCAAAGTGAACTACGTTCAAAGTACTTGGGTTAACCTATACCCGGAATGGAATTATATAAAGTCTTTTATATGAAGTCTTTATGGCATAAGATTTTATTGAAAACACAGTGAATATTGTAAAGGTAAGAGACGTAAGATTTCAGTACTTGTTTGAGTTTCTATTGAAGCATGGAAAATATCTTTACATTCCTTCACTACATCACGTAAAAGATTTCTTTCCATATTATCAATATATTGGATTCAAAAAGACCTGGAGAAAATTCTAAAGCATCAAATTTTCAGCTTTACCTGAGAGTTTTCCTATTACAAGACACGTTCGGTACCTGAAATTCTAATGTTTCTTTTCTTTCACTCGTAGAATTTTACCGTTTGTATATTTTATCATTTTGTTTAAAATGGATAAATAATTCAATTTCGTTTGAATTTTCCAAAACCTCAGGTTTTTGTTCGGTTCGAATAAGACTCAGTGCGATGACTAGGTTTTTACTTCGCACAAGTCTTCGTTATTTGTGAAAAATATACACGTGAATAATATATTTTTATTTTTGTACACAATGAATAATAATAAAGTTAAATGCTTTCTGTTGAATTTATTTTCATATTCTATAAAACTCTATGCACGAGCAGAACAAAATTTAAACATCGTCATCTCACCGTGTTATTGTTCGTCATAAATTTTAGTTTTTTTGCTTAAAAGATACTCGAAATTTGGTTTTATTTAGCACAAAGAAATAAAAAAATGAACAGCCACCAGCTACTTGAAGCTATAAACCAATATACGAGAATATTTAATACGTTTAACAATAAATGCCTGTTAATTTTAGTTTGACGATGTTTAAATGTTGTTTTGCTCGTGCATAGAGTTGTATAGAATAAGAAAACTCAACTCACGTCAACCCCAACTGCGATTAATTGGTTGTTACTGTATTATTTAAAAACAAATTAAGCCTTTTTTTCACCTCAATTCTTATAACACACGGTTTGGTTGTGTCAGACTAATTCACTAGATATAACCAGGTAGAGTAACGCTGTCAATTAACAGTAGATTTACACCACTAAATCCGGTAATGAATTCAAAAATTGTCAATGCTCAGATATCATCTGAGCAGGTATCATATCAGGTATCATAGTATAGTATACATATAAAATTATTTTAAGTTATTTAATAACAATAATTATGAAATTATTGAATGAGTTTAGTTCTGTTATTTAATTTTTAAGATTATTTTTAAATTATTTCCCAAAAGCTTAATTAGATAAATTTTAAAGTTATTTAAACATTATTGCTTAAGAGCTTAATTAGCAACACTCGATACAACAATACAGGCAAATACATTCATTCGCGAATATACAAAAAGTCGGGTAAATTTTCTTCAGTATCTTTGTTTCCTTACTCAATAATTAATTTCTCCCTTAAGAAATTAATTTTCTTTATTAAAACTTCGTTTCACATAAAACATTCGTTTTATGCTTCACAGTCTGAGCAGAAGCATACCTGCTTGTTTATCAGTCATTCGTTATAATTTTTCAAAGAAAATGTACAATTTAAAGCTACCTTTTAAAACTTAGCTCACTAAAATCTTAGTTTATAGTTACTATTAAATAATTATTAGCATGCATCCAAAAAAAATTAGAGCAACTAACAAGCAAGTAGAAAACTACGGTATCCGAAAAAAATAGAAAATCAAATTCCTGGTCATATAGGATTCAATACATCCTCACCACTAAGGACTCGCATCGTCCTCAGAATATAGAGGTCACCTAGTTTATAATGCAATGCGTGTTTAGGCTCGCTTCGCTTGTCCTTAAACAGTAAATACATCTGATTTATTCCTAGCGGTCACCCATATAAGTACTCATCACGCTCGATACTGCTTAACATTAATAATTGTACCCAAACCATAGATAGACTAGCCGTATTGAAATGAATCATAGTATACTTATTTATTGCTTAGAAATACACATGTACTAAATTTCAACTCAATTGGGTTGTTTTTTATTTTTTTTTAATTTTTTGAATGTGTCATGCCATTTGATTAACAAGACTAAATGCTGATGACATAAAGAAAATAGGCAAATTTGTAAGTCATACATCAAATTGTCAAGTTTCAAATAGATTCGAACATTTTTTCACGTTATACGAATTTTTTTACAATATTTGCTGAGTCATATTGATGTCTTAGAAAAATTATCCTCCAAATACAACTGGACTGTGTTTTAGAAAGTTTTAGCTTTCTAGTTAAACACACTGGGTACTACGCTAATAGACACACATACGCGTAAAAAATAACACACACACAAAGACAAACAACTTGGTTAAACCTACTCAAGAGATTTTACCTAAAATAATTCAGGTAAAATCACGGTTTCAGATATTTAGAGCAAATACTTAACTTTCCCTTTATACCTACAGTATAAAAAAGAAAAGATACAAAAAATACAATAAGGCCATTTTATTCTAACTTTAACACTAACAAAAAATCTACATAGATTCTCTATAAGCAACAGCAAAACATTCAAATGGTTATTATCTTATACGCATTTTAGGAGTAAATACATATGTATTCAAGGGTATGAACGCAATTAAATTTCCATGGATTCTCAATTTAGTTGTTAGGACGTTTTTATACTTTTATCTACATACCAATTCTTTGAGGTTGCAGGCCACATAAGGTTTCATTAATTTTAAATAATTTAACTTTTTTTTTAATATCTTTCATTCATGTGTGAAAATATAATGTCTGCTAAAATTATTATTAGGCAAAGTAGAAGACCATGTTTATTTCCTCCTCTAATATCAGAGCATAAGTTTTCGAGCCGGTAATTATTGCATCTAAAAAGTTAAAATGAATACTAAAACCTAATGGTACTAAAACACTAAAACTACAGTAATGATTAGAATGAGCGCGAATGAACAAAAATAACAAATAATAAAAAACTACGAAGTCTCTTCAGAAAACAATTTTTTTTAGGCAAAGCGCTTTCAACATACAAAGTGGCCATCATCATTGCAAAATCATTGACATGTTAAAAAGAAAGAAAGAGTCTATGTTTTTTTACTTGATATCAGAGTCAGACTTAAAGAAGTAAAAAAACATAAGACACTTTCTTCTTGCTTTTAAATATCTCAACGGTTCTGCACTGATTGATGATGGCCTCTTTGTAGATTGAAATCGCTTTGCCAATAAAGTTCTGTTTTGCAGAGACTTCATAGTTTTCATTATTAAAAACCAAGTAGGTTATATTAAGTTCAATTGTTTAAATTTGTGAAAAATTCATTTCATTATAGAATAAAAAACACAAAATACGCTAAATAAAACAACAAGATATTCTATAGAGCATAGAACTACAGGAAATTTCAGGATTCTTTGTATTTAAGTTATCTAGTATCCTTTTAAAAAAATGAATTTGGTTATCAGGAAAGGGAATATTTCAGTAGGAGCCCCCTTCTCTGTTCCTGTTTTCTCCGTCATGAGAGTTATTTCGTTTTATTTAGTCGAAACTTTGCAAGAAAAAATGCACATTCTTTTTGAAAGAGCTAAAAAAATTAAAAAACATAGTTTCTATAAAACTTTTAATTTAGTCATTTATAACGTGAATCTAATTGCTTTTATAATAACGTTATATTTTTAATTTAATAAATTAATATAAGCTAAAAGATTATTAAGATTTTCAAAATGAAAGGATTGCTATTGCTTTTATATTTCTGGAGCATTCCTGAAGCTGACAGCTTTCAACTCTTTTCATTAAGGTATTTTTTTATTACAACTTCACGTTTTTCTTTGATAATAATAACAACTCTTGCTTATGTTTTTTAATTAAAAGAGATTTTTTTTTATTCTTTCTGACACCACGCTAAGAAATTAAAAGAACTAAAGTGAGAACTTAAGTGAAAGCAATTGAATCTTTGTTAAGATTAAGTAAGAAAAATTGAGATTTATACGACATACATAACGTGTGTTCTCAATTGAGAACACGCAATAACATTATTTATTGTTAATTAAGTGTTAAATTAGAAGCCTATTTTTTAAAAAAAGTAAAATATTTAAATGCGAAGGCGGAACACTCAGAGCCAATCATACCAATTAATATTGCTCATGCCTCGTATTCTCCACTAACAATTATAAGGATGAAAACACTCAACTTTATTCAACGGCAAGTACTGATGATGATCTCTTATAGAATCGGTCAGCTCAACAAGATCTATTAGTTGCTATTAAAGATATTTATATGTCATTAATAAAAAGATACGAGGGAGTGAAGATAGCTTCGAGATGCTTTTAGTAAAAGATGGTACAGCAGTGACCGCAGACTTGGCGGGGCACTGCCGTACCCTAGTGTAAAGACACCAAATATCTAAATCAGATAGTTAAGAAAGCAATATCAGTTAATCATGACACTCCTTTGTCCAAAATTTATTTGTGTATTTAATATGCTTGTCAGTGATAAACGATTTTCATATTTCGTTACTTTTACATAATTTCTTTTTTTTTAAGTTTTAAGATAAGTTGTCCCTCTAAAAATTAAAAAGTTAAAAGACGCAAAACAAAGGTAATCCAAAATATTTTACAATAATAAAGGAATGAGATCCAATGGATACCATTGTAAGTATAGTACCTATAAATCATATAACAGGACATAACATAACGTAAAACCATATTATATAATAAACTGCGTAGGCTTCCGCGGTTATTGTCATGAAGATTTAGGTCTTCCGGTGGTGACCGCGTCAATGTACATGAAGAATCCGACGTTTCGCTTCCACTGTGGGAGTCATCTTCAGGGATGTAGGACATCAAGGATAGAAACATAATGCTCTACAAAACTGAACTGAAGACGGAGACTATTTATGCTCTATTTATAACTGTCTCTGACTTCGAGACTGGTATGACTGTCAAGGTCAAAGACAGGTATCATCTTCAGTTCAGTTTTGTAGAGCATTGTGTTTCTATCCATGATGTCCTACGCCCTGAAGATGCCTCCCACAGTGGAAGCGAAACGTCGGATTCTTCATCTACTTTGACGCGGTCACCACCGGAAGACCTAAATCTTTATATTATATAACTTAAAATAATATAAAAATACGTTGCATCACATTATAATATGATATTAACATTATATTATATAACATTATAGTATAATAATAACATTATATAAAATAATAATATAACAATGAAACCAATCACATTATACCTCACAAAGATTCAAGTTAAATAATTAAATTGAACCTTCTGGTATTCCCTATTCATTGTATGTTAAACAATATTTTTGAATAGAAACCTCTGAAAATCTATGTAGTTTTTTTTATTTGAAACTCCAGAACAGTTGACCATTGTATTAGCATTTTAGTATACGAGGTATTTTTGGCAAACAAAAGCATGGGTGACTTTGTATTTTTCACATAAATTATTCCTTAAGTACATACTCTGGTTCCTATCGAGTTTAAGATAAAAAAATCTAGTATGCAATAGAACAGAAGATAAAAATACTAAAAATATTGTTCAAGTCTAAAGACAAAGCGCAACCAGACCTAAAGGTCGGGTTTTACCTAGTTTCAAATATTTAGAATAAACACACTTGTAGCTACGATCATATGAGAAACACATATGCACACATACATAGTAAAAATTTGGTTTAAACTTCTCACGAAGTCTTCACAACACCTGAAACGCATAAGTCAGTTGAAATTCCGGTTTCAGATTCTCAAGACAAACACATTACTTTCTGTATTTATACCTAAGGCTTAAATCAGGAAAATAGAAAGGAATACCACTAAAACAAGAGTGCAGTTAAGTGTAGGATAAATAATAGCAAAGCTATTACTTATTTCCAGAATCGATTTAATCTGCACTTTAAAATCTAAAAACGTCCATCCTCTTAAACTTTATATTATTTAAATACCAATATTAAGTTTGGCCAGTTCTTTTTATTGCATTTTTTTTCACACAGGCAGACATAAAACACTCAAACATAAAAAACTAGTATAAATAAAAACAGATTAATTACACAAAAGTCCTATATTTTTCCATTATATAATAATTAACTAAGCTTTCGACTAAAAATTAGTCATCATCAGAGTTTAAAATATAAAATAAAAAAAAAACAATTTTACAAACTACTTCATATTGCACCTTGGTAATAGTTTGGTAAGCTATTATAATTTTTGTTTAAATTATAAAATGGTTGACCCTGAGAATACTAAATTTATTTCAATATGGCAAGAATATCTACGGGTTACGAGGTCAGTGCCAGGATGGGCGACCGCTGAAAATAAAACCAACGCGTTTACTATCGCAGGACGAGCAAAGCGAGTCCGAAGACATGCTGGGGTATAAATTTGGCGATTTGAACATTTTAAGGAAGAGTGGAGCGAGTCCAAAGTATTGAGGATGAGCGCTGCGAATCCGATGTAGCCAGGAAAAGGTCCGGGGTACCCTGTACCCCATTTTTTATACCTAAGGTAAAATAAAAACGTAAAACTTTATAAAAAAAATTTGGTATAATCTTAGTTTTGTATTATTTTGGATTAAAAAAAAACTTTTAAACATCTAAAAAGTAATGTAAAAATTATAATTTAAAAGTTTAAGACCAGCTTATTTTATTTTTATTATTTTTATAATAACTTATCATGAAACTTAGTTAGTTTACTTAATCTCACCTCGTACCTATTACATTTAGACTTACTCCGTCATACAATGTTAAAATTCTTCCCGCCTTCATTATATCATGAAACTTATTGATGCAAAAGTTTATTTACTTCCAACTTTTTCTTTTAAAATTTAAATTACTTGATACAATTTTTTAAATTGTATTATAGAAATTTTAAAAGTGGATGTTTGAAAAACTTTTACTTCATGTATGAAGGTATATGGATACACAAAAGTATATATTTTTAATTTAAAGCTTATATTGATTTAAATTTTATTAAATAAAAACAAATTAATTACACTAAAGCCCTGTGTTTTTTGCATAAAATAACTAACTAAGCTTTCGACTAAAAATTAGTCATCATAAGAGTTTTATAAATATAAATTATAAAAAAAAAAAAACAATTTACAAACTACTTCAAATTGAACCTTTGTATTGTTTAGTAAACTTAAAAATGTAGTATGTTTAAAAAACCGTTAAAAACTGTTAAATTGAAGAATTTAAAAAAGAATTTAATTCTTCAATGTAACAGTTTTTTTAAGCATAGCTTACCAAACAATACCAAGGTGCAATATGAAGGTAAATATGAGTTTTTTTTATTTTATAATTTATATTGTTAAAACTCTGATGATGATCATTCTTAGTCGAAAGCTTACTTAATTATATAATATATATATATATATATATATATATATATATATATTATATATAATATACTTTTGTGTAATTAATCTGTTTTTATTTATTATTATTTTTAAATTTTATTATAAAGTGTAGCGGGTAAGCAATTATTTTAAGTCCTAGAGATGCAAGATTTCCAGTACAGACTAGAACTTAATGCCCAACAGAGATTATAATTTTTAAATGTATGCATCTCAACCCAACATAAATGTATGGGTTATGTATTTGTATAAAATTAATGCGATACAAAAAGTGGCTTTAACTCCTAAAAGTCCGTTCTGTTTGCCATACAGGAAATATAGTGGTTGAGTGGTCTAGAAATTTAGACTAGCGTGTAACACATTCCGTTCCAGCTAGCTAAGGTTTGAATCTTGGTCAGGACTTACATATGTTTGCATGCTTTGGTTTCAAATGGTTTTAATAGTTTTCTAATGCGGCATTAAAGATACAGTAAAAAGTTCTTTAGAGTAAAGAAAACCCCTTGAATCTTTTCTTTCTATTACAAAGACAACTACAACAAAATTGGCTTGAAATGTAAGATGTGGTATAAATATATCATTTTAAGTTCTCATTTAAACACGCGTTGTATGTAGCTCAGCAAAACTTTAATGAGCTAACTTAAGTTAGACTGTATTGAGCCTAACTCAACTTGTTTCTGCTCAAGAAAAGTCAACTATTATGAGCAGAAAAAGTTAAGTTAGCTCATTAAAGTTTTGCTGAGCTACGAACAACAAGTAATAAAATAAGAACTTCAACTGTCATGTTTATAGCACATCTCATTTTTAACACAATTTCATAGTAGTTACGCCAGCGCTATGTGGGCATTCAAGTGACTATAAAATGAACTATTTATGTCAAAACACCTTCGTCTAATCCCGCTTTAATTAAATAATTTATTTTAGCTATAGTAAGACACACGGCTAAAATCAGTTAACAGCGGAGGAAAATAGTGTTAAGGAAACAATAAGAGTGGCTTGATTTGAAATGGAGGGCGTGGTTTAACATGTAGAAATAACCTCACGTTTCTCTCACAATATTTTACCACGCTGTCAACTGATTTTAGTCATGTGTTGTATTATAGTTTTCGTATTTCAAATTTCTGGACAACCAATTTTATTATTTAAAGCTGTATTTTAACCAATATTTGTCAAATCATAATTATCACTGTATTGTTTTCGCTAAAAGAGCTAATGCGTGTTAATTTAAATTTATTTCAAAATTATCCGTTCTAAAAGCTAATTCGTGTTACTTTAAATTGATTTCAATATTATTAATTAAAACAAAAGTTTTATTGAATCGTTTTTATCTGTTTAAGTTGATAGTGAATTAAGTATTTTAAGGGCTCAAGATTAATTTTCAAGATATTAAGTGAGCCTTTAATTAAGATATTAAGAGTCGTTTCCCTCGTTATAAATATAAAATATTAAATTTAATAGTTTTTTAGGCGGTTTGATCGGACGAATTTAACTCATTAGTTATTCATTTGTCCGTAGTGGCCACCCAGCGCTGCAGTGGTTTCCCTTGATGGCCAGCTGTAACTGTTTAGTCCATTAATATGATCATCACTAAAAAATAATGTTTGAAATAAATTAATACAGATAGCCAAATAAAATAAGTAGAAGCCATAACCTAATAACATTAAAAAAAGAACAAAAGAGCAATTGATTGGGAAGAAAATGGAGCACAAAAGCATCTCTCATTAAGATTAAGACTTCAAAAAATAAAGTATAAGAAATGTAAGAATTAAGCCTAACATGTTAAATCTGGACTAAAAAATAGAAAAGAAGAATGTTTAGTCCACAATCTTTGCGTTGGTTATATGATCGGTGCTAATAGATATACCATAAGAGTGTCCTTCAAAATAATTGTTAGAGTTCACTTACAGCGCAGCTTAGTGAAAGCTAAAATTGGGTATTCAATTATTTAATAAATAATTTGGAATTAAATTAAAATAAAATAAAGATAAGCACAAAGACTAAAAATTCAGGAGATGACGTCACTGGTTATGAGCTCGTTTTATGTTATCAAGGTATTTTTAACCTCCCTTTATAGGAAATAAAAATCTTATCATACTAAATGCAAACGATTTACAAGCAGGGTAGTTTTATCGGTGCGAAACCTTTTTTCCCTCAAAGAGGGTTTAGATGAATAGATAGTATTTATACGAGATCTTATCAAGGTTTCAAGGGCCAGGAAAAAGGTTAGTTCCTACAGATTTCATACAATTGGAGGCCCTAGTTGAAATTGAGCTTATACCTAAAGGATTTAAAGTTAGTAAGCTTTTCAAAGCTTTGGATCCAAAAATCTTTTTTTCTAAATCTAGGGGGCAAGGTTGTTGTGAACTAAATCAAGGCGTATGGAAGTTAGCCAGAACCCTTTTCAAGAGTATATCTACCTTATACTATCTAGAAAAAAACTTTTTTGATATGGAGTAGATTGTGAACTTATATCTTAAAGGGCAGATCTTTATAGAAACTTTTAAAAATAGAACTACTTTTTATATAAAATTACAAACGGATTTCTTGTTTTTTAAAATTTTTAAATGAGAACTAGCTACTCAACAAACACAACTTGAAAATAAGTCCTTTTCCTTCAAACGTTTAATTTGAACGTTTGATGTGTCACGGCAGAGTAAACCCTCATACTTCCCTAAACCATACGAAAAACTTCATAAGCGTCCGTAAAAGAAATCTAATTAGTGTAAGTTATTGATATATTTAATTCTAACCTATACCATACCCAAAAAAATTAAGGCCTTCAATACGCACTTCCCTATAACAATACTCCAATGTTTTATTCCCTATAGATTTGTTATTTTTTGAGGAAATATTAACCGCAAGTTAAAAAGAATTTGAAGAATAAACTTCCTTCAATACAACAAATATGTGAAATATAATATCAAGGATCTTGAATAAAGGAGATGACGCACTAAGTTGATTTGCCATAGTGACCCCATCTAAAACTAAAAAATAGAGAGAATTCAACACGAAACACACGTCAAAAACCAACTGCACATGCTTGGTACAAACTGCGCATGCTTACAGTTCTGACAACAGTGCAGGTCTTAAATTTTAGAGGCAAACTTACCTCTTAATGGTTACCCATTGTTTATTGCTTTAGAAAGTTATAAACACACTTAAACTATAGTGAGTTATAATCACTCACTAAAGTGCGTATAGTCCAAAATTTAAAATTAAGTAAGAATAAATAATTTAACAAGCACCACAAATGTAACAATCACGAGAAGAACAGAAAAAATGTCGCTACATAATCTGCGTTTGGCGCCTTTTTCCATTATAACGACGGGGAAGGTAAGTTTGCTCCTATTTCTCTATCTCTTACAACTTCCATGGGATCAGAAATGTTCCTTAATGCGTTATCCCCTTTATTCAAGATCCTTGTATAATATATCCTACTAATCTGATTTTGAAATAACTCTAATATAATGAAATAAAACAGAGTCTCTCCACTAATGATATATATTTGACGTATCCAGCTTTCAATCTTAACAGATCATCATCAGTGCCGGCGAGCAGCGAAGAAAAGAGTTAGGAGACAGCGGTTACAGTTTTGTCTAGAGGTTTGGTTAAAAAATTGTAACCGCTGTCTCCTGACTCTTTTCTTCGCTGCTCGCCAGCACTGATGATGATCTGTTAAGATTGAAAGCTGGCTATGTCAAATATATATCATTAGACTGTTTTATTTCATTACTTGAAACTCCACAACTCATTTTTCCTTATTTGAACTCTAATATAGTTAAATGTGTTCGATTAACTAAGGCTTTCGTAATTACTAGGTAATGTAAGGCAAAATATTTATGCAAATTATATTAAGGTTGCATCCATTCTAAGTGAATTTACAAAAAAGGTATAAACTGAAACTAGATGTTGTTACGACATCATCAATATGTAATAAACTTTAACTTAAAGTTCTAACAGTTCTTTCAGAGTTGGACCAACTTAATGCTGTAAATACTATCAACTTTGAAGTGTGACTAGCACTAATAAGGTTCTCACATCTGTCAACAGGTTTAACTAATGTTGTAGGAACTCTATCTAAAGTTCTAATAACAAGTCACTAAGACTTGCCAAGTAGACTTCTATAGAGTTTAATCGACTTAATTAGAGTTGTCTATAGAATCCATAGTGATTTTTAATAAAAGGCTAAACTATAATTACTCCTTCCACAAATTTATCTTTTAGAACTACTTTGCTCAATTTCTAAATACATGGCATGTATTCACAGTAATATGGTTAAAACTAATTATGTATAATTGTACGGCTTCTTCAAAGAAAATCAAAGAAATTACTAGTTCATTTACTATCTTATTATTATCTATTTCATTTCATGTGATTTACATAAAGGGTTAGTAATCATGACTTCAATAATAGCCTTTAGAATACCTATGTGATTCAATGTAATATTGCATTGTTTAATTCCATACAATTGTGGTATATAATATAATTAGCATTATTAGTAGTGAAATGTAAGTTAAGAAGACAGCAAAGATTAAGGTTTCCGGTGTCTCCTTTTTCTTTTGTTTGTGATAGTGACATAATAGTGAATTCAGAATTTTAGTGCTTTGAAATTAGGGTTATTCCTAATTAAGAATATAGTGTTCGTTATGAGTATTAGGTATGAAGACTTAGATTTTCCGATACTAGTCGCTTCAATGTACATTAAAGAACGTTTCGCTTTCACTGAGGGAGGCATCTTCAAGGGTGTAAAAGATTATGGGTGTGATAACAATACTCTACGAAACTGAATTGAAACAGTTCAGTTTCGTAGAGCATGTAAACATAGCTATGCTGTTTTACATCCCTTAAGATACCTACCACAGTGGAAGCGAAACTTTGGTTATCAATAGTACAGTTTTGTAGAGCCAGAGCAGTGTGTATAAATCGACGATGTCCTACAAGCTTAATGATACCTCCTACTGTGTAAGAGAAAAGTCGCATTCATCATCTTCATAGACGCGGAGACCACCGGAAGACCTACAATTTTATGCCAATGAGATGAACCGCGAATGCCTAGTTGTATAAGATAGTCAAGTGTCATTTTCCACTCTTGACAATAATGGATCTTGAGTTAATCACTTTGGGACCATTGGAGCCGCTTTATTTTATATAAGATATACATAACAAGTTTAAGTATGATTCACTCATTTTCAATGAGTAATTTCAATTTCATTCAAAATAATTATAAAAAGTAATCATTCAATATTTCTTAAGTCTGAAAAAATGGAAGTAAAATAAAAAGTACAAAGCTTGTTTTCACTTCTTTAGTCAATTTATTGAGAGAGTTAGACGATAAGATTTTTTTGCATGCTGAAGAATAATGACGGTTAAAAAAAAGAATTGACGGATAAAAGCTATGTTTAACTTGAAGTACAGAGTTTTCTATAGAGGAGCTAAAAGAGGAAAATAATCCTTAAGATACCTTGTAGCTCCTTAGCCTTTCGTCTGCAGACTCTCTACTTTTTGATACTTCATGGCGATTAATATTCAAATCAATTCTTTTTATTTTCCTTTGATACTTAGCCTAATATTATAAAATAAAAAAGAATATAAAACATTAATAAATGAAGCAACAAATTGCTAAAGTTGTATTTCACTTTTAAGAAGCTTAGAGAAAGTATTGGGTTTATCAATTTATGTTTTTATTCGTTGATCATGAGGGAATGAAGTAGTTTAATAGTTGACTTTCATTACTGTAAGGCAGCCTATTAGCGATTCTTTTTAATTTGCAAGAAGGTAGATATGTAGGCATTTAGCCAACTATTATCAGAAAATGAAGCTAAAGAGGTTATTCGGTTAATGAAAATGGAAGAGATGAGAGAGGGTGATAGATTTCAATTTGACTGCCAGATTCCAAACACACATCATTACAAAATTTATATATATATATATATATATATATATATATATATATATATATATGTCTGTATACATACATATGTATATTATTGTATGTACATACATATATGTATGTATGTATACATACATATGTATATATATATGTGTTCGTGCAAGTATGCAGGAGTTTTTCTCTTGCGTCTGGCTCACTTTAATAAGTTTAGACTTGGACACACACTCTCATAACACACACACACATGATAATAGTTAAAGGCTTTCTTGATTCAAAAGGAAACTTAGCGTATGGCAAGATGTGAGGAGGTTACCGAGCATATCGTTTGTGAAAAATGACAAAGAAATACGCGTGGATTATGACAAATATTTTGTTGTTGTTTTTTTCAGTTTTCAGTTTATTATCACGGCATTTTTATTTGTCGTCTTGGATTACCATCCAATTTATTTATTTTACTCACGGGACTATATTTTTCAGCTAAGTTTTATTAAAATTAGAATAGCTATGTGAGCAGAAAAATGATCACAATCATACGGATGCAGTCGATATCTGCATAATTTTACAGATACCCACAGTTCGGTTGTTGTTACCAATACAGTCGGTAACAACAAAGTCGTTGTTGTCGATTTCTGGGATCTGCGGGTGTTGAAACGTCGACATTTGATAAAATATAACAACAACAGCACAGAGTCAGTGACAATACAACGCTGTGACCTTATGGAACAACTTAATATTATGAACAACTGGAACAACTCACCAACTAATATTATGGAACAACTCACCAACTAATATTATGGAACAACTAATATCATGGAACAACTCACCAACTAATATTATGGAACAACTCACCAACTAATATTATGGATAATATTATGGAACAACTCACCAACTAATATTATGGAACAACTCACCAACCAATATTATGGAACAACTCACCAACCAATATTATGGTATTGGTTATTGTTTAAAAGCTAAGATAGGTTATTTACAAAAAAAACTTGGTGTTACGCTTATAACAAACCAATGCTTTCCCCCTTCTTTTAGAAAATAGAAAATCAAAAGATTAAGAAGTAATAATATAAAAAAGTATATAAACAACTTTTTCATATAATGATAGAAATAAAATTTTTCAAATCTTAGAAAAAAGAAAAAAAATATCATTTAAGGAAGAAAAACAAACATTTTCTAAGATTTTCATTGTATAATACAGATACAAACTAATGCATTAGCAACGAAACTATCAATTAGTTAAAAACTTTGATATATCTAGAAGCAAGGGGAAAACAAGCGTCAGACTGTGTTAAAGTGTTTAACGGCTTTCCCTCACTTTCCACAACATAGGAAAGTTTTTCTTCTTTTCAAATGTATTGACAGCCCTGAACCTTTAGTAAAGGGGTAAAACTAACTGCTCCCAGTAAATCACCTTTCAAAGAATGATACTCTGGCATTTTTTTCGTTTTTTTGTAAGGCCCATCTCTCTGAACCTGCAATATTTCTTCCTTTACTTACAGCTACAACGAAACCTCTCTTAATCATTGATTCTTTCTTATAAGCGAAAGAAGTATATTTTCTTTTCCTTTTTTTCTAGAAATAAAATAATTTATGTTATGTCTCATCGTTTTTAAAAGAAGTATCTGGAAGCGGATATTTTTTGTTGGATTAAAGATTACAGATGATGATCGTTTATTTTATAAGATAACTATTTTAGTGATAAATTATTTTGTAACCTGATATTGAATTGGTTTTAGCGAATTTTCAAAGAAAAGTGAGCTTATGAGATCAGCGCCATGGAAAAGGGTTGTATTTTTTTGGAAGTGAGGACTCACTGATCAAGAATATATATATATATATATATATATATATATATATATATATATATATATATATATATATGTATATATATAAATATATATATATATATATATATAATATATATATATATATATATATATATATATATATATATATATACATTATCTCTATGTTTTGGAAATATAAGTATTTGCATTACATGTTGTTATTAGTTCTATAGAAGATTAATTAATTGAAAATAATATGTTGACTAATATTTATAATTTTCCAAGAAATTATGATAATGTACATTAATTGTTTCAATTGGCAAAACTTACTAAGAGGAAATTCAAACTCAGTAAAATGTATTACCTGGAACAAAATAAATGAGAAAATACGAATAAATATTTGAACTAAATTTTATCCCTAGACGTTTCTAAGGAACACGATAACATTTGAAGGCTTTCTTGGATCAAAATGAAACTTGGTACGAAAATCGACCTCATTAATGACCCCAACACAATTGTTTATGAAATACGTGTGACGTCATTAATCCAAATTCATTCGTCAAACAACAAATTCGTCATTAAAAAGTGATTTGATCAGGCTAAATCTTTATATACATGTACTATGTATGGATAATAAATCTATACGAAGTTCAATGATATTATAAGCATAAGTTCCGGATATATCGATGCATTTACAATATAATATACATAAAATACAAACAAATCACGTTATTTGACTAATAAATATAAAAATTCGCTTATATCATGGCAGTATACCACTTATTAAACTAGTAATATCATAGATATTATTATAGGGGCCGGCCTATTGGTTAAATTGTGAAACATCGAAAAAGTAACCTGACCTCCTTCGCTTGTAAATATAATCAAATAACCAGAACCAAATTACAATAACTTAGTAGAAGAACGCTAAAAACACAAATTAAAACACAAAAAATGTGCGGGAAGCCGAAATCAATTGATTTATATAGAAATAAACTTAACTTAATTAACTTACACCTTAACTTAATTGTTGAAGGAGGTATCAATGAGGTTACACAGAGCCCCTGAGAGCCCCAAAAAGATGTTTAGGCCTCTCAATGTATTAAGATGGGCTAGGCCCCCTCTAGTATATATCTTTACTAGAGGGATTATTGTTATCCTAATACAGGATAACAATCATGTTTTCTTATCATCCTCCTATCGTGGAGGATGATCGCCCATTTGCAGCGCAGACGCTCCAAATGCGGGCCAAGAGGTCAAAGATCTCTTGTTTTTGTTGTATATATTTAAAGAGAATTAACCAAACATATGGGACATGAATGTTATATAGTAGATCAGCAGGTATTATATTGTGCTTTTGTATGATTTGCAATTATAATACTAAGATTAAATTTATATGGATTTTGTAGCCAAAGCTAGTATTTATAGATTATATATATATATATATATATATATATATATATATATATATATAATTATATATATATGTATGTATGTATGTATATATATACGTGGTTTATACCTTAAATCTATAAAGCGTAAACATTTTACAGGGTGCATAGATTACTGTTTAACCATTTATAACTTTCTTAGATGGTTATTATTATTCTATAGCTAGTATATCTATGTAGCTCAGTAGATAAGCCTTACATCACCTGAGGGCTCTTACCTAATTAAAACGATTTCAGGCCAACTTAATTTTAATATTAATCATGTGTTAACAACTTTAAAAACATATATTCGTATAAATATTTTTGTGCATACTATATTTGGTGGAAATAAAGAATTTATTATTATTATCTATTGGTTACTAATTCGTTAGGATTTATGTATTATAATTTCAGAATTTTTTATGGTAATGGGTTATTGCGCATACCAGGGTTTTGAATATTTAACTACAATGTCTCTAGTATTTGTATTTCTATGGAGTTCTAACCTTGAAACGTAACTTACAACCTTCATAGTTTACTAAAAGGAGTTTAAGGAGACTCAAGGGACTTGCTAAAGATGTTTTAACCCTCCGAGTATAACAAGATAGTAATGCTGACTCCAGTCATAACATCTGCATAACATCAAACTTTCCTTTATATCCTATAAACTGCAATAATAGCTTTGTCCAGCCAAAGCATTAATTATTCAACTAGCTTAGCTAGGTGGGGCATGAACGAATACAACAACTATAACGGAGTCACGAACTAAGGCCATAAAAAAGTAGGAATAACAATGAGCTTCAAAAAATGTTAATAATTCGAAGAACTTATAGTGAACAAAAGTGGTTCACCTTCTTCGCAATCTAATTTTCATATTTTATTAAAACTAACAAAACTATTGGTTATAAAATAATTGGGACAATTTTACCCAAATTATTGTGAGGTTTGGGTAAAACTTGCGTTAAACCAAGTTGTTGCGTTAACCCAAAGTATATGGGTAAAGTATTGTGTGACCAATAAAAATAAACATTAGAAATTGTTTATAATTTCTCCTGAATTATCCGTTACAGGAGTTTTAAAGACTTTCGAACTCAAGGCATGGTTTTATAAAATTGTCTCTCTGAATGTGTATGTCTCTGTTATCATTGTGACTCCTAGTGTATTTTAGCTAGAGCTAGAGTTTAAACTTAATGAAATAAATTAAGGACTATTGTAGAATTCGGAAAATAATTGTTTCACGACGTCAAAAAATTTGAAAATTCAAGAAACGCGGATAAATGTTTAGATCTATTTGCAATCAAGCAGCATTGCAGTCATATATAAAACCAAACAAATGTGCTATTTCATAGTCAGCATTAGTTCAATTTTAATCAAATTACATGTATACATTTCTTTAAAATAAAAATTTTTTAATAATCCAAGTAAGTTAAAAATTGGTATAATTGTATCTCATTATATAATAAATAAGTACACTAAGGCCCTTATTCAAAGACATATTCTACACCTAAACCTAAACATTTTCCTTAAAGGCTCCTTAAGGAACTTTGAAGGCTTCCTTAAGGAGACCTAACATTTTCCTTACCTAAACTGTAAAAATAATATTTTCTTTAAGGGCTCCTTAAGGAACCTATAAGGTTTCCTTAAGGAGACCTAACATTTTCCTTACCTAAACTGTAAAACTAATATTTTCTTTAAGGGCTCCTTAAGGAAAATGTCGTTAAATACGAGCCTAAGTTTCACGACAATACAGTTAGTCTCTACTGTTTTGTGGCATCACAAAGGTCAGTCACAATTAATCTACGTCTGAGGACGAGCGAAATGAGTTCGATAGACGTACTGCACACGAATTCGCTGATTTCCATATTCTGGGAAAATCAGTGGAATGGAATCAAGTTCATAGTAGTGAGAATGAGCGTAGTCGATTCTATAAGATAAGGAAAGTTCTGAGGCATCTCGTACCGGATTTTTCTCTCTAAATTGTTAGTGATTTAACTTTGCTACTACTAGAATGCTAGAAAAATTACGTCTGAAAATTACCAATACCTTAGTAAATCCTTGATAAGCTATTATTGTACTAGTTTATCCATCCTTAAGGGCTATTATAGGGATAAAGTACCAGGCATGATTGAAGTCTAAGGTCGTTTGCAAGGTCCCCTAGCTATTGGCCTTATAAACGATTGTTTTCCAGATAAACCAACCATAAAGGAAAATGCAGTTGTATTTGTCTGGGCTTGAATTATAGATTTTCCTAAAGTATTTGCTTAGTGATCCCTTTCTTAAGTATCTCATTAAAGAGCTTTAAGATTCTTAAGTTACTATTATAAGAGGATATACAAGTAAACCCCAATTTAAGAAACATAAGAATGGGATGCCTTCTGAATTTCGTTTTTTCTAGAAATAAAATTAAGAAAACAATGGATTTACTCTTAAAATAGACAAAAATCAACAATAAATATTATTACAACTAAATAATAATAAACGTAATATATCAAATAATACTAACTAATTATAATATCTCTAATCGATGCTAGCAAATATATATCTTTTGTTTTTTTCTTAAAAGATAAAAATATTTAAAGAATTTATTTCCTCGATAAAATGTTTCCATATCTGCATACAAGCAATACAACATCATGAGTACCCTTAACAGACAAAAGATGTATAAAGACTACATTTTATCCCAAGTCCTTGGAGAGGATATAATTTTTTTACATTTTCTCATTTATACCGTAGGTATAGGAAAAGTATTGTGTTTGCAAAAAAATCCGAAACTGGGATATCAACGGAATTATCAGTTTCAAGTTTTCTTTATGACCTACTGAGCCGTTTCTAGTCTGTTATAGGAAAATTTTTTTATCTACTCACGGCAGCAAAATTAGCAAAATGTCATTTTACCTACACTGTCAAACAATACGGGAAATATTTTAAAACAGTACGCAAAATGTTTCAAAACAGTACGCAAAATGTATTGGTAATGAAAAAAGTACTAGGGAGTTATGGCTCATTTAAATAACATGGGAAACAAGTCAAAACTCCCTAGGTGGAAAAAATGAATGAGCGGAGGTAATTATTTTACGAATTATTGCGTGAATTTCGGTATTGTTTAATTTTGTAAACTATGATTTATTCTAGCTTGTTTCTAATATGTAACTTTCTTTATTGTTACTTAAAATTACGATATTATTATTAAATGTTTAACATTTAACATTTGTTTATCTAATAATATATAATGTTTTGGAAACAAATTGGCAACACTGATAATTTTGGCATTAAATTAAATATTTAGCAGCTGCTTATGAATCGACAGATTTTTAATGTTTAAGTCGTCAGATTTTGTATTTCAAGTATATAAAGTTACAAAATTAGAACGTTATCAAAAACTAAATCTGTAAACTTAAGTTAAGTTACTAAAACATAATGAGTGAGAACAACAGTGAAGTGAATAAAGATACAAACATTATTGACTGTTTGGTTCTAAATTAAAATTGCGGAAATTGCTTTTATTTTAGTTTTAATTTTATTTGATATTTATTTAATATTAATACTCTGGTAGATATTGTTGTGGGGAGATTAATTAATAAAGGTGTCTTATCGGGCTGGACTTTGAATTCGGAGAGATGATTTCCTCTAGCCTCTGGGTCTGCTAGAGCGGGAAGTCAGTCAGGAGGGATCCAGCCTACCGTTAACTACGAGCCCTTGCTCGTCTTTATGTAACGTTTTTCCGCGATCTCTCACGTCTCATCACGTTTTTTGCTGATGGAATGGGTGCACGTTTTTGTGTCTTTGTGCCCGTTGTAAGTTATTAGTTCGTCGTTTAGTGAACTTAAACCATAGTTCCTTCGGGCCGATTTTTATAGACGTTTTGTGTTGCCGTTTATAACGACGTTTTTACCGAGCCGCCGTCGGCCGTTTTTATCGTTGGTAAACATCGTCGGGCGTCTACGATATAAGTTAGTCGCCATAATTAATGCCGCTGTGTCATTATAAGGGCATTAGGTGGTCAACGTCTACGCTTCGTCAGGTTGTTTTGTTTAATATCAACCAAAATCTACATTGGAAGTTTCTGGACATTTTAATGGACTTCGTTTGGCTTTTCAACATCTGTCTTCTTCAAAACATGGATATGGAGTTACATCATGAACCACAATAATCTTTGTGTCTACCAAGTATCTATTTTTAAATTTATAGTTTTCTCACCAGTAAAGGTAAACTCATTTTCCAAAATATTTTAATTTCTGTCCGCTTTTCGCCGCCAAATTTGTGTAAGATTAATTTGATCATTTCTTATAGATTTCTGAACTTAAAATTTTGATTTTACCGAGGAATTTAGAATTTTGATTTTGTGCTACATTTTAAGTTATATTGTTTATTCAAATTTAAATTTAATCTAGAGCTATGTTTCATTTGTAATTTTTAAAAACAGAGTGACTTTATATTTTATAATTTTGATTACAGTCCTTTTCTTTGCTATTATATTTACTTTCAGGGGCAATACAATATTATTTTAAATGGGGTTTTGCTTCTAAAATTTTGTACTTTCTTGAACCTGTTTTTTTTTCCTTTATGATCAGAACCACCCGACCTGGGCTTTTTTTGGTTGCATCTTTTGGTCTCATTCGGAGCCGGATTTTTTTTTGTTTGTTTATTCATGTTAATAAAATTAAAATCCTTGTTTATAAGGTCTCTGTTTGTAAAAATTATTTATGGTAACATTTTGTTTAAAAATAAAATCGGGAATTTTCTTCATTTATTTTTTAGGTTCAAAAATAATTATAAAAATATTTGGTTGTATAAAATTATTTTTTTTGTATTTTCTTAAAAATAGTTTTATGATTTTAAGTTTTTCTAAGAATATCAGAGTGGTCAGAGTTAAACCTTTTTCAGGAAATATTTCACATACTACCCTTCTTTTAAAAATTATAATCCCTAAGATAATTTGCGGATTATCTCTTTTGTGTTATGAAAGGGTATGCTGGGGCAAACGGAAGTTTTTATGATTTCTGTATATTGTGGTTATATTCTCTTAATTTTTTCCATCAAGGAATTTTTGATTTTTCTTTAGAACTACAAACGATTAATATCTTTGTAAGGAAATTTGGATTTAAATTTATTTTGTGGGTCAGATTTATTATCCATTACCTATTGCAGGTTATTTATATATTTCCGCTTTTATTAAAAAATTTTTATGAATTTTCTCTTAGTTAAAATTTGTTATTTTTTTTTCGAAAATAAATGGTACATACTCTCCATAAGATTTATTTTGTATTTGTGAGTACTATAAGTTGTTTATATTTTTATAACTTTAAGTGTGATTTTTTTTGGTTGCATTTTGGCTGATATAAAGTTTGTTAATCGACTTTTGGAAGGGCCTAGAGAAATTATAGGTCACTTTTTTTAATTTATGGGTTACTTTCTTTTATTTCATGGATATTTCATAAGAAATTTTTGTTTTTATATGAGCCAAAAAATATTTTATATTTATGCTTTTTTTTCCTTATAGGCGTTTTTAATACTTTTTCTCGAAAAATTTACTCGTCATTTTTTCTTCGGTTATTGTTATCACTTTACTTTGACAGTAAGAAAGAGTTGTAATAAAATTAATTCAGATAATATGGGCCCTAAAGTAGAAAATACTGACCATAAAGTAAGGTTGGAGGAATGTAATGAAGAGTCTAATGTTTTATTTGAAGATATTAATATAACTGTTAATAAAGGTAAAGCTACTGTGGCTGCTCGATATGAGCCTAAGTCACTTAAATTATTTAAATCTCGTTTATCACGTTTAGACGCTACTTTTGATAAATTTATAGAATATACTACGGAAGCTAAACGCTATGCCCGTTTTTTGAAATACCAAGAAGCATTGAGTGAATTAAAAGATTTGGTCTCTAAAACTCGAGATTTATATTATGAAGCATTAGCGATTCCCTTACCTAATGATGATTTAGATAATACTTTAAATACTTCATCTCAATTAAACAATGCTTCGAATTATGACATTAGACTTCCTAATATTAATTTACCTACCTTTGATGGTGATATTACCAAATGGGTGTCATACAAAGATACCTTTATGTCCATGATACATGGAACGAATTTATCTGGGGTTAAAAAATTTCATTACCTGAAATCTTCCTTGAGTGGGGTAGCACTCCAGACTATAGCCTCCATACCTATATCTGAACAAGGATACAATCAAGCCTGGGATGCAGTCACTAAAAAATTTGATAATAAGAGAGTTCAAGCAGCCACTTGTTTAGCAAAAATATTTAATTATAGTCCCATGAGCAGAGCAAACGTTACAACGTTGCAAGAATTTTCTAGTAATGTTATTCAAAATGCCCTCGCATTTCAAAACTTAGCTTTACCCCATGGTGAAGGCTTTATTCTCATGTCATATTGCCTGAGACTACTAGATCCGAAAACTAGAGAAAGATTTGAAGCTGAAGCTCAACTTAAGACAGAAATTCCGACATTCACGGACTTCATTGATTTTATTCATAGACAGGTTAGCCTTTACCAGTCTGAAGTAGTCAACTCGAACCCGAAAGATACAAATTCCGATTCAAATAAGACTTCTAAAAATACTAAAGGACATAGGAAAGTATTTGTATCTGCGGAATCTACCCAAAATAATGACAATATATGTACTTTATGTAAAAATAAACATAAATTATACCGATGTGATCAGTTTTTGAAATTGACTCCACGTCAAAGATTCTTTAAACTTAGATATTTAAAACCTAAAGTTTGTTTAAATTGTCTGAACTATCACGATCGTTCGAAATGTACATCAAGTATGAGATGCCTAAAGTGTGATTCTAATCATAATACACTGCTCCACTTTGCATATGGGAAAAAACAGACTGCTAGTTCTGTTTCTAAATCTCCTTTCACTAAACGTTCTGAAAGGAATTCGAATAACGACGTCGAGGAAGTAGCTCCTCCATCTAACAGTCAAGAGAACCCTCCTTCTCAACGTATTGTACATCTTCAAGCACATTGTGCTTCTGGTGAGTCTTATGCACTGTTGGGAACAGCCTTAGCATATATTCAAGATTGTAGCGGTTCTTATCATAAAATTAGAATATTAGTTGATATCGGAGCTCAACGATCCTGGATAACTACATCTTGTGTTAAAAAACTGGGTTTGAAACTTTCCAAAAGTTATCAGACTTTCAGCGGTTTCGGAAATCAACCTATAAAAGGTGGAAGTCATCAAGCCCTCTGCCGGTTAGCTCCTCAAGGCTCAAAGTCTCCTGAAATCCTTATTTCTGCAGTTGTGGCCAATCATATTATTGGACCACAACCTTTATATCCTCTACCTGAAATCAAAGGTTTATTTGAACATCTTCAGTTAGCAGATCCATTATATTGGAAAACTGATGAAGTTGACTTCGTCATCGGAGTTGATAGTTTTGGATTAATAATTAAAGGAGGCATCCATCGAACCGTTGATAATGGTCCTTATGCTATTGAGACTGTTTTAGGTTGGGTAGTCATGGGGCCGACTGATGCTTACCCGCCTACTGCCAACGCTATGTTATTAACTACTATCTCTCAACCTACAATAGAAAATCTTTTACAGAAGTTTTGGGAGATAGAAGATGTGACTATATCTACAACTTTACCCGGATCACCAGAGGAAGAATTTTGCGAAAAACACTTTCAAGAAAATCACTCCCGTGATACTACTGGTCGTTATATTGTACGCCTTCCTTTCAAGACATCAAACGTTTCTCTCGGTCAATCTCATTCAATTGCTCTTCGAAGGTTTTATAACCTTGAAGCCAAGCTTAATAAAAACCCTTCTCTCAAGGAAGAATATAATAAGGTAATAAAAGAATACTTATCTTTAGAATATATGACAGAAGCTACTCGAGATGGAAAATATTTCCTACCTCATCATGGAGTAATTAAAGATAGTACATCCACTCGTCTTAGAGTAGTCTTTGATGCATCTATGAAGACATCGCTAGGATCTTTAAATGATAAATTGTACACGGGGCCTAAGTTACACTTAGACATCCGAATGGTTTTACTTACTTTTCGAAAGTATCCTGTCGCCTTGACAGCCGATATTAAACATATGTACTTACAAATTTTGATGCATCCTGAAGATAGGTTATATCAACAAATGGTCTTCAGATTTGATCCGTCTGAACCTATCACTATTTATGAGATGAATAGATTAACTTTTGGACTTTCACCTGCCCCATTTCTTGCTCAAAGAACTATAAGACAATTAGTCGTCGATGAGGGAACTACTTATCCTTCTGCGTCCGATGTTTTACTTAAATCAACTTATATGGATGACATTTTACTGAGTGTCTTTTCTACTTCTGAGGCTCTACAAATTCAAAAGGAACTCATTGATTTATTGAGTAAGGGAGGTTTTGCTCTACAGAAATGGGCGAGCAACTGTAGTGAAGTCCTGGACCCAGTCAACGAAAGCACTAACAGCCATGCTATTGCCTTTTCATGCATTGACAATGATTCTATAAAAATATTAGGCATGCAATGGGAGCCCCGCTCCGATTGCCTTTTTTATGCTATCCATGTTCCTCAATTGGTCCTAACCAAGCGAGCGGTTTTATCGGTAATTGCAAGAATATTTGACCCCCTAGGTTATCTAGCACCTGTGGTATTTAGGGCAAAATCGTTTCTTCAACAACTTTGGAATCATAAACTAAACTGGGACGAGGCCATTCCGGAATCCATAGCTGGTCCCTGGAAAGATTTTATTGGCCAACTTCCTGAAATTGAAACTATTCGTATCCCTCGATGTATATTTGTTTCAGTTCCTCGAGAAACGAGACTTATAGGGTTTGCGGACGCATCATCCTTAGGATATGCAGCAGTTCTATATTTAAGAATAACTTACCCTGAAAATCAAGTTGACACTAAACTTGTAGCATCTAAAACTAGACTTGCACCGATAAAAACTATTTCAATACCGCGATTAGAGCTTTGTGCAGCTCTTTTGTTGATTCGACTTATAGAGATATTATCTAGTTTTCTTGAACCCTTGAACATTACGTCTAGACATCTTTTTTCAGACTCTTCGGTGGTTCTTTCATGGCTTCGCCTTCCGCCTAATACACTTAAGGTCTTCGTGGCTAACAGAATTACAGAAATACTTTCTTACTCTAAAGTTTCTGATTGGTTTCACGTAAACACTAAACAAAATGCTGCTGATATTGCTTCAAGAGGGTTAGCGCCCAGTGAATTGATCAATAATTCACTTTGGTGGAAAGGTCCTCAGTGGTTGTTAAAAGACCTTTCTCAGTGGCCTGTATCGTCCGTAGTTGAGCCTCTATCCGAAATACCAGAACAAGCGACTCAACGAAATGTGTTATTTTCCTTTCAACCATCCGAAGATTCGCCTATTCGTTTTATTGAGCGTTATTCATCTTTTTTACAATTACAAATGCACGTGATTATTTGGTGGCGTTATTTTGATTACCTACGTTCACCAAGAGATAAGCGATGTTGTGACAAAGTTATTACTCGTTTAGACAAACATAAGGCTAAAATGTTTTTAATTAAAATCGTTCAAGAAAATTATTTCTCTCAAGAAATAGATTTAGTATCTAAAAACCAAGGACATAAGTCAAAGTTAAGAGCGTTATCACCTTTTATTGACCCCCAAGGTATTTTGAGGGTGGGCGGTCGACTTACCTTCAGTCCGTTGCATTATGATGCCAAGCATCCGATATTGCTTCCAAGTAAAAGTCAATTTACTTTCGCGATCATAGACTACTTACATAAGGGATACTTACATGCTGGTCCTACTCTACTGCTGTCTTTGTTGCATCGCCATTATTGGGTGGTTGATGGCAAGAGAGTGATTAGACAGAGAATCCACGAGTGCTTAGAATGCCGTCGTCATCGTCCTGGAACTTTAACACCATATATGGCGGACTTACCATCCTCTAGATTTGAACAAGGACGCCCATTCCTCAATGTTGGCGTAGACTACGCAGGTCCCTTTGTTACAAGAGAGTCGACGTTAAGGAATAGTAGAAAATTAAAATCATACATGTGTATCTTTATCTGTATGAGCACAAAAGCCGTCCACCTAGACTTAGTATCTGATTTAACTACAGATGCTTTTCTGGCTTGCCTGGACAGATTCGTAGCACGTCGAGGACTCCCGTCTAAAATATTTTCTGATCATGGAACTAATTTTGTCGGAGCCAATCGTTACCTTAAAGAATTATACACTTGGCTAAGAGATGAATCCAATTCTAAATCTATTAGCCTACATTTAGACAAACAAGGCATTCGTTGGATATTTTCGCCTCCAACTGCCTCTCATATGTCGGGTCTTTGGGAAGCTGGCGTCAAGTCAGCCAAAACACATCTCTGCCGCGTTCTCGGTGATAACACCCTCACGTTTGAGGAGCTATCAACATTGTTAGCAAGAATAGAAGCGATTCTGAATTCTCGCCCTTTATATGCGGCTTCCTCGTCTCCAGACGACTATAGTGTTTTGACGCCAGGACATTTCCTAATTGGAGATGCCATGGTTGCTCCTCCTTAATATGACTTCAGTGATACTCGTGCGAACCGTCTATCGCGATGGCAGCTATTGAGTCGATGCCTTCAGCAAATATGGAATAAGTGGAGGTTGGACTATCTCAATAGTTTGCAGCAACGAGTCAAATGGACTAATAAAACAGCATATAAGAATCTGACTCCGGATTCTCTTGTTCTACTGAAAGAATCCAACGTCTCACCGACTCACTGGCCTACAGGTCGAATAGTAGAGGTGTTTCCAGGTAAGGATGGGATAGTAAGGGTAGTAAAAGTAAAAACTGTAAGTGGCGAGTATGTACGTCCGGTTTCAAATATTGTCCTGCTTGTCCCAGCTAACTCTGACTAGTTTTCTGATTGTTGACTAGAATTTTTCCCGATTATGACTTAAATTTTTTTTTTTGAAGTTTTTTTTTTTCAAAAAAAAAAAGCTTCTAGCTTTCTAGCTTAATTTTGCGTCTTTTGTTTCATCGCAATTTTGGTGGGCGAAAATGTTTGGTTCTAAATTAAAATTGCGGAAATTGCTTTTATTTTAGTTTTAATTTTATTTGATATTTATTTAATATTAATACTCTGGTAGATATTGTTGTGGGGAGATTAATTAATAAAGGTGTCTTATCGGGCTGGACTTTGAATTCGGAGAGATGATTTCCTCTAGCCTCTGGGTCTGCTAGAGCGGGAAGTCAGGAGGGATCCAGCCTACCGTTAACTACGAGCCCTTGCTCGTCTTTTATGTAACGTTTTTCCGCGATCTCTCACGTCTCATCACGTTTTTGCTGATGGAATGGGTGCACGTTTTTGTGTCTTTGTGCCCGTTGTAAGTTATTAGTTCGTCGTTTAGTGAACTTAAACCATAGTTCCTTCGGGCCGATTTTTATAGACGTTTTGTGTTGCCGTTTATAACGACGTTTTTACCGAGCCGCCGTCGGCCGTTTTATCGTTGGTAAACATCGTCGGGCGTCTACGATAAAGTTAGTCGCCATAATTAATGCCGCTGTGTCATTATAGGGCATTAGGTGGTCAACGTCTACGCTTCGTCAGGTTGTTTTGTTTAATATCAACCAAAATCTACATTGGAAGTTTCTGGACATTTTAATGGACTTCGTTTGGCTTTTTCAACATCTGTCTTCTTCAAAACATGGATATGGAGTTACATCATGAACCACAATAATCTTTGTGTCTACCAAGTATCTATTTTTAAATTTATAGTTTTTCTCACCAGTAAAGGTAAACTCATTTTCCAAAATATTTTAATTTCTGTCCGCTTTTCGCCGCCAAATTTTGTAAGATTAATTTGATCATTTCTTATAGATTTCTGAACTTAAAATTTGATTTTTACGGAGAATTTAGAATTTTGATTTTGTGCTACATTTTAAGTTATATTGTTTATTCAAATTTAAATTTAATCTAGAGCTATGTTTCATTTGTAATTTTTAAAAACAGAGTGACTTTATATTTTATAATTTTGATTACAGTCCTTTTCTTTGCTATTATATTTACTTTCAGGGCAATACAAATTATTTTAAATGGGGTTTTGCTTCTAAAATTTTGTACTTTCTTGAACCTGTTTTTTTTTCCTTTATGATCAGAACCACCCGACCTGGGCTATTTTTGGATTGTTTAAAGGAGCCCAATCAGTTGGGGTCTGACATAACATTGACATTGACGAGTTATTGGACCACACTCCACCTGATATTGTCAGCGTTGCATCTACTTCAAAGCAGTCTTTACTGCCTAAAGTAAAATCTCGCAGCAAGTATTTAAAATAATCTCTTGTGTATTTTTTTGCCGTTAGTAGATAAAATAGTATATGCTACTATGCAGCAAAGGAAACATTGCAGACTCGTGCAATTAATTACCTGCCTCGGCATACGCCTCTGCAGGTAATTCGCCATTTGCCAGCCTCGGCTTCGCCTCGTCTGTCAAATGGGTTAATTACCTGCCTCGGCTTACGCCTCTGCAAGTAATTTCCATAGCCCACCCTCACCTTCGGCTCGGGGGCTAATTTATAAAACTCGTCTGCAAAATTCCATTTTGCTGCCTAGTAGCATAATATACTATTAATGACGTCATTAGCCTGCAATCATGACAGCAAATTCTTCATAAAACGAGGAAAAATGCTTCGACCAGATTGAGATTTGGCACGCATGTAGATGTATAAGACTAGCATAAGCGCTAAGTTTAATTTTTATCAGATGACTCAAGTACGTTTTTTTAAAAAAATTGTAAATAATCGGCATAAATTTCAATTAAGTAGAAATTTGTTACAAGTGCACACCTGCACGTAATAAATAAGTAAACAAAATTTCTTTTCAATTAGCTATGATTTTTCTTGGATCATAAAAGTTAAGTTGCATCGACTGTGGTCAGTGCTAGGATGGTTGACTGCTGGAAATAAAACAGATGTATTTAATATGTGAGGACGAGCGAAGTGAGCCTGAAGATGCATTATAGTATAAATTTAACGACTGGTATATTCTGAAGACGAGCGAAGCGAGTCCGGAATGAGGAGGATGAGCCTAGCGTATCATAATATGTGTTAAAGGATTTTCCGCGGTACTCGATATTTTAATTTGTCCCTAACCTTGGGAAACTTGTGAAATATATGCTTCTAAATACATTATTCCCATAGAGATATATTGATTGAATTTTGAAACATCGTAAAGATTACCTGACCACCTTTGACTATCAATAATCAAACGAACAAAACAAGATTACTGTGAATTATGTAGTAGAACGCTGGAAATATAAATCAAAACACAAACAATGTGCAGGAAGCTGAAAGAAATTTATTTCTTCTAAACTTAACTTACTCTTAGAAGAGGTTTCAATGAGGTTACACAGAGCCTCTGAAAGCCCCAAAATGATGTTTCAGGACTATTAATGTATTGAGATAGGCTATGCACCCTCTAGTATACACCTCTATGATTATTCTTTCGCTTAGTTAATATTTACTTTTAAACAAATAGACACAATATTTTCTAGAGCACCGACAAGGGCCAACGAGAAAGATTAAAATGAACAATATTATTTAAAAATAATTGAAAAAAGATAATTTTTTCCATAGAAAAACATTATTGGACACGCTTTTAACAAATAGAAGACATCATCAGAGCAAAACCTAACAACCATGTTACAATAGAGTAAGTAAAAACAACATAATGATGTAAATAAAACAGTTAATTAATAAAACAAAACGCATAAAATTGTAGGAGGTAAAATAACACTGTAAATGAATAAAAATAAAAAAATCATCTTCGCTACACTCGTCCTCAGATAGTAATTAAATTATTTTCATTCCCAGCGGTCACCCACCCAGGAACTGAATCACTAATGCGGATTTTTGACGTAATAAAAATAATATTTTTCGGACAGCACAACTAGACCTGAAGATTCATTTTTGTACTCTTTATCAATACCGTCATCAATACCGTAGGAGTAAAGATGATAACAGACAAACGATTTTGTGAAAACCATCCAGGAAGCCTTGAAAACACCTGAAACGGATAATTAAGGTCATATCCCGGTTTAGGATTAATTTTTTTAGATGCCAACGGTATAAATGAGGAAAAATAAATAAATAATAATTCATCTGCTGTAATATTATTTGTGTTCCTTGTCAATGTTTGATACATGAAGCGGAATAATATAAATAACAATATAACCAATCTACATGAGTTGGCACAATAAGGAAATACACAATTTTCCTTCCCTAAAAGCATTTATTTTACCTTTTTTTGAGGTAAAATATAGTCTAACTTGGACTTCTTAATCTAACATCGCAAGCCAATCAGCTCTTCTTAATTATAACTTCGAGTATGTATCTTAAAATAGCATAAGCTAATTTGCTTGATATATTAGAATAATTGAAAGGTGACGTAATCAAGCTCTAAGAAGAGGGCGAAATAGTCTTTATGAAGGAAACTGTATCATTATTTCCTCATAGTGCCCACATCACATATATTTATGCAATAGATCGTAAAAAAGACACAATTACGCCATTAATAGAGTTTTAATATACTTCAATGAGTTTTTATGATCATATTTCGCTTGCTATAAAAGTTGTCTAGCATATGCTTTTTAGGTAATCCATATAAGCGAGACACATAACTGTGGAAAAAGAGTTTTCTTCAATTCCAATAAAAATGCCATTAGTCTACTCCTTCAAGACTATTATTCATCCTTTCAAGGCAGTAATGTTTCACCCTCAACCAATTGCATTATTCTTATCTGATATTATTAAAACAAAATATTCTTGCAAGCATTGCTCCATTACACAGCATAAAGTCAGGTTTACTGTACGTTCGCAAGGTCCCATATGCTCTTTACTCTCCCATCATTAATCTCGACCTATCTACCCTACATAATGTCTTACAATCGTCTCAGAGTCTTACTTATATAAATCGTTTTTTAACCTAAAGCTTACTCGAATAGCTTTTTGCTCCCCTACTTTCTCAGCAAGCTTATTCTTGGATTAGCTTTACTTAACCTATCCTATTATATGGAATGTAAGTATAATACTAAGATTTAAAGGATATTTGTTGAAATTTTTGTGTCTAAAAGGTTTAAGAATTATTTTAATACATTAGATTATTAAGATTATTTATTACTAACTAATATCTTAAAAAAAATTCTTTAGATATTCTCAGTAGCACATACTGCCTTAACTCTACCTCCTTAAAAGGCTCATTACTCCCCATAGAGACATAAACAAATTTAAACCCAACACATCTAAACTTGTAGGAGCAACTAGACGTTTTATCCAAGTATTCTTCGTTTTATTCTTTGTATAGGTTATATTATAGATCCAAAATAATAAATAAAACTAATTGTAGCTTTCAATACAATTTTATCTTTTTCAAGGCTTAACATAATAAATAATAAAAAAAATTACATGGTTGCTAACAAATAGATGTTTGGACAACAACTAGAGTAACAAACAAAAAATTCCTGATTGACTACTATTTTTACAAAATTTCAACTCTCTAGCATAAATTCACTGAAACCTTCGATAATAGCAGACACACACATACAGACAGACAACTTTGTGAAATCAACTCAGAAGGCCTTAAAACGGAAATCATCCGGAGTGACATTCCGGTTTCAAATTTTTTTTCAAACACAATAATTTTCCAATATTTTATACCTACGGTATAAAATGAGGAAAAGTAAAAGTGGTTAAAACTGGAAAGAATAATTTTTGATTTTTTTATGAAAGTTCAAAAATTGTGATGAATAGCTTTCATCTCAAAATTTAGATCAGAGCCTTTAAATCGAACGAGATCCAGTGCCTGGATAAGTGACTGCTGAGAATAAAACAAATGCGTTTAAATGTCAAGGAAAGGGGGTTCGAATATTTACTGCAATATAAATTAAGTTATTTCATGTTATGAGGACGAACAAAGCGAGTGAAATAGATGAGTGAAAAAGATGAGCGAAGCGAATCTGATAACGATGAGGAAAAGCTCTAAGATATTCGATTTTACATTTTTGTTTACTATTATAAGGATTATAATGTTAAATAATTATAATGTTACCAATATAATTATTGTTTACCATTGTAACTCTATAGAGACATAAACTTTCAAAGAAGATTTCATAAAATAACCTCATAGCATTAGTTAAATTAATGAACACAAAAAATTATTAAACAAGCATAAATAATACAATACCTTATTAAACAATTTTCGTTGCTTAAAAAATAAGAAACAATGCCTTTTAAATGTTCATTAATTTAACATTTTCCCTCCTTTAATTCCCGCTTTATTTTATTCAGTTAAGAAAGAAGTTAATAATGAAAAGCGAAGCACTGATTTATATTTAAGTTTTTTTCTTATCTTGTCTTTTCTTTTAACTGAAAGAAGCCCGTGAATTTATTTTTTTTTTCTTATCGTAAGACAATTCTAGTAAAATTATTTCTTTTTTGTTTTTTAAACTTTTTATGCATTTTAGGGGTTGTTGGCGTTGTATTTAAATTAGTAGATTTTCGACTATTTTGGTTTTATATTTAAATTTAATTCTTCAAATTTGTTTTTAAAGTTTTTTCATATTTATTCATTACTCTTTGAGGATGCAATGAGGTTGAAAGAAAAAGTTTAAATACAAAATAAATAAACTGAAGACCTTAAGTTCAAATAATAATAATTATCAAGATAATACAATTATGGTGCAAAGGTTTTGAAGCCAAGCGAATTTTCTTTGAAATGTGTGCTTACTCCAAGAAGGATAGGTTTGAGAAAGAAATAGATATGTAGGTGAAATATGATACGGATATGGATGAAATATCTACTTCATCTTAATTTTTCCGAATATTTTACGGGAAATGAGCATAATTATTTTATAGGTTATACAAAACTGTAGTCATCACTACAAAATCGGAAATAAACAATATTCTTACTAATAAAAAATCTTTTCATCTTAATTTTTAAATTTTCTAGCGCATTACCTTTTTAAAGTCCGAGGATTTAGATTAAGTTATTAACAATCAAACAAGCGCAGCTTAAGCACAGGCATTCAAAGAGTATCCCGGTGGTGTGACGGATAGCACGTGCTTCTGCCACCCAGACAGTTCGGGTTCAATCCCGGTCGGGGCCTCTAGGATTTTCATGCAAGGGATGGAAACCCTTTCACGAGCCATCTATCGAAAGGGACGTTAAACCAGTAGTTCCAAGCCTGTGTGATGTAAAATTCAGGACCCTTATTAGTAGCATATATAAAATATATACATGTTTCTCTCCTATGGTTTCAAGAGCACGAAAGCGTATTCTCGCCGTGAGGCACGTGTTGTTTCTAGTTAAAGCTATACACACTTATAATAAAGCCTCTTCTGTGGATTAGACGCAAAATGCCTACGTATTAGGATTCATTATATAGAACACTATTTTCTATCTATGGGAGTTAGCATCATAGCATGTGGGCCCAACTACGCAGCCCCCATACTAGGAGACCCACTTCTCCCTAATAATCATCACTAATTATCACTAAGCACATACACAGTGATGAAGCATTTTTGTAATGGATTCCTAAAGGAAGATGGATTGATGATGATCCAATAAAAACAATAATATAAAATCACATTATTGAATCAAATTATTAGAACTTATACTTACTTAATATACTTATTTGATCTTATATGGATGTTTATTAATGATTTATTGATTTCATGCCGGTATAAAAATTGGAAAAAATATAAATTTAATAGAAGGAAATTGAGTTTTTTCCTTTTAAACTTCCTTGTAAAATAAGGCGCTCTTTAAATTTTCCTTCTTTTTCATATAACTCTCTATACTCCCCTTCTACTGATTCTTTGATTAAATATGAATGAAAAGGTTAAAGGGGATATCGGTGGGGAGGGGAGGGAGAAGATTGGAAAAAACCAGGGGCTTAAAGTACAGCATAAAGGTGATAGACCGAAAACTCTAGAAAAAAAGAACCAGAGAGGAACTCCCTTACTTCCAGATTATATTGGAGAAATTTAGAACGGTAGAAATAGATTTTTTTGGTAGCTCTAACCATTCTTTTAAAGAAACTGAAGAGTGATTCCCCATTTGGAGAAAAGTTCAGTGAAGTGGAAGGATGGAGAGTCGATGCTTTTTCCAGTTCCAGCAAAAAAAGTCTCCAGTTCCTCTATTTTCTCTTGGAAAACCACAAAATTAAATTTCTTTTTTCAAGCCCTGTGTACCAACAAACCACCCCCACAATAAAACGAAGGTTCCAGCTCTTGTTTAAACAAAGGTGTGAAATTGTAAAAATGGACGAAAAATACGAGAGAGAACGGATTAGGAATGATAAAAATTGACGTATTTTGGCGAAACAAAAAATCCATCCGAAAAGTAATTACTTTCTGCAGCAAAAACATCAAGAGATAGAGGAGGCATTATTATTTTGGTTATTCTACTCCCCAGAGAAGACAGGAAAAATAAAGAGACTACCATCTAAAACTCTGTGAATCAAATTTATATAAATTACATTACTCTTTATTGATATTTATTTTTACTTTTTTCGTGTAATTGATTTCCTAACTTTTCTACCAATTTCAATAATGACTTAGTTTCATCCAGTTAATCACATAACTTTATCTGTAAGAGTCACCCAATAATATAGACGTTATAAATTATTAAACGGCTTATTAAATTTATTAAATGTTTGGACGATACCCAATTTCCTAAACAATTTAATTTGTATGATACATTTTTCTGAGCAATTTTTTTGTATGATACATTTTTTCTGAGCAATTTTTTTGTATGATACATTTTTTCTGAGCAATGTTTTGTATGATACATTTTTCTGAGCTTTTTTTTGTTTGCTACATTTTTCCTGAGCAATTTTTTGTATGATACATTTTTTTTTCTGAGCAATTTTTTGTATGATACATTTTCTTGTGCAACTTTTTTGTCCTTCTGTTCACCATTTATTTCATAAAATTTCCATTAAACATATCATTACTTTACATATTCTAGATGTATGTTTATCATCCTATGAGAGAAATATATGTGAGAAAATGAATAATTTAACCAAACGTCGCTTATGACTAGACAGGAATTCTGTTTAGCTTAACATTAAAAACTAATCCTTAAAATAAAATAACATTTTCTTATATTCATCTTTCTTCCATCTTTTTGCCAAAGCAGTTCCAAATTTTATTTCTACTTTTAATTTAGAAATAAGTCCCAAAAGACTGTGAGAAAACCACTTCCATTACCTTAACTAGATTATTGATAAGATAGAACAAAATTAGTAGGGATTAAACTTCTTAGTATCTATTAGGTTAATAGCTTCTTTAATTTTAGAAATCTTATTCTAATTAAACAGTAGACTGTTTAATTATTTAAATCGATTTTTTATTTTACTAACAGAGTCGAGTAAATCGATTGACCACCTTTAGATAATCAATTTTTTCCATATTAACTCGAACGGTCAAATTTTTGATTTTGAATGAATTTTTAATATTTTTGATGACTCAGCAAAAATGGTTATCGTAGTCTGAAAAATGTCATCCACTGGGCAGCACAACTAGACCTAAAGTCTGATATTTTGTGATGAGTTCTAGCTCTATAGCAGCGGTAGTTATGCGTGACACAGACAGACACATAAATACAGACAAGACAGCATGATAAAAACTACTCAGAACGTCGTAGTTTCGTACTACCTACAGTAGTAGGCGAGGGAAAGTAAAAATATTAGAAAAAGGCTTTTAATAAAATAGATCATTAAAATTATTAATACATTTGAGTACTTGTTCGGGTACATAGCGTAAGAAAATCAGCTACAAATTTTGAATCTAATAACTTGATAAGATTTTGCAAAATTTTTAAACTCTCTCCTACGAGAGTAGAAAGACTTGGCTCTAAAGCGGCATATTTATTTTAAACGTTAAAGCTATCAAAATGTCTATCCTAAAATGATAACTTAAATTTAAAAACAAGGAATAAAATTATTTACATAATATTTTACATAAAGTATGAGTTGACATAAAATCCTCGTCAACAAAATGTAAATAAGGAACTCAAGCCTTATTTGTTTACATAAATTTCAACATTGTTGAGAGAAGTTAAAAGAATTAATTTTAACTTTCGCAAATAAACCTAACTCAGTCATTATAATTGCAAATCCAGTCGAAAATTTTCTTTCGTATCTGAAGCATTTGATAGAAGTTTAATATCTGCACGTTGAAGTCCAAATAAATTGACAGAAAGGTTTTGACGTGATTTTGTATTATTTTAACAAAATACTTAATCCTTTTTTCTGTTTCTCATTTATACCGTAGGTATATAGGAAAACTATTGTTTTTTTTATATTAAGTATCCCGGTGACAAACCGGAACCGGGATGTCACCGAAATTATCTGTTTCAGGTGTTTTAAGGCCTCCTAAGTGGTTTCCACCAAATTCCCTGTCTGTATGTGTGTCTGTGTACGCATGTGTGAGTCAATTACCATCGAAGCGCCCAGTGTATATGCTAGAGAGTTAAAACTTTACAAAAAGCAGTCTACCGCTGTAGTTGTGCTATTCGGAAAGTACTTTTTTATGACGTCATTTCTTGCAATAATGTCACAGCAAAAATTTCGAAAAATCATATAAACGCGGAAAAATTATGCAATCAAATTGAGATACGGCACGCATGTAGCCACGCATGTCTATCGAGGGCCTGCTTTCGGCATTTCTATGTGCAGGGCTAGAGAATATGAGAGATATTAAGTCTCTCTTAACTTGTAAATCTCAAAACTTGTTAGATTCATACTAATGAGAGAGACACACGCTCCTACTAACATTGTTCTGTAGATGTGAGCTTTTAGTATGCCAGCCTTTTTAAGAAAGAAGACCTGATTTTGCCATCATGTCATGTGCCAGGCTTGAGAGATTTTGAGCTTCTCAAAACTCTTTAAGATTCCAAGTACTGAGAGACAAACTAGCATAGGCATGGCTTTTTAATAGTGTAGATGTAGCTTCTTACTAATTGTATATAACATTTTAATAGGGGCTATTGTTAGTGTGATAAATATCTACACTATAGCACAAAAAGACGGTGCTTTGTACTAAATTTTAATGAATTCCAATATCTCATACTATTCGCACAAATTTTCGGGTTTAAAATTAAGCACAAGGTTAAGTGTGAAGTTTCTCAAAAACAAACTCGAATACCATTCAGGGCTAAATTAATTATCTGCATTTGATCCGCATACAAAATAACTCTTACCGAAATTCTATCAAGGACATGAAGACAATATTTACTCGATTAAATCAATACTAGAAAACATTTCTATCCCACATATCAATTTAAAGTAATCAATAAATAAAATAAATCACTCTTCTGAATAGCTAGCTAGGCAACACTCCAAAATACATTGAGTTTTGACCTAGACATTACCCTATTTGATAAATCTCCCATTCAATCAATTATACTGGAGAGTTTCTAGTAAATAAATTATTGGTTTGGTCTAGACAAAAAAAAGAGGACTTGTAAAACATTTAAAATAAACTATACAATGCATCTCCTCAACAAGATATATAGGAAAGATATGGGGTTCAAACTAAAAATCGAAAACTGATATTTCAGCCAAATTATCCGTTTTAGATCTTTTTAGGACCCTCTAAAAAGACAGTAATTGTCTAAGAATAATATTAATAGAAAGATCATATAGGACCGTAAACACAATGTAATACTGATAACACGAAAGCCGGTTGACAGGTGGTCTTAAGCAGGCGTACCACCCTAACAACAAAACATTACTTTAAATATGTGTTATAAATATCCATTAATAAAGAAAGATCGTAAAGAACAAACATAATAACATAAAACACCTGCTGAGTATTAATAAAATCGGTCTTAGATGGCAAAAGGATAGGGGAATACTAGAATCTACATTTAGTTGACGAGGACTACATACTCTGAGGTTAAGCGAGCGAAGCGAGTCTGAAGCAGGGAGGATAAGTAGCGAATCCGATGAGATGAGGAAAAGCTCAAAGTAAAAGTAAAGATTAACTTACCGAGGAAAAGTACCCCGCATCCGATGTTTTTTTTTTTATTTTGTATTTTTACAGTAGTTGCTTTTAGCGCATCTCCTTTGGGAATAAAATTCACTAATGGGATATTTATTGTTACTATGTAGTCCCAATTGCTTTTGATTTTTTAAAGGCAGTAATGATGGTTTGTTAAAACTGCAAGCTGCTTCTGTCAATAGATTATTATTTAAATCAGTTGAGAGACAGAGTTTCTTTCAATTCCTTTTAAAACATCAGTTGTTTACGAGTTATCGGAATTTTTGAATGACCGTGCTATATTGCACGAAATATTGAAAAATTCGGAGTATTTAGAGTATGCACAAGATATACTCAGGCTGTTAAATAAATCCTTTTTATCCTGCGTCAAATTAACTTTTGCAGTCGAGCCAAAAGTCGTACTAAACAGTCGAGACAAATACTAATTTTATAAAGGGTTCTTTTAATAATTATATAATCTCTTTAGCAATAATCCTTCAACATTTTATACAAATTCATTAATAATTCTGAAGACTCGAAAGGCAAGCAATTAGTCAGGGTTTATTTCAAAAGGTATTATTAATTTAATTGCTTGCTTTTCGGGGTTAAGAAAGTTACTATTAATATTAATATTTGTCAAAATACATAAGCTATAATAGAAAAAATATACACGTATAATATATATCGTACGCATAAAAGACTTTATTTCATTTTTTATTTTTATTCATTTGTTTTAATTCGTGTATATTTTATTTTTCATTTATACATTTTATATCGTATGTGTATTGTTTTCTTTTGGAATTATTTTTTAAGCTTTTGAATAAATAAAAACTTTTTTGGGGGCTTTTAACTAAGAGAAAGGTTTAAAGGGGAAATAATTTTTAAATTTATTATGATTACCACAATTTTTTTAAAAAAAGAAACCGTTAGTTAAAAAGCGTTTTCAAAAAATGAATATGCTCCAGGGAGGAGCTAAAAAAGGTGAAAAATTGGCAATTTATACTACCGATTGTGGTTTTTAAAACTCCTTTATTTTGTTTTATACATTTTTTTTTTACTTTAATGTATATAGAATCATTATTTTTTCTTATTAAGTAAGAATACATAAAAATACTTAAAAAGGTAACATTTAGACTCTTACATATTTTTCGTCTATTTTGTTAAACCGGTATAACAGTAATGTATTGTATTGTTAAACAGTATAAAAGTTTGGTATGTATTTTTATTTTTATGTTTTTGTATTTGGTTTATGGTTTTGTTTACTTGTTATTAGATTCACTGAGGATGCTAAGCATCGCTTATGCTAAAGCTCTGATGAAATAAATTAATCTAATAAAAATCTAAGATTCCTGTCTTCATTATTATTTTTCCTAATAAGGATTTCTCAGAGTCCATTAAACTTAATTCTTAAAATATAAAAGTATTTTTATAAAAGTATTTTTAAAGGATTTTTTTCAGTCCCGGCTCAAGGCTTTGCCTTTTTTGGGATCTCTAAAATAGGGAAACAACTTACATTTATAATTGTAACAACACCATGATTTGTACATGTTTTTATTTTGGAGAAATAAAATATTTATTTAATTATTTTTATACAAAAAGGTGGTCTTAGGTTCAACTCAGGTTTACACTTTTAGATTATACAAATTATTCTTCTATGAACTTATCGTTGTCTATCGGTTATTTTAGATATCTACTGTATTTCAGATTTTCAGGAGTTATCCATAACAAGTAGCATTGCACTAAACAGGTAAATATAATAATATTAACATAGAAGATTCAATTGAGTTGTGGAGTCTCACAATAGGAATTGAATGAAAACAGTCTCTCCACAATAACTTGTTATAACAAACAAAGCCGACTTTCATAATTTTTTGTTATACTAAACAAGGTCGGTGACTTAATAGATAGAAGGATCATTAGGTGCAAAAAAATTAGGTTCAAAGGTCGGTGAATTAATAAATATTAATTCACCGACCTTTGCACCTAATTTAATTATGTATTTTCGTTTTTACTTCTTTACTTTTCCTTTATATATATATATATATATATATATATATATATATATATATATATATATATATATATATATATATATATATATTTTTTTTTTTGTCTTAGTCTTTATACTTTGTTGTTTCAGACACTGATGATGGTCTGTAAGACCGAAAGTCGGCTTTGTTTATTTATAACAAGTTATTGTGGAGAGACTGTTTTCTTTCAACTCCTAATAATAATATAAAAAATAATAAATAATAATAAATAAATATAATAATAAATAATAAAATAATAATAATAACAAATATAATAATAACCTGTTTAGTAGGTAATACCTACTAAATTATTATTATTAAAATTAATAATAATAATTTAGTAGAATGAGATGCCTTTTGGGGTTAAATAAAAGATTAATAAAAGCGTGAGAGCGAATTTTCAGTATTGCCAATACTTTAAGATACATAGTATAATACAGTAGAATTAGAGATATATTTATTTCATAGACAGATTTTACATTTGTGTTAAAATATGTCAACAAATTTTCTTACGGGTTTTCCCATTTTATTAATATTATTATTGTTGTCAGCATCAATCTTATCATACAAACAAAAATTAAAATTTATTAAATGATTAATGAAGAAAAACAAGTTAAGCAGCATCGAACATGGTGAGTCATCGAAACGGATGAATTTACTATCAGAAGATAAGCGAAGCGAGTCTGAAGTAGGGAGGATAAGCGTAGCGAATCCGATGGATGAGGAAAAGGTTCGAGGTACCAAGTACCTGATTTTTTTGTGACAACAGTCCAAATTATTTAGAAATTTTGAACTATGCAGTCTTGCATTGATAATTATTTTAACCAGAATGGAGCCACCTGAATAAGCACTAAAGCAAAAATGATTTACTCTATTTTATGGTTTATATTGGATTTTAACCAAAATAAAATACAACAATTTCAGTAAGCATAGGTGAAGATAAACTTTTTTCCACATCCATGGAGTAAACTAGTCTATGAATTTAGATTGTCCATTGACCAGAAGAAAATTTACTCTATACAATTCAGTAAGACCAATAAAGTAGAACCTATTTCAAAACTAATAACAGAACCAATTTCAACATATATTGACTACTGGCCAGAGTTGAGTATTAAGTAAGCAGCAAGACTTCAAAACTTCATTAGTCAAATGCCTTTGCTATAAAATAAAGACATTCCGATATTCTCTGATAATGTAGGTTACAACCCACAGAATTCCTTGCCTTGGTTTAATCATACATAGCAAACAATCTCTGACACATATTCGCATAATACACTCTGCTTGAACGTATGTAAAAAAATCATAAATCTTCAGGATAAATTTGTTACGTAATGGAGCAAATTAATTGTTAAATCTTTTTTTATTAAAAATCTAACAGTATTATTAAAATGTATCTTTAAAAAAATCAATTAACAAAAAACTGATCTCTGAACGAAATATGAGACCCAAGTAGGATTCCATTATTGAAATTGAACAGCTTTTATAAGGTTAAAAATAGATATAAGGTCTAAGCCGATTTATTTCTAAAACTTGAATTTGTAACTCAACACTCCAGAATTTTAATCCGATTCTCTTATTTATTTTGCTCTCATGTGTTTATTATTATTTTTCCTAATTTTTTCCGTGGGTGTAAATAAAAAATTGGGTACAGGGAACCTTAGAACTTTTCCTCATCACATCAAATTCGCTACGCTGATCATCCCTGCTTCAGACTTGCTTCGCTCGTCCTCAGATAGTAAATGCATCACTTTAATTCCCAGTTAGCCTCATCTAGGCACTACCCACGCTCGATGCTGCTTAACTTTTATGATCTAACAAAAATCATATATATACTTGAAAAATTCGTATTGAAACGAAACTTGGAGTAAATATTTATTACGTAAAGGTTTACACTTGTACCAAATTTAAATTCAATTAGATTATTTTCCAATTTTTTAATTTGTTTTTGAATAACGTACACAAGTCATTTAATAACAAATGAAATAACGGTGATAAATGTATAATGTATGAATGATGTATAATAATGTATAACTTTAAAGTTTGTTTAATCTTATAATTTATTATATGTATTTAAATTTTTACTATTTCCTTACTTATTATTTTATGTAATTGTCATGTTTATTATGATTGATCAGTGTGCTGTGTTTAAGCAACTCATTGTATATGAGCAGCTCCATTATGTATTCTTTTATAAATATATTGTGTTTCTCTCATGATCAGCTAAACAGGAACATCTCAAAACTTAATTTAACAAATTTAATGCATTTTTTAAATGAGCCCTCCTCCTTAAAAATTGTTATTGCTAATTTAACCAATTAATTATTTGATATTGATCAAAACAAAAGATATGTAAAATCGATAAGTGTTGGACGCAAACCCTACACACAAAGATAGGGTTTGTCGAACATTCAAAGGAAGTGTCATGGTATGTGTGTATTTACAAAGTATGGTTTTTATAGGCGGATTTAAAAATATTTATGAAAAAATGTTTTGTGTAACAGGGGTAAAAAATTCTTAGTATTAGAAAGAGTAAAATAAATTTTCAGTTATGGTAGACTAACAAATTCTTTGTATGAGAAGAGTAAAATCATTTTTTGTTTGAGTAGAGTAGAAATATTTATTCGGTATGTAAAAAAATAAACATTGAATAAAAAACAAGGCGATAAATTCTGTTATTTACCAAGTAAAGATATACCTTTGCACTATAAAGAACTTACTTCATATGTCCCTTTATTTTACCCAAATAAATTGAAATCCACAAGTAAAATCAAAAGGTCCAACAAGGTTAAGACCAACCTAACAACAAGGTTAAGATCCTTGTTTAAATCAAAAGGCTCATAGTGAAATGTTGTAGCAAATTTACTTCGAACATTGAACCTGAACCTTGTTTTAGCGAATTTTCATAATGAAAATGACGCTTATGAGGTTGTTCGGATGACGGAAGTTGAGGGTGGGAGTGAGTGGAATCGGTTCCTATTGGCTTCCTGATAACAAAATATATGTCCGAAAAAGTTTATATATATATATATGTATAATATATATATATAAATATATATATATATATATATATAATATATATATATATATATATTATATATATATATATATATATGTATATATATATATATGTATATATATATATATATATGTATGTAAGAGTTTCTACCCTTTCGTATGGCGAACGATAACTCTCGAAGGCGTTCTCAAATTGAAACGAAACTTTGCAAATCGCGAGATGTTGAGGAGGTTACGAGGCCTATTGTTTATAAAAACATTATGACGTCATCAACCAAAGTTATGACGTCATGAAAAAAAATTTTTTTTGAAACTTAAATGGCTTTAAAACAAGGTATCTAGTATTTAGGTAGACGGCTAGCTAAATCGATTAAGACCAATTTCAGCTCAATCGAACCATCACAAATGGCGCAAATGGTATACATATATATATATAATCTTGTATATATGTAACGTCTAGGTCAAAGGCTCGTACGATATCTGTTGGGTTCAGTAGTGTTAGAGGGTGGGGATATAGTATAAAAGAGAGACCTCTACCTCTTGCTCCATCATGGTAAGCCTACTGTCCCAGAGAGACAGGGCAAAAATGGCTTCCACTGAACCACGCCGAGCTGAGCAGACCCGTAAAGAGGAAGAACATCGAAGTAGTCTTTAATATGGTCGAAGTTATTCTAAAACGAATGCGACCAGTTTCAGCTCAATCGGACAATCCTAAGTGACGCAAACGGTATTTTTATTTTAAATAATCATGAATATATTTTTTTCAACCTTAAGATTTTACTCAAATAAAAAATTTGTTTACAAAACAAATTTGACATTTTTCTTTAAATTCTATAAACAATCATAAATGTAAGTAAGAGTTTATACCCTTTTGTATAGTGGACGATAACTAAAGCTGATGAAAGATGGAACTATAATCTTTTCTTTAAAGCCTCTCAGGCCCGCGAAGCGGGCCTGTGAAACGAGGCTGTGAAAATTCGCTAAATACGTGGCAAAAATGCCATGTAACAAGAAACGATAGTGAAACCATACAAATACAAAACAACAACAATGTGACCGCGAAGCGGTCACTGGGAGGCCCCCGGCCGCGAAGCGGCCCGGCGGGCCGACGCGCGGAGCGGACGAAGCGCGAAGCGCCGAGGCCGCGTAGCGGCTACGGGCCGAAGGCCCGTTTTTAGACATTTCCTTATGTATTAAGAAATGTATATTTTATCTAGAAATAGTTCCCTTTAATTCAATTTGAAGTGAGATTTGAAAATAATGACGATCAAGCAGAAAGAGTCCAAAAACAAAAAGTTGACATTTACGTCATAAATGTAGTGACTACTAAGAAGAAAAGCTAAGAGAGCTGCATTGCGAGAGATACTTCAAAATTTTTGGACTTTGGTTTGGATCAAAAGGGACAATTCCTCTCAAAACGAAACATTTTCTGACAGCCCGCGAGTAAACAAAGAATTTTTGGTAGTTATAGGAGAGGACATAATCTTGGATAATTTGGTTAAAACCAGTCACCAAAAATTATAATACATAGTAACGCTTTAAACTGTGTCTTCCTTAAATTGACGTTTATGAAAATATGTTTATATTTACTCGACACTCTATCTAATCGATATTTTCTTCTTCGCATTAAATTTAATTTTAAAATTGTTTTAACTCTTCTTGATATATTTTATTGTGAATTATAAGAAGCTTAAACTCTCACTTTAAAACTAATGTCTCATAAATGATTAGTACGCTATGTATTGTGGTAGACCATTGTAAAAGGACAGCATAACATTTATTTATTTGTAAATTAAGTGTTTTTCTCATGTATTAGAAAACCGAAACTGTAGCCCGAATTCAGGTTTATGAAGAGTTAGTGTTTAGAGTTGAGTTCAAGGAAGTTTTTAGTCAAAATAAATCTCTTACATTAATATCAATGTAATAAATTCGATTTAAAAAAAAAATAAACCAATTTACCAGATTGACATCTTTAATTCTATGGTTTGTAAAATTAAAAAAAAAACATAAAAATGTAATACATTTTCAAAGTTAAAGAAAAAGGTAGAGAAAAAAAGGATATTTAGAAAAAACCCCTGGTAAAAAAGGCCGTACGTCTCTGCACTCTGTGAAAATGGTTTTTACATCATAGGGAGGCAAACTTGACTTTTCTTACCACGAGGGAGAAAAGCAGGCCTTTCTTACCCCATATCTTGTAGTATAGTACTCCCATGGGATTAGATGAAATGGAAAAGCTGAAAACCCTTTCGTTTCAGTCTTTATATTTTTATTTGGTTTGTATTCTACATTTTTTTACGTCTTAACAATGTAGATTTGTGTGATAGTTTATCATGTTGAAGTCTGTCGATAGTCTTTATTGCTTTTACAGTATTTATGGCTCGTAGCGCTTTATTGTACTGCGTTTTCGTGAGAGGTAAAAATAAATAGAATTTATGTTCTGTATCGTTGAGATCTAGACATTCCAACAATTTAATTATCTAAGCAATCGCTATAAAAAACTTATTCTATTAAAGCATCATGACGTCATTTATGGATGCACACGATTAATAAAACTAATCACAACTAAATCAAACTTAAGAACAGACACACGAAATACCATGTAATAGATACTAAGCTGTAATGACTTAGAACCCAACATGTAACATATAACATTGATGTTGTACACTTCTTAATTAATTTTATTTCCAAATTCACGTCAGCATATTATATTAATTTTAGCAAGTCTAACCACAAGCTCTAAATAATACATAGAAAGACCACTTATGATAAGACGAAAGCCAATTCACTTGTGGCCACTTTGTTAAGTAACGTTGCCAACCTAACGATGTAAAATCTTTTTTATATAAAAGTACTTCCGGTTGTTAAAGCATTAAATTAAATTGGTAATTAATGCTCTATTACTTATCAGCAACAAAACGTATGAAATGGTATGTTATAACGTTTCAGTATAATAAATAGCATTTAAACGATTCTAAAAAAATTGTTACACGTTCAATATCAAGATGGCCGATAGCTTTGATGAGTGTTTTGTTTAGAAATAAAATACAATTTGGTTTTCTTTTAAGTTTTTATGGAATACTTTATATTTGTTTTTTTTTAATTTTGTTTTTCCGGCTTATTTTATTAATAGACTTTTAAATTTTGTTTAATACGGAAGGTATTACGCCTGTGATTGGCTCAAAAGGTCACCAAAGAGGTGCCTCAAAGAAGATGCGAGCAATATTATCCCAATGTAGGCTTTTAATGAGTAAAATATTAATAGGACTTGTATACTGGAGTAGGTAATGGTGGTGTAATGGTTAGCACGTGCGCCTGCCACCACGAAAGTGCGGGTTCGATCCCCATCGGGTCCTCCAGGATTTTTATGGGAAGGATGAAATCCTTTCGCGTGCCGCCCTTCGAAAGGGACGTTAAGCCAGTAGTTCTGAGTCTCTGTGATGTCAGGTACGAACCTGGTATTAGGAAAAATTCAGGACCCTCATTAGTAGCATATATAAAATATAAGCCATTGGTTCCAAGCCTGTGCGATGGCAGGTACTTGTAAAAGATCCCTAACCCCAAAATGAACCTATAAGGCAAAATTTAGGATCCTCGATAGTTTTTTTTATAAAAATTTTGAGCCATATGGTTCAGAGAACAAAAAAATTTAGTGTTGCAATAAGGTTTATGTTGTTTCTAGTTAAAGGCATTGAAAATTATAGAAAAGTTGCTACTCTTCTGTGCTAGTAAAATGCGAGCACAGGTTCATCTATTTAAGGAAGGTAGCAAAAAGGGTCCAACAACGTGGTCTACTTGCTAGGGGATTTATCACCTCTCCTAAATGACTATCACTATAACTAGATCACATACGTGTCTCTCAAACTCTTTGACTTTGATAATCATGCCTTTGCCTTTGCTCGGCATTTATTCATAGACCAGCTAACCTCTGGATAAAAAGGTATTTCAATAAACATTCAAGTCAATTAATTCTTTAATTTTTTTCAATTTTAAAATTTGACCTAGGGAAAATAGTCAACCAAAACTTATACCTATAATTTTAGATATTAATTCCCATCGTAATTTATATTTATGACGTTTAGAGAAAAACAATCTAAAATGTCAGTCGATTTTAGTTAAATTAAAAGAAATAACTATTTACTTTATTTCCTAGCAATATATTTTAAAGAAAATTCATGTTTGGAATTTCATTCGTATATTTCCCGAGAAAAATGTTTTTTTTTATTTTCCACTTTCTGCTATTTATTTTTAAAAATTCGAGTGTTGTTACATCCGGTACAATAAATAGGGTCATATTCAGTTTTTTTGCAAAAAAAAATAGAATTGTATCAAATGTAATCAACTCGTATTTCATATTGTGAAGCAACACGGGAAAATTGTATTTTTTAGATTTTGTCCCGTCCTCTTTATTTGCAATAAAGGCGTTCATCACTCATATGAAATTTCAAAAACAACCTCACGTTCACTTTAAAGAAATTAACTTTTTTGGCGAATTTGGTTTGTAAAACGTTTGCAAATGAAATAGGAAAATTCATGGATGTGTCTAAAAGCCATTTAAATTTAACTAATCAAAATGTAAAACTAGGATTCGGATAACATTATATACATTTATTTTAAATTTATTTGTTTATTTATTCATTCGTTTTAAAAAAAAATTAACATTCTAAACGAAATTCACCCGACTTGCGGGCAATTAATAACTCGTTTAGTTAATAACTCACAACCAATTAAAGAATAAATAAAACAAAAACAATTATTACAGCTAAAATAAATAAAATGTTTAGTACATATGTATATTTTTACGTATTTTGATTTTTTAACATTTTTGTCACATATTATATAAATGTTTGTTAGCTGTCTTTTTTTATTTTATATTATTGATGTTTTGCAAAACTCAATTGTATAAAATAATATGTTTTGCTCGCAATCATGATGGCGGTAAGAGAGCACTTATCATCTCTGGTAAATACTTCACATTATATTCTTCGAAATTTTTATAGGAGGTCAGAGTGAGAGTGCAGACTATAACGCCATGATGAGTTAAACGTAACGAAACAGAGTGAGACATGACATTAAGTTGAGACATCAATGATGACGAATGTCGAATGATGGAACAGTTCCCAGATGTAGCATTGCATCTTGCTTGTTACATTTTCTAGGAGTCTCTCTTAAATATACATTTACTTTCGTTATAATATATATATATATATATATATATATATATATATATATATACACACACACACACACACACACACACACAATATATATATAATATAAATATATATATATTATATATATATATATATATAATATATAAACGAAATTAAATGTATATTTATTTAGCAAAGCTACTTAAAAAAGCTCCTTATATCTTAGAAGTCTCTAAAATGTTAAGACCTTCTCAATTTTATTCATTCTAGCTCGAGGTTTTATAAAGAGAAGATTGCTTAGGCGCAGTTTTGTATTGGTAAAGATTTAGTTCAGCTTTGCTAGCTAAAGGTAAATTTTATCAAGAAAGTTGTATTATTCCCAAGGGTGAAATAAGAAGTATAATCAAAATTCATTTATAACTCAATTGCATCTATTAATTCACATGAACTAATGCTTATAAATTAGACATAAACACATTGAAACGAAACGTAGTGTACTTATTTGTTACGTAAAGGTATACACATAAACCAAATATCAACTTAATTAAATTATTTACCGACTTTTTAATTTTTTTTTTTAAAAACATACACAATTCATCTGATGAAAACGTCAATCCGATACCAACATTTTTTCGTGTTTTATGATAATTCTGAATTTTTGCTGAATCATTATTGTGGGTTTATGAAGTCATAAAAAATATTTCCCGGATAGCACAACAAACCTATAGACTTTTGTACTTAGTTCCATCTCTTTAGCATAATAGCATTATCATAGCATACACTAGGAGCTATGATGATAACAGACACACACATACAGACAGACAACTTGGTGAAAACCACTGAGGAGGCCTAAAATCACCTATAATGGATCCCTTAGGAGACATTCCGGTTTCGGATTTTTGCGAACACATTACTTTTCCTATATAACCGTAGGAAACGTTAAAATCGATTTAGAAAACTTGTTACTTGTTTTATGTTTTGTTTACATAACTTATTGTTTTCCTTTAAAATCAATACGCTCTTGAAAAAACAACTTTCAAAAAACTTTATTCAACCAAAATAAATAAATAAAACAGAATAAAACTGCGAAAAAAATGAAATCCATCTTAAATAATAAGAAAGATGAGCAGTTTTGTTCTAAAAAACAGATTCTCAGAGAGTACTTGACTTCAAATAGTTTCTCAAAAATAGAAATAAAGAAATATCCTACTTAAGTTTATCTTAACAAACTTTTTAAGGGCTATCTTTTGTTTAGTTCATCTTTCTATTTTGAACTTTTTTTTATTCTTTCCTTTAACCAATACTGTTTAGAAATTCCGTATTTTAGAAAAAGTTATAAGGAAAAACTCAGTCTTGTAGTTAAATTCAAAACGCAAGTTAACCTAAAGTTGTATTTATTTTGTTTGTCAAATTATTATTTTTGTTAATAATTTATTATTTAGTTTTGAAGTCCATTAATAGTTGTTTTGGTAAAAAGTTAAAATGAAAGAAAATCAAAAATAGTAAAGAAAATGTTATTAGAATTATTTTATTTTTTCCTTTTAAAAAGAAAACACTAAGATGATACACATTTATAGGGTGATATATTTCGATGTAAACAAACCAACCGCAATCAGAGGTTATAACCAGACTTTTTTATGAATGACATACGACGGCAGGTTACATTAAAAATTCTCGGTTTATTCCTGCAATGACGTCACTGCCGGACTATAACCTAACATTAATATAACAATTTGGTTTCGTTCATAAATCTCTTCAATTTAATCACCGTATTATTTATCTGCTGCCCCCGAAAAAAGAAAACAAGTTTCTTTTAAATCACAGCTTTTATTGAAATTTTACATTATATTATCTTTAATAATATAATGTTTAATAATTTAATGTTTTATAAAAATAATTTAAATATACTTATCTGTATATTCTATATTCTAATCTATATTAAAATTTAATATAGAACAGAAATGGAAGGTTACAGCTCTGTAATGTTCCCCTCGACTAAGCCCCGTGAGCCATAATTTTTATTATCTCCCTCGGCAAGCCAACTTAGTTTATTTCCCTCTATCTATCGGCCTCAGGAGCTAATGAAGTTTCCTCCTTTGGCTTTGCCTTAAGAGAAAACGAACAATAGAAATGTAAAGCGTTTTTCCACCACTTGTAAAGCATAAATAACTATTATTCTACACAAGAAAAAAATACAAAAACGAGAACTCTGAATTTAAATATTTTGAGTAATATACAAAAAAACCAACACGTCTCTCCACAAAAGAATTTATTAAATAAAAGCACGTTAAGAAGTCATTTTAAGTAAGTTTCTGATAAGTACGTTTACTACGCTTAACTATGTAAAGAACCTACCTCGTAATTATGTGGGACTTAGCTAAGTATATTGTTTACATCAATATACTTACGCTATACGTATGCATTACACAATATACTTACAATATAAGTATATTGCACACAGATTTGATGAAAATTTGTTAGCTCAATGACTGGTTATATTAAGCACTCGCTCATTTCCTCAATTGCAAGATAGTAAAGTGCAATAAAAAAGGATCATGATAAAGTTACCTGTGATCAGTAGTAGTATTAGAGAAACGAAGTTGAGTAAGAATTTCAAATACGGACGATGATCCATCGTTCATCCGTATTCTATAAAATATTTCGATCGGATCACTACGGTGTCAGATAAAGAATCCAGTCTGAAAAAGAATAAAACCCAACATTAGAGTGTCTTAAAAAAATATGTTATATAAATATATCACAAGAGATCGAATCTTTAGAACATATTAAGTATTATATTTTGGTAGATATGACCCCACTAATTCTTCAGTCACTAACCTCTAGCATTTGGGTTGCATGACTTCTTACTTTCTAAATAAGGAATTTATTAAGTTCTGGCAGCTTCATTGATGCATATAAAAGCATCACAAAATTCATATTGGATAAGAAATACAACCATTTACCAAACCTTATACAAAACATACATATATACCACAATTTTTAATGCTAACTCAATTAATAAACCAAGTGGAAGTTCTTCATTTAACTTCAGTTAAATGAAGCAACAATTGTAACAAAAATCAAAATTAATTGTATACAATCAAATTGATTATATTCCAATATTTTTGCAAATATATATAAATAAAATATATATATAATATATAATATATATATATATATATATATATATATATATATATATATTATAAAAATGTGCTGACTCTTTGAATGATAAACAAGAATGAATTTATTTTATAAAAAGAATGACATAACAATTCAATGTTAAATAAAATAATATTAAATAAAATGAGAAGTATGAGGGATGTGCTGTCGGCACACTACTCCCCCCTCTCCTGAAAGTGTATCCGGGGCTGGAAAGCTGGTTTAAGGCGATCTATAGCGATCTTTTCCGGCTTTCCGTTCCTAAGGATAGTAAAGGTTTTTCCCTGTTTACTGACCACTGTGAAGGGTCCTTCATAAGGAGAGGAGAGGGTAGGGGGCTTGAGATTGTTGCCAAGTCGGACAAAGACTTGAGAACATTTTTTTAGATCCGAGGAAACGAAAAATTTTCGATCTCGAACGTTTGTCGAGCGTAATTGTTCAAAAAGATTTTAATTTGTCTACGAACGTAAAATCGGACCTGAGCTAAAATTTTGAGTAGATTGATGAAGCATCTCTCCTGGAAGAGTTAAAGGTTGACCATGTAATAGTTCAGCTGGGCTGTAATTGCTATCTTGAACGCAAGCTGCTCGGAGGCCTAGTAAGACGGTTGGTAATATGTCTACCCAGCGATCCGTGTGATGACAGCGAATTGCCTCTTTCAGACAACGATGCCAGCGCTCAACTTTTCCGTTGGCTTGTGGTGGTAAGCAGATGTGAGATAATGGTCAATGCCTAAAATCGAGTTTAACTTTTTTTTTTTTTTTTTTTTTTTTTTTTTTTTTGGCATTGGTCTACCAGGACCATACAGCCATGGAATACTTATTTTATACTTTATGACTTGAATAAGTAATAAACTGTTAAAAATTTGATAGAAAATATTAAAAATAAAAATAAAATAATTTATTGATTAAAAGAACTTTTAATATTGTGGATTAGTTATTATTAATATAGTTTAAACTCTTGATAAAAGAAAAATTTGTTTTGCATGTAAATTGTTTATTTGATTATGGACCTTTGAAAATTGTTTTTATATTATTTGTAAGATGTTTGATAAAGCTTTATTACTTTATTAGTAATTTAATTTGTTATTTATACTTATTTTGTAATTAATATTGTATGAAATTTGTTTAATTTTAGATTAGAAAAAAACTAAATTTAATTTTAGTTTACTAGCAAAAAAATAAATTTTTTGTACACTTCTATTGACTTTGAAGATAACAAGGAGATATAGTTAAATGGTTGAGCGACACTTTAGTAAGATGTAGTTCATTTAACAATACAGCCCGCTCGGCAGAATAGCGAGAACAGTGCATTATTATATGTTCAAGATCCTCAACTGTATTACAAAAAGTGCAGTTTGGATCGTTTTCTAAATTTATTTTGTTTAAATAAGATTTACAGATACCATGGTTTACGAAGTCGAATCGTAAATGTTGAAAAATATCTACTTGTAGCTTGGCCTTTAAACCAAGGAACTTGACCGACTACAGGCTGGTGAGCAGTATAAAAACTACCGGCTTGTTGGTTATTTTGCCAAACTTGCCAACTAGATAGAGCTGATAATTTTATTCGCCTATTAATATCTTTGTATGGTACTTTATACTGCAATCCATAGAGAATGGCTGACTCATCATCGTTACAACTCTCCTTCGCTAAATTATCTACAGTTTCGTTAGGCGTAATACCTGCGTGGCCCTTGAGCCAGACCAACACTATGATTTTATTTTTGAAGATAGAGAAACATAAGTTTATAATTTGACATGTTAAATAATTATTGAGAGAAGAGAACGATTTATTTTGAACAGCGGAAACTAAACTTTGATTGTCTGTGAAGATAACAAAATGATTATGGGTAGATTCAGAAATGTACTTTAAAGCTTCGACCACTGCAATTTGCTCTGTTGTGTAAGATGAGACGTATTTGTTTAACTTAACACCTTTGGAATAGTTCTGAGAATAATCATACATAGCACAACCAGTACTATCATTGATTTTAGAACCATCGGTAAAAATATATTGGAAGCCTGGCCACAGAGAATATACACTGTCCCAAAACATACTGTTCCTGACTGACAGAGGATATTTTGAAAAATCCTCCATGAAATGGGGGGTATGGAATAAATCATAGCGTTGTAATTTGTAGATTTATACGGAACTGAATGGTAAATATGAATGTCGTTGCGGAATATAGCTGTTTCAGTAAAACTATGGACTAAAGGAGGAGATTTTTTTCGCTCCCAGAAGGGAAACGTGAGGACAGCTGAAGTTAGTTTTGATATTTTTTGACTTACTGTAGAATTACATGATAAATTTTTAATAAAAAAATCTGTCGCATAAAAATTGACGACGAAAAAAAGAGGATGCTCATTAGATTCGCAGTACAGAGATACGAGTGGAGACGAAGGTAGAGCTCCTAAACAAATACGTAAGCAAGTATTTTGAATTTTTTGCAGAGGCTCTAGAAGTCTGTTACTTGCTTGACCGTAGAAAATGGCTCCAAAGTCTATCACCGACCGAATCGTTCCTTTATAATAGAGAAGTGCAGTATTAACGTCGGCACCCCAATAAGTACTACAAACAGATTTTAAAACATTTATATATGTATCTACTTTTCTTAAAATAAAATTTATGTGATTTGACCAAGTAAGTTTAGTGTTTAGATGCAAGCCTAAAAATTTAGGTTCGGTCGTTATGGGAAATAAAGTATTATTCAAAACAACTGAATCGCCTAAAGGTATCGCTCTCTTAAGGGAAAAAGGACTTACAAAGGACTTAGAGACTGAAATAGTCAGCTCTTTATCCCTAGCCCATTTCTGCAATGCATAAACTACAGCTGATAGTATAAGTAGAGCTTCTCCAAACGATTTAGCAATGACATATAGACAAACGTCATCTGCCCACTGTAGGATTCGCACATCATTACCGAAGTAAGACTCAAGGTCACATACATATAAAGCATAAAGAAGGCAAGATAATATTCCTCCCTGGGGCAGCCCAATTGAAGTCCTTCTAGGGCCCACTAAGCGGCCGTTGACTTTAATAAACAGATTGCGCCCAGAGATAAGGTTAATTATATTATTGACTAATGGTGGGGAAACCCGAGTGATATAAGTATTTTATAAGTTTGCTCAAATTGACATTGTCATAGGCACCCTGAATATCAACAAATAAAGCCAGAGCACTTTTATCACAAGAAAAAGCTGCGTAAATATCTGATATCAGAATAGCCTGAGGTTGATTTACTGAACAAAATTTTCTAAAACCGAACTGTGATTTAGGTAATAAGTCATTGCTTTCAACCCACCACTCCATGCGATTTTTAATTAATCGTTCATAAGTTTTTTTAAAACAGGATGAAAGAGCGATTGGACGGTAAGAATCTGACAAATTTGGGTCTTTACCTGGTTTAAGCAGAGGAATTATTGTCTCATCATACCATGTTACAGGAAAGTCTATCTCATTTTTATACATTTTATTAAAAATATTTAAGATTATTTGTATGTATTGGACTGGTAAGTTATATATCATGGAGTAATGTATACTGTCTAAGCCGGGGCAAGAATTATTATTAGTTTTAATAGCCATATTTAATTCCGACATAGTAAACGGTTCCAAAAGAACGTGAGCAGCTTTATTCCAACCTGCCCAAGGTTCATCTGGAAAAGGATTTGAAACAGCCACGTTGTCTGGACAAAGTTTTTTTAATATGTTATAAGCTATATTTTCATCGATATTGTTATTCGAGATATTGTTAACATTGTTTTTATTTTTTAGATTTTTGAAAGTGCGCCATACTTTTTTGACAGGTGTCTGATTATTTAATTTAGAACAATAATTTTTCCACGAATTTCTTTTTACTTTTTTTATTGTTTTACGACCTATAGCTTCAGATTTTTTAAAAAGTATATAATTGCATAGACTGGGGTTATTTTTATAGGCCATTACAGCATGTTCTCTTTGGTCAGAAGCATTTTGACAGTCTGAAGTCCACCAGAATTTAGTTTTAGATGAAGATGCATTAGAACCACTAGTGATAGGAATAGATTCTTTAGCAGCATTATTTATATCTAGTAAGACTTGATCATAACTATATGAGTTCCAAAGTTCTTCTGGGGGAGCCAACGAATTTAAAATAGATTTAAACATATCCCAGTTTGCTTGATCAATTTTCCATCTTTTTCCACAGATTTGCGAGTTAGCTTTAATAGCTGATTTGATCAGAATTGGGAAATGATTGGATCCTAAGGGGTCTGGCCAAACTGACCAGTCCAGTAATGCCCCTAATTCTGGAGAACAGAAAGTAATATCTATGGCTGAATTCTTCTTATGAGTTGGCTGTCTCACTAGGGTGGGGGACCCATCATTTAAAAATATCATGTTAGATGAGTGAGAAGCATTAAGAAGCATAGAACCATGCCTATCAGAAAAATCACAACCCCAGGCCAAGTTATGACTATTAAAGTCACCACCAATAAGAACTGGGGCCGAGAAAGTTTGAAGAAAATTGTTCCAAGTATTTTCATTAATTAAATTGTTCGGCTCATTATACAAAGAAACAATAGACAAATTTGAAGACACACTTGATGATAATTTTATGGCAACACACATGATACCTGCGATAATAGGAATGTCGACAATTTGAGTGTACTTTAAAGAACTTTTGATTAGTATAGCTACGCCAGCCCGACCATCATGGCGGTCCTGGCGCACTACGTTGTAACCTGAAAAGGACACGGATCGACCTGGTACAAACCAGGTCTCAGAAATCAGGGCAACGTCGACGCTTTGAGAATAAAGGAAGTGCTCTAGACTTCCTTTGTTTGAAAGAGCGGAACGAGCGTTCCACTGCATAAAAGTTAGATTTTGAAGATTATGAATCATAGGGCTAGAGAGTTAATTTTATCCGTAATAAGAGAACGTAAACTAGGGTCTGATATATTCAAAGATTTATTATTAACTATTTCTGATACTAAATACAAGACCAAGTCGGAAAGGACTTGATTCTTAGAAACTTCACTTGAGTTCACAATTTTTTGTGATAAATCTACATCTTCACATTTTTCGTGCGAGAAGTTTTGATTTGATTTTCTTGACAAAATAAGACCCCCTGGCGTATTACGCGCCATAATATTTGTTTGTATTAACAGGTGTTCATGGTTTGGAGTGGGGGGAGAGTCTAAAGAAGTTTGAGACCTTAATCTTTTTGACGGTTGCTTCACAGACCGCTGAAAAGGGTGAAAGTTAATCTCAGGAATCTTAATTGGTTCAGAAGACAAGGATGGAAAATCAGTATTACTAAATAAATTAGGCTGCCTTACTTGCGCAGAAAACCCTCTCTTAGACTTAATACTTGCTTCCCCAAATGATAAATTTTCATTAGCCATAATTGTTTTGATAGTTTTTTGTCTGGCATATTCATCGCAGTTATCAAGGTCTGCTGCCGAGTGATCTTTGCTACAATAGAAGCATTTTAATTTTTCCCTTGCACAATCACCTTCATGAGAAAGATCGCCACACCAGGGGCAACGAGTCTTACCCTTACATTGACTTTCAACATGACCATAACGATAACATTTTTGACACTGGATCACCCTTTGGACAAAATAATCAACTTGACATCTAACACTGAAGATGACCACATACGGAGGCAGCTGTTGTCCACGTAGGACGAACTTTACTGAGCTAGTAGGTAAGTTTAACTTCCAGAAAAGGTTGGATGAGAATTGTTTTCCTCGGTCTGTGGTAATGACAGCTGGAACTCCGTAGCGAGCTATCCAGTTTGTGTAAAATGCAGTAGCTACTGCTTCGGCGGAAATCTCCTTGAGTGGTATTGCCTCGGGCCACGACGTAGCTCGATCAATCATGGTAAGGCAAAAACGAAATCCGTGGTTTGGTGGCAGAGGGCCAACTAAATCGATATGAATGTGATTTAACCTGGACGTAGGTGGAAATACTTGATGTGGTGATTTAGTATAGCGGGTTATTTTATTCTTCTGGCATGGAACACATTCTCTTGACCAATTCCGGCAATCCTTTTTAATAGACGGCCACACAAAACGCTGAGTCATTTGATGAGTAGTTCGTTTTTTGTTGTAGTTAGCAGGAAATACTGAAATATCAGCCCCTGTATCTATAAGGTAGCTGATGTTTGTTTTTCTGTCTCGTACAAATAAGCGGCTGCCAGATAGCTCGCCAGTGCCACTCGCCGCGAGGTGGTCTTGGCTTTCTAGTTTTCCGAAGCCGGTGAATTTTTTAGGTGTATGAATGTGCAGGGTTTGTTGCATTTACGTGCTGTATTGCCAAATCGTTGATGATAGAAACAAACTGTAGTGTTGTTTGAATGTGAGCGTGATCGAGGTTGTTGAAAACGGGAGCGGGATCTTGAGCGATGTTGGTGGCTGTAAGGTTGTTGCATATTAAAAGCTTCAATCATTTTAGTTAATTTCTCAATACATTGGACTAAATTAGTATTATCGGGGTGTTCGGTGGTTGATTGTGAAATGATTTGGTTGATTGATGTTGGAACGGTATTTACAAGCTTGTCTGCCAATTCAGCTAATTTATCTAAATTGCCTTCGGCTACAGTAAGAATGGCTTGAAAGTTATTAGGTAATCGTTGGAGCCACAGTGATTTAAGTACGCTGTCAGCTATTTTGCTATTAGCCAAGCTTTTCATTTGGCGTAGGAGGGATGATGGCTTTTGATCTCCTAATTCCATTTCAGTTAATAGTTTCTTTATTTGCTTTTCTTCACTATCAGTAAATACTCCTAATAATCTATTTTTAAGAGTATGATACTTATCTGATAGTGGGGGGTTATTAAGTATATCACTGACTTGTAATAGAATTTCAGCGTCAACGGCTCCGACAACTGAATAATATTTTGTCGAATCTTGAGTGATGCCAGCAGTTATAAATTGAGCTTCTAATTGATGAAACCATATAGTGGGATTATCTTTCCAAAATGGAGGTAATTTTAGAGAAATTCGATTAATTTGATTTTGACTTACTGCAGTTGATGTTAAATCTGAATTGTGATTTACCATTGCAGGCTGCAGCGGATCAGTGTTCATGTTATTCGGGTCACCAATATAAAAATGTGCTGACTCTTTGAATGATAAAACAAGAATGAATTTATTTTATAAAAAGAATGACATGACAATTTCAATGTTAAATAAAATAATATTAAATAAAATGAGAAGTATGAGGGATGTGCTGTCGGCACATATATATATATATATATATATATATAATATATATATATATATATATATATATATATATATACAAGTATATATTTCTAGGAAATTCTTGTTAACACGTCTTCTTACAATAATATACGTTGTAACAGATTTGTTCGAGAAATCACAAATGTCTCCATAGGCAGCCATTAATTGATGAATTTTCATTAGGGGAGACTCTCAAGATTTAAAGTTTAGTAATTTTGTTGTTAACCTTTATCCTTAATTAATTTTTTTTGTTTGAAATTAAATTGGTTTTACTTTAATTTTTCTTATATTTATTTAAGTAGTGCAAAGTCGTAATCCGGTAATGCCAATTTGAGAATACGTAGATGACGCGTTTACTAAAATGTAATCGTCAATTACAACTATACACAAAACATATGTTTAAATGATCCCTTAATTTAACTTCTCGTTCAGGCTTAATTTAACTAAAGAATATTGAAAATAAATGTAACCTTTCCTTATTATTACATTTTGATATTTCATTGTTACTTGTGGTATCAGGTGTAACTTATAATTATCATTTTAGTAGAAACCAGTATGAAAACTGTGTAATATAAAAGCTTTTAATAACCACCTAGATTAGACACAAGAAACCAATATCTGTTTTAGTTTTAACTTAAATCTACTGTCTGGTCTGGAACCAATTATGTAACCTCGGTTATTAGTTTTGTTCTAAAATGTAATTTGTATAAAATTTATTTTAGATAATATCAATTTAACCGTAAAGTTTAAATTTTAATAATAACTAATTGTAAAAACTGTGCCGTATTAAGGTTGTTTCACTTTGCAATACTGATAACAAAAAATTATTATCACTAGTTAGCTAGTATTATTAAATTGGCTTGAGAGTTTTTTTATAAATATATAGTAAGGCTTAATAAAAAGGCATCATATTCGTATTGTAGTAAATATATTTGTGCTTTATATTTAAAAAAATGCTGTGTTTACTTAGGTAGCTGTATGTTTTTGTGCTTTATATTTAAAAAAATGCTGTATAAACGTATGTAGCTGTATGTTTTTGTGCTTTATATTTAAAAAAATGATGTATATACGTATGTAGCTGTATGTTTTTGTGCTTTATATTTAAAATAATGATGTATATACGTATGTAGCTGTATGTTTTTTCCTTACTTAAATTATTGTTTGGTTCATAGTTTTATTCTATATAAATGTCTCTACCAAATGCTTAATAAATAAAAAATTTAAAAAGATTTAGACCCGTATTCAAAGACATTTTCCTAACATTCTCCTTAACGAACAAGGAGAATGTTAGGAAAATGTCTTTGAATACGGGCCTTAAATTTGAAATTGGCCATGACAAAAATAATTTTTATTTGCAAAATAAATAAATGCATATAATTTGGTACTTCCATTATAATAAATATTAAGTGACACAGCATACTAACAGGCTAGATGTGAATGTATCTAATGACTTATTAAAAAAATATGAAGCAGCCTGTTTCTTAAATTGACAACAGCAAATATGATCATAAAAACTTTTAATTAATCCAAAATCAATGTAAGCTAACTATACTATATACTTTGTTTTACAAGAAATCTTAGCTAAAATCAAAATATTGACTGGAATATATATATATATATATATATATATATATATATATTATATATATATATATATATATATATATATATATATATATTAATATATATATATATATATATATATACACACTTCTAGCAAATACTTTCAATTCAACAAAATTAACAGAGGTAGATTTATCTCTTACCAGCGCTTCACTTTATCATAATGCCTTTTATTTGATACCTTGATTTTACATTCATAGTAGTATCGTTTCAAAAGAAACTAAGCTAAAAGAAACACGAAAAATATTAACCGTTTCATATTAATACTCTTTAAAACATTAAACAATTGCTTCATAATGTCTAGACGACACACCATTACAGTAATGCCTGTATACCTTAAACCTCATCAAATTTCGTCTTTACTGTTTTTTCATTTTATTCTATTTATATCAGCTTTAAGTCTTATTCTATACATTTCATTTCATTCATGCTATTATACCTGTCGCGACGTATTTGATTAATTATTAAATTTTAGGGTATTGAATTTAAAAGCAAGGATTAAACTGAGTTCAGTTCATTGAATAGCTATTTTTATTTTTATATTCTCTTAAGAAATGTAAATGATAAATTTACTATTGTTGCATATTAGAAGAGCTAGTTTATATTCTTTAAAACGCCCTTGAAAGTCCTCAAAATACACAAAATTCTGGTACGGTGATCCGTACGTCGAGGGGAGCGAATTTCCCTTGGAATTCGTGTTTCCGTGCTTAACAACCCCACGAAGAAATAAAGGTTTGGTTTTACGGTTATAGCACAAAACCATACGAATAAGAGTACCGTAAAAAATAAGTTAAGTTTTGTAGGAAAAGCGCTAAAACCAGTAAAGAAAACAACCAAGAAACCAACTGATCATTGAAATAGTGCAATAATCGTGTGCAATGCCAATTTCACAGCCATAGTTTTATATACCCAACGTGATAATAGTGCGTATTTCCTTCGAAAAATACAAAATAAATGAGTCACGAGTAGTGCTTGATATAAGAATTGAAAATTGTCACGAAAATCAGACTTTCGGTCCAGTTGTTCTAGCCGGAAGATGATATTTTTCAACCTATTTTGCTGAGTCATCAATCATTTTAAAAATACGTTCAAACTCGAAAATGTGACCGATCGAGATAAAACTTGGCACAAATGTACGACTATAGGCGGTCAAACGATCCACATTTTATTTTCGCCATTTTAAAAATATTGACTATATAATTTTCAAATGTTAACGGTCTTTTAACTTTATTTTTTACTTCTTTTCAACATTCGACACAATATCAGATGGAAAAACACATAAATAATCAGCAGTAGAAATTCCAAAGCTATTTACCATTTAGTTGGTACTTTTTAGGAGAACATTTAAATTTATTCGTGTGACACTTAAAAATATATGAAAAAGTTTGTTTAAATTTGTTAAAACCATGCATTTTACCGCATAAAGTTTATATTAACAAATTAATTGATATATTGATAAAATATAGAGCCAAAATTCTCCTGTGAAATTTCAACATACTCAACACTTCATTCTGAGGTCAAGTGCATTGAGACCGATTGCATTACTCTCTAGACTTTGGACAACGTTTTTATTTTGATGTTAAACGCAGCAAGACCGAAGTAATATTGCCTTAGACTTTGGATAGCCAGGACATTTTAGTGACGAGCAAAACCAGTCCCAAGTTGTGAGGAAAAGTACCGAGGTACTCTGAGCCCGGTTTTATTTGCCTGAATAGAAAAGAATCACTGATGATGACAGCTGATTGAGGTGAAGAAGTTTACCACAAATCGAACTATTTCCCTTATTTCGCAATATCATCATTTAACTTCGCTTCAACCTATATCACTTCATACCAGCCTATGTCACTCACCCCTGACACAGCTTAAATTTGTAAATTTTTCATACTCACTACAAAACACACTCGAAACACTAAATACCATAAATTTAATATTTCCTTGTATATTTGATTTACGATTCGAAACCGCACGGATATTAATAACCAATATTGTCATTCATAACCAATGCTTGGATTTCCTCGCTCCTGAAGATCGACATTCAATGCAAGTAAAATTTTAATGATAAATTACAAAACAAGGGTATTCAAGATAATTTCTATATTGCAGAGAGTTTATATCTTTCATTCTATAAATAATAGTCATAATTCTATACGACTATTATAATGTAATAAATAATAAATAAATAAATCTATTCAAAAGAATAAAACATTAATTACTACCTGATTTTTTAATGATCCTAAGTGCTTTTGTGTCCGTTTTCAGAAGATAAACAACCTCAAGAGTTATTTATTATCTTTATAAACGTAAGTGAAATAACTATTAAATAATAAAGGAAAGGTGATAATAATGTCTATGGAATACCATGATCTAATTAAATAGTTATTTATGCACCAAGGGAGTAAAGAATGCTATTATTTACCTGAGCAGCTAGATGCTTCCTAAGGCTTAAGCCAAGGGAACTAAAGTATTTTACTCCCCAGGCAAAGCAGAGGAAGGTAATTGCGAGGAGAAAAATAGCAATTTACTCACAAGATTTTATATCGACGTTGATTTTATTTTAATACGTTTTGTTGTTTAATTAATTGTAATTCTATTTTTGGGTTGGACCCCCTTATAAATGTTGGGGGTTCTGCCCCATAAAAATCTTTTTTTTTACTCTCCAAACTACAACAAAGGAGGAAAGGTTACTTTTTATTACCAAGGGAGTTAAAAGTTACGTTTGTTCCCTTGGGAGTGAAAAGTACTTCTTTACTTCCTAAAAAACTAGTCAAACTTAAGATTATACACCGTCTGAAGATTAAAGAGTTTTAAACAAAACATAGTCAAATTAAAATTAAGATAAAAATAGGTGAAAATAAAGAATAATTTTCCACTACAACAACATCATTATGTGAGGATAAGTAAAGAAAGACAATAATGAGACTAATAATTGCAAAGACAATAAAAATAAGTAATGAGGGACCATAATGAGACAATAATAAGCTCTAATAGAACCCCACGTATTACTTCCTATAAAAGAGTTAAAACAACAATAACTGAGGGCTCTGACTTAGTTACATAAATGAAAACACTATTTTTTGCTCTAATAAGGTCATATTAAAAGTGACTGAGTTGGTTAAAGTAAACTCAGATGTACTCCCAGACCAATGATAATGGATCATTTTTTGACATTTTTGTACCTCTACTGCTTTAGAGTCCCGAAGGTCCGACTCAATGATGGCCTGTGCAAACCAATAGTTAAGCACTAGCTTAAATCTATTATTATTATTATTACTGGGTTAAGCAAATAGGAAAAGCATGTGTTTGCAAAAAAAATCCGAAACCGGAATATCACCTGATTTATTGCCACCTGTTCCAGGTGTTTTAAGGCCTCCTGAGTGGTTTTAACAAAGTTGTCTGTGTGTTTGTCTGTCTGTTATCATCGTAGCTCCTAGTGTAATCATACTAAGGACTCAATGGAATCATACTTAAAACTTTGCTAAGCTGTGGAGTTAAAAATATTAATAATTAAGTTTAGTTCCGCTATAAGGAATATACTATACCCCATAATAAATCAGCAAAAATTTCAGAATACCATGAAACATGGAAAAAAATTGCCATCAATTTGAGATTTAGCGTGTATATAGCAATGTATAAGTGTGTTTATACATGTGCCAAGTGTAATCTCATTTTTAGCATTAGTTGGATTTTTTCAAATGACTTGTGTCGGTTTTTTAAGAACTCGGGAATAATCTAATTGAGTTGAAATTTAGAACAACAGTATTACCTGTACGTTCTTTAGTTTCGTTTCAATACAAGTAAATTTACGGTTTTGTTAGATCTTAAGAGATAAGCAGCATAGAGCGTGGTCATCGCCTGAAAATGTGACCCTTGAGGATAAAATGAGTGTATTGACTATCTAAGGACGAGCGAAGCGAGTTCAAACATGAGTTCCAATATATATTTTAATGTTTTTAGGACGAACGAAACGACTCTGAATAATGTAGGATAAGCGTAGCGAATCAGATGTCACGAGGACAAATTACGAGGTACCCCGTACCCGAATGTTTTTATTACCGTCTACATTTGATATTTCAAATATAAAATAAGAATACCAAATGATGAGAGATAGAAAAAGACAAAAATACAGATAAAAAGATAAATGAGAATAAGAAATTTTTATTTACAATCGGATTTCAGAAAGAGAAATGCACGAGTTACACCAAAATCAAATATGAACATAGAAAGCAAAAGAGCTTACTATTAAATTTCACCCTCATCAAATATTCTGTTTAAACATTTTGTTCAATTTTATATTTAAATAGTACACACTACACATAAAGCCGGTAAAAGCTTTATGAAAATTCTATGAATCTTTATAACAGAAATAAAATATTTAAATATCGAGATAAAGAGATGAGTTAACAAACAAGTTTATATAATTTAGCAATGCAAGAGAATTTGTAATAGTAAAGTAAGTCATGCGTAATTATTCCACATTCAACTCATTTATACAGGTACTTTTTAAAAGTAAAAACAAAAAAAAACGATTATAAATTTATAATAGTACTTTAATATTTTAATTCATTTTAAAAAAAAATATGCGTACAATAGTAGACTCATTAAGAAATTATTAACTCGTTAATAATTAAGTTTTTGTTAGCAAAACAAATCCGAAACCGGGATGTTACCAGAATTATCCGTTTTAGGTCATTTTAAGACCTCTAAATAGTTGTCACAAAGTTGTCTCTCTGTATGTATGTCTGTTATCATCGTAGCTTCCAGCTTATTTATGCTAGATAGTTAAAACTTGGTACAAAAGTCAATCTTTTGTTCTAGCTATGCGAAAAATAATTATGATATTTGTTTTATTTAATATTGTCTTCCTCCTGCGTTTATAATATAACATTTACCACAGGAGACAACAATGCTCCAAAGGAATAATTAAATCACTCGGCTTTACCTCGTGAGTTAACTTAATGCTCTTCTTAGCAAGCCTGAGGAAACAAAGTAACAGCTCAGAGTACCAAAACTCACTTTTTTCGTAAATTTATTATTATTCATGGATTACTGATTAAAAATAAATAAAGTTTGTCATTCAACAAATTATCTATCATAAGTGGAAAGACAAATTTTATTTATTTATCAGCTTATTTCACATCTCAGTACTTATCGAATCATAGCTGATAGTATTTTGTTAAGCCATCGTTAGATGTCACTAAGTTCAATCTGACCTACAAATTGTTTGGCGAGCTATTGAGATAATAGAGGATTGTAAATCAGGAAAAAGAGGGGGTTGTTTGTTAGGATCCAAACTACTATGAGTAAATATCGAAACACATTAATTTCAAGAGACTGCTTTGATACATAAGTCTAGTAAATTAGTATAAATAACCATTAAAATGGCATATATCAAAGATAAAATTAGAAAATAGAACAAATTTGCCTTTATGTATGACCTTGTGATATAAGGTAATCTGATATTCCATTGAGACAGGGAATCTTAGGGATCATGACAGCATCCTAAATTGTTCTGCTAAAGGCACATATGCTAAGGTAGGTAATGAATTGAATATTCAAATTATTGCATAAAAGAAAAAACCAAAATGCAATAAGTCTAAGGGACCGGTATAGAGATATATTACTAGAGAGGCCTATACTAGAGATATGTTAAATTGTGAAACATCTATAATATCCATGACATTATAATATCCTTATAATATAATATCCTTGATTAGTGAGTTCCCACTTTTCGAAAATCCACCTCCTCCCTCCCTCAATGACCCAAACCTCATAAACTCATTTATCATCTAAAATAATATAGATGACTATTTTGTTCGAAACACAAAGATAAAGATTAAAAATAGAAACATTGAAAAAAAAACATGAGCACTGGTAAAACACTTATAAAGGGTACGGAATACAGGGGTAAACAACAAGTCACCGAAATAAAATCAGGGTTACTAATTCATAATTGAAGAGAATAATACTAGATTTAGATCCAGTTATGACGCTGAAACATAAATTTGTTAAAATAAAAATTTGTAAAATATAAATTTATAAAATATAATTTGTTTGCTTTGCGTTAATATTCTTCACAGAATTTATTTGCAAAAAACAAGTCGCAAAAGAAATATTTAGGTGAAAAAAGATTTCTTTAGAGTAATAATTAAAAACCACTCTCCACATTATTTTTGGGGTAACTTTTTAATTTATCATGGTTTCTTTTGATTTTTTATGGTTTCGTGAGCTCCAGTAATTAGTCTATCATTAGTGAACGAAAAAAGCAAAAAATTAAACCAATAATACGGTTTGTATAAACGCAGTGTACTATACAATACAATATTGGTAACATGAAACTTAAATGATATTTATATTATATTTTCGTAAATCCACTTTTTTAGAATATAAAAAGATTTTTTTTTTTTCTAAAAAAAGGGTGGAAATATAAAGAGGAAAATTAATCTCGGAAATTTCCATGCTAAAATCTTCCTAAAGCCTATTCAATAAAACTTTGGTTAAAATTGATTTAAAGTGAGGTACTGTGTTTTCGTAAAGCGAATGATGGATTGAACGATAAAAATATATTGACAGTTATGGTGAAAGACAGAAACGGGGACTGGAAGTAAATAATAACGTTATTTCGCGAATAAAATCGTCCCTATCACTTTGTGTACAAAAACAGTTCAAATAAAATTCCTACTGTTTGAATGAAAAGTCGTCATTTTCTCTTTTCAAAAAGAAGATAAAAGTTTTATTAGTTAGTATAAGAAAGAAGAGATAAGAAAAAAGACAGACCGAGACAGACAGACGCAATCGTAAATTCTATTTAGACGACTATAAAATAACCTAATATTGATTATACAAGAAATATAATTTCCTTAACTTAAGTGTAAAGAACGTGATAAGTAATAACTCCAAACCGGTTTTATTAGCTTCAACGCAATAAATATAAATTAATAACATTCAAATCAGTCTGAGCAATTATAAAAGTCTACTTGATTATATACAACATTTGAAGAGCAATTGGAATCCAACCTCCAAAAAATATTTATTTTAGGAGTTATTTGACACAGTCATTTGACTGATTTGCATGCAAAAAAAATTGTGTTCAATTTTTATCACTGTAAATTTAAGTCTGTAAATTTATAAGCTTGGCTGATTTAATGATACTAAAACATTGTCTAGCTTTACATATTTCCAAAAAGTGATCTTTCGTCACCTCCTCAACTTCACAGTTTAGACACATAGGCTCTGCCTTTAGCTATCATATAAATGCTTCTGGAGCCAGCAATAACCGGTCAAGATACCTTGCATACACCTAAAGCTCTTCCTATCTAAGGAGAGAGCCTATACAGGGTGTTTCACGAGAAAGTCCCTCTACATTTTTCTCGAAAACTACTTAATATTTCGAGATGCGGTCTTCGGGGTTGTTTTAGGGTCAAAAAAGACTCTTTGGGAAAAATCCAATTTTTTTGGTGTATTGCGGGTTTCACGTACCTGCAGGGGCTAACTTTTGAAGTTTTATAGTTAGGTATAGGGAAGTTTTTTTTATTTTGAAAAGCTTATAAATTAAAGAAGCCATACGAAAACCGCATCAAAATTAAGCCATTTTTGACCAAGTTATGACAAAAAAACGATTTTTTGTGATTTTCAACTCTATGACGTCATTTTTAAAGGTGTTAATAGAAAAAAAGCAAGACAATAAATGGAGTTACGTAAGCTACTGAGTTCGTTGTTAAAAAATAACATCAAATATTTTATTTGTGAGTCAAATTTCTATCCCCTAATGTCTCCTGAAAAAAAAATCCATCGGTAAAAAAATGGACATTTGGGCATAGCGCAAAAAGTAAAATAGGGAGATATTTTTTTTAATTTTTTAAACTGAAGAGGACACCAAATTATAAGTTTAGCCGAAGACCCGAACCAAAACGGATCATTATTCATAAAGTTAGAACAAAATATTTTTTAAAAAATGCTAAAGTTCCACATTTTTGTTTCTTTTATTAAGTTTAACTAGCTATAAGTCAAAAAATTTTTAGTAAATGCTAAAAATAACTGTAGTAAAGTTGATTACTGAGTCAATCTGTACTCCAAAACTACCAATATTATTTGTAGATCATGCTTACAAGCGTAAAAACAATGTGTATTAAAGTTATAATTAAAAATTAAAATTCTTCTTTAAATAGTGCCCTTTACCTTTATATCTGTTCTAAAAGTTAGTTTTTATTCTTTAAATTATGGTTTTTTAGCTTTAAAATAGCTACTAAGTTTGCATCTTAACATCAATTTCATGTCACTGAATTAATATGCAAACCTATATTTGTTAGATTTTTAATTTACATTTTGATTATTTTGAGAACAGAATAGTCCCTAAGAAGCGAATTTCCAGACCACCTGAAGTCGCACAACATAAATGATTGAGTTTAAGAGTTAATACACTAGACTCTACAATGCAGGTCTATCAATATCAAGATAAAATTCTGTTGCGACTTACAAATACCCTGACAGCACAACAATTATAAAAGACTATTATAGAAAGCTTTTATAATAATAGAAAGCTTTATTTTAATAAATTAAAAAAAATATTACTTTACTATGATTTTTTTTTAAATTCAACTAACAATTAACGTGCTACTTGGGGGAAGTATCGCTCCTGGTTCGTTAGGATGTTAATTTGTGGACCCTTCGGCAGTACCTCTATTACAACCACGTAAAAATGAAAAAATAATAGAAAATCTTTTAAATAATATGTATCAACAGAACTTAAAATTTCAAAAATATAAATAAACTTTAAAAGCATAATAAATGAGTCAAAAATTAAATTAATTTAAAGAAATCATAAATAAAAATAACCTTTTTATAATAAGTTACTTCATTGCATACTAACTTAATTAGTTACTAACATACTATTTCTTGACCAAATGCAATTTTTTATTTGGAATATTTTTTTTATATTTTTTAATTTAATTATTTAAAATTATTGGCTAATACAGATAGCTAACCAAAGCTTAAAAATAAATTTAAAAATAGCAAGAAACTAATAACTTCCCCTCGCCTAATATCGATATTAGGTGAAGTAAAATGGAAGTATAAATTATTTTTAGAACACATGTAAAGGGCAATATTTAAAGAAGAATTTTAATTATTAATTATAACTTTAATACACATTGTTTTTACGCTTGTAAGCATGATCTACAAATAATATTGGTAGTTTTGGAATACAGATTGACTCAGTAATCAACTTTACTACAGTTATTTTTAGCATTTACTAAAAATTTTTTGACTTATAGCTAGTTAAACTTAATAAAAGAAACAAAAATGTGGAACTTTAGCATTTTTTAAAAAATATTTTGTTCTAACTTTATGAATAATGATCCGTTTTGGTTCGGGTCTTCGGCTAAACTTATAATTTGGTGTCCTCTTCAGTTTAAAAAATTAAAAAAAATATCTCCCTATTTTACTTTTTGCGCTATGCCCAAATGTCCATTTATTTACCGATGGATTTTTTTTTCAGGAGACATTAGGGGATAGAAATTTGACTCACAAATAAAATATTTGATGTTATTTTTTAACAACGAACTCAGTAGCTTACGTAACTCCATTTATTGTCTTGCTTTTCTTCTATTAACACCTTTAAAAATGACGTCATAGAGTTGAAAATCACAAAAAATCGTTTTTTTGTCATAACTTGGTGAAAAATGGCTTAATTTTGATGCGGTTTTCGTATGGCTTCTTTAATTTATAAGCTTTTCAAAATAAAAAAAACTTCCCTATACCTAACTATAAAACTTCAAAAGTTAGCCCCTGCAGGTACGTGAAACCCGCAATACACCAAAAAAATTGGATTTTTCCCAAAGAGTCTTTTTTGACCCTAAAACAACCCCGAAGACCGCATCTCGAAATATTAAGTAGTTTTCGAGAAAAATGTAGAGGGACTTTCTCGTGAAACACCCTGTATACTCATGGCTTTACTGGAAATTTTATTAACTTGTCAACCAAGAGCTTTCATTTAAAAAATACCTAGTTTTTTACCATGCCCAGTTATCTAAAACATTGGTTCTGGCAAGTTCTGCTACTATCCTACGAAAGAGTTAGAGGATTCTTTCCTAGCGATTTCATTGGAAGTTTTGTTCCCCTCCACTACGAAATGGTCCATAACCCAGAACAACATGACTTTAAGTATAACAGTGATTAAATAACTTGTTACATTTTTGTATGCTTATTGTACAAAAACAACTAAGCGTTTATTTATGCATTTATTTAAAATATGTCTTTCTTGCTGAGGCACTAAAATATTTTAATCGTCACGATTGTAGTTTAAAACTTTTAGTTTTTACAAAACAAAAATTCACAAAATTCATTAAATACATTAAAATAGAAAAAAACCCATGAAAGTTTTTTTGTTAAAAAACAAAACATTTTATTCGAAGTAGGTCTAAAACGTAATAATGTTTAGAGAGTAAAACGCATCATAAAATAATAATAATAAACAATAACAATGTGTGTTAAAACTCTCACAGTTTCAAGTTAAAAAATAAAAATATGGTGAACATATATTTTTTTTTAGGAGAAATAGGTGTAGGAGCGCAAGGAGAGGCAGCCAGATGTTGAAATATTCATCAGGTTGGAACTGTAGCGGACATGCACTTTAGCACAAATGAATAATTGACAATGGGAGAAAGTTTGGCGCGGTTTTCCTGCCTTTCAAAGCATTTCCCAGTGAGAAATGCTAGTTATTACATAAAAGCAAACTAAAATGTTGAAAATGCTGAAGTGTATGTGGGTGGCTCTGAAATAAAAACAATACTAAGCAGGGGTTTAATGGACAAGTTAGACATTTTTTTTTTTATTTTATTGAAAACCAATTCTCGTTTAATTTGCATTTGTAATTTTCAATTGAGTTTTATTTGAATTTTAACTTTTTAATCAATATTATGAATACATTATCCCTGACAACTAAAAATTTCTCGAATAATAATTAGAGGCATATACAATAAATGTAATTTTATAATATTCCTAATAAAACAAGTTTAAGCAACACTAATTGCTTAAGCAATGTTCCGGGATTGCTCCTAATAAACAATATGTATAAAATTTGCAATGCCAGAAAAACAAAAAATATAAAATTAGGTAGATAAAAAGAGATTAAAAAGGTAACCTTTTCAAGACATACCTCCGTGATTTATCAGCCTTTATAATTACTTTTTAGTTAAATATAATCATAAATAAGTTATTTACATACTTAAGTTAGGGTAAGATACCTAAGCTGATAGATTTAGGTGATGAAATTCCATGTAAACAAAACAACCGTAAATTGGATGTAACATGACCTGGCGTGACGTCACTACAGAAATCTGTATCGACGGCTTACATTAAAAATTAATAATAATTATTATTGTTAAGAAAGAATCAAAAGAGATGACCGGTCATCTCAAGCGTGTCTAAGTTTATTAATATCAAATTTATTATTTTGCGTAGAAAATATATTTTTATGCTGCCATGGATACGCATTCGCTTCGTGGGTGAGAAATATTAAGTTCGATCCTCTGAAGATATGATTAATTTAAAAAACACATATTTCGATAATTTTATAAAAGTTATTAGAATACTTTAATTTACGTGGTGGTTTAACCAAGGTTTTTCTATAAAGGAGGCACCGATTTGCAAAAAAAAAATCACTTTCTGACATATAAAATAGAAAAGAAACTACTTTCAACAAAACACTTCTCTTGCTTACTAATAACGACACATGCATTGAAATATATTACTAGAGTGGCCCTATTGGTTAAATTTTTAAACATCGAAAAAATAACACCTTCGACTATCAATATAATCAAATAAACAGAACAAGATTACTGTGAATTATGTAGTAGAACGCTGGAAATATAAATCAAAACACAAACAATGTGCAGGAAGATGAAAAAAATGTATTTTTTATAACCTTAACTCACTCTTAGAAGAGGTTTCAATAAGGTTACACAGAACCCCTGAAAGCCCTGTTTCAGGACTCTTAATGTATTGAGATAGAAACTATTCCAACCTCTTTATTTTTGTTTTAAAAAAAAATGCAAACCAACTATTCCAACCTCTTTATTTTTGTTTAAAAAAAAAATGCAAACAAACTATTCCAACCTCTTTATTTTTGTTTTAAAAACTGCAAACAAACTATTCCGACCACTTTAGTTTTGTTTTAAGGAATAAAAAGAAACTATTCTGACCATTTTATTTTTGTTTTAAAAAATGCAAACAAACTATTCCGACCTCTTTATTTTTGTTTTAAAAAATGCAAACAAACTATTCCAACCTCTTTATTTTTGTTTTAAAAACTGCAAATAAACTATTCCGACCTCTTTATTTTTGTTTTAAAAACTGCAAATGAACTATTCCGACCACTTTATTTTTGTTTTAAAAAATGCAAACAAACTATTCCGACCTCTTTATTTTTGTTTAAAAAAATGCTAACATACTATTTCAACCTCTTTATTTTTGTTTTAAGGAATAAAAAGAAACTATTGACAACATCTTTATGGCAAAACATGTTTTAAGTTTATAATGTTACCCTGTTTAAATATACTACTAGAGAAAATATTTAGCGTCTGGCCATAGAGCCAAATAAAATTATATAATCCATAAGATAAATAAATATTGATTAATCCTCTAAATTAATTGGCTCCACACTTACAACCTCATAAGTACCATATTCTTACAAAAATACAATGAAAATGTTAATTTATTTAAACATTGTAATAATTTTACAATGTCAAAAAAAGGATTTATATGTTAATAATTTTATTATTAAAATTAAAACATTCATTCAAGAAAACAACTTGAATCCAATTTTTAATTTAAGTTAACCTAAAACACGACAAAATGCGGTTTATAAAAAGCAGAGAGATTACTTAGATATACATGCGATTTTAAATTAAAATGAAAATTGAATGTTGGAGAGGATTGAAAATTCATTTAGAAAAAAATGAACGCAACTTGGTTATTAGACTTGCTGCTATTCAATAACCGAGGGATTAATTTGAGGCCTCAGAGATACTGTCATGCCAAATCAATGAAGCACCGTTATTAAATCTTTATAATAAAAATTCCAAAATTTTTTTAAATTTATTTTTCCTTCAATTTTTCATGTATTTAATTTCATTTTTCTAAGCTATTTAAATATTTTAGTAAATTTATTCTTGTTTATATATAATTTTTCATAAGTTTTTGATTCATTCATTTCATTTTTTCTGATCAATGAATTTTTGTTTTCACAACTAATATGGTAGAACTCCCGCCATACAGGACATATATTTGTTGGTTTCTAGCTCTACACGATAAAACTAACACAATTACATCTAAATAGAGATATATATTTCGTTTAACATAGTTAAAGGCATTAAAAAACACAAAACTAAGCTAAACTATATAAATAGCAACTTAAGATGATGAAAGGAAATGATAAACCAGAATCATAAGTTTCTTTTTGTAGCACTATTTATTTTATAGAAGTCTTGATAGTAAATTTACACACAACAGCTTAATGTTCTATAATAACAACAAAAACTAATTATTTAGCTATATACCTAACATTGTAGGCATCTTTATAAAGATTGAGATGGGACGGACAAGAATGAAATTAGCTGAAAAAAAGAATATAGTGCAAGAGTCTCTAAAAGAAAAAGAAAATAAAAAAAGAAAAGTATGCACAGCGTTCAGCATTTGCTAAGCACATTCTTGAAACCAACCATGTATGTGACAAGGAAGAAAACAAAGCCATACTGCATAAAGAGGATTTTGATCAGAGGTTAAATGCTTTAGAATCATTGGAAGTTTATTTGTTCAACAAAAATCCAGCCACTAATACTCTCAATGAACAGAAAGGTGTTATTAATTCTCCTATTTTTACGACTTTTTATAAATCATTATTTAAAAATTCCACATCTGATATAACTTAATATCTATTTTTTTACTTATTTATTTATTATTTTGTGCTATTTTCTCTCTTCATTTTTAATATGGCCTGACATATTTAATTGTACTATCTATTCTTCTTGTTCTTATCTCTTGTTTATCTCAGTTCGGTTTATATTAATTTATTTATTTTAATTGTTATATGACTGTGTTAATTAGTTTTAATTAACTGTAATATTAGTTTTAAGTGTTTGTTTATTTCTGTAATTATCTAGTCAACTATGATTTTGTAAAAAAAATTACCTGTGATGCCTGTAGATGCCAACAATGTTAGGTGAAATATATAGCTAAATAATTAGTTTTTGTTGTTATTATAGAACTTTACGCCATGGTGTTTAAATTTCCTATCAAAATAATCATAAGTATTATTATTATTATTATTTCTAATAGAATTTATTCTATTTAACTAATCCAATAATTAGACGAGTTAAAATTAAGACATGGAAGTAGTGGGACAAGGTATTTACCTTGACTTCCAACATGATATATTGGGTGCTGGGGGATTTAACACCATTTATATCAAACTTTAGTAATTAACAGTCAAATATACATAATCAAGAGACTGCATCATTCCATTAAAGTAAATAAGATAAACGAATAGAAATTATTAGAATAAACAATAAAAAATTACTAGATTTCAGAAGCCGTAATCTATAAATCAAAATTGTATATTTTTTAAACAAAATGTGGTATTAAATGAACTTAAAAAAATTTACGTAAAAAAAATGTTTATAAAAGAAGACCAAATATAGTTTAAAAACAACTACCGAACTTTTAACCAGGGATTCAGGTAGTCATCAGGGTAAATAGATTAACTATAACATAAACAACAAGACTATAAACATTAAAGTAAATAAACCAACAAATATACAATATCAAAAAAACCACCAGCTTTTTCGTATCTGTTGTTTTCTCTTCTAATGTAAGAGAAAACAACAAAAGATAAGAGTTATCCAAAATGAAGGTAATATAAGGTTAGAAAATCTATTTACCCTGATGACGACCAGGATCCCTGGTTGAAAGCTCGGTAGTTGTTTTTCAACTATATTTGGACTGCTGTCTTCTTATATAAACCTTTTTCACTTGTATATATTTTTTTTTTTATAAAACCACTACAACCACTACCAACAATTAAATACATTACGGAACTAGTAAGGAAAAATGAATTTGCAAACACGTATGGCTTTGTAGCACGAGCTATGCGTTTTCCGATGTTTACTAACAAACTTACTTATTTGGAGTCACGGTGAAGAATTCTTCTAACATTCAGAACTACTGCAGAGAGTAAGAACAATTTTCCAACAGCAATGTAAAGACGCACTTTTAAAGCATGTTGACAAAACATGTAATATTAATAATACTCATCATTCGTGGATGAAATGTTTTAAGAAGTTTAAGATCTAAAATAATAAGGACTGCAGTCCTGCATATTATTAATTAAAGGGCAGTCTTCATTATCATTGACCTAATCTTTAATAATTAAGACTGCAGTCCTGTATATTATTAATTAAAGGGCAGTCTTCATTATCATTGACCTAATCTTAATAATTAAGACTGCAGTCCTGTATATTATTAATTAAAGGGCAGTCTTCATTATCGTTGACCTAATCTTTAATAATTTAGACTGCAGTCCTGTATATTATTAATTAAAGAGCAGTCTTCATTATCATTGACCTAATCTTTAATAATTAAGACTGCAGTCCTGTATATTATTAATTAAAGGGCAGTCTTCATTATCATTGACCTAATCTTTAATAATTTAGACTGCAGTCCTGTATTATTAATTAAAGGGCAGTCTTCATTATCATTGACCTAATCTTTAATAATTAAGACTGCAGTCCTGTATATTATTAATTAAAGGGCAGTCTTCATTATCATTGACCTAATCTTTAATAATTAAGACTGCAGTCCTGTATATTGTTCATTATCATTGACCTACTTTAATAATTAGACTGCAGTCCTGTATATTATAATTAAAGGGCAGTCTTCATTATCATTGACTTTATCTCTAATAATTAGGACTGAAGTCTCGTATATTATCAATTATTAATTTAAGTGCAGTATTCATTATCATTGATCTTATCTCAAATAATTAGAACTTCAGTCCTGTCAATTGTTAATTATTTATTTATGTGTTGTCTTTTTTATTATTGACTTTATCTCTAATAATAATTAGTTTTTATCCAAATCCTAATCCTAATTCTAATAATTAGGACTGCAGACTCGTATATTGTCAATTATTAATTTAAGAGGAGTCTTCAACATCATTGACCTTATCTCAAATAAATATTCCGTGAAATGTACTGTTTTAAAGGTTTAGTGTTTAATTATTGAGCTTACTAAATACTACAACAGATAATTTTTAGTGTCACTATCAGAGGAGCGTTTTATTGGTTTATTTAACCGATTTCACTGGGCTGGATTTAAAAACGCAACAGGTAATTGTCACTTAGATTTGAAATTCAAACAGTATGTAAATACTTTAACAAAGCCAAACACAACCAGTTATTTTTGCCAAAGAGGAAAATGTCACTTTGCATTAGTTTAGTAGAACATAACGAATTTATACAAGAAACATTGCCAGAAGTATAATTCTAATTCAACTTAAAACTAAACTATTAATTTTAAGTACTCTTAAATGCAAATTTAAGATTCAACTCGACCACAATTACACTTTCATAACACATTTCTTGCATAGAAGTGATGTAGGATTAAATTTACAATATACACGCGCGTGCAAACATAAAATACATTTTATACTTGAAGCGAGATAAAAGCATAGATATCTAAGAACACAATGACAATTCAAAAAAAAATACTTGAGAAAAAGTTAAGCACGCACTTGAAAATACCGAGGAAAAACATTCCTCACTAACATGTTTAAAAACAATTAAACTTCAAGTACAATTAAACTTTATTACTTGCAGAAAAAGTTTAAATAAAAATAATGGTGCATGTAAGAGTGTGAATGACTGGTGAGAATCTCTTAGTGGAGTTCGTAAAGAGCATCATTATCATGGTTTTGTTTTTGCAACAAAAACAGTATTTTGTATGAACAATTATACTTAAAAAGCGTGTTGGGTTGTTTTTAATGAAAGTTTATTTTCAGGGAGAATAAATACTTATAATCAGTGCAACAGACATATTTAACACAATTTTTGTGCGATGCGTTTAATTTAGGCTTAGTTTAAATAAAACTGAATATGAATTCAGTTTTATTTAGGCAAATGTTTACAAGGTTGTCGTCACTAGGTTTACTCGGATATAAGCCTAATTTTATGCTAGTCATACTCCTAAGGGATATTTTACATTTATGGCAAAGGGATTTTATATATGAAACGTGATGGTAAGCATTCATGAAACGAGAAGAAACGATGTCACTCTTTAACGAATGCTCTTTGGAAAAAAATTGCTAATGAGAGTAGGCCTAATGGCAGGAGTCGGACCTAAGATTGTAGCGAAAGGAAAAGCGCTAAACCCTTTAAAGATAAACATTAAATAAGCTAACTAGTGCAAATAAATATATGCACTGCTAATTTTGAAGGCATAGTTTAGTAGAAACAATTGGATAAATTAATTAATTACTCACTTACATGTACAGTCGAACAGAAATTTTATCCCCCCCCCCTCATAAATTTATCATAAGAGTGTTTTAGGAGTTTAAATTAAGTTAAATTCTTAGAAGTTAACAAATGTCTGTCAGTGTTAGTATTTGAGTCATGTGCGCGTTGTAGTAACATAATTAATATATATATATATATATTATTATATATATATATATATATATATATATATATATATATATATATATATATTATATATATAATATATATATATATATATATATATATATATATATATATATATATATATTATATTTATAGGATATTAGATTTAAGATAAAGTTTGATCTATGACAAGTGTTCACAGTGAAGCTAGTATAAAGTGCAAAATATTTTGATAAGTATTTTTTTCTCCAACTAACACAAAAATAATTTCGCGTGTTTCATAACACTATAGGGTTTTGTTAAACAATAAGACATTTAACTAACTCCCATATTACATAATAGAAGAGTTGAATTATTACACATAAACTAACCCTTCAACTAAGTTAGATTAAAAATTAACCAAATGGTTACCATATTAAATTAACCTAATAATATTTTGATGTTACTAATATTATAACATCATTAACATTATAACATGCTGCAAAATAAATTTGCCAAATTGTATATTCTGAGGACGAGTCAAGCGAGTTCGAAGCAGGGAGGATGAGCGTAGTTAATCCGATGTCATGAGGAAAAGTGCCGAGGTACCCGGTACCCGATTTTTTTGCATGTTACCACCCCGTATCTTTTATTTTTATAAAAAATAAAAATCAGTCATATAAAGTTTTATTCGCTTAAGTGTTAATGTAAGGTTAATTCAAGTTATCTTTTAAACAAAACCTTCATTTAACGCCATTACATATAACCATACTACGGAAGGTAAGTTTGTTCCTATTTCTCAATCTCTAGCGACATTCATAAGTTAAGTTAATTTCCCTAATCGCGTCACCCCCTGTATTCCAGATCCTTGGGTTAACATGACAAAAACACCTAAAACTTTCTTATGAAAGATACTTAAACAAGAACAGTCAAGAGTTTCAAGTAATATTTTTGTAACGAGACATACGTATTTCCTCCACGGAATAGAAGGTTCTTTTGTAAACTTACAACTCAAGTTAAAATTAGATTTTACGCCCCACGTTTCTAATAAGAATTAAAAACAATGAAACGTAACAATGGATAGGTCTAAAAGGCAGTTAGGAAGGGCAACCCCGTGAAAACCCACAAAACCAAACGCTTTATCCCTAATTCTACCAGAAAATCTCCATCTCTACCAAATCATCTTTTTCCTCCTGAAAATTTCTTCTAATTACAAAATGAAATTTCACTTTTCCGCTAATTATAGACCCGCAATATTTTTCCTTACCGTAACGTATTTTTGAGGTAACGTTACTCAAAAATGAACTTAATTTCATTCCTTATTTTCCAAGGTCCCTTTTTCACCATGTTAATTAATTCATTCATTTTTTACTCTCCCGGAAAATATTCAAACTTAAAGTTTCAAAGATAATGTTTCGCACAGGTAATTAGGTAAGAAATTATTCTGTTTTTACTTCTCTCTTTTTACTATTTTAAATTGGTTCCTTCCAGAATTATAATTATTTTTACGCATTAATAAGAAAATATAACATTATGTAACTCCGCTGTTAAATGAGATGCTATTTAGTTAGCAGCGCAAATTTGTTTATTATCGCGTAAAGCGGGTTCGGGAGCGGTGTATAAAAACTCTACCAAGCCTGTTTTTTTATATTAAAATGACAATTGACAAAATAAGTAATTTTTCTACACCTTTTCCACATTTATTTGAGAAGATATTAATTGTATTTGAGAATAATGACTTGTATTTGAGAAAATATCAAATGTAAATTAGATTAGTCTGTTGAATTTGATAAAACAACAAATGTAGTTGAGAATAGTCAATTTTATTTGAGAAAGCATTATATAAAATTGAGAATTATTTAATTTCATTTGAGAAGATATTAATTGTATTTGAGAATAATGACTTGTATTTGAGAAAATATCAAATGTAAATTAGATTAGTCTGTTGAATTTGATAAAACAACAAATGTAGTTGAGAATAGTCAATTTTATTTGAGAAAGCATTATATAAAATTGAGAATTATTTAATTTCATTTGAGAAGTTGTTAATTGTATTTGAGAAAATTATCCAAATGACAATCAGCTGTGCTTGATGAACCGATTTTCATGTATGATGGCTTTTTGGATTCGTCCTATGCCCTATGTAGTGCATTCCTAGCTCAAAAAAATTATTGATAATTTGAACTCCTAGGAGTTGATTTACTAGGAGTAGAGACCATTTTCGAAGGTCTAGGACCATGTTTTCCCCATAATTTAAGGATTTAATGTTGGTTAAAGTGAGTTGTTCCACCCTCAACTATAACCTAACAAGGTATAATTGTATTTAAGAAAAATAGTAATGTAAAAATTGGCCGAATTTGGAGTTTCTCATTATCAAATCACAAGTTCTCAAAAACATTTAATAAATTCTTAAATAGAATTCACTGCTCTCAAATTCATTTAATGCCTACTCAAATACAACTGACTGTTCTCAAATTCGATTGATGTTTTCTAAAATATATTTTTCTAATCTCAAATACAATTGATATGTTCTCAAATAAACATAACAGTTTCTCAAATAAAATTGGAAAAGGTGTAATAAAAATTCGCCAAAACTACAGCGGCCGAAAGGATTGGTCAAAAAAGGAAAAGGGTTCATCAAATTTCATGATTGCAAAATTACACGCTTTTTAATTTATTTTTATTCAATTAAATTTAATCATGTTGGAAATAATAACTATAAAAGACTTATTGAAGAATTACTCTCCTTATACAAAATTATTTAAAACATATTACATACCATAATTTAAAACATATTACATACCATAATTTAAAACATATTACATACCATAATTTAAAACATATTACATACCATAATTTAAACATATTATACCATAATTTGAAACATATCACATACCATAATTTAAAACATATAACATACCATAATTTAAAACACATCACACACCATAATTTAAAACACATTACATACCACAATTTATAACATATCACATACCATAATTTAAATCATATTACATAACATAATTTAAAACAAAACAATATGTGAAGTAAAACCAAACCAGAAAATTAACAGATTAAAAAAGCATATTAAAAAAAACCTTCAAAAAGAACAATTTTTGACTTTATTAATCTCACTGTCTACAAGTGATAGAATTTTTAAGAAAATATAAATTTAATAATTATTGACATTAATCGTCAAGATTCTAAGAAGATCAAATTTCCTTTACCAGACACAGATCATTAAGGTTTACAGATAATCGGGTTAAAATAGTTAATTTAAATTGAATATAGTTTCTTAAACTGTTTATCAGCGTAAAAGAATTAATTATTTATTTAATTTGCACTGTTTAGGTTTAGCCAGCGACTATTAGTAAATTTGAACAAAAAAATGAAACAATCTCTTTTTAGTTTGTAACCCCCCTCGTCATTTTTTCTATTTATGTACATATTCACTAAAATGTACTTCGGTAACACGCAGTGTTCGGCAGATGGTTCAATCCCAACTGTTCACACGAAAGATAAGCGGAGCGAGTCCGAATACGTGTTTTCGTATAAATCTAGCAATTTTTATATTCTTAGGAAGAGCCAAGTGGGTCCAAAGTAGGGAGGATTAGCGTAGCGAATCCGATGTACTGAGGAAAATTTCCGAGGTACCCCGCACCCGATGTTTTTCTTAATTTTTGTTTTTATTATTTAATAAAACGTTACCAAACCAAAATAAAGCATTAAAACTATATAATATTTAATGTACGTTTATCAATTATTCTAAATTAATTATATTATTGTTTACCATAAAGTTAAAATTAGTTTTTCTTATAAAATAATATAATACCTCTCTTTTATACAGAAATCCTTTTTTTATCCTACTAAGCTAATGTAGTTATGTTTCATCTTCAAGATTTTATTTTTCTTTTTTAGATTATTTTTTCTTTTATATGAAAAACTATCCAACAAAGTTTCTTTTCTTAATGCAATTTTTTGGAGTTTTTTTTTCGTTTGTGTTAAAAAGTAATATAAGTTAATTTATTCCTGTTTATTTATTCTTTATTAAGTTATGACTTGCTTTTATATTTGTGTTTTTTTTTATCATTTTCCTTAATTAAAATAGTTTTTTTTATGATTTGAAACAGCAAATTATCTATTAGAACTTTTGAAAATAGAATCAAAGACCATAACAAATTTAATTAAAAAGCATTTTATTAGCCAAGACACAAACTTTAGGTTAACAATAATAATTAGTTGTTTAACCCAGAGTGCAATCACTAGAATGTTTCTCTAACGAGTGTTTCCAAGCCTCTAAAACTGTATCAGCTCTAAAACTTGTATTAATTATATATAATAATTATTATTAATTATTATAATAATTATTTGTTGTTATATAACTCAATAAAAAAAATGTCAAAAAAAGTTCTTTAACAATAATTAGTTAAAAACATATTTTTAAGATTTTTGTTATAGAGGCGTAGCGAAGATATAAATTGTTGAATTTGGTTAAATTAAAAAATATTTCTAATGAAAAAGGACACAGAAATACAAAATTTACATGATGAATAAAAGTAAGAAAATGCTCATATGTAATATTATATAATATATAAATATGTATATATGAATATATGATAAATAAGTAGATAGAAATGTTGATAACGTAAAATACAATATCATAAAAATTATATACAATAAAATATAATTTTTCTTTTCTCATTTATAGCATAGGTATGAATACAGGAAAAATCATATATTTTAAAATTAAAAATCTGAAACCTAGATTTCGACTAAATAATTAATTGTAGGTGTTTTGAAGACCTTCTTCTTAATAACTTATTAAGCGGTAATTATAATGTTCTGAGTGGGTGTGTGTGTGTGTGTGTGTGTGAATGTGCATGTGTGTGTGGCTGGGTATATGTGATAGAGGATTAAAACGTAGACCTAAATATTTAGGCCTAGTTCTACAATCCAAAATATTTTTTTTTGAATCGTCTTTAACCGTCATCAACGAGAAAACAAAAAATCAGCATTCATAATATGAATCGATTTAAACCCAATGACGTCATTAACCCACAATAATGACAGCGAAAATGTCGAAAAATCGTAAAACGCGAACAAATTTTGCGATCAAAATTTGAGATTAAGCACGCATGTAGTCAACATGGTGAAAGTGTCATTTCATTATTGTTAGGGGAATGATTATAGTGAAACAGATGTAATAAATAAGTACATCAAGTTTGGATTCAAAACAAATAATATATCCATGATTTTTGTGCATCATAAAAGTTAAGCAACATCGAGCGTGGTCAGTGCCTGGATGGATGACCGCTGAGAATGAAACGGATGTATTTACAACCATAGAACGAGTGCAGCTAGTACAAAGACGTGTTGCATAATACATTTGTCGAATTGTATATTTTTAGGACTAGCAAAGCGAGTCCGAAGTAGGGAAGATTAGCGTAGCGAATCCGATGTAATGAGGAAAAGTTCCAATGTACCCCGAACCTGATTTTTTAGCTTCAGTTAATAACTCTTAAATAATCTTATGTCAACTTCATACCTTTAACGGTAAATATCAGTTCCGAAAATTAACAACATAGCTTTGGTATAAGGATGAGTATCTTATCTCCTGAAATCAATTAAACTCCAGCTGAAAGTGAAAATCAGGATAAAATATTTTAAAATCCTTTCTGCGCCACGCCCCACGGCTCTCATTAGATGTTAAAATATGTGATCTGAACTCTGACTGAACCCTCAACACGTTTAACTTGGTTAAATTTAACCTGAACAAAGTTCACATCAACGATAAACCGTGGAACAAGGAAAAAGTGCCTGACCGTTGTGTTGTAAGGTAGCAAAATTTAAAAAACAAGAGACCTCTTCGTCACTCCGCGGCCTAAATTTAACGCGTAATTAAAAGAGTACAATTACACGCTAACGCAAAAATTACCCCCTCTTCTTAAAATATGTCAAAAATGAATGAAACCTAGCACCTTTTACAGTGTAAAAGATTTTTTACTACTTTTATTTTCCTCATCTACAACCGTAGGAAAAGTATTGTGTTCATCTAAAAAATCCGAAACCGAGAACGAATTTCGGCTAAATAATATAATTTTATATTTCATCATAATTATCCGTTTCGGACATTTTCATAACATTCTGCTGCCTGTATATATGTGCAAGTATGTGTGTTATCTATCCATGCCACACAAAACTCGCTGTGATTATGCAAGAAAAATTAAACTTGAACATAAACAACAACAGAAACAAAGGTTGAACATAAGGAAAATTTGTCTCCCTGGGAGATCATATTTTTCAGACCAGGATAACTTATTTTGCTGTCATTAAAAATTAAATAAACACATCAGACATTTGATTCGATACAAAGGTACATTTATAGATCAATTGACCCACTAAATTTCTTTTGATATTGGTCACCATTTTGAAAATATTTACTTTTGAGTTCTAAACTTAGGCCCGTATTCAGAATGATCAAAAGTTTAAAAAAAATCTCTCCTAGGTTCTTCCTAGGTTGTTCCTAGGTTGTTCCTAGCTTTTTCCTAGCTTCTTCCTAGCTTTAGTGTCCATTTTAGAACATTTTTAACCGTCCCTAGGGCTAGGAAGAGATCTCTCCTAGGTTTCTCCTAGCCTTTTCCTAACTTTGCACCTTAAATTCTAGGAAAAGGCTAGGAAAAAGCTAGGAACAACCTAGGAAGATCCAAGGTAGGTAGAGAGGTACCTTAAATCGTCCCTAGATTGTCTCTAGTCATTTTTTGTTCTATTTTAATAATTGTTTTTGAGCTTAAAATCCGTTTTGGGTAAACAAGAGTGGTTCAGGGCGAAAATTTTTTGGTTGTCACTCCCTTATAAATTTTGGGGGTGCTGACCCCAAAAAGTCAATTTTTTTTTATTGCTCCAAACAACTTCTTTTGACCTAAAACGGATTTCGAGCTAATAAAAACAATTTTTTGGTCGGCTCCCCCTTATACATTTTGGGGGTGCTGCCCCCAAAAAGTCTAATTTTTTTATTGCTCCAAACAACTTCTTTTGACCTGAAACGGATTTTGAGGCAATAAAAAAAATTTTTTTGGTCGGTTACCCCTTATAAATTTTGGGGGTGCTGCCCCAAAAAAATCAAAAATTTGTTTTATTGCTCCAAACAAATTCTATTGACCTGAAACGGATTTTGAGCCATTAAAAATTTTTTTTTTGGTTTGCTCCCCCTCATAAATTTTGGGGGTGTTGCCCCCAAAAAAATCAAAAATTTGTTTTATTGCTCCAAACAACTTCTTTTGACCTGAAACGGATTTTGCGCCAGTAAAAAATGTTTTTTTGGACGTGTCCCCCTAATAAATTTTGGGGTACCACCCCCGGGAAAATTACAAAAAAATCACCGGAATTTCATTTTATTAGTATCAAATGTTCAGAATATGACGCAAAGGTTTGCTCCAATATAATCTAAAGTTACTGTAAAAAATCACATATTGGTAATATGATGACCATACATACCATACGATTAACAACATAATAATTGGGTATTCAAACTTCCAGTTGTCAACTTAGTGGGGTTGTAACGGATTTTATCGCGATGGCTCCATATGAAGCTGAGTTAATCAAAGTGATGTATTGGTGAAATGCACCAGTGCAGGGTGAAATGCACCACACTGTATATCTTCTTCATGAGCACTATGTTAATCGTCGCGAAAGTGTGACGTCACAAAATACATATTGGCTCATATCAAAACAAAATGAAACAAAGGATCCTATTATTTGTGATCCTAAAGTGACCAATAGCATTGCTTTATTATGTAAACAAAGAAACGTTCTGCAACAAAACGTAACTTCCGTGACGTATTTATATTTGATATGGTCGATTATATACCCGAAGCAAATTTTTTACATTCCATTTACATTTTTTAATTTTTTGTTAAGCTATAACAAATGTTTTTCCCTAAGCAATAGGCTTATGAATACTATAAAAAATACACACAGTTCACGACGTAAAGAAAATCGTGATCTCTACGTTCACAACGTATGAACTCAGAGATGTTTAATGCTGATTTGATTAGAAGGATCAGCTAAGTAACAATCATAACGGGGATAGTAAGCATTGTTTACATTATGTTGGTAGAGTAAACATTATACTTATTGATGTATCTCCCCATTAAAATGTGGGATTCAAAACTCTGCCTTAACGTGGTAGTGTTGTATATTCCCATCTAGAATGAAGTAGAGCTGTTAACTGTTTTGAAAATCCCCGTTTTGAGCGACCGCCTTCTTGATTGCTAACCTTGCAATAAATGCTATCAAATATTATAAATGGAAAGTATCATAAACTTGATGAAACCTTATAGAAAATAAATAAAATAATACTAGTGCTGAGTATATTTTATTGAGTATATTACTGGGAAGGTCTAAACTAAACTAAATAATTACGGGCAAATTGGCTAACATATAGAAGTAAACAAGACTGAAAAGTATATTATACATTTTGTTTGTTTTGTGTAGTTTTTAAACTGTTCACAATATCAACCGCTTTTAAAACGCCTAAAACGAACTAATTGCTACGTAAACTAATTTGACTTTACGTGATATGACTTTATAGATCAGTGTGAAAAATGGAAGTACCAACTGTAGGGTATACAACCCTATAATATGATGATTTATTTATGTCAAGTATAATAATTTCTCCTATAAACTTACAATTCAAAAATGTGGCACCCATACACTCTACGAAAGTTTAACCTGTTTTTATTATCACTAACTATGTTATTGTAAAAACATTTAAATAGTACATTAATGACATATAATGATTTCTTCATAAGATGAAGAAAATAAGAATTTCATGAAAATAAAATGCAAATCATTCTCTAGTTTCAAACCTTCACTGGGTCAAGGTCACGCACTTTCACATTAGATATACTTTAAAATAATCGGCAACTATAAATAAGTTTGTTGTCATTACAAATTTACGTATTTTAAGGGAGTTTATTCTGTGCCAGGTTTGTTTACACATCATTTGTTTATTTTTGTAGAATATCTCAATATTATTAGTTTTACAGTTCTCTACTAGGTAGCGCTAGTTGTCAAAAAATGTCTGTTTACGTAAAATTGAGGTTCAAGTTATTGTAAAGATAAATAATAAAATTAAGTTATAATTAACTCTAAAGTAAGTTTTTATTCTATTTTTGTTATATTAACGTTTTAGCACGAATAAATTTACGTAAAATCATTCCTAGGATTGACTTTTTAAAAGCTAGGAGAAGGCTAGGAAGAAGCTAGGAAGAAGCTAGGAACAACCTAGGAACAACCTAGGAGAGATTTCAAAAACTGATTCTGAATACCGCTAGGCCTAGGAGAAAGCTAGGAACAACCTAGGAAAGGCTAGGAACAACCTAGGAGAGATTTTTTTAAAATGATTCTGAATACGGGCCTTAGACAGCCTATATATACCTTTTAACTCTTATTTTAACGTACGACATATCGTTAGATAAGGAAATGATTATAACGACAAAATACTAGTAAGTAACAATATAAGGAACAAGTAGTCGAAAGGAATTCAATAGCTATTAAACTTTTATTTAGACGTATATATATTATATATATATATATATATATATATATATATATATATATATATATATATATATATATATGTGTGTGTGGTGTGTATAATATGCTAAGTTGTAGTTGCATAGTTATTGATATTATTATTATTATGAGAAGAAGAAAGAGAAATAATGTGAAGAAAATGAATCCTCTTTATTTGGTTATTTTTATTATTTGATTTTTTTTTATTTACCGTCATAGCTTTTAAACATAATTTTATAAAAAAAATAAGATTATTAATTAAATTATAGATGAGATTATTATATACTTCGATAACTCAGATTATCGATAACTGTTCCAGACAAATTAGTAGATAATGTGTTTTAACTTAGAACTTTTAAATTATTCTTAGAATCAAATCATTTTTTCAAAGAATTGAAGTTATTTAAAAATAAAAATTACCGCCCCTTTAGATTTGTCCGTAATGAGCCGTAATGAGATTTGTCCCCATATCTAATTGGGTATTGTTCTAGTGATCACGATTTTTATACTAAGTTCTATTTAATTTGGCTTACTATCTGCTTAGAACCGTATTATAAATAAATTATATACTGATTATTAAAATGTTTGATTATTATGTTTTAATAAAAGAAAATTGGTTACAACAAATACTATGGTAAAAAAATATTTACAGCATGTAGACTTAATGTATTTATTAATTTAAAAGAAAAGTGCACAATAATTCATACATTTATTAAAAAATAATATAAAATATTTATATTAAAATAAATCATACTAGTCACTTTAATCATCAATTATAAGTTATGATGTTTGACACACTTGTTTAAATGTTCTTTATTTAAATGAGATTTCACCTATTTTCTTCCCTATCATTTTCAATAGGCAGGAAAGCATTCCACTAGCAATTTGGAACTCGTGTATCGAGTAAATTGGCGTACAAATGTATTTATAAATAGATGGATTATTGTACACTTTTTATTTAAATAAAAAAAGATCTATACATGCAGTAAATAAAATTATTTGTACTATAGCATTCGTTAAAACCAATTTGCTTTTATTAAAACATAATACACATACATTACATACATACATATATGCATACATACATAAATTCATTTGTACGCCAATTTACTAGATATACGGGTTCCAAATTGCTATTGGAATGCTTTCCTGTCTATTGAAGAAGATAGGGAAGAAAATAGGTGAAATCACATTAAAATAAAGAATATTCAAACAAGTGCGTCAAATATCATAACTTGATTTAAATTATAATGATGAATGATAAATTAATTGATGATTAAAGTGACTAGTATGATTTATTTTTTATACGAATATTCTATAATATTTTTTAAATATTTTAATTAATATAACAATAAAAATAAATATGGTAAAATAACATAAATTGACGAAGAGCTTGGCCCAGAGATCCTGACCTTCTTCAATGAAGTAGAATTTTTATGAAGAAGCTCAGGATCTCTGGGCGAAAGCTCTTTATCAATTTATTTTAAATAAATTTTAAAAAAGTACTGAAGTCTTCATCAATTTAATTGTCATTAGAATTTATAACAGTCTAAATGCTATAAAGTTATTAAAAACCAATAAGGTATTAATTCTATAATATTTTTAAAATATTTTAATTAATATAAGAATAAAAATAAATATGGTAAAATAACAACTCTCTCGCTCAGAGATCCTGAGTTTTTATGAAGAAGAATTCATATGAAGAAGCTCAGGATCCCTGGGCGAAAACTCTTCATTAATTTATTTTATATAAATTTTAAATTGGAATTTATAACAGTTATTAGAATTTATAACAGTCCAAAAGCTCTTAAGTTATTAAAAAACAAATATGGTCAATATTTTTTTTTAAATTTAATTAATATAAGAATAAAAATAAATATGGTAAAAAACAAATAATTTATTAAGTCTATAATGTTTTTTAAATATTTTAATTAATATAATAATAAAAATAAATAAGGTAAAAACAAATAAGGTAAAAACAAATAAGGTATTATAATTACTAACTGTTATAATCCATTCGATAACGTATGATATCCTGATTTCTATGAGGACCGATGTCACGTAAACAATCGGAAAAAACAAATATTCGAAATTTCGAGGAGGGGTAGGTCAGTGGTGGGGGTGATAATGTGCGGTTATAATTACAACCCGGGTTGGTATCACTGTAATGCCGGCACTGCTACTGGATAAGATAGTTGGTTTTGGGATGTTGGGGGGCAGACTCCCACTTCAGCATCCTCCCCCGATGTAGAGTAAGGGGCAACTAAAAGGCAATGCGCTTGCGCCCTATTATATGACAAGCAACAACCACACGTAATAAATCCTATTGAATGTAAACAATACGTGTAAAAAGTACTTATATTTTTTTTTTGTAAGTATAGTATAGGCACGGCAGAGCCCCGCTTAATGTAATAAGAAAAACACTTTACTAAACGTAAAGTTCTCTCACCAGGGTTTCTTCTCAACACAGGAGGTCCCAAAATGGTAATTTATGCTGCAAGAAAATGCAGGAAATACAGAAAAAAATCCGTCATAGTGGTTGCTTTGCAAGAATTATAAGGGTTTCTCAGATATTTTCATAAATATAATGTATTAATTCTATAGAATTATACTTTTACTTAATATCTACGCCTCGCTTCTATCGCCTATATGTTATTGTTTTTCAATACCTAATTTTAAAAAAAAATAAATACAATACAACATAATATCCCAGGGCTCGCTTCGCTCGCCTTTCTGTGTTAACTTATCAGTACCTAATTTACAGCATACACAAAAAAGAAAATATAATATATAAGTGCTTGCTTCGCTCGCCTTCATTTGTATGATTGTTACTAGCTCATTTTGCAGGATGAAAATATAATTTTAGCTAATATACTAAGGCTCGCTTCGCTCGCCTTTATGTGTTTGCTTATTAGTACCTTCTTATGAGTATATAATAAAAAAAAAAATATTAAAAAACATTGAGGCTTGCTTCGCTAGCCATTATAAACTTTCTTGTTACTAGCCAATTTTAAACTATAAATTCATTTACAAAACATTTACCTAATGTTTTAGGGCTCGCTTCGCTCGCCTATATGTGTTTGTTTGTCGATATCTACTAAAAGAGAAAATTTTACAACAAAGCATAAAATTCTAGAGCTCGCTACACTAACCTTTCTGTATATGTTTATCAGTACCTAATTTTATAGCATAGAGTAAAGACATAACATATTATTCAAGGGCTCACTTCGCTCGCTGTATGTGTTTGCTTGAAGATTATATAATAATAAAAACAACATAAAACATTAGGACTTGTTTCGCTCGCCTTTATGTGCTTGTTAGTATCTATAGCCAATTTTAACTATAAAAAAAACGTTTACGTAATAATTTTGGGCTCGCTTCGCTCACCATTGTGTATATGTTTATAACTACCTATTTTTTTAAGCATAGAGTAAAAACATAACATAACATTTAAGGGCTCGCTTCGCTCGCCTTTATGTGTTAACTTACTCGTAACTTCCTATAATAGAAAAGAATATAATAAAAAGAATATAATAAAAAAAAATTTTGATATTTTTGGCGGGTGTAATGGTCGCTATTTTGATGAAGCAATGCATATAAGGGTTCTACAAATCAATGCCTACAATTTGATACTCCACATGATTTTCTTTAAAAAAAAATATATTTTGCGAGTGCCCGTATGTGCAAATTTGAAAATGCTAAAAATAACTTTTGAAACTTTATGTCCGAAAGAATTTCAATGGGCCCGTATAGGGCTTTTATTGAGCATTTTTTTTATATTTTTAGGGCTGCTCCTTATGTTACAATTTTAAGTACTACAACTCCTTATGTACATTTTTTGTGGTTTTTGATATTGTTGGCGAGTGTAATGGTCACCATGGTTTCGAAGATTATCTTCGAAACCCTAAGAAGAAATTTTAGTGCTAACAAACATGCACTAGAAATACATACATGTATACCTATTCGTTAACACACACACACACACACACACACATACCTAACACACACACACACACACACACACACACACACATACATACATATATATATATATATATATATATATATATTATATATATATATATATATATATATATATATATATATATATATATATATATATATATATATAAATATATATATAAAGTTTAACAAACCTATTCTTTGAGATCAGGAGCCTCTAAAACAGGTTTTGGAGGCACTCACATGGTCAAATTAGAATATTTGAGATTAGATCTTTGCCTTACTTGGTTGAGGAAATGGAGGCTTGGTTGAGGAAATGGAGGATTAAATCAACGAACAAAAAAGTGTTCACGTCACTTTCGCCCTTCGTATTGATACTTGTCCTCCAGTCACCCTCAATCAAGTTCTCATTCCTCAATCATCCTCCGTCCGATATCTTGGCCTAAACCTTGACAGACGATTGAACTGGCAGCTACACACTAAAATTAAACGTACTGACGTTACAAGACGATACAAGTTCTTGCTGCGTCTTTTAGACCATAGGTCAAATTATCACTGAGCAACAAGCTTCGAATTTATAATGTAGTCCTAAAACCCGCGTGGGCCTATGGTCTAAAGTGTGGGGTAGCACCAAGCCTTCCAACTCTCAACGCCTCCAACCCTCCAGTCAAAAATCCTAAGGAAAGTCACCAATGCTCCATTCTATGTTTCAAACCTTACCATCCATAATGACCTCAATGTCCCATTTGTCAGAGACCTCTCCAAATCCCGTTATCAAAAATTCCATGAATCCCTTATCGATCATCCCAATCCTCTTGTACAACTCCTTTCCTCTGAAACCCTTCCGGACAATCCTGTCAGACGTCTGAGACGGCAGTGGCCCAGAAATCAATTAAACCCGCTATAATACCGCCTCCCCCTAAAGGGTACTGCAGCCTCCTCCAGCTAAAAAGCTGTGGCTATGAATAGCCTCCTATTGAGACCTTAGCTGTCAGAGGCTGCAGGCTCTTTAGGTTATATGTTCCCTATCTTATCTTTCATATTTTTTTTTATTTTATTTATTTATTTATTTATTATTTTTTTATTTTATTTTTTATTTTTCTTTATATTATTATTATTATTATTATTATTATTATTATTATTATTATTATTTATCTATTTACCACTATATTTTGGCTAGCTTAATTATCCCGCCTGAGTGCAATCACTGGATTGTTTCTCTAACAAGTCTCACAAAAACCATTTAACTCTAATACTTGTAACAATCATAATTGTTTTGTATTAATCAATAAAATATGTTAAAAAAAAAAAAAAAAAAAAAGATCTTTGCCTATAAAACTATTTGACTAATTTAATAGTTTTAATGTCAATAATAATCATAAGTAAATAATTATTTCAATAGGATGATTCAAATTAGAGAAATTTTTATTTCAACTGGATTATAATATGCATTTGAAACTGTTATAAAACTGCAAAGTAAGCAACTTTAGCCGCTTAGCAAGGAAATAAGCAATAACTAACGGCTTAATAGTATCAAAGTTTTTCCCCTCCTTAAAATAGACCTCTTATAAAGGAAAAGGAACTTAGCTATTACGAAAAAGAAATAAGAAGTTATTATTAAAACAATAAAAAGACCTTTTTCTTTACAAAAAGAAACTTTAAGGATTCTGAAACCGTAGAGTTAAGCTGTGAGATGGAAGAGGGGGAAGATTTAACGTAACATAACAATTTAGAAGGGAAAATGACAAGTTGGGGTAAAAGAAATGAGAGTTAGAGCTCGGAAGCGTTGGGTAAAGACCTTTTCCTTGACAATGTGCATCATACAAACAACTTGTCTCCTTTGGATGCATTAGTCATTAGTCCCCTCATTTCTTTTCCCCTAAAACATCTTAAACAGCTCTTTGCTGTTACGATAGTAATTGGTTAACACCCCTACACAGTCAACTGCTTGTCTCTTACTCCTCTTCATTCACAACCATAGTCTAGATAAGGGGTACGCGTACCACTGGTACTACGCTAAAGGCTTTTAGGTGGTAATCGGGACTAACCCTACCAACTTAGTGTTAAAATTGAGAACATGAACATACATTCCATGTATTGTCTTCTTATTAACTTAATTACCTTCCCCTGGAATAAGGTATTTACAGCTAAACCTAGAAGACTTTGTTGTGTTGCTGATTTAGCATGTTCGTTGATTCTTTGCCAGTGTAACCATCCCTGGATCTCAATTTAGATTTGCTGCACAATCTCATTTAGCTAGCAATGGAAGAAAGATAAGATGAAGAAAAAAGTGATGGCGATAAAGTTTTTTTTTTGCAATATTTGATTATTTTAATTTTGTGACGTTTCACATAAACCCTTTTCTGGAGGTGAAAATAATGCATATTAATTCATTAACAATTCAATTAATACTTCCCAATTTCTTGGACAGTGTTGTGCTGTGAATTAACCTCCTTCATAGACAACACTCAGCAATACTGAATCTACCTAATTCTGTAAATCAACCACCTGGATAGGAATTTTGGATTAAACAATTAAAATAGTCAGGATTTGCTTAGCTATAATTATTCTGTTTTGCAAGTCAGGTGCAGACATTCCACCTATTTACCCAGAACAACCATCATTAAATATATCATCATTTGCCTTATTACTTTCATAGCTCGCTTGGCCCCATTTATCAGATTTATGCATCAATACATAGTATGGTAAATGTGCATATATTTGTTCTTTGTTGAGTTCTTAGTCGTAAATACTGTTCCTGTGATAGTGACTTGTACTCAGTGCAGGCTAGTCGTGACCAGTCTCACTTAAGGCCAAACGGTACGCAGAGAAATTTGAATACCTTCGATGACAAAAAGAAATGACAAAAATCATTCAGTATATTATTAATTAAAAAAAAAAATGTTTTACATTTCCCTAAATCTAGGGAAATTAAATCCCTAATCCTTAGGGAAATTAGTGACTGTAAATACTTTAAATTTGTGTTCTTAAGCCATAAAGAAGGCATTTGTACACGTGGCAATTTTTTTCTAATATTAACACTTAAGCTTCAATTTTAAGCAACAATGTCCATTTTTGAAACTCTGGGCATTTTTACAGTGGAAGTATACAAAAGTACCTAAGGAGCAAAATATCCTGCATTTATTATTTATTTATCTTTAGTGAACGATCGATCTTTAACTCCTCCTAGTGATCATAAGCTACTCAAAAACAATAATACATTATTTGCCTTTTTTAATAAAAGATTAAGAATTATGTAATCTAACTTAAAGTCCATACTTAATTGTAGTGAATCTAAGCCATAATACTTCGACCTAAATAAGCCGGCGCGAAAAGAAGTACTTAAATTAAGTCTACTTTTCGCTCTTAATACTTTGTTTCTAAGAATCTTTCTCCTAAGTACAACTTGACAGGCTTAATATAGCTGTTAGAGCTTTCTATCATGATTTTCCTCTCTTATTGCCTTTCTCTATGCTTCAAATGCATTTTGAAAGATTTTGTAAAAAATAATTCTAGAACGAAGATCCAAGAACCATTGGCATTTCCTTAGAAATGCCTGTTTTCCGGCTCACCAAACCATTCCATGCTCACTTAAATTTTCAGCCTTACTTAAATGAATTTCAGCTTTCACCATTCCTGCTGTACTTAAATGCTCTATTTATTTCTTCCAGTTTTTCAAAGAAAATGCGCATATTTATCACATAAACTATACATAACTATAGTGATTATTGTAAAATTGCACATCTCATTTAAAGCACTGTTTATGCCAAAATTCGGAAAAAATAAATAAGTTGATACGCTTCTTCTCATATAGGAAAACATACCCTTGAGCAATAATGCAAGCTTATAAAGAATGGTGAATTAAAGCATTCGATGAAAATTGGCCGGCTTCCGAACCTTCAATCCAAAATTGTTTTGTAGTCATTAGTATAGAGTAAATATAAGGTTTACAAATCAATAATTGCCTGTACACAAATTCGAATCTGGGAACTTTAGTTTTCAGTGCTTTTATCGAGTTTGAATCGGTTTCATTAACTTAGAGCCTAAAATCATAGGAAACGACACTCTACTCAAATTTGTAGATTAACGTCTCTATTTTAAGTTATACGGTTATCTAGCACGGATTCTTCAACTTTTTAGTTACATAGAATCGTCGTTTCGTCTTCTGACCGTTTTTATTTGATTTAGCGCCCTCAATATTCGATTTTAAAAACAAATAAATCGTCATTTATTTGTTTTTAAATCAATTTCTCGGCGAAACAATCGATCATTTTTTCGGCGCAAATGATTAGTCTTAACTTTACCAATTTAAGATCAGCAAGCCCGGGTAATTAATGATTTTAAAAAAATTGGTAATTAAAAGAAATTCGCCAAATTCTTTTATGCTTGTATAAAAATATTAAATTTTACACTAGAATACAACTACTTTGCTTTTTTATTGTAAACACTTTGTTATTATGGAGTCATTCCATATCAAATCAACACAGGTAAACACACGTGATTTCTCCTATTTTAATATAACTTGGCTGATAGGTAGGAACCGTAGACGAAAGAAAAAAATCCAGATTTTTTGATTATTTGGTCCAGCCATATTGCCGCAGAAGGGCAAAATTTCTTTGGCTACAAAAATGGCTGTTTCTAAAATTCTACGTGGTGATGATATTTATTTTGATGGCGTTTGAAAGCTCAAACTTGGCCCTTTCAAATAAATTCTACATAATTTTGGATAATTAGTTACAAATATTTTTTATGAGTAGGTATAAAGTAAAAATGCTATCTCAAAAATCTATTTTTTTTAAATTTTGACATATTCCTAAAAAGAGCATAAAGTCTAAAAGTAAAATGTCCGCACGAAGTTTCTTTTGGGGACCACCCTAAAAGAACAACAAACGCAACATTGGACAATGTAGCCATAAACGTGTGTCAAAAGATGTGTGTCAAAGTGTAAAAAAGTCACTGTTTTTGCAATTTCTATCAATAATCAAGTTTCAAAAGTCAAGTTTAAGCTTCAGAAGGCCACTAAAATAAAAACCATACCCCAGGCAGAATTTTGGAAACATCCATTTTTGTAGTAAAAGAAAATGTTGAAAAATCAATTTTTTTTAAATTTCACTACCTTAGTGCAGCAATATGGCTGCACAGAATGAGCCAAAAATCTGAATTTTCCTTCTTTCTATGGTGCCTACCTATCAGCCAAGTTATATTAAAATCGGTGACATCCGAAAATGTACTTTTTGTCTTAATTTGACATGGAATGACCCCATGATTAATCAAATTAAGTTAAAGTAAATGTCAGAGTAAGTCATTATAAATTAGTTATTATTAAAAAGAGCCCTCGCTGAGGGCTGACATCAAAAAGTAAAGATTATATATATATATATATTATATATATATATATAATATATATATATATATATATAATATATGATATGTGTGTGTGTGTGTGTGTATTGTAATATAGATTATTTTCCCGTAAATAAATATCATTACTTAGATGTTTAAGACATTAACTAAAACTTGAACAGATATACTAAAGTTTAAAGATAAATAACGATAAATAGTAACTTACTTAAGTAAAATGGAGACGGCACCCCTCAACACACTTTTTAGAGCAACTAAAGGGCTTTCTATTTAAATAAATTTAAAAGTAATACTCAAAATACCTGGAACAGAAGAAATTTAAATACCAATAAATATAAATATAAGACACTAAAGGAATAAAAAAAAAAATACACCGGGTACGATTATATATATATATATATATATATATATATATATATATATATATATATATATATATATATATATATATATATATATATATATATATATGCATATTTATTTACAAAGAGTAGTTATAGTAATTCGGGGGAAATGAGGGATGATCACATTACACAAACCATGGCTCACTTGATATCTCGCTTTTTGACAATTAGTACGTTCACACTGTATTCTAAATCCGCAGATCGTATTAAGTACGATATTTAAATACGGTTACATACGCTGTAAGAACCATGCGGAATGATTTCATTTCGATACGCTAGAACTAGAGATATGGAATCAAGATTGATCCCCTGATACGCCGCTGCATGTACCTTCAGAGGCGATCGAATTTGACGGATAACCTTTTCGTCGAACTATTATTTTCAGAAAATAACTTTTGTAATATTAATTTGTTAATGTAACTCTATTATTACGCAAAGAAATCACAATTTAATTAATAGTTATTTATGCACCTAGTGAATAATGACGCCCATTATAACCCTGGTCACTGTAATGATTCCAAAGGCTGAAAGCGAAGGAATCATGATTTATAAATCCGAGGCACAAGCCGAGGGAATATTTATTTTAATCCCGAGGCTGTAGCCGAGGGATTAATTACAATTAGCTCCCGAGGCTTGCCGAGAAAGATAATATGACGAGGGTTATAAATAGGGCATTATTCACGTGGTGCATACAAAATTTTATCTCCAGAAGGAAAAATATATATAAAACAAAAAAACTATATCTGTTATATATAGAATCAGTAAAACATAATTATTGGTACTATTTTATGCAAAAATAACAAAATACATTGTATATATATTATACATTCACATAACCACATACATACATAACAAACAATATCATAATAAACAAAATATATAAATACCTAAATGCTCTATTAATAAAATAACCGTATTTGCTTCGTCATCTATACAAGACGGTTGAGGATCATCGGGGATATCGGTAAACAATTCATCTATGTCGTTTACTATCATTTCATTACTTTCACTTTCCATCGTAAATAACCGCACTAAATCCTTTTATGATAAATATAACAGGAATATTACTTCCAAGATAAGAAAAAACTTTGTAAAAAAGTAGTTATTTATCTTCAAAACAGATTTGATAAAGAAATTATTTGTTTACAGACAGCCGGGATTAAATGAATCAGTGCTGCCAACATAACTCTGTTTACTCAAAATTCTTTACGTAGATTTTTGAATCTGTAATTTTAACTACTCAATAATTAAGTTTGCTAAGCTGGATTATAACCCGGCGGGAAATAATAAATTATTTATTATTATTGACGGTCATTATTACATAAAAACAAGCCCCGAAATGATTTGATTATTACCCTTCTGGAGATAAATATATTTTTTGTTTTAAACTTCCATACAACCAAAAATAAAACCTTCCCCACGTGATGTTTCCCGTCAAGACGTGATGTTTTGACGGGATCTGTTTTCACGTTACCTCACTCGATCGACTAAACGAATACGGTGCAATAACTGTATCGTAAATGCGTATGGAATACGATCACCTCTTAAATACGCATCAGTGTGTACGTGGTAAATAACTACAGACCTGACTGAAACTTCTCTACGAGTTTGATGAGTTACAGATTATTACTTAAAATGTTTGCAATAAAAATTCTTTATTTCACAACTTATAAAAATAATAAATAAAAATTTAGTCAATAGTCAGTTAATGTTATTCTACGGCACTTAAAAGGGAGATTAAAGTACGTTATTAGTTGACGCAGGTATTTAAGATAGTTAAAGTAGCTCCCTGTAAAACAATTTAATATTTAACACTAATATTTAAATATATTAAACCACTTTAATTTAATACATTGGACGATCCAGATTAAAAAGCGATGAAATGTAATTTTCAGGAATAAAACACCGTGAAAACGGAGACATTTTAATGAAATTACTGAGCTAAACGTCCTCAATATTATTTTTTTAGATAAAATTAAAAATTCTTCTTCTTTCTTTAATATAAAAGTCTTCTTATAAAGTTTCTTCTTTGCATTCCTCCGGAATTTGTTTTTCAAGTATCCTTTAATTTTCCAATACTCTGCCTTTTATTAACATCGCATTATAAGGAAACTCGAGATAATGATTTGAGTCATTTCTAATTAAAAATCGATGTTTCTCTTACAAGAGGTTTTATTTAAATTTTACTATTAAATCTGGACCAAAAGGTTAAGTTACAAAGGTTGTAAATCAAATTTTTAACCGCTACAATTTTTATCTCTTAAAGTCGATTTTACGGACACTACAAAGTATTAAAAATTTTATTGTAGTTACTGTTGTGTTTTATTACTGTAATAGTGGCAGCATCATAATCAGACTAAACACTTTTATTAACAGTATACAACTCAACATGGGAATATTAACTTATATATAAGAAAGATATAAAATTCTATTAAAACTGTCATTGTAACGTGTCATAACACGTGTCAATCACTACAGTTACAATAATTTCATTTAAATTTTACTTTCTAATCTGGTCTAAAAGATTTAAGTATTATATCTTTTAATGAGAAGTTAAAAAATCACAATTTTAAGCAATAGAATATTCTTTCTTTGATGACGTCGGGGACATAACGTAACCTATTATTTAAAGAACGCATGCTCTAGTATTAATTATACAATTATATCTAATACTCACATAAAAATTAAACTTGAAATGGCGTTAAAACAAAGTATTACTTTTTAACTAAGATATCAAGTTTAATAGATTCAAAATAGATCAATAAACGCTGAACTGTGGAGTAAATGATTAAATATAAACAAAGTCTCTCCACTAAATGTAAAATTTATTTACAAGCCGGCTTTCACTGTAAACAGCCATCATCAGTGCCTACAAACAATGTAAAAGATAAATAAAATAATAATATAACAATACAACCAAAATAAACAAAAGTACAAGTCAAAAAAAAAAAAAAGAAATACAAATAAATACAAAACAAAAGAAATACCGGTGAGGTGCGAAAGAAAACGTTAAAAAAATTAAACAGTATGTTTCATTGAGACAGAGGTTTAAACTGACTGGGGGTCTAGGAGCGTTAGCCAGGTTCGCATAACTACAGACGCCGCCCCATTTCCCCCGTTTTATTGAGTAACTTGTCTCCTAGATTCTCTTTGTTCCTCAGGATCTCCAGACTTTCCAAGAGGTCATCTACCTCCTTTAGGCAGCAACATGCAATAGAGCAACTTCATGCGCTCCTGAAGTATGATTCTCTTCAGTAACGTGCTTATAAAACTACTTGCTTTTTGAGATAAGTGTTCGGCAAATCTGGTGACACCGTCTCCGGTCTGCCCTGTGTAACATGAACCACATTCCCCGCATTTGATCGTGTAAACACCAGATTAGAGGTAGCAGCTATTCATATATTTTAAAATTCTGTAAGTTCGACCTTTTTTTTACCCTAACATTAAGTTTACTTTTGAAATAGAAGAGAATGACTGCTTTAAACTATTTAGATCACTGTTAAGAAAGTCGATAGCAATTGGAATTTGGTATTTATCGGAAGCAACTACTACAGACACCATTATCCCTGCCACTTCACAACATCCGTGGGCCCAAAAATGGCTTCTTTTAATGCTTTTATTAGTCGCTTATTAAGAACGCCATTAAGTGATGCAGAATATAACAAAGAGATTATATTATTCGCCAAGTTGCTATTCTAACGGTTACGACTCTAATTTAATTAATAAAATAAATAGGTAAGAGGCAGCGTAAAAAAGCTCTAGATATTATTCATAATAGTGTTAGTAGAGACAGCGTGCAACCATCAGTTCTTTCCTTGGAGATCACTACCATACATCGACGTATTTCTGAGCAAATAGGCAAAGTAATAAAGCACAATGGCCGCAACGTCGGTTTTAAGAATATTCACTCTTTACGTAATGCTTTTTCACGTTGTAAGACCCTATAAATATGGCCGATAAATCTGGTGTTTACACGATCAAATGCGGGGAATGTGGTTCATGTTACACAGGGCAGACCGGGAGACGGTGTATCACCAGATTTGCCGAACACTTATCTCAAAAAGCAAGTAGTTTTTATAAGCACGTTACTGAAGAGAATCATACTCAGGAGCGCATGAAGTTGCTCTATTGCATGTGCTGCCTAAAGGAGGTAGATGACCTCTTTGGAAGTCTGGAGATCCTGAGGAACAAAGAGAATCTAGGAGACAAGTTACTCAATAAAACGGGGGAAATGGGGGCGGCGTCTGTAGTTATGCGAACGCTGGCTAACGCTCCTAGACCCCCAGTCAGATTTAAACCTCTGTCTCAAATGAAACATACTGTTTAATTTTTAACGTTTTCTTTCGCACCTCACCGGTATGTTCTTTTTGTTTTTATTTATTTGTATTTCTTTTTTATTTTTTGACTTGTACTTTTGTTTATTTTGGTTGTATTGTTATATTATTATTTTATTTATCTTTTACATTGTTTGTAGGCACTGATGATGGCTGTTTACAGTTGAAAGCCGGCTCTGTAAATAAATTTTACATTTAGTGGAGAGACTGTTGTTTATATTTATTCAAAATAGAGTCACCAGAGGCACCAGTCTCTGGACAAATCTATTTCGTCTGTCTCGTAGCTTCTTTACTTCGCTTTCACCGGCACTGATGATGAACTGTTAAGTTTGAAAGTCGGCTCTGTCAATAAATATATACTAAGTGGAGTGACATATTTCTTTTTTTTCTCCTATTTATTTGGAAACTCCACAACTCATCTTACTATCAAGATTTAAAATAGTTTTAGCTCATTCGGACCAACATAAGAGACCCAAACAGCATATATATATTATATATATATATATATATATATTTTATATATTAATATATATATATATATAACAAATGGGACACATAAATTATTATACTTAATTGATAAGTGTAAGAATAAACATACATAAATAGATAATTTAGACTAGAATTGCTAACAGCAATACTGAACTTTTATAGACCTATAAAACTTAAGATCGGTCATCTGCTGAGATCAAGCCATTTCAAAAATTAATTGATCATCTTTAGTATAATTATAATTATACTAAGTATAATTACATACAAGGAAGCGTCTATGGTTGTCTATTTATTATTTGTATTCCCTATTATGCATTCTATTGTTATCCTTCATAGAGACCATATAACATTCATTTTGTCCAAGAATATATTTCCTGACATTCTAACAGATTTCTTGACTTCCTACTAGATCATTCTCTCATAATAAAACCTGTCCTCATCCCTAAACATTCTTTCAAACCTCCCCCCCCCCCTATACTACTAAATGAAGATATTACTAAAATTACCCAAAACTAATATTACTAAATGAAGATTTATAAGAAAACATTACTGAATTTCTAATCCAAAATTAATAATCTTTGAAAAAATAACTATTTTAATTATGATTCAATGAGCTAAAAAAAATAATAATTAAAGAGAAACTAACGCAGAAAAAAATAACAAGGTTAATCTATCAACAAAAGAACTGAAGAGGAAAAAAAGATTCGACACTAAAAAAACATCATAACAAAGATTAATAATGTTATCTAGAGAAGGAAATAATATAATTACAAGAAAACTTAAAAATATACTAAAAGAATAATTATTTTCTTGGAATAAAGAGAAACTCTGTCAATTATTTATAGATTTTTTTTAATTTAAAATTTTGCATTTTTAATAACACTGTTTCATGTTTTTTTTTGTAATTTTATGAAATTCAATTTCTTCGTATAAAATTAATTAAGGAAGAAAAATTAGTAATGAGTTAAAATTATAAAGGAAATATGTTTTAGTAAAAATGAAGCCGAAAATTCACACTTTTTTAAACAGTTTTAGAGGCAAACTTAAATAGTTTCGTAAAAGCAATTTTGGCTTTTACGAAGTTTTAAGCTATTGTTAAATTTAAAGTAAAGTTTTTTTTCAAATCAGAAATTTGTGCAATATCTTTATTTTATGTTGAAGTTGGAATGTTGAGCTACATGATACAACTATTATGACGCAAAGATGGGCGTTTTCTTTTTAAAAATCAGGAATATTAACAAAAAAGAAATTGAATTGAAAGTAAAACAACAAGAATATTGCTCGACTTGGAAAGCTCTGGGACAGACATATAAATAAATATAATATATAATATAAATAATATAAAGTAATGTATTGGCAAAAAATCCGAAACCGGGATGTCACCGGAATTATCTGTTTTGTATGTATATAAGACCTCCTAAATTATTAAAAAATTAGCTACCGTTCATACTTGCTGTTGGATGTGAAAATCCCTGGACCGGTTCGGCGTAACGCCAATCAGCAGGGTGTGGCAAGACTCGAGCTCTCAACTAATATAGTTATATCAGTGAATAACTTTATTAGTTCAGAGCTCGAGTTTTGTCTCGCCTACTAATGATAACGTTATGCCGAAACCGGTCCAAGGATATTCATATCCAACAGCAAGTATCGACGGTAGCTGATTCTTCGATTGCTTCTTCAACTTGCGGTAAATACAACCTTTTTAACCTCATTAGTGGTTTTTACAAATTTAACTGAATATGTGTGTGTGGTTACATCTCCATACAATTAGATCTAAAAATCTACCTCTTTAGATCTAATTGTGTACTATCTGCCAAATTATTTTGATGACGTTATTAATTCGCAATAATAACACTGCGAAAATTTCGAAATTTCATAAAACGCGGAAAAATCAGTCGATCAGTGTGAGAGATTTGGAACAAACGTAGTCATATATAGGATCAACGCACCAAGTTTCATCCCATTATCAGCATTAATTCAGTTTTTATTGCAAGTGTTGTATACGTTCTTTAAAAAGTCGACAAATAATCTAAATAAGTTAAAATTTGGTACAAGTGTATTCAATAAATGTACTAGTTTGGTTTGAATATGGCAAGTATATCTATGATTTTTATTGGATCGTTGGATCATAAAAGTTAAGCCTGGATGACTTATGTGATTACTACTATAAATACTACCTGAGGATGAGCTCAGGGAATTGCAGACGCGTTGCAGTATAAATTTGGCAAAATGTATAATCTGAGAACGAGCGAAGCGAGTCTGAAGTAGGGAGGTTGAACGTAGCGAATCTGATGTGGTGAGGAAAAGTACTAATGGACCCCGTACCCGATTTTTAGAATAATAAAATGCACTTTAACGAAAGATCTTAAACAAAAAGATGAAAGAACAAAAATATTTATTAATAATGTCACAATATTGTAGAACAGTTTCTCATAAAGACGCTACAGATAATCTTGGAGACGGTGATTCTAAGTATCCACTTCATTAAAAAAATTCTCCTTTCAGTAGGCGCGTTTCTTGTTAAGGTTTCGAGTGACAGCAAAATCAATATATTGACGTAAAATACACATTTTGTCTGATTTTAGCGAATTCTCAACGAAAAAATAAGGTTATAAGGTTGGGGTCATGCGGAGGTTATGAGGTTGGAGTCCTTGGAGGTTATGAGGTTGGGGTCATGGAGGTTATGAGGTTGGGTCATGGAGGTTAGGTTATGGAGGTCATGGAAGTTATGAGGTTGGGGTCTTGGAGGGAGGGAGAAGCGGGAATGGATTTTATAATAGGGGGGAGGGAATCACTGAACCACTATTGTATTTAAACTATGTGTGTCGTCATTAACCCACAATAATGACTCAGTAAAAATTCAATAAATAACAAAATTTAAAACATTGTCTGATCGGGCTGAAATTATAAATAAGTACACAAAAAATTTCATTTAATACAAGTATATCCATGATTTTTGTTGGATCATTAAAATTAAACAGCATTAAACGTGGTCAGTGCTGTATGGGTGACCGATGAGAATGAAACGGATGCATTTACTATCTGAGGACGAGCGAAGCGAGTCAGAAAACATGTTGCAATATACATTTGGCGAATTGTATACACTGAGGACGAGAAAAGCGAGTCCTAAGCTGGTAGGATGAGCGTAGCGAAATGTTTCTGAGCCTGATTTTTTTTGTATTACTCAGTTGTCCAGCCTAGTCATTTGACACTGCCTACCAAAGCTTAGTTGAGCGAGCATTTACTTAATATTCTCGCACAATTATACTGTGTCAACTATTCATGTTTTGCAAAACTCGGTAGTATCAAATGGTATACTTAATATTTACTTGATATCACTTAATATTAATATAAACGTCATTTAAAATAACGTTTACTTTGACTAAACCAAAATAATTAGATGTAAATAAAAAAAATTAAATATCGTTCACTATCATAAAAGTAAATTAAGTTTACTTTTGTAAAAGTAAATAATATTTACTTTTGTAAAAGTAAATAATTTACTTTTGTAAAAGTAAATAATTTACTTTTGTAAAATATACATTTAATTTTGTAAAGTAAATAACATTTACTTTTGCAAAATTAAATATTTATTTACATGTGTAAAGTAATTAAATTTGAATAAAATTAAATAACATAAATTAAATTAATGAAGACTTAAGTCCTTACAAAAATTTATTGAAAATAAATTGTTAAAGAGCTTCATTAATTTAATTGATATTAAATTTGTAATAGTCCAAAAAGCTCTAAAGTTATTAAAATTAAATAACGTTTATTTTCATAAAAGCAAAAAATTAACATTTAATTTATATTCATTCAAAGTAAATAACATTTAATTTATATTCATTCAAAGTAAATAACATTTAATTTGTATCCATTGAAAGTATATAACATTAAATTTATATTCATTGGGAAAGAATATTTTTGAAATATATTTGAGGGTTATATTATAACCCGAGTATTCTTATTTCTGATCTATATCTTTACAATATCTAAACACAGCAAACTCTCCAGGGACCCTTATAAAATTATTCCAACATGGAACGTGACACAGATTTTACTAACGTACCTTGAAATTCATATGTTACAACAGATACTCTGGGCGACATCTGGAGCCATTTCTATGAATTATACAATTCCTGAACAGTAGCATCAATCTAACTTATTTATGTCATTTAATATAATTATAGATTAAGAAAATTAGTCTGGTGCGCAGAGGTCAGCAATCCGGCTGGATTTCCTTTGCAATGCATGGTTTGACTTCGTTATGTTCTGTCGTCAAGAACTCTACGTATATTAAGTTTCAACCTGACCCAATAAGTTTTCGTTTCCTAGTGATTTTTTATATTATTGCTGACTCATAGTTGTGGAATAATGCGTTCGAACATAATTAATAAACAATAGTGTTGTGTACTTCTTTATGAATGATTTCTGTACCAAGTATCATTTTGATCCTAGAAAGCGTAAGTTGACGTGAGACAAAAAAATCTAGAACTCGTACATACATTTATGTCCTGTATGTACGTACAATTTGAACTGATTCGGCTTCGCCTCATTAGCAAATTATATTTTTTTCAATCTCGGCTTCGCCTCAGCAGTGAATTATTTTAGTCAATCCCCGCCTTCATCTCGTATATAAATAAAAAAAACTGGTCAGAAAAAATTCATTTTGCTGCCGACTGATGACATAAATAACTATTCTTAATTTATTTTAAATTGCACTATATAATAGTTATGGTATGTATAAGTATTAGTGTGGATATTGTATTTACATTAATTAATAATTAATTAATTAAAGGCAACATTAATTACACAATATTGTTAAAGACTGTTATGTTATATTATTAATATGTTATTCCAATTTGTTATTTCATATTTTATTAGCTCACACATTATACCGCTGGATGAAAGCCTAATAGGCTTAAGCCCGCAACCTCGATAAAAAAATAAAAAAAATAAATGTATATATTATAAATAGTATAAAATATATAAAACTTAGGATATCCGTTTACCATAGCATATTTCTGTCAGCGAATTTCTTTTCGAAGAAAAACACTCATGAAGTTCGTTTAGGAGCCAGATCTAAAAAGCATCACTCATTTTGTACTGCTCCAAACCAATTTTATTTTTAACCATGCCTTAAATGACAATAAAAACAGTCGGACTATGCAGATAGGTAACCTTCATATAATTGCGCCCACTCAAAATTGAAGAAATCGCAAAAAGTTTATATTTCATGAAATAAGTTGTTAGTAAGTGTTAGCCGTGTCCAAAACTTGAAAAAGATAGGTTTGAAGCTGATAAGATTTTAATTATGTTATTATAGAACCTGAAAAAAATGTGCCTCATTTTGTACTACTTCAAACCAAATTTTTCAGAAAATATACCTTTAAATTATGAAGGAAAAACATAATCTGCCTACCCGAGTGGAGCCCTTCATATTATTTTAATGGAACCCTTCCTAAAATTTTATAAAATCTCTCAAATTTAAGTTTTCTTGAAATAAGTGGGAACCACGTTTTCAGTATAAAAAGTGGGGAAAACGTTTGGGTTTTGCGCAAAACATGAGGACAACATTATTTAAAGGTGATAAAATGCTCTATATTACGAGTGTTTAATTATCAAAATCGGATAACTATAACCTAAGTTATGGCTTTTTAAAAACACTAAAAAATGGTTAATTTATGCAAAGTCGGCTAATTTCATTGAAAAAATATTGACTATTTGTGCTTTTTTTGGCCATTTAACAAATTTCATAACTTTAGATATAGTTTTCCGATGTTGACAAAAAACATGTTTTATAGGAAATTTAATTAGCTTTATAAAATGTCCTCTTCATGTTTTGCACTTGACCTTAAGGAAACCACTTATTGCAAGAAACTGGAATTTGTGCCATTTTCTATATTTTAGCGAGCGCATTCATATGAAGGGCTCACTCAGGATAGGCAGAATATGCTTTTCCTTTAAAATTTAAGGTATTTTTTCAGGAAATTTTGTTTCAAACAGTACAAAATATGAGTCACATTTTTTAAGCCTGGCTCTTAAAAATGTGGGCTCTCTGGGCTATTATACTTAAATATTTCCAACCAAAGTTACCAAAAATTACTTCAAAAACACAAAATGTAGACATATTTGACAGAATTTGGTAACTTTGCAATTTGTTTTGAGGTTTTGCCAAAGCTATAACTTTGGTTATAGTCATCTGATTATGATAAACTCGATTTGTTGGAAATTTAACAACTTTAAAAATTTCTCCAAGAAGTTTTGTACACGACCAAAGGAAACCACTTTCTTTAAGAAACCTAAAATTTGTGCGATTGTTCTAAAATATCAGCGCGCAAGACGGTCTTCAATACTCTTGATAGGTATCTAGATACCTATTAGACCAAGAGCCCAGGGGTGTTTTGTTAATAAAAAGTGTAATGGCTGGAACCGGTCTCAATTTTTCGTAAATACTTTCCTGAACAAGGATCTGCAATTCTGCCGACTCTTATCGGATGGGTGTCCAAGGCAGAACGCACTTTAGGGGTCAAAGGTTTGCCTGGAACACCCATTCGATACGAGTCGGCAGAATTGCAGATCCTTGTTCAGGAAGATATTTACGAAAAATTGAGACCGGTTCCAGCCATTACACTTTTTATTAACAAAACACCCCTGGGCTCTTGGACTATATTAAGAGAAGGTCACTGCACTCAGCAGGAGGTCATATCTAAATAGATATGCAATGTTTTTCTTCACCATTTAAGCAATATTCTCGAAAATATTTGGATTGAAGCTGTGCAAAATGAGTCATTTTTTATGTCTGGCTTCTCTACTAAAAGAGGAGAGTTCGACCAGGAAATGAGCCAGAAATCGTCGTGTTCGGAAAACGTTTTAGATAAATAGTAAAACATGTGTAATAAAACAAAACTTAAAGCAATGTAAAAACATTTGACTTTTTTTTGAAAAATAAATAAAAGTAAGGATATAGAAGAGTAGGGTTTGATATTTGACACTCAGATGAAATTTGGGTCAAGTATATTGTTTTGCTGTGAGCAAGAGCTTGGCTAGAGATATAGTTGAGCTGTTCTACCTCTCCACTCTAGCTTTTCATTTTTCTGTTTTCACATTTCAGAGGATATTTTTATTCAATTAATATTTTTTTATTGAATTTAAATAAATATATTTTTACTCCATTTTTGACTGAAATCATTTTAACAATTTTCTAAAGAAATATTTTACTTTATAATATTTATATTCTGTATATTTATAAAAAAAGAGATCATCGGCCTCTTTGTCGCTACGCGTCACCCGCGCGGAGGACACTTGCATGCACTGAAAGTAATTGGTGCATGCACCATATTGATAGAGCTTTACAGTACGGATTTAAACAGTACTACAAAAATCGACCATATATCGACGATATTTGTCCTGAAGTGTCGACACCTTCAGCACCAACTTAATCAAAGCACCGAGATCTTCCACCTCTTGTTTTCACATTGCTTAAGTATGCACACTTCGCGATCTTGTAGCCACGCGATCGAAAGAAGAGAGCATTTGTACGCGTGGCCGTAAATGGCTAGGCATAATCTAAATGTCTCTATCATAGGACGGTACATGTATAGATTTGTATTTACTGAAAGTCCCTGACTGTGACCAGGTCTGTGGCAACAGCTACACAACCGGGACTCTGCCTCCCAGAAGCGAAAACGTATTAAACAGTTTAATTTTCGGAAGTTTTGTTCGCAAAGACGTCAAAAATAATAAGGTTGTATAAAATAGCATATTGTTTAATTTATTTTGACTTCTTCTCAACTACTACCGTGGATGTTAGGAACATTATTGGGTTCGCCCTTAACATGCGAAACCAAGGTTTTACCATAATTATCCGTATCAGGCAAATTCATGACGATATGAACGGTTTTCATGTGTGTTTTTGTCTGTCTGGTTGAGTCACGCATAACTTCCGCTGTGTGTTCTGCTGTGAGAAACAGCTGCTTTTTTTTAAAGACAATATTTTTTAGGCTACGATAATCTATTTTGCTGAGTCATCAAATATTCATAAATTTCAGCAAAAAACAGAAAATTAGACCGATTCTTAATCAAATTGAAATTTCACATCAGTGTACAACTATAGGTGGTCAATCGATCCACTATATTTCATTTTGATATTAGTCGCAATTTTGAAAATATTGACTTTTGATTTAAAAATGTTAACGACCTATAAAGTTTTCGACGTTCGACATATTGACAAGTAGAAAAACACATAATAGATTGGCAGTAGAAATTCCAAAGCTATTCAAAATTTTTTTGGTACGTTATTGGAGAACATATATATTTTATTGGAGTGACACTTAAAAATAAATAAAAAAGTTCACATCTGTAATAATCATGCCGTTTTATCGCATAAAATTTAAATTAACAAATCGTATGATAGATTAATAATATATATGATATAATATAAAGCTAATATTCTCAAAAAGAACTAAAGTGATACTTTGGGTAACCAGGTCATTTTTAAGTTAAGCGCAGCAAGACCAAAGTAATAGCACCTGTAGCTTCGAGTAATCAATACATTCAGAGGACAAGCAAAGGGATTCCGAAGTCATAAAACCTTAGACATTGCATTATCATAGCAATTTGAGGACGAGCGAAGCGAGTCCGAAGTTATGACATCCTAGACCTTTAATTACCACTTTATTCTGAGGTCGAGCGAAGCATGACCGATAATCAATACATACATTTATATAATCATTATATTCTCAGGACAAGCAAAGCGAGTGTATAGTTGCTAAAAAAGAATCGAGGTACCCTGTACCCGATTTTTTTTAATGAACCTAATATTTTTAAATACAACAAAATCAAAGATAAAAACAATTTACAAGTGATAAAAATTCCAAATAAATTGATACTAAAGCTTTGCAGTCAGTTGATTGAGTAAACAAGATAATTTGGCGTCTAATCAGCACCAAGGGAAATTCAATACTAATTTGCTTTTGGAAATAAAGAGAACGAGGGGGGGGGTTAATTAACTTAGTATTAGTCTGCCTCAGACTAGCCGTTTCATTCTAAACCAAAATATCAATTAAACTCTTAAATTAATTCTAGGGTTTTCTACACTTGCCCGCTCCAAGGCCTGCTTCGCGCGCGGCTCCTGTAGCACCCTGTCTCCCACGTGACATGTTAATTAAAATACGTGGTCTTTAAAGTTATAATAACATGTTAATTGAAGTTATAATAAAGCTTAAGGAATATTTTTTATTGAATAATCCAACATCATTAACAGTTGTTACAAGTTATATGGATAATATAGTTTTAGTTTTTTTATTAACAGAAGGAATTGCTCGATAGTAATTGGGCGGGGAAAATATTTTTTTCTTATCGTTATAAAGTATACCAATTCTTATCTGTCTCACAATTAGCTGACTGAATTTAATAAATATATAACTAATTTAGCAAGTTAGATATTCAATTATATATGATAAGTCTTGAATAAAAATATATTTCTAAAACTAGCAATCCATAAAAAATTAAGATTAACCTTTTAACATCTTATTGATTCCATATAGATGAACAAATATTTGTATAAACATAAGTTAATTTCATCACCAGCATTACTTCTAGTGTTATTGATTGACATATATAACATATATAAACAAATCACATTTTTACTAATACATTTGAAAATTCGCTTATATCGTGGCAGTATGCCATTTATATAAACTAGTAATATGACGAACTGATACAGGACAAAAACGCGTAGCAGCCCCCATGGCGTTTTGCAATAAACAAACAAAATCGTTATGCAATAATGTATATTGATTCAGGAGCTGAATATATAAATTGAATTTCAAATATTAAGACGCACAGCGCTAGGTCGCGGAGTGGCCAAAAAGTCAAAGGCCTCTAGTTCTATTCTACGAAGTTTTATTAAAATAGATTAACACAGTCTAAACATTTATATCCTCCAGCAAAAGTCTGACCAATATGCCAAGCTTCCACTCTCTAGCATAAACCCAGAGGTAATTATGCGTGACATAGACACACACACTAAACACCACGATAGAAACGATTCAGAGCCTTATAAAATACCTAAAACTGATAATTATGATATTAACTCAGTAACGGATTTTAAAGGTAAACACAATACTTTTCCTACGGTCCTAGCTGGTGAAAATTCAAACACTGATAACATTGAAATGGAATCAGATATCAAAATAAAATGTTGTCAGTTGATTTATGGTTTATAAAGAAAAGCATTCATGCTAAATTTTAGTCACAACTTACTAGAAATTTTTTTAGATGAGAAAATCGTTGTTTTTTTAAATATTTATTGATTATGGAGAAAAAAAAAATTCTGGCGCGGTGGTCTGCATGTAGGGCGAATTTCCTTTGGATGCGTGTTTCCGTGCTTAATAACAATCCTGGTTGGAGTGATAATTTTTATAGTTTTTTACATTACATAATTTTTACTAAATAAATAATTCCGAAACGGTAATCTGCTGTCGGGCGAATTTTATTTAGAATGCGTGTTTCCGTGCTTAACAAATCATTTCTTTCTTAAGGTTCCGGTTCATGAACCTAAGTAGTTACTAAATTGTCAAGCACTGCTTGTAACTCATTTTGTCTGTATTTTTCAAAGGAAATGCGCATAATTATCCAGTTGGTTATACAAAAATATGCCTCTAAAATTAGAAGTACGCACTATTATTTGCACTAGTTTAATGCCCAGTTATTTATCTTTAAGCTTAGTCAGTTATTTTTAAAGGTTTTAGGCGCATTAGACGCCTATCCCATTAGCGAATTTTATTCC
>JACMZG010001914.1:14656503-14786503 GCA_018340805.1 Microvelia longipes
CAAAGGCCCGCGGCACCTGTTAATTCACCCCCTGATCGGCCTGAAATATGTTATGGAATTTTTTTTCATATATTCGATAACAAAATTAATGGGTTGGGAGCAAAGAAAAAGAAAAGTTCATTTTTAAGGGCCACCGCTAATGATATATATGAGTATATAGATATATAAATATAATAGTAGAGTATATATATATATAATGAGTAGTAGAGTAATAATATATATATTATAATACACCACACCCCACCCTAGTAGTATCATATATGAATATATATAGTATATATATATAGTTATTAATATATAGAGTATATACATACATACATCAGATAGATATATATATATATATATTATATATATATATATATATATGGCTACGTATATGTTTCCCTCTAAGGTTGTTTGGATTACTTCCGTCAAGAGTCCGTTTCAAGAGACTATCGCTTAAATACAAATTAAATTGTTTTCGCGCCATTTTTATATTCGGCGCCGCTGAACGTCTAAAAAAAGATCTTCTGTGAGCGTCTTCTCACACAACGTTGGAGAAGCTCGTCAAAAATAAAATGGGCCAGTACGTACTCGTTCCTTTTATTCTACATGTAATTATTTAATAAACTCTTTTTAAATTAATATTTTACTAAACGCGGTTATTTCCAAATCAAGGATGTTTGAATAAAGGGGATGGAGCGCACAAGTCGCATTGCATTCAACAAAGTGACCCCATCGAAAATCAAAACTGCACATGCTTGGTACGAACTGGCGCATGCTTAATGATCCTTATAACAGCGCAGTCTTTAAAATTTAGAAGAAAACCTCATGAACCTAAGGGAGGGTAAGTTTCTCCTATTTCTCTATCTCATAAACTTCCATGGGGTCAGAAATGTTCCTAATGCGTCATCCCCCTTTATTCAAACATCCTTGTTTAAATACATACACCAAACCAGAATATGTAACATGAACAGAATTAGTATAACCCGACAGTGCTCTTTGGCTCAATCACAAACACGTCTTTTCTAATTACCATTGCTCTTAATATCTATTTTATAGCGACACAATGGTTTCGAGCCTTTTATTTTTTATAAAATAATTGTACATTCTTTAATTTGTTATAATCAAAATTGAAAAAATGATTATCTTAAAAAATCTCTCCATTTATTTATTTGTATATTGTTACATTTAATTTATATATTACTTGCACACAAAAAGAACAAAAGAGATAACTATGATTTCAATTAATGCTGATATTCATGCCATAGTTTCAAAATAAAAAAAACTCATAGCATATACGTATTATCTTTAATAAAGTACTTTACAAGGAATACGGTCGATATCGATAAAATCGACGAAAAACCATATCAGTTAAAAGGTTACCTTTGTAAAGCAAAAGATATTCATTCAAATTTCATGATTCAATGTAACCAATAAACTAGTAAGAGATTTAAATTGGCTGAAATGTATGCTTGTTTATGTTTATACCTGGAAAAAAGATCCTGAAAGGAAATGAAGCGAAATTGTTTTATCATTATAACTCAATTTATGTAAGCTTGTATGCGAGTAGTGATAAAATTAACACCATGCGTCCTTGAGACAATGAATCACATACAGTTAAGCATTATTAAAATGATATGAGAGAGAGAATAAAGTCATAAATAATTTAGCGAGGGGTGTTAGAATTTTGAAAATTATCAGTTCACATGGCAATGGTTTCAGTACAATTATTCGTTCTAGTATTAAAGAGAAAAATGATGACCACGATGCAGGGAGCGTCCGTAAGGATTTTTTCGGGGGGGGGGGGGAGCAACGGTTCTTAAAGTTAAGTTATTAAGTTAATTGTCTGCGGGAGTTTTCGCACCGAATTGACGAAGTGCAGAGATAGTCCACAAACCACAGGAGTGGAGTTTCGCTAAACTAAAATGCTAATGATATTGACGAAATTACTGTAATATTTCATTTAATTGGTGCTTAAAACATTTTAGAGCGATTAACATTTAGCCGAGCGAAGCGAGTTCCTTCGAACGATATTATAAGGTTCTTATACCTAGGCGCTGCGAAGCATGCTCCTTGACAATCTTTGCTTAACAAAGTACCTTAACAAATATACTTAGGCAATCTTGTGAGCAATGTAAGACCTTCTTGCCGGCATTAAAACAATATGTTTACACCAATGTTCTGTGCAATTGAAACCTAAAAATTATAATTTTTGCGAGTGAAAGCGAGCCTCTTTTCAGAGCATGCCATCAATATTTAGCTGGCAATCTAGTTAATAGCGAAGATAGCCTTAAAGTTGTATTTTATCAAAATATTGGAGCGACCGTGCCTCGTTGATATGTTTTGCATATATATCTATGACAAATAATATATTAAATTAAATAGTTAGACCCTTACAAAGTAATAAGAGGTTTTTTTAGGCATCTTTAGAACCATATATTTGTATAGCTTTATTCATATCATTGACGTGATATATTTTATACCAATGAGTAGCGAGCGAGTCTTTTTATGTACTACTTTTAATTTTATATGCATTTTGCTGCGAATTAAGACCTTGAACATATATAATAATGAACAACGTTAAATTTATGCAGTGCTAGCAAGCGAAACGAGTCCTTTTAGACCATCCACGCATAATCTTATAGCAATTTAGCAAACGAAGTGAGCCTATTTAATAATCCCTAATATGTATATACAATAATAAAAGACATATAAAAAACGCGAGCACTATTTGTATGTATACATATAGCATATAGTAAACTAAGCGAGCTAGAACCTTATTAACTGTTGGTATATTATTATATTGGGTAATTTACTATATTGGGTATATTAATATATGGTAGATTTATATATATATTATTAGCAATCTAGGAGGCGCCTCTTTAATTTTATATTTTATAACAATTTTCGAAATAAGGCGACCTTTTTGCAAATATTGACAGAGTACATTCTTATGAATATCTAGCAAAGGAGTATCTTTCTCTAATATGCCAAATATATAGAGTATATATATTTAGCGCACACCCGAAGTAGGACCTTGTCAATGTACCAATATGGTATTTTTAGCAATTTTCCAAGCTGAAGCGAGCCTTTTTCCCCATTGCAGGGAAGGCGAGCCTCATATTGCTTATAGCGAAGCGGAAGCGACTTTATTACTTTTTTTGGAGCCAAGCTTCCTTGTGTAAATTAATTAAATTATTTTTCATACCCTAGTCTAGGCCAGAGCGAGCGATTCTGTTGTAATTAACCGTTATTGATGTATTTTCAAATACATAGAGTTCCTGATGCAATGCATTACTAGTTTATTAATATTTCATTTTTTTAAAAAAAATAAGTTATTTTTATGAAAAAAAGAAGAATAGTAACCATTCAATTTTGAATAATTTGCAGTGCGGGCTAATCTAAATTTTCTGATTTTCCAGGGGGGTCAGGAAAACCCCCCGTTTGGCCCCCCCTCCCCTGCGGACACCCATGCAAACATAATCATATTTTAATAATAAAAGAGAATTTTCCGCTAGTATAATCAAAGTGTTTCAATAATATATTTGATGTCAAAAAAAATTATATAACTGTAAAATAACAGGAAATTGTTTTTGTTAGCTATCACTACAAAGGAGGATGTCATATAGGCTAAAAATACTAAAATTCCCACGTTTTAGGAACTGCAGACATCAAAAATCTAAATAAATCGAAATTATCACAGGTAAGTTATGAGCAGAAACGCGGATGTATGTATTTTTGAACAGCTACTCAATTATCAAGCGCTACACGTAGACCATTTTTCACATCACAACAACCTGGTTTTCAACAGGGTTCGCCATCGAGTTAGGTAGCTCAGTGGTAGAGCTACTGAACTCGACCCGCTAACCACTCGCTTTTCGGCCTGGAGGTCGAGGGTTCAAATCCAGCCGGGGGAGAATTTTAATATGAGTTTATGTCTAGTGCTGTAAACTAAAAACAAAGAGACTAATACTTAAAGGGAGGAGGATACAGCAGCTCTTATCATTCCTAGGGTAGCTAGGTGCCGTAACTGTACATTGGGGACGTCATTTTTTTTATTTGTCCTAATAATTACAATCCTAGGTAAATATTAGATTATTTTTCTACTATTTTGTCTTCATTTGAAGTAAATTAAAATTAAAATAAGTTTTAATTATTATCAATTACATGTATAAATTGTCATATAGGATAGGGGGATGTCATATAAGCTAAAAATACTGAACTTCCCATGTTTTAGGAACTGCAGACATCAAGTCTGCAGTTGAATAATGTGGTGTCACTGAAAAATGCCCGCCGTTTGTAGAGTGCTTGCTACAATATGGGTTGTAGAGGGGTGGGGAATTATCTAGTCTCTTTCTAAGGAGACTGTAGTAGGGGTAAGTACAGTTATGGCACCTAGTGGAAGCTGTCTCACTTTCAGACCTCTTATCACTGTGTTATTCTGCCCATGTACTACCTTTAAGTATTAGTATCTTTGACTCGAAAGGTCTTGAATTTATACCAGCCAACCCAGCCAGGGTTTCTTAGACTGCTAAAACGCAAATGCAAGGTTGATACTGTTTTATCCGAGAAAAGTCTAGAGTTTCACTTTCAGGTCAGGGCTTTAGAATAAGTTTATACCCACGGGCGTCGGGGTTTTAGAGTAACCAAACTCATCAGATAATATGATTGGTGAGACTAGCTAAACGAGGGCAGGCCAAGTAAGACTAATGTGTTCTGAGGAACTAGTAAGACTAGATAGACTAAGCACACTGTAAACTAGTAGTCGGCACTAGCCAAATCAGTGAGCCTAGCCAGAGTCTAGCTGGTCTAGATGAACTGGGCATACAGTAAACTAATGGTGGACACTAGACAGAGCGGTGAGTTTGGATAGTCTGGTTGGATTAGATGAAGTGGGCACACTGTGGACAAGTCATAGTCCCGCCATGTACAGACGGTGTGCCTCTTAGATAATTGAGTGTTTACAAACTTGGGGGTGGATTAGTTGAGAGAGATTTAAGTGAGTGGAAAATGCTAATATGACCCTACATATTTAAGCGAAAAAAATTTTTGTTTGTGTCCTCCCTAAAATTTATTTTTTTACCAAGTTTGATCAAATAAGATTTGTTCGTTTGAAAAATATTGTAACAGGAATGTCTGGAAATACATATATACATACATACATACATAATACTAGTATATATATATATATATATATATAACCCGGCTCATATATATAGTATATTATATATATATTATATATATAATATATATATATATATATATATGTATATATATAGTATATAATGTGTGTGTGTGTGTGTGTGTGTGTGTGTCTGTGTAGTTATGTAAAGAGATAAAACTTGACACATACGTTAGCCTACGATTAAACAGATAAACACACACACATACAGATATACAACTTTTTGAAAACAACTTAAAAGGTCTTGAAAATAACTAAATTGCATGATTCAGGTGAAATAGATGTTTCTGAATTTTTGCAAACACTATACTTTTCCTATATACCTACTGTGTAAAAAGTAAAAATATTTTCTGCCCATCCAAGGAGGAATACCTTAGTATAAAATTAAATAGGTTAGTTTTTTAGGGCAGTGAGTAATACAGACAAACATGAATTAAAAGTCCATAAAAAAAATTAAAGATAATGTAGTACTTAGTTTTCAAAAATCCACCCTTTGAACACCATTAGTGGAATAGAATTAACAAGTGAATTTACTCAAGGCTTTCGCTACGACTGGAAATGTCAAAAGAGTAGTTAAAAAGCCAAAAGTAGCTAGGGCTACTTTTTACTATTGTAATAGTAGAGAAGGTTATGCCTAATGTCATGTTACCTCCCATTGATAAAGGTTACATTGTTTGACAGAAATTTTTACAAAACAATAACAACCATAAAATTTCATTTTTGGACGCAAATAAAATTACACAGAGGGTTTGATTACAAAATATTATGACATTTGACAAACGTTGTTAGTTACAGTGTAGCAGTCATTTAATACATTCACACATATTCTATATCCGCTTATCGTATAAGGTAAGATATCTCAATAGAGTTACATACGCTGCAAGAACCATGCGAGGGAATCCAGTCGGATACGCTAGAACTATAGAGATGGAATCTAGTTTGATCTCTCGATACGCTGTATGTACCTTCAGAGGTGATCATATTTAACGGACGACCCTCTCCTTGAACTATTATTTCACTTAAATATTACTATTTTTCATCAAATAAATTTTGACCTATTTTTTAGCGTAACTTTATTATTGTGCAAATAAATCACAATTTAATTAAATATATTTACGCTTAAACCCGTGGGGTCATTTTAGCGTTTTCCTCTCACTCAACTAATTCACCCCAGAGTTTGTACACATCCAATCATCTAGGAAGCACACCCTCCATACATGGTGGCGCATATAACTAGTTTGCAGTGTGTCTAGTTCATCTAGCCCAACCAGACTCTATTGAAACTCACTGCTCTGGCTAGTGTCTGCGACTAGTTCACAATGTGCCTTGTTCATCTAGACCAGCTAGTCTCTGACTAGGCTCACCGCTCTGGCTAGCGCCAACTACTAATACACTGTGTGCTTGTTTCATCTAGTCTTACTTGCTCCTCTGATCACATTAGTCTCACTTGGCCTCGTCCTTCCAGTCTTACCAATCTCATCAGTTCCTCTAGCATCACCAGACTCTAGCTAGGCTCACCGCTCTGGCCAGTCCAGTGCCACCCGACAAAGAACTCTAGCACCCAGATGTCAACATTCACAAACTCATTCTTTAGCCCTGACCTGAAACTCAAAGCTCCAAAATATATTTATTGTTTTAAACTTTATTATAAACAACAGTGAACCTTCACTGTAAAAAACATGATGTTTGGGCAGGATCAATTATTATTTAATCTCACTCGTTCAACTAAACAAGTACTGTCAAGAACTGCATCGTATTAAATGCCTATGGAATAAGATCACCTGTTAAATACGCTGTGTGTACAAAGTAAACTACCTCGTCTACATGATGTGTTGAACACTGGGTTGAACAATCGACACCGATTTCACTCCGTGTAGACGTGGGTTCAATCCCCGGATCTGTTATCATGTAATCTCACTCGATCGACTAAACAAATACGGTGCAAGAACTGCATCGTATTAATATGTGTGTCGAGGATTCAACCTACAGTCTATCGTTAAGTTTAAAAATCTTGACAGGTCAGTTTAGACACCACTGATTCTTAAGAAAAAAAATTCCTGCGACAAAGGAGCGGGAAAAAACTATGTAAACAAATCAGGTTATTTTACCCATATTTTCTTAGCGATGTTTTTTTACAATGCTTTTGCGTAGTTTTATTTTAAAATAGCATTTTAAGATTAATTTGAAAATAGTTTTCAAAACGATGCAATCAAAAGAAGAACCACAAACAAAGTGAATGATTGCCGGAAAGAAGGTTTTTTCCTACAGCGGTTATTGTGGTAGGGATTTTTTTTTCTATTTTCAAGTGATAGGTTGGCAGCGGCTTTTCTGATTGGTCAATCCCCAAAATACTTATGACCTTGGGGATTTTTAAACTAAATGATAGACTCTAGAGTTCAACACATTGTGAAGACCATAGAGATATATACTAGAGGAGGCATAGCCTATCTAAATACATTGAGAGACATGAAACATCTTTTTTGGAGTTCTCAGGGTCTGTGTAACCTCATTGAAACCTCCTTCAAGAGTGAGTTTAGGTTATAATAAATCAATTGTTTTCGGCTTTCCGCACATTGTTTGTGTTTTGAATTGTATTTTTAACGTTCTACTAAATAAGTTACAGTAATTTAATACTAATTTTTTGATTACATTTTTAGCGAAAGTGGTCAGGTTACTTTTTCAATGTTTCATAATTCAATCAATATGTAATAATATCTCTATGGTGTAGTCAAGGTAATTGTTAGATAAATCTAGAAAAACTCGATTATTTAAAAAAAAATCGATATATCGAAACTCGCACTAGTTTTTCAGGAGAGTCTGTTAACTTATTATTCTATCCTACTATAACTACAAATAATATTTACTATATACTTCTACCGAAAAGACAGAGAAATAATTATTCAATAATATAACCAATAATGTTTCACACATGTAAGGAATTTTGAAAACTGCTCACAAGGATCTGTGAGACTAGTCTCCCCGCAAGTACTGCCGCAAAGGTTACGGGTCTTACTGCGGTATCCACCACATCAATTAATTAATATAACATCATTTGCATTACCTTTGTCCTGCTTCCTTAAGCATGTTTTACAGGAATAACTTCACTAAAAACTCACTATAAGTTATAAAAAAAAGTATCGAAATCTGCACATCGTTTATCACCGACAAATGTACGGGATACGTGGTAAGTAGGAGGTTTCATGAGTGGTGAACTCATGAGTGACACGCGCACTTAAGCTAGTTATTAAAAGAACGCAAAATAATGACATTTATGAACTTTTAGTTAAGTATTTACTTAAAAAGTCTAAAGCACAAAAAAAAACTAAAAAACCGGCCATTATGGACTCAACTAAGTTCTTCTTTTTCTTCCTTCAATTTTTATGTCGGTACCGCATCGTAGTCTCGACACGACGATGTCTCGACACTTCATAACGTCGACACTTTTCTTGGCTGGATTTTACGTTGTATTGACACTAACCAAATCATGTGTCGATGTTACGCAGTGTCGAGACATCGACCCTTTTATGTCTTTTAACTGAATACTTCAGACAATAGAAAAACAGATTAAAAGAATATAAAGGAATATTTTTAAAAAAAACTTCTGTAAATAACGTAATAAGTAATTTATTACTAACTATTAAATAATATCATTTAAATTTATTTGTGTGATAAATAAAATAATGATAAATACTTATATATTAATAATAAAATTAAAATGATTAAAAAAAAATAAACATAACAATTAGATATATATATATATAATATATATATATAATATATTATAATATATATATATATATATATATATAATATATATATATATATATATTATATATATAAATAATATTATATATATATAATATAATATATATATATATATAATATATATATATATATATATATATATATATATATATATATATTGTCATATATATGTAATATTAAGTTAACGCCTGTTCAGCTCAAGTCTAGGGGCCATCATGAATAGGCTAATCTTAAATCTATATTATTTGTAATTGCACTTAATTTATTCAATAAAAATACTTAAAAATTACTATCTGTTTTTACAAACTTTATTTGGTTGGTTATATCATGGTTGTATGTTGCTTTACATAGAAATATTATTACTAGAGGGGCACTTTTAGTTGAATTTTGGAGCATCGAAAAAATAAAACCTGACCAACTTCGACTATCATAAAATGAAATGGACAAAACAAAATAACAGCTGGTTATTTAGTAGGACGTTTAAAATACAAACAATGTACGGGAGGCCGACAATAATTGATTATAACATTGACTCACTGGTGGAAGAGGTTGCAATGAGGTTGTACAGAGCCCCTGAGAGCCGCAAAATGATGTTTCAGGCCTCTTAATGTAATGAGATAGGCTATGCCCCCTCTAGTATATACCTGCATTATGTAGTATATGATGCATTACATTAAGGGGCCTGAAATATCGTTTTGCGGCTCTAAGGGCTCTGTGCAACCTCATTGAAACTTTTTTTATGTTTCTGGGCTTTATGTTTTATAGTTAGTTGGTTTTACTTTATTATTTTCTTAAACTGAATACAACCACTTTTTATTCCTTTGTCAAATACATGTTGAAGAAAAGAGTGTCACAGTCAATTGATATTCCTTTGTCAAATATGTAATTTAACTAGAAAAATAACAAATACTTAAAATTCCTGTTTCAAATTAATTTTAGACATTGATTTTTTGATTATTTTTTGTGAAACGTAACACATGTCCGACATTTAATTGGCCAAGGCAATAACTGTATGAAAACATCCTAAAATCCTAAAGAGGCTACATTAGGTACTCATTGATGCAGTTCTTTAACGAATATTAAATTCGCCCTAAATATTATAGGTATGTATTTCTTGTGTTGTCTTTGTGAGTGTTGTTTTAAAGGATCGACAAAGATCATGACAAGATTCTCTTAAACTGAATACAACCACTTCATATTCCTTTGTAAAATACATTTTGAAGAAAAGAGTATTATAGTCTATTGATATTCCTTTGTCAATTTGCACTTGCTATTAATTTGCAAGTGCTATTATTCATTAAATGTAGTATACTTTTAAATAAAAATATATTTGGCAAACATGCATCATCCTCATTGACTTAATAAGCACCGAAAGTAACTAAAATTACGACAAGCACAGAAGAAAGTTGAGAGGCAAACACGACTTAATCTGCGTTTTGCACATTTTGTTGCTATAAGTAAATTTATCCTCCTTACTAATTTTAAAACATTTTTAAATTACTTTAACAATGGTTCTAGTAGCTTTTCTTCACCTTTCTATGGAAAACTTATAAATTTAAAAAACAATCTAATAATTTACGGTAAAACAATGCACTAAAGTTTTATTTTTTTCTAATTTTACATGCTTTCCATTTATATTTTATTAATTTTTTCTTCAACAACTAGTGGGTTGTTCCGTCGAATTTCTTGAGCACCTAATTCTCTATAGTCAAACGTACAGTCGTGCTTATCCGAGTACCGATGCACACCGCAGTATAGTCCACCACACCTGCATTCGAATCCTGTTAAACCTACTTTCTTTTTACAAATCCCACATCTGTTTTTCTTCTTCTTTCCATCATCTTTGTCTTCTGTTTCGTCCTTATTTTTTGTTTCTTCTTTACTTTTTGTTTCTTCTTTGCTTTTTGTTTCTTCTTTATTTTCTGTTTTTTGATTTTCGCGTGATGTTTCACCGTAATGCATTGCACAATAGAGTAAAATAGTTAAGTGAACCATGAATTCCATTCAACGGCTACAATCAGGCCATAAAATAAGACACTAATTGCCGCGAAGCACGATAAACGTATGTTTTTAATAATGAAGGGTTTCCGATATAAAATATTAAAATTACTATTTTTTTTTTTACTTTTTATATATTTTTTAAAATTCGTATATTATATTCTAAACATAATATAATAATGACACATAAATTGAAGCTGTCAAAAATAAAAACTAACGTTGACAGAGTCATTGAATCTTTTCTTAACCTATATTACAAGATGAAGAAAGTTCTTTTTCCTCTAGAAGGGAGAAAAAATTAACATTCCGCCCTTATTTTCAGAGAGAAAAAACCCGTATTACGGCCTGTTTGCGAAAAAAAGGTAGGGAACAAAAATCAGGGCGGAAAGTAAATTAATTTCCGCCCTACTGTTTGGCACAAACGATTAGACACTTGCCTGGAAATTTAAAGATTCGTTGTTCGAATCTAGTTCGGGAACCATTGTTTTTATCGTTTTACTTTATACCAGAGCTTTTATTAATATTTTTCAACGACACATGCGTCAATATTTATGATATTTGCTGTTTTTGTGTGTTTTGATAAAGTTTCAACGTCTAAACTAGAAAAAACGTAATTTTTACTTAAATACGGAAGAAATAAAAATGGCGTCACTACTTTTCTTACCTTATCTTTATCTTACTTCATGTTAAAAACGTAGCCATTAGATCAGCTATTACAATTATTATAGCGAAGAAAGAAAAATCACATCTTTAAACTGTATTTAACTTTTCAAAACTAAACGAACAAAACTAGTAAACAAACGAATCAATATTTTTCTTCTATCTCAGTTTTTGTCTTTAAATTAATAAGTTATACATTACTCACAAAAAGTTTCTTTTGTTTCTTCATATCATTTGTTTTGGTCTAAAATAATTATGTTTGACAGTATTGTAGTAGTTATACTTCGACTTAAAACCTTTGTTTTTTGAATAATCATAAAGAAGATGGATACACAAATAGATAAAATATAACGAAGATAATGTCCTATTACTTGATAAATATCTTTATTGCTCGGAAAGTAATCTGTAAAAATAATTAGTGTTGTTTTTAAATTAAAAGTAAAATTTAAGTTGGTATTACTGTTTTGTTGAACTGGATGACTAAGCAAGCCAACTCCAGTATTTTTTTTATTTGCCTGTGATTCTTTTTATAATTTACTCAATTTTTGTTAGGTAAATAACAATTTTGAGGGTTTTTATAAGTTATCGCAATATTGTAATCGTTGAATATTAATATCGATGTGTTGCAAGATGCTAATATAATTAATACCTTTTACCAACCAAAGATAAAAGAAAGAAAGAGATAAGTGAAAACATCCCGATGTTAAAAAATGGTTATTAGTTAAATTTGTCAAATAAATCGATAGTAACTCTTTGTAAGCTTATTTGTGAAATATCTATAGTCAACTCATGGAGTTGGACACGATAGACCACTGAAATTGTGAAAGAAGAATTTGATGTATTTTTTATGCACATAAGTAATTTTATCTTACCTTAAGTTTTATTTTTATCTCATTTGGGAGCAAGCAGTTATTATCTCGCTATACTATTTGCACCGGCTCAGGATTAAAGCATATGGTTTTCACTATGGTTGAATCACTACGCTTTCCTCCGTTGGCACCTCTGAAACCAACAAAATAAAAGCTCGGGAGTAATGACTGTGTTTTATCCTTTGGTATATAAATAACTATTTAGCTTGTTAACATTTTAATAGTCAAAAATAGAAAGTTTAAACAAATCAACTATTAAAATAACGTAACTAACAAGCAAATAATAAAATGGAGAGAAAAAGAAGACTGTAAAGAGTTATGATCAAACGACAAAAAAACGCAAAAGGTCGAGTAAAAGATTTTCTCGTTTTTGTTTTCAAAACATAGTTATGGGAAAGGAAAAATAAGGGCGATGTTACAACGTAAATTCTTCGTTGCGTAAAAACACGGGGCTGTAGAGAGTTATATCTGACTCGGAGAGATGCTGGTCCAATTAAAACTTATCTGTGACTCCGTCGACAAAGCGTTATCTCGACCCTATGTAGTTTATCCTCAGCAAAAATTTTCAACCCACAAAAAAATAAAAAAAGTCACTATATTTCGGTCACACGATATTTCTCACCACTTTTTTCCAACTCGCTGTTTTTGTTTCTGTTTAATATGTAAAAAGATTTTCAGTGGGAATCAACGTTTTTAATACGTACAATTAATTTATATCATAAGAATAAGGCAATAAGAAAAACAAAAAATACGAAATAAAAAGGTCTAAGTACTTTTAACACAATTAGATGACACCAAACAAATTTTCATACTGTATGTACCTACTGTTCACAATTTAATAAGAAAATTTTCAAAAGCTACTCCCTTCACGTAACGTATATAGAACTTATTAATAAATATGAATGAAAAAAAATTAAAACACAAATATATAATCTATATGAATAAGAACCAATAAATATTCAAACAAAATCATTTCAACCTGCATAGCACAGATTATTTATTAATCGTCTAAATTTCTTATTTCTATGTATCTTATTGAATTCTTATTCTGTTAAAAAAAAAGAATTTAAAAAAAGTATTTTTAAAAAGCTTGGTGAATTTTCTTCAAAAATAATTGTTGCAAACTAACTCTTTGAAATATTCTTTGAAATTCGTAGCATAATATACTGTAAATCTTAGAGTTAATAGCATATTATGCTACTAGGCAGTGAAATGTAATTTCGCAGTCGAGTTTTATAAATTAGCACCCGAGCCCTAGACGAGGGCAGGCTATTGAAATTTCCAGCCAAGGCGTAACCCAAGGCTGGTAAAACCCATTTGACTGACGAGGCAAATGGCGAATAGCCTGTAGAGGCGGGGCCGATGCAGTAAATGCTAGCACGAGTCGGCAATGTTTCCTTTACTGCAAAGTAGCATATACTATTTTTTATTTACGGCTGCAAATAAACATAATAATATTATTCTTTAAGATGATATGTTTATATTTATTGGTCTCAACAAAAAAATAAGATTACAATAAATTATTACATTAAGATAAGAAACTTATAAATTAAATAAACAAACAAGTAGAAAAGGGTTTTTAAAAACATGCTACGATATTTCAGAGTCAGCGAATATCGCTTTAAAATAAATGCAACGAGCCAATCGCTTAGGTCCTCAGCACCTTCTCTAACGGCGATTCGACGATTGGCCATTATCAATTTCTCCACTTATTAATTTTTTCATCTGTTGTTGAAATGCTCGGGCGTCCGGCACGATCCTGAGATCGTCTCTCACGGCATTAGTGAGAGACATGAGTACCAACATAAAGCCACAAAAAGATCGAAATTCGCATATACGTAAACCACAAAAATTAAAAATTCGCGATACTTTTTGAACACACCTCGTATAAGCGAATACAGTCAAATGAAGTTCGTTTAAAGCGGAATTAATAGTATGGAAATGTTTAATAAATCATACAAGGCCCTTTCCTGGAAGTAACAAACAGATACGTTTTGTTGGAAGCGAAAAATGCCTAATCTGATGGCTCTTTATATTCTTTTTTTCGGTCAACGGAGGGGAAACGCGACGGGCCTCCAGAGGAAGCCCTCCAAGCTTTATACCTTGGAGTAAAAAGCAACCACCCCTGTAAGGGGATGACTCCTGGTCATCCAGAGGCTCGTCTACGCTACTTAAACATTAAATATGAATTAATCAAGTCATCTAATTAAAATATTTTTGAAAAAATGTTTCTTGGTAATTAATAAATAAAAAAAAATTGTATATAATATAATTTTCAGTTAATGAAATGTGTTTAAATATTAAACGTATTATACATTAGTCGACTTTTACAAGCGTTTATTAACGATATTCTGTACCACTAAAGTGAAATTATTGTGCATGCTTTAGACTAAGTCAAACTTATTTTTCATTTCTTTTAAAAGCCGATGAGCCATTTATAAATTATTATTTATAAAAAATATTTTCTGAAGAGCAAAAATTCGATTTATGCACTTTTTTAACTCCCTGCAATGAACACGACGGGAGATACGAGGACACACATACAGAAAGAAAGAAAACTTGTTAAGAACCACTCAGAAGGTTTTGAAGACTTGAAACGGATGATTCAGTTGTAACCGCTTTCGGATTTTTAACGCAAACACAATACCAAGGAGTATATAGGTATATATAGTAGTATATAGTATATACTCTTTGACAATACTTGTCCTATAAGGCGCGGTCGAATATCCACGGCCTTCTAGAACGTTGGATCACCAACAAACTTTTTTTATAACTTTTTTTTCAAAATTTTCAGTAATTAGCCGGATTTGTGATAAATGAAGCCTATTTCTGTAATCTGCACGCTCTTTTGGTTAATCTCAAAGAGTATTTACATTCACCCAACGATTTTTTTTAATCTAACTTGGTACATATATAACTACTGTTAGACGTCAATATTTTGTGTTATATTTTGACATGTCATATTTGTTAACATTGACGTCTAACAGTAGTTATGTATGTACCAAGTTAGATTAAAAATAAATCGTTGAGTGAATTTAAATACTCTTTGAGATTAATCAAAAGAGCGTGCAGATTACGGAAATAGGCTTCATTTATCACAAATCCGGCTAATTACTAAACTTTTGAAAAAATAAGTTATATAAAAGTATGTTGGTGATCCAACTTTCTAGAAGGCCGTGGATATTCGACCGCGCCTTATACACCTACGATAAAAACGATGAAAATTATCGTCTTTATCAGAATTTGAAACCAGGTCCCTTGCTTTGATTACTTCAAGTTCTTATCGACTTCGGACAGTTTTCATTCAACACACAGACACAAAAAATATCGAAATTCCACTTGAAATAAATTGTTTACCAGTTGTGTTGTAGAATTTCCAGTAATTGATTACCGATTTCAAACCAGTTTTATTAGATTCAGCGCCCTACTCGAAATTTAATTTTCATTTTGGTTTACGGTAATTTACTATGGTTTCTTGTCACTTAGTGTAGTTGCATATCAGTTAGTTATTTTGTACACTCCCGGGTCCGACTCCCGCCATGACGCCTATCCTATTAGTAACTTCTTCCAAAGTAAATTCGCTAAAAATTAGGTACACTAAATATTTTGGAAATCGTTTTTTTTTTAAATACGTACTTTCTTTTGTTCAGGCAAAACTTGACAAAGTAGACTTTTTACAAATCTGCTCTAATGATATATAAAATATAGTTATTAAAATATAGCTATTAATTGTAATAATAATTAATTGTAATAAATATTAATATCGTTTTAATTTTTAAATTATAATTTATTAAAAACACAAATTTCAGTTTTAAAACTATCTGTTTTTTTAAAAAATAAATTTATTTGTTTTTAATGCTAAGACAGTATGTTTTATAATAAATGATAGTTTCTGAGTTAACATCTTGAGACAAATGTCTGGAAGTCTTATAATAAGTTTTGAAAAGGATTCGCAGTGTCAGCAGAGCAAAGTCCTAAATGCTTGAAAAAGCATGACAATGTTGGTAACACTGTAACCTAGACATTCCTATCTCCCGAATTTCCCTCCTCGTTAGCGATTTGTCAATGTCAAATGCATTTCTGCCTGGCTTAGCTTTTCCCCTAAGGGGGCATGTTATTCATCCGTAAACTGATTTTCGAGAATACTGAAAATTTTTGTAGTTATTAATTGAGCTCGAGAAAAAAAAAATATCGATGTCACACGTTTTTGGAATAGTTTAGAAATAATAAAAAAAACTTTTATTCAACAAAGTTTTGTCTTTGTTTAAACTATTTTATTGAAGGGTCAAAAGACGAAGGCAGAAACTTTTTTCCGTGATTTCCTTAATTTATAAATTAATTTATAAATATAAAGGGTAGTTACGAAACAGCCATTACGACTTATAAACTAAAATTGGGTACGGGGTACCTCGGAACTTTTCCTCACCACATAGAATTTGCTACGCTATCACTACTTCGGACTCCTTTCGCTCGTTTTAGACAGTAAAGCCAGTCGTTTTGTTTTCAGCGGTCACCCATGCAGGCACTGAACTCGCCGGATGCTTCCTAACTTTCATTATCCAACAAAAACTGTAGATGTACTTCCGCATTAAAACTAAAATTAGTATACTTATTTATTACTTAAATTAAATATACTTAAACTTAATTGGATTATTTTTCGATGTTTGACAATTTAAAAAAAATATACAATTTATTTTATAAAAAATTAAACTAATGCTGATAATGAGATGAAACTTAGCACATATGTGTCTAATACATGACTACTTAAATCGATCAAAACATTTTTCCGTGCAACTGAATTGGCTGCTAATGACACTATAACAATTATTTTCTGGATAGCACAATTGATTGATTGATTTTCGTACCAAATTTCAACTCACACACAAACCTTTGTATAAACCGCTCAGGAGGATATATTTCACTACTTACGCGTTAGCATATTCATGTTTAATAAAGCATGCAAGCATTAATTCATGCAAAATTGCATGCTTAATTTTATGCAAAAATCAGTGCCCTAAACTGATTTTCATCTAGTATTATGGGGACACACACAAGTATTAATAATAATATGTATTTTATTAAAATATATAATTATTTATCGAAAGTGATTTTTTTTTTAGTACTGCTTGGCAATAATTTATAAGAATTTGATACTAAAATGAATAATTCCTATTTTATTAGAATTAATACTGTGAAGTTAAGTAACTAGTTTAATAGCTCCTTTTTATTTCAGATACTGCTTTAAAACACTAAATAGAACAGGGTAATACATCTACCCTTAGGGCAGTCCCTGTAACTGGCTAGGATTGGATTAGCTCTTTGTAAAACCTTGTCATTGAGTTACCTAACCTTTTTTCCATCCTAACCTTGAACCTTGTCTATTCTTGTATCTATTAAAGTAGAACAAATATCTAATTGCATTAGATGAGACCCTTAAGCAATTTACAGTGAAGCTAGTTTTATATCGTAATAAAAATCAAATATGTGAAGTGTCACAGCTTACGTGACTTTTTTAAACCATGTCAGCTATTTTTATATTAGTGCATTATATAGTTGAAACAATAAAAGTTTGTTGTTTTAGCTTCCATTTCTTCATACGTAAAAGCTGGACTGTTTGATATTGGGAAAGTAAGAATTAATGAATAGGCTATAACGTATAAACAAAAAAGCAAAGAATGAATTAAAAAGCTAAAAAGCAAATGGTTGTCTTTTATTCATCGGAGAATCTACTGGTTGGTTGGACTTAGATGGGTCTGTGGTTGGTAAAAAGAAGGAGAAAAGAAGTCAGCGTAACGTGTCTGGCAAAAGCGAGGTTTGTAGCGCGGTATGTGGAAGGTGTCGATATTTTTGTGACCACATTTCTACCGCAACGGAGAGGCGAGTGGAAGCCCAACACTTTTGTTGAGCAGAAGTTCGGAAGAGCTCGGAAAATGAAGTCTCGAGAGGTCTCTAAAAATCCACCGAAATAAATAAAAAGACAGAAATGAAATTCCCTGCATGATGTTATTCCACCCACCAATAACCTTGAGGTAAATTTAAAGTCAAGCTGATAGTAAATTCAAATAAACTAGCGTACGCACTAGAATTTTTTTAATGGTAAATTTATATAGAGTAGATTGAAACAAAAATGATCGATGGGACCAAGATACGAACCCAAGCATTTGGTTTTAATGGTCTCTTCAACTTTGTTTTCCGAGGTTTACCAGTTATTTACAACGAATTTTGGTAACATAGAGCGACCGTATTACCTATGGACTGGATTCATCCCAGTAATAAGAGCTCCAACATTAAAAAAGACACCTTACTCGACATTTTTTGTTTAATAACCGCCATTCAACCTATCCCATTACTGATTTTTTCATCTAGAGAAAATTCGCTTTGAAGCTTGTTCGTGATAAAACATTGTTTATAATCCTAACTGTTCATCATTATCATCATCAACGATCCTTATTTTATAAGTTTCTGTGCAGTTGCAACCCTACGTCAAAATTTATTTCACTGACGATTTCAACTGAGAAAAATTCGCTGATAATGTCATGTTAGACACTAAGATGAACTAATAGAAAATAAAGACCAAGGCGTACGAACCTGAATAGTAATATTAGTAATAGGGTGTAAGGAAACAGGCCACGTTGTCGGGTTCCTAGTAAATATTCAACCCCAGGCCCTGCAACGTGTTCCATTTACTTCACTTTTAACGTGTCTTTTATTCTATCATGTCTTTTCAAATCCAATCTAATAGAGTATAAAACATTTCCGGAAAGCTATAGAAGAAAATAATTTTATAGAAGATAAAAAAAACAACAATTTAGTAGCTAGATTGATGTTTAATTTTTTTCGTATTTAACTTTATTCTTTAATTTCGTCTTTAAGTTTTTGTTCTAGACGTTCCTATCAGACATGATATTTTTCAAAATCCATCTTGGGTCAAAATGAAACTTAGTACAAAAATTAATCTTGTTAATGTCCAGAAATATATTGTTTATGAAATATGTGTGACGTTATTAACCCACAATAATGACCTTACAAACATTTCTAAATATCACAAATCTTAAAAAAGTGTTTAGATCGGTCTACAAATGTAACACATGTACTAATATGTGTTATGAAAAGTACAAACGACATTTTATTATCAGTGTTATAGTACGACAAACGGCTAAAATCAGTTGACAGCGTGGGAAAATAGTGTTGAGGAACCAATAATGTTGGCCTGATTTAAAATTGAGGGCGTGGCTTAACATCCAGGACTAACCTCATTGGCTCCCTTATTATTCTTTCAAACCTAATTATTATTAGGCTAAACCTATTATTCTTCCACACTGTCAACTGATTTTAGCCGTGTGTCGTAATATAGTTTAGGTTTTATTGGTTGACGTTTAAGCCATAATGTGAGCACTTTACATTTCTTCATTCATACCGTAGGTATATAGGAAAAGTATAGTGTTTGCAAAAAATCCGAAACCGAGATGAAACTGGAATTATCCGTTTCAGGCGTTTTTAAGGTCTCATGAGTAGCTTTCTCAAAGTTGTCTCTCTGTATGTATGTGTGTGTATGTGTATTATCATCGTAGCACCCAATGTAGTTATGCTAGAAAGTTGAAACTTTGTACAAAAATCAGATTACCGCTGTAGATGTGCTATTCAGAAAATATTTTTATGACATCATTAACCCGCAATAATGACTCAGTGTAAATTTTATAAAAAATCACATAACACGAAAAAATTGAGATTTGGCACACATGAAGCCATGTATAAGACTATCATATGTGCCAAGTTTCATCTCATTATCAGCATTAGTTCAATTGTTATCAAATGACTTGTGTACGTTTTTAAAAAATTGTAAAAAAAAATCTAATAACAATATAATAGAGTTGAAATTCGCTACACGTATAAACCTTTACGTAATAAATAATGGAACTGATATAGGACAACAACCCCCGGGCCACAAAGCGGCCAAGAGTCCGAAAGCCTTTTGTTATATAAGTGAGCTTCGTCCTTTAAAGAGTCTCTTAAATGGGCTAGAATAAATGCTAGAGTAAAGTTCCTTAAGGTTACTTCAGTCACAAGGTCATCACGGTTATTTTGTTTCAGAATTGCTAAATGTTGAAAGCAATCTTTCAAACATTTCCATTAAAATTTATGACAAGAAAAAAAAATATTACTGGGAAACACAATTATTAAAAAAAGCAATAACAAGAGGATTAGGGTCATACATGTAAAACAAAATAGTGTAATTGAAAAACCTAAATATTCTATACATAACTAAAATTGAATTGTTTTCCACAACATAAAGAACTAACATATTACTAAGAGTAATAAGAAAAATATTATTAGTAAAATGTTATATGTAATTTTACTACTTAGTTAATATTACAGTACAATACAGATGCAGATAAAGAGTTTATGATAGTTCATACATGGTATATTGTAATTTTGAAGAGGCATTTAATAACATGATTCTAAATACGAACCAGAGCTATGTTATTGTTTCAGCTATGTTTTAAACGGGTATGTTTTGATGCTAATCTTATTAGTAGGACAATGTTGCCTTTATTTAATGTAATAATAAATTGAAATATGGCATTCTTTGACAAAGCGTTTAACTTAAACATGTTATAGTTATTATGAAATGTTTTCTGTATAAATAGAAATAGTGTAGGAGTAAAATTACAGACAAAAATGACTTAACATTTTTACAGTATAAATTCTTTTTTAGCTTCTTTTTCTTACATTTCTTTATTTATACTGTAGGAAAATAAAAAAAAGTTGAATATACAAATATATAATAAGAGTTTTTACTGAGTATATAAAATTGAAATGTCGCCTCTTGTTTTAACTTCATAATTAGTATTTAATTCTAAATTCAATAATGAACTTTTTTTTTTTTTTTTAAACAACAATTCTTTATTAATACATAAATAAGTATAAATTTCATTACAAAATATACAAAAGATACCTCCTGCTTAGATCAGGAGATCTGTGCTGCAGGAGGGAGTCTAATTGGCTTTATAATTTTTTTTTATTTGATAATAATAAATATTATTTATTATAACAATCTATTATAATTATATATAATTATAATATTTTTGAATATTATAATTCAAGAATATTATATTATTAAATATAACTTTATATTCTATTCTATTTATATTATATTCTTCAAGTATAACTTTAAGAATATTTTTGTGAAATTGTAACATAATTGGAGAGGAATATTGGCTAAACTTCTGGAACGATTAAAAACAAACTTAAAGAGCACATTAAAACATTTAATGCCAACTGTTTAAAATTATACCTATGCTGCTGTTATATGTATTAGGAAGAAAGATTAACGGCGTTGAAAATATTCAAATATTAAAAGATAATGGTATAAAGTGGAGATGGTAAGGTTTACATTAGAAAGCATTAAGAGAAAAGCTTCTGGTTCTAATGTTTCTCCAGCTTTTACTGAGTAAAAACACAGGGGAAAAATTATTAACGTTGAGTGGGAAAATTCAAATTATTATTTTATGCCTGCGTTATCTAAAGATAAATATAAAGAAATTAGTGTTATAATCTGTTATATATTTAGATGGTTAAAAATAATGTATTAAGTTTTAAAAGAATGAAAATATAATACAAGTAATGTTCTGATGAAAATAGCTCATATGCTAGAGAAACAAATGAAAACAGCTCATATGCTAGTGAAACAAATGAAAATAGCTCATATGCTACAGAAATAAATAAAAATAGCTCGTACGCTAGAGAAACAAATGAAAATTAATCGTATGCTAGAGAAACAAATGAAAATAGCTCATATGCTAGAGGAACAAATGAAAATAGCTCATATGCTACAGAAACAAATGAAAATTATTAAAAGTCACTTTTTTCTCACTCTAAGGTTAAGTGTTAAAAAAATAAAATGACGTCATAAAAATTATTATTATTTTCCGAATAGCACAACTACAGCTGTAGACTAATTTTTATACAAAGTTTCAACTCTCAAGCACAAATACACTGGGAGCTACGATGACAGCACACACACACATACATACAGACAGACAACTTTGTAAAAACCATAAAGGAGGCCTTTAAAACACCTAAAACTGATAATTCTGGTTTCATCCCGGTCGCGGATTTTTGTTTGCAAACACAATTCTTTTCCTATATATGTACGGTATAAATGAGGAAAATTAAAAATTAGACTAATATAAATAACTTAATAACCTAATAAATATTTGTTCTAAAACATGAGACAAATAGAACAAACATATAAACTTAATCAAAATTCGATAAATTAATCAACGTTAACTTTCCTGTTATTGTTCAACAACAAAACCAAAATTTCCCAAACCTCTTCTTCCTAAAACTATAGACTTACAATAATAGATTGGAGAAGATTGATTAATGTCTCAACTATATTTAGTAAGAGATTGAAAGGAGTCTAATACTTTGGAGTTAAAAGGAAAATTTTGATTGATGCTTTCGGTATTAAACTTAAAGAAAGTTATCGAGAACTTTGCCATAAAACTTATTTTTAAAACAAAAGTTGGAAAAAAGTTTAATTATAAATGGATTTATCCTGAATTAGAAGTTGTCTGGTCAGCTTTAAAAGTTTTTACGGTGTATTACTAAATACTTACAAACTATCAAGATAGGCTTAAATTTACTAATAAATTCAATTTGTTAATTCCTCGAAAAAAAATTATAACTTGTCCATGTTATTATTGGAAATTGTCCATGTCAGTACGTAGTTTAGGTGCACAATTAATTTTTAAGTCCTTCTAGACTTGAATCCAATATCCAATTCAATCCTACAACAGGAAAAATAATCGGGTATGGGATACCACGGACCGTTTCCTCATCACATCGGATTCGCTACGCTCATCCTCCCTACCCTAATCCTCCCTACCCTAGACACGCTTCACTCGTCCTCAAAATATACAAGTGTTGAATTTATAATTCAACACGTCCTCAGATAGTTAATTCATCCGTTTCATTACCAGCGGTTATCCAGGCACTGACCACGCTCGATGCTGTTTAACTTTTATAATCCAACAAAAATCATGGATGGATGTACTTGTCGTATTGAAACAAAATTTAGTGCACTTATTTATTTAAGTTAAATTATTTGCTGATTTAAAAAAAGCGTACAAAAGTCATCTAATAAAATTAAACTAATGCTGATAATGAAGGAAAATATGGCACATACGTTAGTCTTGCCAATATATGCGTGCATATGTTGTAGCGTTGATGGCTACATGCGTGCAAAATCTCAACTCGATCACAACATTTTTCCGTGTTTTAATTTTTTTTAATTTTTGCTCAGTCATTATTGCGTGTTAATGATTATTTTCTGGATAGCAGAACTACACCTATAGACAGATTTTCGTACAATGTTTGAACTCTCTAGCCTATGTACACTGACACGGTGATAACAGACACACATTCAGACTGAAAAATTTGTAAAAAACATTCAAAAGGCCTTAAAAACACATGAAACGGATAATTCAGGAGACATCAAGGTTTCGGATTTTTTCGCAAACACAATACTTTCTTAAGATACTTTATACCTACGGTATAAATGAGGAAAAGTAATTTGAAAGACTCGAGCTGTTGTCTCAATCAAAGACAAAATATCATAAATCAAGTTGTTTAATTTGTTATTGATATGCTAATATGCCATTAAATAATTAGAAAAACTAACCCCAGGCTCAGATCCATATTTTAAAAAAATCGGTTCATGAATTCAATTATCTCTTAATACACACAATTATTCAATTGAAATACCTGCAGGTACAAAATATTCTATACGATATACTAGGTCCTTTTATAACTTAAAATGTATAATTTAATTTAAAATGTATATAGGGCTAAATATCATGTATAATTGAATTTAAAATGTATTTAGGGCTAAATATCATGTATAATTGAATTTAAAATGTATATAGGGCCAAATACCATGTATGATTTCATTTGAAATGTGAATAGGGCCAGCTATAATGTATAATTCAATTTAAAATGTAAATAGGGCCAAATTTCATGTATGATTTCATTTGAAATGTGAATAGGGCCAAATAGAATGTATAATATTTTAAATTGAATAATACATAATATTTGGCCCTATTCACATTTCAAATGAAATCATACACGAATTTAAAATGTAAATAGGGGCAAATATCACATTGACATAAAGATAGAAATAAGAAGTCCTAAAAAGAGTTGACCTCTAGCCTGTCTTGATAAGAAAAACAATCTTTAGTTCTGTAATACACGGAAAAGTGAAAAATAAAATGCCACAATAAAAGAAATATTTTAGGATTCTTCACTTGAAGCTGTATAGAAAACTCCAATCTTATCTTCCAAAGTCCATCTTATCTTCTTCTAAAATATAGTTTCTGAGAAAACATCTGTAATTTTTCTCCCCGATTGCCAAAGGTGGTGAAAATTTTGCAGAAGTACAAAATTCAATTTTCCACTAATACAATTTCGGAAAAATCTTATTTAAAGAATTCTGTTCCAAACAGAAAAGAGTGAAAAAATAATAATATTTCCAAATATGGAAAAATATACGTGATTTTATTTTTTATGGCTGTCAGCAAAAAACTCAATAAATCTAGAAAATTGAACCCATAAAATATACTATACGGGTAATTTTATTAGATTTTTCTATATCAGAAATATATTATTATAAATATATATATATATATATATATATATATATATATATATATATATATATATATATATATATATATATATATATATATATATATATATATATATATATATATATTAAGGTTAAATCTAATTTATAAATAAAATTAATTATTTAAAAATAAAGTCACAACATTATCATAAAAATAATACTCAGAACTTAACATATGTTTTCATATTTAGGATATTAAATAGTCGAGTTTATCAAAAATATAAATACTAAAACGCACAACACGATTATTTCATCCGAGCACTCTTGGGTTTAATCCATCCCGGAGTATTATAGCACAATCAGTTGACAGCGTGAGAAAATAAGGTTGGTCCGATATGATATTGTGGGCGTGGTTTAATATCCAGGACAAACCTTTTTGGCTCTCTGGGTTTATTTTCCCACGCAGTCAACTGATTTTAGCCGTGTTTACACTATATAAACTAATGTTTTTAAACTTTTCAAAGTATAATTACCTTTTAGCTAAAGAATATAATTATATGTATATATTTTTAGGTCAGTTAATAACAGAGGATGGGGAAGAAAGAGAGATAAAAAGGAGGATAGGGTTAGGATGGGCAAGTTACAACAGGTACAGGTATTTGTTTAGATCTCAGGTTGACATGGAATGAAAAAGGAAACTATGGAATATGTGCGTGTTACCGGTGATGATTTATGGAGCAGAGACTTGGGTGATGAGTAGAGAGATGGTTCAGAGTATGAGAGTGACACAGAGGAGCATGGAGAGAAGTATGCTGAGAATTAGTAGGAAAGAGAGAAAGAGTAATAAGTGGGTTAGGGAACAGACAGGATTACAGGATATAGGAAAGAAAATAAGTGAGAGGAAATGGGGATGGGCAGAATATATTGTCAGAAGTCAAGATGATAGGTGGACAAGAAAGATTATACAGTGGTACCCGAGAGATAGGCAAAGGAATAGAGTGAGACCAAGAATAAGATGGGACGAGGAGATGAGGAAGATTTGTGGTGAGGAGACATGGCAGAGGGTCGCGTGGGGGAAAAAGTGGATCAGGATGGGAGAAATCTATAGAAACGTTTTGCTTAACAAAGAGTAACATCATTCTGTAATTAAATAATGAACATAAATTAGCATGAATAATAATTATTTATAGATAAATGCAAAATAACAATTAAAAAAACGAATATGGAAAATATAAATTCAATAAAGATAAAAGTAACATATAAAAATATTAAAGTAAGGAATGTATTAAAAATAAAATAATTATGAATATGTAATATGAACATTAAGAGAGAAAATTATAGAATAGTAGGAAAATAGTAGAGAAGTAAATATAAGTTTAAAATTAAGGTACAATGCAGTATTATGTTTGTTTTGTGTATAATTTAATGTAAAATTAAGTTTTTTCAAAATTATTTGTGTTTTTATTGTTTGCATTTACTAGTTATTAATTCCTAATTTAATAGTATTTATTATGTTATATTATAGTTTAGTATTAGTTCTAGTATAATAATCTAATAGTACTGCTAATAGCGCTGTAATGGTATGCTACTAGCAGGATACAATAACAATAATAATATCAAGATAGTATTACTATGTGTATTATTGTAGTTAAGAAGTGCATGCATGAACTCCAAAAAGACCTCATTGAGGAGCCACGGCTTAGAGCCGAACAGCACAAATAAAAAATTTAAAAATAATTATATGTATATATATATATATATATATATATATATATATATTATATTATATATATATATATATATATATATATATATATATTATATATATATATATATATATATATATATATATAATATATATATATATATATTATATAATATGTAAAAAACATTGATGCTAATAAATGGTTTATTTATTTAAAGAATATATAAATAAAAAAAAAAAATTGCATGAACTCCAAAAAACCCTCATTGAGGAGCCACGGCTTAGAGCCGAACAGCACAAATAAAAATTTAAAAATAATTATATGTATATATATATATATATATATATATATATATATATATATATATATATATATATATATATATATATATATATATATATATATATATATATATATATATATATATATATATATATATATATGTAAAAAACATTGATGCTAATAAATGGTTTATTTATTTAAAGAATATAAAATAAAAAAAAAAAAGCCCTAGAATTTATTATTTCAAACAAAAAAGGTTAGTTCCGCAGCCAGTTAACACGAGCGCTAGTATACATTTTGGTAATTCACCATGGGAACTACAAGAATGCGCCACTGTTGTCTATTTTCAGCAAACTACTTCTGACACAAAACTGATTAATTAAAATACTTGCATTATTTGATAGTGACCAATTTTAACTTGATACTTGGTTTGGTCATAATACTCGAAATATTTCATAATAGAAACTTAGAATGTTATAATAAGAGAAATTAGTTTTAAAGCTGGCGCTAGATGCCAGCACTCTATTATACACATATCGACATACTATACCTATTACATTCTTTGCTTTGGTTGTATGTGGTGTCTTTATTATATAAAGATTATATAATATATTTATTCACTTAAAATAAGTATTTATGAGAACATTATTGAGACAATTTTTGTCAACACACAAAAGCTCAAAAAAGTTAATCAACTTTAATAGAACTTGGCACAAAAATCAAGTCCTAAAAGAGAAAGAACTTATTAGATTTTGGGGTTATTCTAACACGGCGTATAAGATGACTTTTTAAACGACAAAATATTTGTTTAATTAAAAGTGCTTCAAAATTTTTTTTAATAGAAAGAGACCTTAACCACATCCGTAGCTACACGATATATTTGTATACACAGTTCATTCACGATATATTTGAATAAATGTAGATTTTCTTATAACACTCTTCAGCTTAAATGGAACTTGACTCTAATCTAATTCCAATGGAACTTGGCACAAAAATCCAGCCCTATAAGATAATTTAAATGAGGAAAATTTTACTCATAAGATTTTGTGATTAGTCAAACCCAATGTATTAAAATAGTCTTTTTAAACCTTTTTAAAAAATGTTTGTGTAATTAAAAGAATTTCTAATAATGTTTTGAAGATTTTCGGGTGTAAAAAGACCTTAACCACATCTGTAGTTAGCACAGTTATATAAATATTTATATGATTCGATATGCACTTTATTGGAAAGAATTAATTATTAATTAACTATATATGTATTATAATTGTTAAATCTATTGGCAGGTATGCGTCGTTCCATAATTAGCAGCTTGTTTCTAAATAATATATGAAATGAAAGGTTTACATTCATGCATATCCTAAGATACTCAATAAAAAATATAAGTGTAACTGGAAAATGTTCCTACACTCAAATCTAATTAAAAAAAGGGACATTAATTATTCAAAACAAAATTCCTGTACGTTTACAAGTACGCTTCATAAAATTATACATTATTCATTGCTTTGCTTCACGAAAGGGGGAAAAAAGAAAAGCTTGCTAATCTTGTAAATATTGGACTAGTTGTCATGTACAATATCTTCTATCAAATAAAAATCCGCCATGTTTTTATAAAATGTGTCCTTAGTATATCTCATATTTTCCCTTATGTAGTTTGAAGATTTTATAAAGTACTATTTTCTGAAGTATATTAGGAATATAGTATATTTCTTCTCACGAAAATTTATAATTCACTCCATAGAATTTTTTCTCTGTGGCTTTTCTTATTCAAAGGGTTAAACAGTCGGGGGTGTCGAGCAAAATCCTTTTCTTGTATCCGAGCTTTGTGACTCCCAAGTTTTTTTTCCTACTTCTTTAGTCTACCTATTTTCCTCTCTTTTTCCAGAGTAGGGACGTGAGACGAATCGCGATCGGGTTTTAAGGGGAGGAAAAAGAAAAATATCACAAACATAGAAAATAGCACACTCTAAAGAGAAGCTTGAGAGCGCTTACATATAAAAGGTACTACTAACACAATTTCTTACCTCTTTACCTCCATCCCTTGTATCCAAGCATGTCCTATTTACTTCCACGCATATTCCCTCTTATTCTTTCTGCCAAACATTTAGCTATTCAACCCGAAAAAATAATAATAAAATTTCTATTCCGAATTGGTAAAAATTGAATTTCTTATTTTTACCAATAACGCGTGAGTTTAAAATCTAATAACTGTATTGTAAGAAAATTCAGTTACAAAATCATTTTTAAATAATGAAAATTTTAACAAAAGGGTTAAATTCGGTGAATATTTTATTTTCCCTTTCCTTTGGAATAGGACTTTTATTTAACATAATTTGATACAAAATTTAGTATAATGTTATATCAATAAATATAATATCCAATATGTATTTAGTATTATTAATTTACACATCAATATAAATGGCTGTTTAGTTTTATTTACTTGTTTACACAGTGTTGTTAATTTTCTCTTATTTGTTTTTATCTTTGCTGCCCAGTTGTCATCAGTACCAAACATATTAGAAAAAATATATTTATTTGTAAACTGGTAAAATGAAAGTAACATTTTAGTTCCAATGGCGGGACGTGACGAGGTTATAACTAGTTTTATTACCACAACGTTATTACAGAAATAAGTAGCAAATTTTCAGTGTTGCCTGCCTATAACAATTTCTGCAATGACGTCACACTTCATTGGTAGTTTATTCATGGGTTTCGTTTGATTACATCGCATTGAATCACCTTATAGTACCAGACAAGGCTAAAATCAATTGACAGCGTGGGGAAATAGTGTTGAGGAATAAATAAGGTTGGCCTGGCCTGATTTAAAATTAAAGGCGTAGTTTTAACATCCAGGAATAACCTCATTGACACCCTCGCATTATTTACTCACACTGTCAACTGCTTCTTTACTTGCTCAAGCTTCTTACATCTTGATTTTATTTCAGTAGAATGTTTGTATAGACAAGCAAAGCTTGACACTGAAGTATTTATAATGCAATAATCAAGCATTGCAGATAGATAAATATCTAAATAAAAATTAGTTTTTACACATATTATGCAATTAGAGTCACTGACAGTAGTCAACTATATTGAGTCCAAAGTCATAATAGCGTTTATATTAGATCGATATATGATCGATGATAATATATGAATTGAGCGTAGCGAGACCTAAGTTATGCCAATAATTATTATTGGATAATTAAGACAATCTGAGGACAATTGTCATCATTGCAGGAGGACGTTTGTCATAACACTTCATAACACTTTCGGCGTGCTACTAGTTACTGAATCTTTTAGTGAAAGGCTATTTATTACTCATTAATTACCCTTTTATTCCTCATTAGAATTAAAGTAAAAGCTTAGAACAAATAATAAACTAAAACCAAATCAAAAAATAAAATTAAGTGATAAATACAATTATAACTGTCAACACGATAGTGGGACTTTATATAACCTTATGATCGAGCAAAGCGGGGCTGAAGTAATGTAGTATTACAGTAAGTACTACCATTAGCATTGGATAGTAATGTTATTCTAAGGATGAGCAAAGCGAGTCAGAAGTTGAATAGAAAAGTACTAAGGTACTTTCTTTTAATGAGCTCATGCTCCACTGTAGTAATACATGCGCTCAACGCTTTAAAAACAAAATAACAGCATGTAACAATGTTAGCAAGGCGCTTTAGAGATAGGGATTCTTTATTGTTAAGGTTATAATTTAAAAAAAAAATTATACATGGCAACAATTGACACATGTATTGTTGTAACAAAATCTGTATAACAAAATCCGTTACACAGTACTGATGCCCTGTGTAACAATTTTTTTCTTTTTGCACACCTATATACATAAAAATACCCAAGTAACGTGATAGTCCGGATATTATTGATTCCAGTGGGTTAAGGTATATAGGGGTCAAGAGGTGAAATATTCCTTAAATAACATTCAGTAATATCTGAAAAGTTTTTTAGAGTTAAACCGAAATTTTAACTATAAAGCGAGATGGTTTAGTAAAGGGGAGTTCTGGAACAAAATGATCTCTAGAGTATGAAAACCATACGCTTTTATCTCTACCATTTTACTCAAATACCCAATATATGTGTTATAGGTTAGCTGATGTATCTAGAATTATCCTTACATCTTTCCTATGTACTATTCTACATATGTATTAAAATGAACTTTCATCAATCTCTATACATAACTCTCTTTGTAAAAAATAATGGGAAACCAAAATTTGCTTTCCAATCTTTTATAACATGAGAAAAAGCATTGTATCAAAATGCATTTAATAGTTATTTATGCACCAAGGGAGTAAAGAATGCTATTATTTTCCTGAGCAAAGTTAGTTTAGTTTAGTTGGTCCCTAAAGCGAAAGCCGAGGGAACCAAAGCATTTAACTCCCGAGGTGAAGCCGAGAAAGCTATGATTATTAACTCCCAATATGAAGCCAAGGGAGGTAATTGCGAGGTGAAAATAACATTTTACCTCCAGACGTTGACGTAATTTTATGATTGTTATATTCATGCAATGTTGTATTTTATTCAAAAAAATCTTTTGGTCTTCTCCCCTTTATAAATTTTGGGGTGCTGTTACCAAAACAAATAAAAAAAGTCGTTCCAAACAACTTCTTTTGACCTAAAACGGATTATGGGCAAATATAATAGTTAATTAGTTAAAAATAACTAAATAACTACGACTTATCGTCGTTTAGTTATAAATAAACGATTTATTTATTTATTTATTTTTATTTATTTATGCCATAAGGCTGAGAAGTGTGTCTTTATGTCACGGCAATTAGATTTACCGACGAGCAAAGCGAGTCGGGAAAAATTGTCAAGACATAAAGACATTCTCAGCCGGATGGCATACACTATTTTTTTTTTTGAGGTAGCACTCATTAAATAAACTGCGCTATATACTTAATTTGAAAAAAACAAACGTCCAACTAACTCCATATTATCGTCGACATTAAATTCATCCATAGCTTCACAATTTTACTCAAAAATGTAAAAGCTTTACAAATAAACACACAAAAATTGTCAATTAGAACACCTTTTAAAAACGAAAAAAAATTAGTCTACGAACATAAACAGAAATAAAATGAACGTTTTTAAAGAAAACTCATGAAGGTTTAACACAGATTGTTTTTGAACACGCTACATTACAGTAATGGCGGCAATATATGAATTACTTTTACGTGTCCTAAGAGTTTTTTTACATTCATTATTGTCCTCGGAGGTGAAAAGTACTAAATAATCTCCTATAACAATAATGATTGGCTTCTCATCCTAAAAACGGTCCAATAAAGTGCTCAATTACGTACAACCTCAAAAAAAAATATTTTTGACGCCGCTATCGGAAAAAGGGGTTACAAAAATTGATCGGTCTCTTTTATAAATTTAGAGGATACCACTCCCAAAAAATGGATGTAATACCCCCAATTATAGAGACAATCTTTTATTCCCAAGAGAGAAAGTGCTTCTTTACTCCCTAAAAACTGGTCAATAAACTTTACATTATGAACAGTCTGGAGAAATATTGGGGTCATGGAGTAGGGAGAGATGGGTTTATTGAAACGGGGGGTTCACTTATTAAAATATATATATATATATATATATATATATATATATATATATAATCAACAAAAATTATGTATTTATGTAAGTATGTAGTATGTATCTATGTACGAGATTTTCATGTCCTGGACGTTTTTAAGGGACATGATAACTTTCGAACGGTTCCTCGGATCGAAATGAAACTTGGTACAAAATCAACCTTGGTAACGTTCCGAACCTTATTGTTTATTAAATATGTGTGACGTCATAAAACCACAATAATGACTATATAGAGATTTCAACAAATCACAAATCTTCATATAGTCTTTAGATTGGCCTAAAAAATCATTATACTACTGTGTATGGTTCACAAAAATACGAAGTTCCATTTTATTATTAGTATTAGTATTGGTTTTATTGATTGACATATATGTCGAACAAATCAATATGTCATTAATTGACATGTATACAAATCAAGTCAGAGAAAAAAACAATTTCTTTGCCCCGAAAGATATGACAATCCAACAAGCCTAAATTTTAATTGCATGAACTAAGTTGAATAAATTTTGTACACACAAAATATTTGCAAATTTAATCATTGTTTTATAAATTTAATCATTGTAATTTTATCGATAGACTCATTAATAAAGAAAATATTATCCTCGTATAAAATCACATTTTACTTTCAAAATCATTATCTGTAACTTACCAAAAGAATATTTATGATATTTTTTCGGTGGAAATTATCTCTAAGGCACTTCTAGACCTCTTATGTGGGTTCAATGTTTTGAATAATTATAGTATAACCCACAAAATAAAATTATTTGTCAGCGTGAGAAAATAGTGTTGAGTATAGTGGAATAGAATAACAAGTGATCTCACTCCCTGAAATTACTCCTTCCAATTTTCAAATTCGATTAATCGAGTTTTACTCGATATTTATACAAAATGGCTGACCGGTAGTAAAATGACAGGATGTCGTATTTTGTAAACAAATGTGAAGTGTAATTTAGTAAATAAAAACGTACTAATGTTAGTGAACTCTCGGACTAGTTTTAATGACCAAATTATAGTAATAATAAATACAATAACTCTATTCCAATATTAGTCCAATAAATATAAATGTTATTAAGTCGTTGTTTTTCACGAATTTGTATTGAATTTCGTCCAATCTTTGTATTAATTGTGGATAATATTTATCTTGTCTGTATGTTGCCGAGTCTAACATGTCTTCATTTATGAATTAGTCAGTACAATTACATAGTTTTAAAATCAATATAGATTGCAATTTGTTCATTTCATGGTAGAAAAGGAAGGATTTATAATGGTTTGTCCATTGCAGTTTGGTAGAACACGTAAAAGTTACTAAAGATTGATTTAAGTAAAACCTCTTGAAAATGAGAACTATTGCCAAGTTGAAAAGAATCTGTATAGTGTAATGGGTCCATGGGTTAGACAGATACTACACTGTCAACTGGTTTTTAACTGTGTGCTATGTTTTAGATGCCATATGAAAATACCTCAACAAAGGTATATTCCTCTAGTCCTGTATGAAGTTCTCAACATTTCAATGAAAAACCGATTGAACTGCTTTGCATTAACCTGAACACTGACTATATCATTACAAAGTAATTAATTATAAGTGCCACTTACCTTTGCTGAGACTGTAAATAAAACCGGCCTTTTAAACCTTAGAGTTTTACGTATTTCATTGCAAAACTGAACACAGCACCTCCGCCCTCTGATCACCATTTTACTATAGGTTACCCAAAATTAAAGGTAAACGTTTTTAGAATTGGTACGTAAAGAAGATAATAGAATAGAGTTAAAAAGAGAAATAATTCACATGTTTTTGATTGTGAAAATTGTTGAAAACAACAGATCAAAGTTCAATAGAATTAAGAGTAAAATAAGACAAACGTTTCACACTTTTTTGGATTCTTACACGCGATAATTATTATAAACACAGGTAAACAAGGAATAAAAAACAACATAACCTTCATCATGACAGGCAACAAGACATCTTCATAACCTCACCCGATTACGAGTGTCGCTAAAAGTAGCCCTAGCGGTCAAACTTTTCTTCGTTTGACATTTTTCGATATATCGCAAGCCCGAAATACGTGAGTGAAATTACTTGTTATTCTATTCTACTATAGTGTTGAGAAACAAACTGGCCTGATATAAATTTACGGGCGTGGTTTAACTTCCAAGACTATCTTCATTGGCTCCCTAGCATTATTTTCCCTGGATGTCAACTGATTTCATCTTTGGGTTTTACTATAGACAAGACAAAACAAAGATAAGTTACGAAAGATTCCATTTCGGTTTTTTATTAAACATCCAATAATTTATGACCGAAACATTGTTTAGAAAATACTTGTAACGAGTATAGACTTCCAAGAGTTTTGTTTCAAAAACAGCTGATTTATTTCGTGACTCAATGTTCTGGTGAAATTAAACCAGTTATAACCTCGTCACGTCCCGCTATTGGAAATACAATGTTATTTTCATTTTACCAGTTTAAAAATAAATATATTTTTTCTTATATGTTTGGTACTGCTGACAAATGGGCAGCAAAGATAAAAAAATATAAGAGAAAATTAACAACACTGTGTAAACAAGTAAAATAGAACTAAACAGCCGAGTCGTTTATATAGATAGGTAAATTAATAATACTCCGAAATACATATTGGATATTATATTTATTGATATAACATTATACTAAATTTTGTATCAATTATATTAAATAAAAGTCCTATTCTAAAGGAAAGGGAAAATAAAATATTCACCGAATTTAACCCTTTTGTTAAAATTTTCATTATTTAAAAATGGTTTTGTAACTGAATTTTCTTTCAATACAGTTATTAGATTTTAAACTCACGCGTTATTGGTAAAAATAAGAAATCCAATTTTTACCAATTCGGAATAGAAATTTTATTATTATTTTTTCGGGTTGAATAGCTAAATGTTTGGCAGAAAGAATAAGAGGGAATATGCGTGGAAGTAAATAGGACATGCTTGGATACAAGGGATGAGGTAAAGAGGTAAGAATTGTGTTAGTAGTACCTTTTATATGTAAGCGCTCTCAAGCTTCTCTTTAGAGTGTGCTATTTTCTATGTTTGTGATATTTTTCTTTTTCCTCCCCTTAAAACCCGATCGCGATTCGTCTCACGTCCCTACTCTGGAAAAAGAGAGGAAATAGGTAGACTAAAGAAGTAGGAAAAAAAAACTTGGGAGTCACAAAGCTCGGATACAAGAAAAGGATTTTGCTCGACACCCCCGACTGTTTAACCCTTTGAATAAGAAAAGCCACAGAGAAAAAATTCTATGGAGTGAATTATAAATTTTCGTGAGAAGAAATATACTATATTCCTAATATACTTCAGAAAATAGTACTTCATAAAATCTTCAAACTACATAAGGGAAAATATGAGATATACTAAGGACACATTTTATAAAAACATGGCGGATTTTTATTTGATAGAAGATAGTACATGACAACTATTCCAATATTTACAAGATTAGCAAGCTTTTCTTTTATTTTCTTTCGTGAAGCAAAGCCATGAATAATGTATAATTTTATGAAGCGTACTTATTAGTATAGAGGAATATTTTTAAGAATGAATTTTACACCTTAGTGTTGTAGCTCTAGGTTTAGCACTGGAAATTAACAATGCTAATTACTTTTGCAAATGTTAAGACATTTGCAAAAGTAATTAGCATTGTTAATTTCCAGTGCTGGGTAATAAAATTTCCATTAGGGATAAGTCCCTAATGTTGTGATGGTTAAGGTTAAATGTGACCCAAAAACTATAATCTACTGATGAATAATCATTGCATGGATGAGAATATCATGGTACTGATGAATAATATATCATTGCATGGATGAAAATATCATGCCATTGCATGGATGATGATGATATATCATTGCATGGATTAGAATATCATGGTATTGATGAAATATAATTGCATGGAAAATATCATGACTGATAAATATATCATTGCATGGATGAGAATATCATGGTACTGATGAATATATCATTGCATGGATGAGAATATCATGGTACTGATGAATACATCATTGCATGGATTAGAATATCATGGTATTGATAAATATATCATTGCATGGATGAAAATATCATGGTACTGATGAATATATCATTTCATGGATGAATTTATCATGGTACTGATGAATATATGATTGCATGGATCAGAATATCATGGTACTGATGAATACATCATTGCATGGATGAGAATATCATGGTGATGAATATATCATACATGGATGAGAATATCATGACTGATGAATATATCATTGCATGGATGAGAATATTATAGTATCGATAAATTTACCATGGTAAAGATAAGTATATATGGTATGAATACGAATAAAAATACCCACGCATCGTAAAAAACACCGTTACAATGTGCAACGGTGTCAATGTAAAATGTAAGGATATTTTGAAAAAAGTAGAACAGTATATCCTAGTACTGATGAGTATATATATTATGGCATGGATGAATTTAACATGTATGGTATGGATGTATACCAGTATGGATAAGTATAAGCACACTATCGCATAATAATAGACACTGATGAGGACATTTTAAAGACATTAGAAGAGCATACCCTGCTACTGCTGAGTTTATCATGACATGAATGAGTGTACCATGGCATGGATGAGTATATCATGTCATGGATAAGTTTATCATGTATGGACGAGTATAGACATACCCTTGCATAGTAATAGACCCTGATGTAAACATTTTAAAGAAAGAGGAGACATATTTTATTTACAAAGCTTCTTTCTTCCTACTTAAAATCACAAATAGAAACTCATCCCTTATCAAATTGCCCAATTCTATCAGTAATTCTATCAGTAAAATTTGAATCCTATACTAAATTAAAACACAACTTGCAATACCGTGTTAAATAAACTGTTAATAAAAATCCATGAATATTTTCGCATCATTAACTTGAAATATTTAATAGAAATCAACTCATGAAAATACATCACGAGATTAATGGCTCGGAACGAAATCACAAGGAAAACCCGTGTACTCAATCTTAGCGGGGGAGGGAAATAAAAACCCGGCCTCCTTTTCTGATAAATGCCTTATCTGATAAAAAGAGGAAAAATCAACATTTAAGGCAACACTGACTTTAAGGGTTATACCTATATCTGTCACACTCTTCTCCAGCTGGGAGCACTGTTTTCCCATCTTTTATATTATTTAATAAATATCTATAACTTTCTTTGTCGATACGTTTCAGTGTGTATTGTCACAACATATTAGGAGTAATGTATTTTTCTATAATCATGTAATCGATTTACAGCTTCTTGTTGCTTTATTTTTACTGAAAATATTTTCTTAACTATAACAAATAAAAACCTACTGTTTTTTATGTGGTTTTTAAAAACAATTACGCTGTACTATTAAGCTATATCACGTTTGAAGAATCAGCTACCGTCGATACTTGCTGTTGGATATAAATATCCCTGGACCGGTTTCGGCATAACGCCATCATCAGCAGGCGGGGCAACACTCGAACTCTCAACTAATAAAGTTAAATCAGTGATTAACTTCTAGTCTCAATGAGCACGACGAGCCCTCTGAAGATGGCTCGTCGTGCTCATTGAGACTAGAAGTTAATCACTGATTTAACTTTATTAGTTGAGAGTTCGAGTGTTGCCCCGCCTGCTGATGATGGCGTTATGCCGAAACCGGTCCAGGGATATTTATATCCAACAGCAAGTATCGACGGTAGCTGATTCTTCGATTGCTTCTTCAACTTGCGGTAAATATAACCTTTTTAATTATATCACGTTTACTAGACTGGCCATCATTCTAGTTGAATTTAAAACTAAACAAATTTCAAAAAATAAATAAAATAAAAATTAAATAAATAAAACCTGCTTTGCAGATACAAAACGTTGTGTGTGTATTACCAAAAGTTTATTAAGACTTGCACACATACGTGTGCAAGCGTATGTCTATTTATTATTACGTGTGCAAGTGTGTGTGTATATAATCATTTCAGTTTCAAGTGTATTTATTCTAGAGACTTCAAACTAGGTCTTGTTGGACCATAGGAAAAACGTTTTCAGCGGATATTCAATGAAAAAAATAGCTTATGAGATTCAGGTCATGGAAGGAGGGAGTGAAGGGAGAATTTTTTAGGTGTGGTGAACTCACTGAAGAATATACAGATTTTTTGTTGTTTTAATATATATATATATATATATATATATATATATATATATATATATATATATATATATATATATATATATATTAACGAATTTCCAAAATATAATTGAGCTTGTCAGATTTTTTATTTCTGAGGTCGAGCGAAGCTAGTCTGAGTTGGAGTGCAACATATCCATTATGATAAAGATAAGTTCCGAGGTACCTTGTGCCTGATATTGTTTTTTTAAATAACATTCAACATAATCCTTCATATGTCGCCGATTTATAAACTAGTTCAAAAATGTTTTTATAAAGGCTTGAATTGATTTTATTTTTTAGAACAGCGGCTTTGAATCATATCCGCTTAAAGATTTATTCCCCCGCTCTCTAGAAAAAACCCATTCATTATACAAACATACGATACTGCACGGTTCAAGCGTTTTATTAAATTGCGTTCCCGCGGTATTACTTTTTAATTAAAATAAGAAATAACGACGGGTTTAATATCTAAAGGATAATAATTAAAGGATATTTCGGTTTATCCAAATTTATATTGAAAACAACAATATTAACTATTGATGAAACCAACTCTGGTGACGCTTGTTATCCTAGATTATTTTCCTCTTAAGTTTAAATCATATAATATTGGAATAACTCGGGTATGGGCTACCTCGGAACATTTTCTCGCCCTATCAGATTTTTTCTATTTGTCCTCTAATATATATAAATATATATAATAATATATATATATATATATATATAATATATATATATATATATAATATATATATATATATAATATATCAAAACTTAAGGAAAAAGAGATTGATATGCAAGAAAGCGCGTATTTCAAAGACTCCACGCTTAAATCGTTTTATAAAAAACACTAATCAAATAATAAATGCCTGATAAAAAAATAATAGTAAAAAAGGGCCTTTCGGACTATCAGGATATTCGCATTGCGAAAACTAAATTATGTGGATTGCATCCACTATGATCTAAGTATGATTTAAAGTTGGCGAAATATTTTGAATAAAAATACTATTTATATAAAATGAGACTTGATCGGTAAAATATTTAAATATTTATTATAAAATTATTATTATTATAAAACACAGTTTATTTACAAAAAAGTATTCATCACCATAAAAATGGTATTTAAGAACATATATGTTCTTGTTGTTTAACTGTCCTAAGGGCAGAATTTTATTAGATAACCAGATGAACCATAACTTATACTTCTGCAAGTATATGTACTAGTCAAGTCGTCGTAGGCATAGGAATAGGCATCAGGACAAGCATGTTTGAAGATTGCTGGATAGTTCTTAGGCCAGTTAGAGCTCTTACATGTTTGTGGGATTCCATACCGTCCTCTGCAGCAGTACTGATCAGTATTGAATGCTAAGCAAGCTGACTTACAAGCCACGGTCCATCCACCACTGTTCTTAATGGCTAGTTCACCCGGGCATATCGCATTTAAATCTTTGAAACAACCTGCTCAACCACAGTCATACTTGCTGCCACCACCTGTGGTAGTTCCACGGATAGGCTCCATCGAAATTGGCAGATTATATCCGTCGACCAAGCTTACATCGTAGAAATCTTTGCCTCCAGCGCCGTCGAATGTTATCTCTGCGAGAGACACAGGTGGAACTCCTCCTGCTCCATTACATTGGATCTTATTTCCACAGTCTCCTGCAATACATTCAAAAGCAAATTACCTTTAAGCAATGAAAGAATTTTTTTTAGCCAATCACAATATTGACCTAAGAAAACGTAAAAAGAAGAAAAATGATTAATTACTAACTTTGATAACAACTTCTGTTACAACCGTGGAAATTACTTGTGTTACAACTGTGCCTTCACTAGTGTTACAATTGGAGAAATTGGGTTATAAATTGAAAATATGGTTAACAATATGTATATATATACTATAATTATTGATTAATGCAATTTTAAAATAAAAATAAATTAATATTTAAAATTAATAATCAATCTAAGTTATTTAATTTAATTTACCAAAATGTAGATTTAATTTGTTTCTATTCTTTAATGATTCTATAGTATCGATTCAATATTTAATAATGCGATATAGGATAATGTAGGACACCTGATATTAGAAGTGTCGATGTATCTAATATTGATTGATATTGAAGAGAGTTTATTAATTTGCTAAAAATTAACATCAGGTGGCATCTAAAATCCAGTAATGATTGGTCTGGGAAATAGACAGACATTCTAAAAAGTTAATTAAATCCTATTAGTTAAGCTATTTATCTAAGACATTCTCTAATGAAAATATGAAATGTGTGCCGGTTGATTATATTTTAATGTATAACTAATGGATCTAGAATTAGACAAAACAGAACTCGTTATAAACTTGGTTTGCTCAGTCAGTAAAATTTGCAAAAAATTTGTAATATTAAGAGTCGAAATTTATCGACAGTAAAAATATCTATATTTATGTTAATTGGGGCGCTAAATCAAATAAAACCGGTCTGGAGTTAATAAGTAAAAACCGAAGTAAATTTATCGGAAATCTTTAAATACGATCGATAAATAAAAAAAAATCGAATGGGTGTTGTTTACCATGTTTTTGGAGCGCGAGTTTAACTACTTAAAGGGCAATTTAGAGCTATGGAGTTAAATATAGGTGGCTGTGCTAAGAAAGAACTTTGATCAGGATGCAAAATTTGGGCCCTTTCACTAAATTTTACTTTGAATCTATCTAAAGTCACTTTGATTTTAAAAACATAAAATTTCATTAAATAAAATTTACTTACCAGTTTCACAATGGCCATTTGATCCGCAGTTAGTTCTGGCCCATACTCTTCCTGCCCATCCATAAGAAACATAAACACTCTGAGTATTATAAGAATTTAATTGAAATCCTCCATTATTTGGCAAAGCTTTACCAGGATTGTTCAATAAACCTATCCATACTGTAAATGGACATCCGTTATAAATCTTAAGTTCATGACTACTAACGCTAACAAACGTCGCGACTAAAGCTAATAGCAATTTCATTTGTAAAAAAATAATTAATAAATGAACACTAACACAAAATTAGTACACTAAAACTAACAATAAAACAATATCGCTTTTATACCGAATAATTAAGAACAAAAGATAAAATTTTAATTGATTTTAACATATTTCTGAGAAATAGTAAAATACAATAGTACTTGACAAATTAATACGTTTTATGGAATCTTTTAATTTTGACGTAGCTGTGTCAAAAATGAAAAAAATATCAAATATTGATCAATTATTCTTAAATTTATAATATTTACAAATGTCATAAGCTTCCGTGTTGAATAAGTATAAGTTGGAAAAATAAGATGGATTATTTACTCACATTATGAAAGCATAAAGGATGGATACATCTGGTGGATTAATTGTTGTTTAGAAAAGAATTCAAAAGCTGCGTCCGCACTTACATGTGAAGTCTCCGTTAAGTGCATCATCATCGTAGGCAGCAGCTACGATGTTTGCATTATGTTACTCCATTTGAATTATGAGAGCCGTTGCTGTGATCTACACTTGATACGTGTTAAATCTATGTGTAATGCAACTATTGGAACTATAAGGTTGGAATCATAATAACAGCCAGCGCCATAAGCAGATTTATCGACCAAGCTTACAGCGTAGAAGATTGTTTCCTCCGTGAAACGTTGTCTCTGCAAAAGATGCAGGGGAACTCCTCCTCTTCCATTACACTGGACTTTATTTCCACAGTCTCCTGTCATCAATTAATTATTAAACTACCATTAAAAATATAATAAATACACTTCAATTCGTAAAAAAATTAACTATTTCCCTTAGAAGTAAAATTTAAAAAAAAATCTAGAATCCAAACCCTAACAACTAAACCATCCAACGTAAACAAAATATATTATTAATATAACCTTTACACCCAGGACCCGCGTGTTCGATCAACCTTATTGAGGTTTTTTGTGGTTTCCCTCAATTTTACAGGCAAATGCCAGGTTGATTCATCAAAAGTCAGTCCACAGACTGCATAGGACTTTACAATATAACCTATTCAAAACACCATCAAAAATATTATCTTTTGAAAATCCCGCAAAAAAAATTAAAATACCCAAACCAAAAAACATGAAATTATCCTTAACCCAAACAAACCCCCTCACACCCAAAAACAAAATAACCAAATTTCATATTAAAATAAATAAAATAAAAATAAAGAGGCACAAATCACCCCACATCAATAAATAAAATATGGCTCCCCTTTACACAAAATAAATATTGTATACCTTTGCCTATAAAAATCTTGTTTAAAAAAACTCCTTTGAGCAATACAAAAAAAAGTTTTTGAAAAGTACATTGTAAAACTAAAAATGGCCATTTCAAGGCAGGGAATCACTTATTTTAAGAGTCAGAAAATAAGCACAAAGGTGTAATAGAAAGTTGCAAAAATCATGAGTTCAAACTTTGATATTGCTTTCCTAACGTTTACTTTAAGAGTTAGTAACAGCAACAACATTGTTTGAATTATGAAAATGACACTGGCACTCTATTAGTCCAAGAGTCAGGCCTAAAAAAATGTGACTTAATTTGTACTACTTTAAACCAAATTTTTCTGAAAATATACCATTAATAATGAAGGAAAAGCACAGTCTGTCTATCTAGAGTGGAGCTCTCCGTATGAATGCGCTAGCTCAACATGTATTAAAATCACACAATTACATGTTTTTTTGCAATAAGTGGTTCCCTGTAGGATGTGCTAAACATAAAGAGAACATTTTATAGAGGTGATGAAATATAAAACGAGTGTCTTTTTGTCAAAATCGGATATCTACAACTAAAGTTATGACATTTGTTAAATAGCCAAAAATGCAGAAAAAGCCAACATATTTTCAAATAAATTCACTGACTTTGTATAAATTAACCATTTTTTGTGTTTTTGAAAGAGCCATAACTTTGATTGTAGTAATTCGATTTTGATGATTAAATACTCGATTTATTGGACATTTTATCATCTTATAAAAATGTTCTATTCATGTTTTGTACACGACCCACAGAGAACCACTTATTTCAAGAAAACTGAAATTTGTGCAATTTTATAAAATTTTGAGCAGGCGCAATCATATGAAGGGCTCCACTCTGGATAGGCAAACTATGTTTTTTTCTTCATAATTTAAGGTATTTTTTTAGAAAAATTTGGTTTAAAATAGTACAAAATGATTCACATTATTTCAGGTCCAGCCCTTGGACTATATTTAAATAATCATATCTGTAGCTGTAAGGTACACTTGGCGTGTACTTATAGTGTTTAGCGTGTAAAATGTAATGGACAAAGCTTATGTTAATAAAACAGAAGCTTTGTCGATACATTTTTGGCAAATGCTTGATGAGTAGAGTGAACCCCTGCAATAATGCTTTAAACCGATTAATATCAATTGTAATGCATCTATATATTTTTTAGGTATGTTGATTAAGAATATTAATCATACAGATTTTGCAAACTTCACATCATTATTTCGTTATTGTACAACAAATTGTGCCATAAAATAAAATTAAATTCTGGCGCGGAGGTCTGCAAGCTGGGCAAAATTTTCATTGAAATGTGCCCTTCCTTGCTTATCAATCCAATTTTTGCTTACATTTTCGGTATGTATTGATTGACACTCGGTATTGTATGAGGCTACTGCTCAGGTTCAGTAGCGTCAAAGATTCAAACCTGGGAAACCCTAGCTTTGAGTGGTCTTATCGACTTCAGCAATGCAACAAACATTGAAAACGACGATCTATTCGACTTATGTTGTTTATCGACCGTATTCAGGGTACGCATAAATTTACCACCTTTTTTTACTCTTTCTCTTTGGTCATTTAAAGTGTTCGTATCGACTTTGGACCGGTTTTGTTCGATTCTGCACCCCCAAAAAGCAATAGTTCGAAAACGACTAATCACTGGAAATTTATTTTTTACTCACCGTTATTTTAGTTTCTCGTTATTTTCCATATTTTTCGACTTTTTGGTCACTTAGAGTAATCTTATCGACTCAAGATTGGTTTCATTTTATTCACCACACAAAAATACATACATATAAACTTTTTTCCGTCGGAAAATTTTAACCTTGAATTTTACTGATTTCTTGGAAATTTTGCAGACAGCAAACCAAGAGATTCTCAAAAGCCACTATAAATACATACGAAAACAAACGTATATATATATATAATATATATATATATATATATATATAATATATATATATATATATATATATAATATTATATACATACATATATATATATAAAGTTTTGCGAAACGTATTTTTCGTGGTTGGATATCAATCTCGACAAAATAGCAAATCGGATTTCAAACACATTCGCCGGCGGCCAATTTCATTAGCAATTTTTTAAAAATAAATTCTAAAAGATAAAACATTGTAGATTTCTACTAATATTAGTTTGTTAACAAAGTTTTACTAAGTAGTATTAAATGCTCAAATAGTAATATATTAAATGAAAACATAGATAAAATAAAAACAATGTCCAATTATGTTAATAGTATATTTTAATGTCTCACTTATAAGACATATTATAATTCAGCTCTTATAACAATGTTATTTAAATATTCTACATGAAACACTTGTTGATTCAGTTAGTGTAGATGTTGTAGAGAATCTTTGATTTCTTTTTATTTATTATTTCTAGATTTATTGCACATTATAAATAACATAAACATTGTAAAAATGGTTAAACATTTAAATGTCATATAAATATTTCAACATTATATGTTAAACATTAATTCATACAAATTTGAGAGCTGTGCTTTTTCCCCAGAACAACTCTATCTAAACTTTAGTTAAATAGAATTTGATTGATTTTTAAGCCTGCCAGTATCTCAAACATGATAACATGAAAAAACATGCAACTTTTAGGTTTAGGGTATAAATTAGAGACTAGTGATGTATTTTCGGTATAAAACAGATATATTTGACTAATAATAACGTTGCATTTCTATATAATTTAAACCAGCTGTTTAGGTTAAAAAATCGGATGCGGAGTACATTGGAACTTTTCTCATCACATTGGATTCGCTACAATTATCCTCCCTACTTCGGACTCGCTTTGCTCGTCCTCAGATAATAAATGCATCCGTTTCATTCTCAGCGGTCACCCATCCATACACTCCAGGTTTTAAATTCCATCCATCCATTGGACCACGCTCGATGCAGATTAACTTTTATGATCCAACAAAAATTGTGGATGTACATATCGTATTGAAATAAAACTTAAAGATGTAGACGATCTTGTTGGATTCAATACACTTCAAAATTGACAAGATAATTGTTTTAGCTATAAAGTATTCAGGGAAATCTGAAAATTCAAGTGCACCCAATTTTCAGACTTCATTTTGTATTTTTCCCAAACCTTGTTAGTTTTAATTTGGCTGTGCAGGGTTACCCTACCCTGTAGTGTGTTTCTATAGGAAATGCTTACATACATCTTACTCTCTCTCTCTCTCTCTCTCTCTCTCTCTCTCTCTCTCTCTCTCTATATATATATATATATATATTATATATATATATATATATATTATATTGTAATAAGAGTTTAGATTCTTGGTAGTTTTGAAATGTTTGTAGGCTCCATTTAGAGGAGCTGTAATTAGATTATCCCTGGTATGATTCCCCTTACTCCATTTTTAACCTTTTTGAATAGTTTGCAGTATCGGACCATCCTTTTAACAATAGAATCCTTACATCTCAAGCATTTCCTGTAGTTTCCTTAAACCATCTTCCATATCTTTCCTTACCTGACTTTTCCTGTCCCTTTCCTTTGCTACCCTTATTAATTTGGATTTTTATATAGATTTATAAAAGTTAGATGTCAATTATAAGAGCCTCTGGTCTATCCCTTCTACCACCTCTTCAAGTATCTCTTTAGTTGGAGCCCAGGCTTGGTGAGATTCACAGCTTCACCAACTCACCCCGTTTAGTTCGATTTACGGCTTGACGCCGGATTAGCGGATCATACCGATTTGTGCCGTGAGAGGCACTTGTACAGTCTTCTCTGGTTGTCAATCTGGCGGAACGAAGTACGTCATATTGATTAACCGTGATGTAAACTAGCTACCTTTATGTTTACTACAGTTTACTGGATTACGGTTCGGGATCCAAATTTCGTTTTGTGTTGTCGCGAGTGATATTGAACACTTATAGTACTCTGCCCAAGTTATGCTGACGCTGATGAATATGGGAGAGTCTATAAAATTGCGGTTGTGACCGGTCAGCTAGTTGATTATTTGTGTCAAATACCGGATGAACTATGTGTCAAAGTGCGACTAACAGACAATAACGGGTGTGTCAAAGACAATTGTGATATTTTATTAATTCTTCTTCAATTAGACCAGGACCAGGCTGTCAACTCTGATAAGTCAAACTTATATTATTTTATATTTACTTATTTATTGAGCTCAATTAATTTTATGTTAACAATTACTTTAGCTTTATTATTTCAGGGCCCTGCTTTTATTTAGTTTAATTTAAGTATTCTTGATATTTATGACTTACTGGATCACTATAGGTATTTTAGATACAATATTCAAAACACTTACGACTATGATTTATTTTTGTGTTACGATGGTTTAAGGTTATAAATAGTATTACTTTATTTGTTCTTGATTTCTAATATTATTTATAGATACCTTTTTTTTTTATAAGAGATTGGTTACTAATCATCATCCTCTAAAATTTATACTTTGGAGAGAATACCGAGTTTACTAATTTTTGGTTTTAAATTGTTTTATTATATTTAATATTGTTGTCCGAGTATACTTCAGTATTCAAGGCGGAATTTTTTTGAAAGTATAACCAACATGGACCTTATTGCTATTTATTATTTAATATTTTCACCCCCCCCTTTTTTACTAAATTTTTTATGTTTCTCAAGATACTTGTTTTACTTTCCTAAATTTTACAATAGAGTTATTTAATTTACCTGTCATAACATTATTAACTTTTCTATAACTTCCTTAATTGTTTTATTTTTGTGGACAAGTATGTTGAGTAGGCCTGTTTTAAATAATTAATAGCATTTATTTTTTTGTTTTGTTTATCTAAATAAATTAGATTTATTTTATTTTATATGCTGGTAAGGTGTTCTTATTTTTTTTTAAGTTATTGTAAGGCTCTAGGTCACCTAATTGTTTTCCTCCTATCCTTCCCTTTTCCTAAAAAAATTCATTTTCATTAATAACTCTGCTAAACCCCTCCCTAGCCGTACTGAGTACTAGCCAACCATATTCTGTACCGTTACAGATCGTCGCCCAACGTGGCTGGCTATTGTTTTATGATAATTAAAGTGTTGCTAATTAATTATTTGTCCCTTCTTGCCCTTTTTATTTTATAATAACTTTTTGATTTTAATAAATTTCATAAGCATAGTTTACCTTGGGTACATTTATTTAAGATATTGCTGTTTACAAAATACAATTACAGTTTTCTTTAATTGTAAATTTTATTGTTTGTTTAGTCATTTTAAAAACTTCTTTTTACATAACAGTCTTGTTTTACTTTTCTTTTAATTATATATATTTTTTAAATTTTAAATATTTTTAGATGTTCTTGTGAATTTTTATTTATTTTATTAAACTTATTTGGTAAATTTATTTAATAATATCTACTTATATTTTTACATATATAATATTTATTTGAATTTATATTTGGATATAAATAATTATATTCTTAGGTTGACTATTTTTACTATTCTATATTATTTTATTTATTTATTATTTATCATTTTATTATTCTTTATTATTTTTTTATATTTTTTGTATTATGGATATCAACAGGCTAGGTAAAGAAGAACTTTCTTATGAACTTAGGATCAGAGGAGTAGTGGATGTTCCTACTGTAAAAGAAATGAGATCTACACTTCGTCTGTTAGTTCAGAAAGAAAAGACTGGACAATTAATTATACATTCTCCTGTTAGATATGATATTCCACAAGAGCTGAAAACAATAAAGATAAATTAAAAGATATTAACACATTAGTTGAAAATGTGACAGATCCTAGTAAAGATGCTAATTTAATTCGGAAAATTGATGCTGTTTCAAGTCATTTGATCAATAGACTTGAAAGGCTTATTCCTGAGTCTGAAGAGCAGACTAAAGAGAGGTCAGGTTACCTGAAACAAATTTTAGATATCTGGCAAACTTTGGAAAACAAGAAGGCTGGACATGTATCACCTGAAGGCGATCTTGGTAATCTCTTTAACGAGTCTACACCTCGTAGACCTCAGCTTCCTCTACCTCCTGTTCCAGAACCTCATAGCAGTGAACAAGAAAAATTTGAACTGCAACGTAAAGTAGCTGAGTTAGAACGCCGTCTTAGAGAACTGCAACCAACACAACAACAGTCAACTTTACAACCATTCCAAGCTGCAATATCGGAACCTTCTCTCAAAATAAAACGACATTTAGTACCAATCAAAGACTGGGATATTAAATTTACTGGTGAAAGTGAAGGACTTAGCCTACGCGCTTTCCTTGAAAATATCGACCTATATAAACGTGCTAGGAACGCGACATCTTTAGATCTTTTTGCCTCGGCTGTTGATTTCTTCAAAGGAGCAGCTCTAACTTGGTACAAGTCTGTCCGTAGTGATGTTAGATCATGGGAAGAGCTTGTAGAACTGCTTAAAGAAGAATATGAAGATGATGATTACGAGGACGAACTAATGAGAGAAATCTTAGCTCGAACACAAGGTCCGGAAGAAAAGATAACTACATACGCCGCAGTCATGAAGACATATTTTGCTAGGTTGCCTACACCGCTCACTGAAGAACGAAAATTAAAAATTCTTTGGAGTAACACCGCCCCTTATTTTTATGATAGGATGAGGAGTTACGGTATGACTACCGTTGAAGATTTTGTGAAGGTTGGAAGAAGGATTCAGAAAGACAAGGACCACATGGACAAATTTAAGAACCCTCCATCGCAGCGGAAGTCTATGTTGGAACCTGATCTAGCTTACTCTTATTCTAAGCAAGAGAAACGTGATCAGGGTAACAAGGTTAGTCAGGTAACAGCTACACGTGATCAGCAAGTAGCAGGATCTTCAAGACAACCTACACAAGTCCTCAACACTTCCTCAACTTCTGGAACTTCTAATGAGACTGACAGACGACCGCTTAACTGCTGGCATTGTAAAAATGGAGCGCATAGATACCAACAGTGTCCCTTATTAAAATTAAAATTTTGCGTACGTTGTGGTAACGATGACTTGAAAGGTAATCAGTGCACTAAGTGTAAAGCTTTTGCTATGAAGAAGAATTTAAACTCGAAGGCGAGGAAAGAGTAACTGGTCAATCTTTCTCTCGTACCCCTCTGACTGACCAGAAAGAAAGAGAACAATGGTTGAACTATTTACGAGAACAAGTCATCTGTGATAGCATCACTCATGTTATTTCTAAAGTTGGACAAGACCAACGTCCTTACTTAGGAGTTAATGTTTTAGGTACTAAAGTTTTTATGGACTCCTTGACTCCGGTGCTACTAGAACAATAGTAGGAGGAAAAGGGCAGGCTCTTTTCAAAAGACTAGGCTTTAAGGCTTATGAAGATCCTAGTGTCAAAGTATCAGTTGCTGATGGCAGCTCGTGCAAAGTAACTGGCATAATGGACATCCCTTTTGAGTTAGGTGGAGTAAATAAAATCTTACCTGTACTTGTAGTGCCTGAAATACAATCTTCCTTAATTCTCGGCTTAGACTTCTGGCGTACTATGGGTATAGTTCCTGATCTTTCTAAAAATACTTGGCAGTTTAGTGAACAAGCTGATTCTATAAATGTTTCTTCTGAAGGTTTAAAAGACCAAAGTCACTTGTCATCTGAAGAAAGAAGCTCTTTGAAAGATATTGTCGATCAATATTTTGCAAATATTGGTTCAAAATTAGGTTGCACCAATTTAGTTCAACATAAAATTGATGTGGGTGGAGCTGAGCCGATCAAACAGAGGTACTATCCTGTTTCTCCCCCTATGCTTAAGATCATGCATGATGAGCTAGACCTTATGTTATCTCAAGGTATTGTTGAGCCATCTAAAAGTCCCTGGTCTTCACCTGTTGTTTTGGTAAAGGAACCTAATAATAAATATAGATTTTGCGTGGACTTCAGACGCCTTAATAATGTGACTAAAAGAGACGCATATCCTTTACCCTATGTGAGCCAAATTTTAGATCGGTTACGAAACGCAAAATACCTTTCTTCGCTAGACATTAAATCTGCATATTGGCAGGTACCCGTCCATCCAGATTCTCGTGAGTACACAGCTTTTACTGTACCTGGTAGAGGACTCTTTCAGTTTTGCAGACTTCCCTTCGGTTTACACAACAGCCCAGCTACCTGGCAAAGGTTGATCGATGAAGTACTTGGTCCAGATCTAGAGCCTTACGTATGGGTGTACTTAGACGACATTGTTGTTGTAACCGAGAGTTTTAGCCAACATCTAGAAGTGCTGAAGAAGATCTTCGAGAGACTCACTAAAGCTGGCCTCACTCTTAATCCTGATAAGTGTGAATTTTGCCGCCCGGAGCTGAAATATTTGGGATACATTGTTGACAGCAAAGGCTTACATGTAGACCCTGAAAAGGTAGAAGCTATCATGAATTTCCCAGCTCCTAGGTGCCAGAAACAGGTTCGACAGTTTATTGGTCTTGCTTCTTGGTACAGACGCTTCATCTCAGACTTTTCTACCTTGACAGCACCCATCACCGCTTTGCTGAAGAAGAACTCAAAATTCACATGGACCAGTGAGTGTGACCAAGCATTTCGATCTATTAAAGAGAGACTAGTCTGTGCTCCGGTTCTAACAGGACCAGATTTTACTAAACCTTTTACTGTGAGGACTGACGCATCTACAGTTGGCCTTGGGGCTACAATATCGCAGCATCTAGAGGATGGTGAAAGAGTTATTGCCTATGCATCTCGTGCCTCAATAAATGTGAGAAAAATTATTCGCTACGGAGCTTGAATGTTTAGCTGTGCTCTGGGCAGTAGAGAAGTTTAGACCGTATCTTGAAGGAGCAGAATTTGAAGTAGTGACTGATCATCAATCTCTAGTTTGGCTTCAAAACCTTAAAGATCCTTCAGGTAGGCTCGCTCGATGGGCCCTTAAATTACTTCCTTACCAGTTTAAGATCCGTCATAGACCTGGGAAAGAAAATTTAGTTGCTGATGCCCTTTCTAGAGCTCCTGGTGTTGAAGTCAATGTAGTAGAAGTAACTGATCAAGATCATGATAGGTGGTACTCAAAGATGCTAACCCAAGTTCAAGAATACCCAGATGATTATCCTCTTTGGTCTGTTATCCAAGGTAAGCTCTATAGGAGAGTGAATGACAAGACAACTTGCGTTTCAGAGAACGGTTGGAAGTTAGTTATTCCCAAATCCTTGCGATTACAAGTCCTTAGAGAGATGCACGATTCTCCAACTGCAGGTCACATGGGTATCTACAAGACTCATCGTAGGATAGCTGAACTTTACTACTGGCCAGGCCTGCATTCAGATGTTGCTAGATATGTCCGTAAGTGTCAAACTTGTCAAGCTGTAAAACCCGAGCAGAAGAAGAAACCCGGTTTAATGGGATCTCAGCGTTGTCCTGAGCATCCTTGGCAAATGGTCAGTACAGACATTATGGGACCTTTGCCATCTTCATCTAAACAAAATAAATTCATCCTGGTAATATCAGACTGCTTTACTAAACACGTTCTTCTCTTTCCTATGAGAAAAGCTACCACTCAAACTGTTCTCAAGCACCTTGAACAGGATGCGTTCTTGATGTTTGGAGCACCTCAATACCTGATTTGTGACAGTGGAGTTCAATATAAGAGTCGACAGTTTCAGGATAGGATGAAGGATTATGGTGTGAAGATCTTGTACAATCCTCTCTATAGCCCTCAAAGCAACCCAGCTGAAAGGATCAACCGTGTGATTAAGTCCATGATCCAGAGTTATGTTGGAGATAATCAAAGGACTTGGGATGTTAATCTGAAGAAATTCCAGTTTGCAATTAACACCGCCGAGCACGAGACTTCAGGTTATACTCCGGCATTTCTTAATTTCGGTCGAAGACTGCCAGTTACTGGTAGTGACCATAATCTGATTCCTTCTGAAAACCAAGATGATGCTCATCAGCGACGCCTTAAATCCTTAGAGGCACTTGGAAATCTTCGACAGACCATTAAAGAGAAACTCATGAAGGGTCACCAAAGAAACACTCCTCATTACAACCTTCGACGCAGACCGGCTCAATTTGCAGAAGGAGATATTGTCTGGAAAAGAAACTACGTATTATCGGATGCTGCTGGACACTTCGCTGCAAAATTGGCTCCTAAGTTTATCAAATGTAGGGTTAGGAAAAAACTATCTCCTTTGGTATACGAGTTAGAAGATTTAGAAGGGTCTATCCTTGGACGATGGCACATTAAGGACCTTAAACGTGACTCCTCTTAGCCTCACTCCTGTTGCGTCAGCACTTACCATAACCATCTTTAATCCTGCAGTAAATATTTTGTCTCATTCGTTTCTCTACACTCCTCATCTGGCAGCTTTACTCATCTTCAATCTACCACCTCACCGATTTGCATCCTCATTTGGAGGAAGACTCTTATGTAATAAGAAGTTTAGATTCTTGGTAGTTTTGAAATGTTTGTAGGCTCCATTTAGAGGAGCTGTAATTAGATTATCCCTGGTATGATTCCCCTTACTCCATTTTTAACCTTTTTGAATAGTTTGCAGTATCGGACCATCCTTTTAACAATAGAATCCTTACATCTCAAGCATTTCCTGTAGTTTCCTTAAACCATCTTCCATATCTTTCCTTACCTGACTTTTCCTGTCCCTTTCCTTTGCTACCCTTATTAATTTGGATTTTTATATAGATTTATAAAAGTTAGATGTCAATTATAAGAGCCTCTGGTCTATCCCTTCTACCACCTCTTCAAGTATCTCTTTAGTTGGAGCCCAGGCTTGGTGAGATTCACAGCTTCACCAACTCACCCCGTTTAGTTCGATTTACGGCTTGACGCCGGATTAGCGGATTCATACCGATTGTAGTGCCGTGTGAGAGGCACTTGTACAGTCTTCTCTGGTTGTCAATCTGGCGGAACGAAGTACGTCATATTGATTAACCGTGATGTAAACTAGCTACCTTTACGTTTACTACAGTTTACTGGATTACGGTTCGGGATCCAAATTTCGTTTTGTGTTGTCGCGAGTGAGATTGAACACTTATAGTACTCTGCCCAAGTTATGCTGACGCTGATGAATATGGGAGAGTCTATAAAATTGCGGTTGTGACCGGTCAGCTAGTTGATTATTTGTGTCAAATAACCGGATGAACTATGTGTCAAAGTGCGACTAACAGACAATAACGGGTGTGTCAAAGACAATTGTGATATTTTGTGGTATTAATTCTTCTTCAATTAGACCAGGACCAGGCTGTCAACTCTGATAAGTCAAACTTATATTATTTATATTTACTTATTTATTGAGCTCAATTAATTTTATGTTAACAATTACTTTAGCTTTATTATTTCAGGGCCCTGCTTTTACTTTAGTTTAATTTAAGTATTCTTGATAAACATTTTATGACTTAGATTAGTTATTATTTTTATTGATCTGGATCATAAAGTATTGATTTTTTTTATAATTTAATTTAGCTATTAGGTATTTTAGATACAAAACTATTCAAAACACTTACGACTATGATTTATTTTGTGTTACGATGGTTTAAGGTTATAAATAGTATTACTTTATTTGTTCTTGATTTCTAATATTATTTATAGATACCTTTTTTTTTTATTATAAGTTAATATAGAGATTTTAAGGTTGATTTTGGTTACTAATCATCATCCTCTAAAATTTATACTTTGGAGAGAATTACCGAGTTTACTAATTTTTGGTTTTAAATTGTTTTATTATATTTTAATATTGTTGTCCGAGTATACTTCAGTATTCAAGGCGGAATTTATTTTGAAAGTATAACCAACATGGACCTTATTAATAATTGCTATATTTTATATTTATTTTAATATTTTCACCCCCTCCCCTTTGGCCTAGTATACTTACTTAAATTTTTATTTATTTTAATACATTGTTTGATTTTCCTGAATTTTTCTTTATAACTCAAGATACTTGTTCTTACTTTCCTAAATTTTACGTTGCCAATAGAGTTATTTTAATTTACCTGTATCATTTAACATTTTATTATTAACTTTTCTATAACTTCCTTAATTGTTTTATTTTTGTGGACAAGTATGTTGAGTAGGCCTGTTTTAAATAATTAATAGTTTCATTTTTTTTTTAATAAGCATATTATTTTGTTGTTTTGTTTATCTAAATAAATTAGATTTATTTTATATTTAACTTATATGCTGTGTAAGGTGTTCCTTATTTTAGATTTAAGCTTAGTTTTAAGTTATTGTAAGGCTCATAGGTCACCTAATTGTTTTTCCTCCTATCCTTCCACTTTCCCTAAAAATTCATTTTCATTCATAACTCTGCTAAACCCCTCCCTAGCCGTACTGAGTACTAGCCAACCATATTCTGTACCGTTACAATATATAATATATATATATATATATATGTATATATATATATATATATATATATATATATATAATATATATAATATATATAATATTGAAAACAACAGGTGTCAGATTTTTTATTATAACAAAGCTTCTTCTTTTTTAGGTGACAGAGGAGCAATTATTAATTTACGCAAGAAATATAAAATCATTTGAAGTGTTTCAAGCTAATTGATAATTATTATTGTAATTAGGTTAATTAACATAAAATTATAAGTAATTTCAAAATCGATAAGCTTGAAGATCACTTCCGGTCATAGGAATAATTCAACGTTTTAACAATTTAATCGGTACAATTTAACAATTTCTGTCAAAAACTGTAAAAATCAGTCATTTTTACGAGTACAGAATATTTTTTTATAGAATTAAATAAAATGTTTATTAACATGACAGGTTTTTGACCAGATTTAAAAGTATGAGCTTTAGGGCTTATTATCTTTATATACCTCTAATCTAATTTTACCTTATAATCTAATCTAATATACCTTTATCTAATTTTTTTTATTATAGAGAGTCAGTTCATCTATTACAAATTTAAGATTATATTTTATATTATATTAATTTGTATTATCTTATAATACAATTTTTTATTAATTTTTTTTACATTTTTTTTGGAAAAAAACTTATATATGTTAGTTGATAAAAATTGAACTATTGCTAAATTTTAATGCAAATTACCGCATAATGTTAGTCTTATGCATGGGTGCATGCGTGCCAAATCATAAATTGATCACAGCATTATTCCGCGTTTTATGATTTTTCATTATTTTCTTGCTGATTTATTATCGCTTGTTATTGACATTATAAAAATTATTTTCTATATAGCACAACTACACATATAGACTAAATTTTGAACAAAGTTTCAATTCCCTACTATAAATACACTGGGAGGTACAATGATATCAAACACACACACATACAAACAATTTTGTGTAAACTACTTAGGAGGTTTTACAAACGATTTTCTTTCAAATACAATACTTTTCCTATGTACGGTATAAATGAGGAAAAGTAATTCTATATACCTACAGTATAAATGAGGAAAAGTAATTCTATATACCTACGGTATAAATGAGGAAAAGTAATTCCTATATACCTACGGTATAAATGAGTAAAAGTAATTCCTTTATACCTACGGTATAAATGAGGAAAAGTAATTCCTTTATACCTACGGTATAAATGAGGAAAAGTAATTCCTATATACCTACAGTATAAATGAAGAAAAGTAATTCCTTCATACCTACAGTATAAATGAGTAAAAGTAATTCCTTTATACCCACGGTATAAATGAGAAAAAATAATTCCTTTATATCTACGGTATAAATGAGGAAAAGTAATTCCTTTATATCTACGGTATAAATGAGGAAAAGTAATTCCTTTATACCTACGGTATACATGAGGAAAGTAATTTCCTTTACTTACCTTAATTCTTATACCTACGGTATAAATGAGGAAAAGTATTCCTTTATACCTACGGTATAAATGAGGAAAAGTAATTCCTTTACCTACGGTATGAGGAAAAGTATTCCTTTAACCTACGGTATAAATGAGGAAAAGTAATTCCTTTATACCTACGGTATAAATGAGGAAAAGTAATTCCTTTATACCTACGGTATGAGGAAAAGTAATTCCTTTATACCTACGGTATAAATGAGGAAAAGTAATTACTTTATACCTACGGTATAAATGAGGAAAAGTAATTCCTTATACCTACGGTATAAATAGGAAAAGTAATTCCTTTATACTACGGTATAATGAGAAAAGTAATTCCTTTATACCTACGTATAAATGAGGAAAAGTAATTCCTTTATACCTACGGTATAGATGAGGAAAAGGTGGTATAAATGAGGAAAAGTAATTCCTTATACCTACGGTATAAATGAGGAAAAGTAATTCCTTTATACCTACGGTATAGATGAGGAAAAGTAATTCCTTTATACCTACGGTATACATGAGGAAAAGTAATTCTATATACCTACGGTATAAATGAGGAAAAGTAAAAAAAAATGAATATACGAACAGCATCACTATTTTGCTATGTCAACTTATTAAAATTGTTAAAGCTAAGGTTAAACTTTTTGACAATTAACGTCATTTTAATTAAAAATTTAAAATGAAATTTATAATTTATATAAATAAATCCCTCATTAACTTTCATTGTAAAGACTTTCAACATTTAATTAAGCGTGCTATTTAAACATCGATAAAAAGTCACTTGATTTATTCTTTTTTTCGACATTTTTTAATTCTATCTATTTTTTGCTCTTTCCAAAAAAAAGGGAATTTTATTATTATTTGATGTTTAAAAACTTAACAATAAGTAAACTATTTTCTAGTTAAGATTGATGATGTCGCCCCAACTAATTTTGGGGGGCAGTAAAGTGAAAAAAGTGTGTCAATACTCTTTGCTACTAGATGAGCGAATTCCTTGGATATTTAAAAATTATTTACTTAAGGGATACTTAGTCACCCAATTTAGAGTCAACGAAATATTTTATAGAAAGTTAAACTATCAGATAAACCAAATGGCCAAGATTAATTAATCATGGAAAAATCATGGTTACCAACCAAACACCAAATTTGAAAATAATTTTCGAAACTTGGAGAACTGCAAACAACTATAATACGACACACTGATAAAATCAGTTGACAGCGTGGGAAAATAATGCAAGGGAGCCAATGATATTAGTACTAGATGTTAAACCACGCCCTCAATTTAAAATCTGGACAACCATATTGATTACTTAACTCTATTTTCCCGCGCTGTCAACTGATTTTAGCCGTGTTTTGTATTATAATCTTAAGATTTTTGCCATCTTAATGAAGAAATCACGTTTACATTTACTTATCTAGTTTTTACTTTTCCTTATCTATACTGTAGGTATATAGAAAAAGTATTGTGTTAGCAAAAAAATCTGAAACAGATATTATCAATTTCAGGTGTTTTAAGGCCTTCTAAGTGATATTCTCCAAATTGTTTTTCTGTATATGTGTGTGTGTAAGTGTGTGAGTAAGAGAGTGTACGTGTGTGTGTATGTCTGTTATCAACGTAGCTTCTAGCGCATTTATTGTAGAAAAGTTTAAAGTCAGTCTTTAGGTGTATAGTTGTGCCACCCGGATAATATTTGTTTTATGACCCTTTCAACCCGTAATAATGACTTTAGCTATAATGTTTAAGAACTGATAAAACGTGGGAAAATGTTGCGATCATTTTAAGATTTAGCACGCACGTAATCATATATAAGTTCAACATAGGTGCCAAGTTCCATAATTTTATTAGTATTAGTTTAATTTCCATCGAATGACTTGTGTCCGTTTAAAAAATTGTTAAACATTGGAAAATAATGTCATTAAATTGAAATTTGGAACAAATGTATACCTTTACGTAATAAATAAGTTCAATAAGTTTCGTATCTTAACGATAAGTATATCCATATTTTTTGTTAGATCATAAAAGTTAAGGATCAGTGCCAGTATTGGTGACTGCTGGGAACGATTCGGATGCATTACTATCTTAGGACGAGCGAAGTTGCGGTCCGAAGTAAGGTAGATGACCAGAGCAAATCCGATATGACGAGGAAAAGTTCCGAGGTACCCGAACCTGTTTTTTTCATTGAGAAGTGAAATTATCCTTTGTTTATGTAATTAGAAATTTCCGAAATAATTTTTTAGCACTAGTATCTAGTATTTATATAGAAGAAACAAGTAAACTTATCAACTAAATCACCTCGGAAAAACGTGATTTGAACCCAAAAAAACAAATAATAATTAATACCTTGTCGAGAAATCTTACATTGTACGTTAACATTAACCACTCTATTTTTTAATCTTCTTAGCTGACTTCTCTATTGCTTTTTACCCTAACGATTTTCAGCTGTGAATCTTACTTGCTAGAAATACATACAAACATATACACCTTATTCTCTTTAGCAAGCAGTATATGTATATTCCTTTTCATAAGCGATTTTTTCTAAATAAAATTCGTCCAAAAGAAGGAGGCGTTATATCCTACAGTCCTTATTTAATTGACCTGTCCTTCTTATACACTTTTTTCTTGCTTTTCTTTGAAGGACAAGAAAATTCCATTAGGAAACCCTTGAATTTTTCTTCTTCTTCTCCAGAGGTTTATTCAACCAAACAATTCATTTCTTTCTTATGTACATTCTTCTTCATTTTCTTTTTTAATAAAAAATGATACTTTTTTTCCTTTTGTTGTATTTATTAATTTGATTTTTTTATGTTCTTTACTAAGAAAACAAAACAATAAAAACAGACAAGAAGTATAAAAGAAAAGTTTTCTTTAAAAAAAGTTAAATAAATTATGACTATGAAATTTGAAACGGAAAATTTCAGATGACCTTCGTTAAACAAACTTCTATGTAAGCTTGCAGACCATAGCGCGATTTCAAATAGCAATGCTCAATTAAGAATAGTAAATTGTTATTAAAAATCATTAGAACACTTAAATAAAAAAAGCGGATAAAATAAAAATAAAAAACTCGGGACTCAGTTGATGACGCTTTATCCGCCATGAATACGATATATTTATCCAAAGCTAAAACTAGTATTACTTTGGTCTCGCCGACGTCAGAAGAAAGTTATTTCTTTACACTTAAACCCGTAGGACATATTAGCGTTTTCCCCTTACTCAAATCTCACTCAACTAATCCACCAGTGTTTGTATACATCCAATCATCTAGGAAGTCCAAAGTGTGCCCAATTCAACCACAGTCTATCCAAACTCACAGCTCAGGCTAGTGTCGCGACTAGCTCACAGTGTGCCCAGCTCATCTAGACCAGCTAGACTCTGGCTAGGCTTACCGATAGTCTAACGCCGATTGCCAGTCCAACAGTGCGCTTAGTACATTTAGTCTTACTAGCTCCTCTGATCATATTAGTCTTACTTAGCCCGCTCTCGTTTAACCAGCCTCACCAGCTCCTCTATCTTCACCAGACTCTAGCTAAACTCACCGCTCTGGCTAGTCCAGCGCCACCCAACAGAGAACTCTGGCAACCCCGACGCCAGTGCGTGCAAGCACTCATTCTATAGCCCTGACCTGAATATCAAAGTTCCACAGTGCTACTAGGAGACATCTGTCATCAAGAACCGAGCACTTCGTTCCTATTCACTTACTTTACTCGTATGTTATACGAGTAACGTATAACATACGTTACTCTCTTTGGCTTCCGTCATCCGATTTACTTTTTTTAGGAATCGGCATTTTCTAATAAAACGTTTTTATCTAAACGGTTTTAACACAATTTTTTAGGCTAGCAACAATATTTTCGCTTGCGTCGCTAGCCAAAAGAGGAGTTTCATTTTTGAAATCGTTGAAATGATTCTTCGTTAAATATCATTTAACGTCATTTTAAATGACTTTATAACAACTTAATTTTATAATTTAATAGACCTTCATTACTTTAAGATAATTTAGAGAGGAAAACAGGAAATAATGTGTGATGTAGTGTCTAGCTATCGAATACGTCATGTACTCAACAATAATGTCAAGATATTAACTGTATTATATTAAATGCATGCAGTATATACTGCAAAGCAGACGGATAATTGTGTCTCTAATTAATTATTATATTTATTTAGCTGGCTTGTTAATTAGTGATTTTAAATGGGATCTACCAAATATTAGTATGTACAACAGAATTTTTCTACTCTTTTCAATACTTACCATATTACTTTTCCTTATTTATACCGTAGATATATAGGAAAAGTATTGTGCTTGCGAAAAATCCGAAACCGGGATGTAATTGGAATTATTTGTTTCAGGTGTTTTAAGGGCCTCCTGAGTGGTTTTCAAAAAGTTGTCTGTCGGTATGTGTGTGTGTGTCTGTTATAATCGTAGTTCGTAGTGTATTCATGCTAAAGAGTTGAAACTTCGTACAAAAGACATTCTACCGCTGTGATGTGCTATTCGGAAGATAATATTTTCATGACGTCATTAACCCGCAATAATGACACAGCGGAAATTTCAAAAAATCATAAAACGCGGAAATATTATGCAGTCGGATTGACATTTAGCACGCATGTAGCCATGAATAAGTCTACCATATACCAAGTTTCATCTCATTATCAGTAATAATTAATAAAGTAATTAACATTACATTAAAAAGTAATAACATCAGTGACGTCACGATGTTCAAAGGGATAGGTTGTGTTTTTTAAGTGCTCTATTTAATTTAATTTATTTTTATAATTCTGTTCAACATAATAATATAATTTTAGTTTAATTTTATTTATTATTTATTTTTTTATGAATTGTGTGAGTCAATTTTTATTGGGACTAAGTTGATTATTTAAAAAATAATGATAAATACTCTAATCACGAGTTACATCTTTTTCCATTTTTTTTAATTTGTGCAGTAATTTTTGAAATTTAAAATGAGAAGTATATCGAAGTCCAAGTAGGTGGTTTTTTAATAGTAATTGAATTATTTAAGAACTAATCAAATAGCAGTTGACTGTTAATTTGCGTTAAAATCAAGTTCTAACCTTAACAACCTAATGTATTAGTATTTCTAGTGACTAATATATCACATTAATAGTTATATATTCAAGGACACCTCCGTAGCTCAGTGAGTTAATTCACTAATTAAAATTAATTAATATATGTGTTGGTTCGATCCCCAGTGGAGGCCTGAAGTTTTTATAATTTTTAAATTGATATTAATTTAAAATAACTTTTTTGTGCTAGCCGTTTATAAATTCATAAAAATGGGTTCTAGACAACTCCGTTCTAGGAAAGTTATGGCTACACAACATACATCTGTTGTTCAAGTAAAACAACTTTTAGAAAGAATAGGTCAAATTAAATTTATAGATGATAATGTTGAGGATATTGTTTCTGTAATACATTATCAGTTGTCACTGTTATCGAATTTTGACACCAACGCCGATATTATTAAGTTAATCGAACAAGTTGCTTTGTTGCTTCCTTTAATAAATAGTATATCAAACCAAGTAGAATCTAAAGAACAGCAAATAAATAAACTTCATGATGAAATACATTTATTAAGTAATAAACTAACAACAAAAACACAAGAACTTGATTTGTCTTGCACACGACAATTTGAGCTAGAAGATGAAGTACACGGGTTAAAACAATCAACGCTATCAGTTAACAAGATGAAAGATAAGATAGAACAGCAACAACTTGACATTAAAAAACTGATTGCTGAAAATAATATTCTTAACAACAAGTTAAAAGAAACGGTGTTTAACATCTCCTCTTCCAAAATCTGTACTAATGAAAATGTTTTTCCTACGAATTTGGCTGATGAAATTTTACATGCAGATACATATCACCCTCCAACTTATTTAGAACAGTTGAAACTTCATAATAGATCTTTTGTTAATTTTGATTACAATATCAGGCACCGGAAATGTGAGAATACAGCTTCTACTCAAACAGAACCATGGTCTCAAAATAAAAATAATGGAGCGACGGTAGTATCATCTAACTCGTTTTTAGCAATAAATAAATATACTACCCCATATTTGGACAAAGAAAATCGAAAAATTCTTATTGTTGGAGATAGTCATGGGCGTGGGATGGCTAAATTGATAAAACTTAAGCTCCCTGAGAGTCAAGTGCTCTCGATATTTAAGCCAAACGCTCCAATGGTATCAGTTTTGGAGGACTTAGCTAAGCTATCTGATAGCTTTAGTGATAAAGATTATATCATTGTAGTAGGTGGAACGAATTTTAAAACGACCTCAAATCTTAAGCAAAACGTGGATAATATTTTCCATCAAATAAGTAATGCAGGTTCCAAAACAAATGTCATAGTAACGTCTATCCCGCATAGGTTCGATACTCCATCCTTCAATCATAAAATCGATCTGATGAACCAATATATGGAGCTTAAAATAAAAGAAAATGGATCTTCGTCATTACACTGGCTTCCAACTTTTTTCAAAGCAAGGCACAGAACCTCTCACGGGCTTCACCTAAATATGGCAGGAAAAAAATTATTAGCTAAAAGAATATTTGATTTAATCTCTGACCAGGGCAGCGATCACTTAACTCTAACTAACAAAGAATTTCCTCAACCTTTGGAAACCACTCATTTTGCCTCAATAACATGTCATTCTACCCCATCACAGCCTTCAAGATCTTTTAATAACTTAACTAAAAATGAAGTACCCTTATCTCACCAAAGTAATAATATTTCTTGTGTTAATACCAGTTATTAGGAGTAATAGGAATAGCAGTAGTTATCTAAGAACAGGGAATCCTTTTTTAGACTGAATTCTAAGGAAAATCTTATACAATTATCCAATTATAAAAACAACGAAGTTAAAAATAGTTCTGATTACTTAAAAATTAAAATAACTAAAAATAATTTATCTATTTTATTTCATAACATTCAAGGACTTAACTCTAAAAAATTGGAGCTAGAAGCTTACTTAGCTGAAACAAGTACTTATAATTTATTTGATATAATTTGTATTAACGAACATTGGCAAAATGAAGAACAAGCAAAATTTTTTATGGTAGATGATTATATAAGATTGTCAAATTTCAGTAGAAAAAAGAAAAAAAGAGGGGGTAGTTGTGTACTTATACGTAAAGAACATAGAGATGTTTGCTTCGCTAGACATGATTTAGTTGAAATGAGTGTGGAATCTATTGCTGAAATATCATCTGTTGAGTTTTGCAATAATAATAATAATAATTATTCAAGCAAAACTAATAATTTAGTCTTAGTTAATATATATAGACCTCCTAACAGCGACATTGATACCTTTTTAAATATTTAGATGTTATTATTAGTAAATAGGTAATGAGGATAAGCAAATTGTTTTATGTGGTGATTTTAACATTAATATGTTGGTGGAAAGTAACGAAAAAAGTAGATTTGAAGACCTTATGTCGGAACACAATTTAACTATAACAAAAGATATTCCTACGCGTGTTACTCCAACAACACAGAGTTGCCTCGACTATTTTTGCGTTTCAATGTCTAAAGTCGCTACTAAAATACTTGTGCCTCCTTTTTCTGATCACAGAGCTATTAAATTAGATTTGTGCTGCTCTTTTATCGGAAAACTAAATGTAAAGAAAAATATTTTAAATAAAAAATTAATAAAATTGGTTCCTTATCGAACAAAAATATAGATAATATAGTTAACGATGTTAGAGCAATAGGGTTAAGAGTTGTATATCCAATGAGACGTATACATCAAATCTTTAAATTCTTTGAAAGTCAACATTTTAAACAGCATAGTTGCGAACCAGATCTTGCTCAAAGGGACAAATGTTGGATCACATCAGGTATTAAAATATCTGCAGCCAAACTTAAAGTTTTCCATAAAAGAAAATCAAAAGACGACTCAGTTGCATTCAATGAATTTTATAAAAAACTAGCAGGGATACCCGTGCTTCGCACGGGCGTTAAATAAGTAAATAATTTTTTATACAATTTATTTTATCTGCTTATAGTACTACATAGCCAGTAAATCAGTCCATCCTCTAAATATACTATACTAAAACTAATCAAATCAAGTAAACTAATAACTTATGCCCCTGTGCACCACAATTTTCTTTTATCTGCTTATAGTACTACATAGCCAGTAAATCAGTCCATCCTCTAAATATACTATACTAAATCTAATCAAAATCAAGTAAACTAATAACTTATGCCCCTGTGCACCACAATTTTCTTTTATCTGCTTATAGTACTACATAGCAGTAAATCAGTCCATCCTCTAAATATACTATACTAAATCTAATCAAATCAAGTAAACTAATAACTTATGCCCCTGTGCAGTGCATCTACAAATTAGTCTTTATACCAAGTTTTAACAAAATCACTGGAAATCCGTGTTTTAAAAGTCAAAATGATAAATTTTACAAAAAAATCTGAAGTCCTTTAAAGTTATTTTAACTACACCTAAAGATTTTGAGACTCGTACAATTATTATTTCCTGTTTGTAAGTTACTATAGAGATAATTTATAGAGTTATTCCGAGGCCATTGTCAGTTATATTCATTACTTTATTCAAAGTTATTTACTGCCCTAAAAAAGCTTATTATAGCTCTAAAATCAAAATTTTTAGCATCAAAATATTGTAAATGTACTGCTCTAAAATAATAGCTCTAGACATGCATGATTTTATGCTCTTCAAAAAAGCTATGATTTTTTAAATATTTGATGCCCCTGTAGACCACTTTAGATTGCCCTATATCATCTTAAACTCGGTCAAACTTTCCCATCACTGTGATAAATTTTGTAAAAAACTTTCGTGAAAATTCGTCTAGTCGTTCTCGAGTTTAGAGGGAACATCGGTAGCGACATTTTGAATTTTATTTATATAGATATAAAATATTTTAATAAAGTGTTAAAAGCTGCCAAAAAACATGCACTGGAACAAAATTGTGAATAGTGCTTCTAATAAACCAGGTGAGCTCTGGAAACTAATTAAAGCTGAGGATGCAACAGCTCAGAAATGTGATAAAAGAAATATTAATCTAATACACAATGGTGAAAAGTACATAGGCAAATCTGCCGCTGACAAATTGAATGCCTATTGGGCTAACAATGAATATCTATGTGAACCTGACTCATCCATGTCATCCTTACCTTCACTTCACCAACCTGACATCCAAAACACAGCCAGTTCTTCCGTTCAGCCCTTACAGCATGTAATATATAAAGTCCAAAACAAAGTTTATTTTTTCAACCTGTCACTCACAAGGAAATTTCTAAAGCAATAAAGGACTTCAGTAGCTCTGAATCTAAAGATACTTACAATATAAGTAATAAAGTTTTAAAACATATTTCTCCATACATTATTGACAGTTTGGTAAAAATAGTTAACGACTGCTTTGAAGAAGGAATTTTTCCTGATTCAATAAAAAATTAGTAAAGTCGTCCCTTTATTTAAAAAGGGGGACTCTAGTGACAAAACAATTACAGACCTATAACTATTGTTCCTATACTCTCTAAAGTTATTGAAAAGGTTATTCACAATCAAATTTTAGATTTTTTAAACAAATATGAAATTTTATCTACTGGACAACATGGTTTTTTGCCAAAAAAGTCAATTAACTCTGCTCTTTACCAATACCAAACTACTATTTATGAACTGCTAAATCAAAATAAGAAAGTAGCCGTCATCAGTGCGGATTTAAAGAAAGCTTTTGATTTAGTAAATCATCTAATTCTTTTAAATAAACTTGAAAAATATGGCATCCGTGGCAAAGCTAACGATTTAATCAAATCTTTTTTATCAGGAAGAAGACAAAAGTGGTAGTTATGGAAAATGGCAAAAAAGTTGAGTCCAAATTTCTTGAAACAAATCTTGGGGTGCCTCAAGGCTCTGTTTTGGGGCCATTACTGTTTTTGATTTACATTAATGACTTACCGGATTTGTTTGAAGACGGTGCAAGGTGCATTTTTTATGCTGACGACTCCACTTTAATCGTATCATCTGATACATATGAAAATTTAATTAATAACATTAAAATTGTTATTCGTAAATTACAAAGCTGGTTACTTGAAAACAAACTATTGTTGAATAAATCAAAAACTAAAATAATAATAATAAGAATGAAAAATAAATTATGAATTTCCGAAAACTATAGAGGGTATAGAAATAGTTGAGTCCTTATCACTTCTAGGAGTTACAATACAGAACAACCTGGACTGGACTAAACATATAGACAACCTTACCTCCAGACTCTCATCATCTTGCTACTTACTATCTTACTATAGAAGACTTACTGACCTCAAAACATTGACAAATATTTATTATGCCAAGTTTAATTCTGTCATGAGTTATGCCTTAATACAGTGGGGTGGTTCAACAAAATTAGAAAAAGTTTTTTTTAAAACAAAAAAGAGCCATTAGAAGCATGTTAGGATTTGAACAGACTCACACCTGTAAGGGTTCCTTTAAAAAATTAAATATCCTAACCCTTCCATCTCTTTATATCTATAACCTATTGCTTTTTGTATTTAATAATATTAATTTGTTTGAAAATTTAAATAAAGGTATTTATATTACTCGGAATGTCAATAAGCTTGAGGTAAAAAGCTGTAAATATGAAATATTTAAAAAATCTCCAGAATACTTGGGTCAAATGTTTTATAATAAATTACCTGAACATATAACAGGCATCAAAAAAATTACAACTTTTAAAAATAGACTCAAAAAATTTTTACTTGAAAAAGAGTATTATTGTCTTAAAGAATTTCTTAATGACGATCTCTCAAAAAGTAGTGAATTATTATATTTTTTAATATTTATTTTTTTATTGTTGTAAATGGAATACTTGTTATTATATAATCTGTATGACAATTTCTAATTCTTGTAAAAGTCAAAAGAATGAAATAAATTTATTTATTATTATTTATTTATTATAATTCAACTTTCATTAATTGACTAGTGTACGTTTTTTAAAAAAATGCAAAATAGTCCAATTGAGTTAAAATAGTTCAAGTATATTATACCTAATAATTAGTCAATTGAGTTAATATTTAGTTCAAGTATATTATTACCAATTAATAGTCCAATTAGTTAAAATTTAGTTCAAGTATATTTTACCTAATAAGTCCAATTGAGTTAATATTTTAGTTCAAGTATATTATTACAATAATTAGTCCAATTGAGTTGAAATTTAGTAGAAGTATATTATTACCTAATAAATAGTCCAATTGAGTTGAAATTTAGTACAAGTATATTATTACCTAATAAATAGTCTAATTGAGTTGAAATTGAGTACAAGTATATTATTACCTAATAAATAGTCCAATTGAGTTGAAATTTAGTTCAAGTATATTATTACCTAACAAATAGTCGAATTGAGTTGAAATTTAGTACAAGTATATTATAATAATAATAATAATAATAATAATAATGCTCGTTTAGAGCCTTGAGGCTCATCAGGGATAACCCCTGCGGGAACCACCTCGGGTGGTAGTAGCAACCGTTACGCTCAAAGTGAATTCTAAAGTTGGCTGTAATTTGTTTTAAATTTATCTGAACAATAATCTTACTATAAATTGAGAACGTAACCTGGGATGCGAACCCCAGACCTCCGTGGGTGTCAAAGGTCAGTGTAATGACTAACGCCTTAACGACCTCGGCCACGGAGGTGGCTTACAAGTATATTATTACCTAATAAGTAAGTACAGTAAGTTTCGTTTCAATAAATAAATAGTTTATATTTATACAACATAAAATACGACTAGTATATCTATAAAATTAAGCAGCATCGAACGTGGTCAATACTGTGTGGTTGTCCGCTGAGAATGATACGGATGCATTTACTATGTGAGGACGAGCGAAGCGAGTCCGAAGCAGGGAGGATGAGCGTAACGAATCCGATATAATAAGGAAAAGTTCCGAGGTACCTCGTACCCGATTTTTTTTCTTAAGATTCGGTATCTGACGATATGGCAAACGTCAAAAGCAGTAAAGAAACTAAAATTTTTAGTGCGTTAAAATTTTAAAATGTAATAGTCTATTTTTTCAAAATGGTCGATAGTATTATGATGAAATTATGTGGCTCGATTGATCCCATTTATATATAAATTTGGTTCCATTTCAACTTGATCGGTATATTTACGATTAAAAGCGATTTTTTTTTAAATTGTTAACTCAGCTAAATAGTTACTGTAGTCTGAAAAATATCATTTTCCGGTTAGCACAACTTGAAATCACAATTTATTTAAAAACTTATGTGATGATTTTAGTCATTGTAATTCAACGCGAGTCTCTTGGATATCATTATATATTTTACTTACTATATTTTACTATAAAAGATAAAAGAAATTTATTTTCTTCTTTTCTACTTTTATAATTATTAAAATACCCTGAAGGTTCAAAGGAGAAAGGGGTCCCGGGAATTTTTTCGATAAAGGGTTTGCCCTTTTAAATAAAAAAATAAAATATAAAAATCCTTTTCTTTTTAACTAAGGACTTTTTCAGGCGTAAAATTAAAAAGAAAACTGACAAGAAAAAGCGACAAAAGAAGAGTTTCCTAACCTAATTTTTCCTCTTTTTCCTTTCCTTCCCCTTGATAGGATAGAACCAATTTTGATTAAAAAGTTAGCTGTCGATAACGAAAGGGTTAAATAATAGTGGAAATCTTTTTTATTTTACTTAAGGGAGTAAGGGGGTTCAAATTGATTAATTGATTTCTAAGAAAAGAATGTCTCGGGAAAACTTACTTTTTGCCATTAACCGCTAATTTTTTTAACAATTGAACTTAATAAATTCAATTCTGGACCTTTTGTTGTGTACACAAAAGGCTTAATACAATAAAAGGTCAGATCTGAGGCAGAAGAAAAGTTATAATTTAGTTTTAATAGTTTGAAATAACATTTTAATTAAGGGGATTAAAAAAATGGCTTTTGAGTTCCAAGTCTTCATGCCCAACATTTTACAATGGATTAAGAGTAAATTACATTTTAAATTAAGCAACTGTGGAATACAATTAACGGAAGAAAATAGAGGAGTAGTGGGGGGGGGGGGTACAGTAAAGTAGAAGGAATAGTACTCCACCAAAAATACAGCAAGAGTTAAGTAAAGAGGCAAATAGGGTGGGGCAGAGCGGCAAAAATAGAATTAAAATAGAAGAGGCAAAAAAATTGATTTAGGAAGTGGGAAAAAATAAAGTAAGGTAGTAGGGGAATAAGAAAGGGGTGGTGGAGGAAAATAAATAATAAGAATGAAAGCGATAAGAATGAATCTAATAGGAAAAGAAAATAAATCGCAGAGCAAGGGAAAGAGAGATGAAAGGAGGGCAAAACGAGTAGCGTAATGGGCCAAAATCTTGTGATTTGATTTACAAAGTATTTGGTGTACGTAACTTCAGTATCCTAATATTAACTCCATGTGTTGACCAATATAATAATTCAATTAATAAATCTCTACACCTACGTTGGAAATTAGGAAAAGTAAGTTGAAACTTAAAATCAATTTGAAAGTAAAAAGTCAATATTTCACCCAACGGATTATTTTAGGTGAACACGATACTTTTCCTAGCAATTTATTGATTTTTGGATGGAACACCCAAAGTTAACAACACCACCAAAAAGAAATTTACTTTAGGTTAGGGGGTTAAGTCTAAATAACTTGCAAACAAAATTGAATGGAATTTCCAATGCTTATGCCTTATGTGTTTCGCAAATGCAAATACGATGTACGAAACTTTGACGATATGAAGTATGTCAAAAAGTTGAAACTGAAGTTTTAAACATTCTATAGTCAATATTTTGAAAACGGCCAATTTACCATTTATAAATGAACATTTGTGTCAAAGTCAAACTCGATCTGTCAAATTTTCGTTTTTAATTTTTGATGATTCAACAAATGGCACACAACTACATCTAAAACTCTCAAGCACCTAAAAACCACAGAGGACGTTATACAAATGTCTAAAACGGATAAATACGATGAAACTTCAGTTTCAGATTATTTTGGGTGAACGTAATACTTTCCTTATACCTATGGTAGTATAGGAGGAAAAGTAAAAATCACAAAAAACAATCAAAACAATAGACCAGATCCAATTAATTTCACAAATATTGCATAAGAACAAAGTAAAACATTGCCATAGGTCTTTGTGGAGCGTATAAAATGGTAACTGCGGTTACTCAAAGCTAGCTCGCCAATAACTAATTTATTTTAAGTGTTAATCAATCATCAATAACTACTGTCTAACAAGTCAATTGTGACAAAACTTTTTTATAGCTATTGCAACACAAAAACTATTTTCCTTCATTTATTGACCTTAAAGTTTGTAAATTAGAGTTAATTAAAAAACTTAAGCTATATTAATTACAAAACTAAATTAATTATTTATGAAGTAATTAGATATAATTGAACAAAAAAATAAACAATAGTTAAATGGTATAGTATGAAGGAATTATGAATAAGGAAAAAAACCCCTTTAGTCATTTAAATTTTAATTAAATAAACATTAATACTCCAAACCTAATTATTTGTGTTGACATAGCTTGCAACATCGATAAAGAATTTGGACTTAAAGTATATAAAGTAAATTGTTAACTAAATAATAAGTTAATATAAGTTTAAGATTATGGGGTTAACGATTGTATTTGTTGTGGCTTTAACATTGGTTTGCGCTAGTAGTCATGAACTTAGGATCTATAATGGGTGTCCGTTTACAGTATGGATCGGGTTGTTGAATAATCCGGGTAAATCATTGCCAAATAATGGCGGATTTCAATTGAATCAATATAATACTCAGAGTGTATTTGTTGGGAATGGATGGGGCGGAAGAGTTTGGGGAAGAACTAACTGCGGCTCAAATGGTCACTGTGAAACAGGTAAGTGTGTTGTTATGAGTTTCTCGCCTATTATGGTTTAAATTGGTACAGATAGACGGCTCAACAAAGGAAACCTGTAGGCTACCTCATGGGGTATTTTCAGAGTTCCTGCCACTAATAATTTTTTAAACATCCTATCCTTTAGTATGGGATTTTTCATATAAACTTTCATCGATGGAAAATTATATACTAAACATAAGTAATGAGTGAAAAATCGACAAAGATTAAGCTATTATAACCTTCACTCATAATAATTACACTAATAATGTGTTGAAGCCGCACTTCTGTCACAGATTTTGACCTGATTTACAGTACGTATTTTTTCATCATCAATAGAATTTCAATAACTCCTTCCTTCACTTAGAACTGGATTTAACCCCCCCCCCTCCTCGTTTTTCCAGTTTCGCAATCTAGGGTAAATAAGAATGAGAGTCACATTGACTTGATTTTGAGACTATTTCTAAAACAATATTTCTTGACTATAACAACCTATTTCTTCATTTATGTCTTCTCAAGTAATGATATCTCAGAACATACCTCGTGTTTCCCTTACGCCACAGGTGTTGAACTGAATAAGGTGTGCGTAGAGTGCGTTCTTAAGGTGACAATACCGTTCGTAATTTGTTTCTGATCAAAAATTGTTTAAATTAGCTATTTTGTGAGTCATAATATTATTAAAACTTGGTTTCAGCGAAATTCTTATTATGAAAATTACGCTTATGATGTTAATCGATTGACAAAATTTCATTCATTCAAATTCATTGACAAAGTTTAGCAAAATTCAATATGACAAAAAAAATAAAATAAAAACAGTGAGCTGTGATGCGAGGCGAAGTAAATTTGCTATATGTGACAGAAAAATAATGCAAAACTTAGTCGTTTAGAGTGGGCCGACGCCACGTATCGGCTATGGGCCGTATTAATATTTGTACTCTTCCTCTCCTACTAACGTAGAAAGACAGTATCTACGTTAGTAATTGAGGTACAGCTTTGTCATAATTCCTGTCCATGAGTGTGGATGTGTGTCTGTGTGAGTGCATAAACACTGTGATTGCATAAAACCTAACACTACGTCTAGCTTGCGCTACCCAGAAAATGAAGATTTGTGGCCTTGTTAATCTAATTTGCAGCCATTAAATTGTGACTTATGATTACTTTAATTTTAAAAAAATTAATTTGAAAGATAATTAAGTTAAAAGCAATTTGAAAGTGAAAGGCTTATTTTTTTGAAACTGCAATATATAAGGATGATGCAAATAAAATATGGAACCTAAATATTTTTTTTATTTTTCTACTTCGATTTGCTGAAACCTCTATTTTGTGTACATGTTTACAACAGAAGAAGAACTAAGGTGAGCGTTAATGGAGTTCATCTTAATAAAAGATAAAGAAGTCTCTCCACAAAAATATATTTTCTATAGCAAAGCGCTTTCAACCTAAAAAGAGGTCATCATCAGTGCTAGCCGTTGAATAAAGAAGAGGGTGATAGATGAGTCTTATAGATCAGATATCAAGGATAGACTCATGTTTACAACATGTACACGTTTATTTTAGTTCCCAAATCAATAGAATTTTTAAAATTTTAAATGTACTCGTAGTTTTTTATACTTGTAAAAAACAGATTTAGATTTTATAGTTTTAATTATGTTTTCAATTATGATTGTAGGAGACTGTGGAAATAAAATCCAGTGTAACGGAGCAGGTGGTGTTCCGCCAGTTTCACTCGCCGAGATCACATTTGATGGTAGCGGAGGTAAAGATTATTACGATATAAGTTTAGTCGATGGATATAATCTGCCAGTCTCGATGGAACCTATCCAAGGAACTACTACCGGAGGCGGCAGCAAGTATGACTGTGGAAGAGCAGGTTGCTTCAAAGATTTAAACGCTAACTGTCCAAGTGAGCTTGCCGTTAAGAACGGAGGTGGTTACACAGTAGCTTGTAAATCTGCTTGCTTAGCATTCAATACCGATCAGTACTGCTGTAGAGGACAGTATGGAACTCCACAAACTTGTAAGAGCTCTAACTGGCCCAAGAACTATCCTGCTATTTTCAAGCAGGCTTGTCCTGATGCTTATTCCTATGCCTACGACGATTCCACGAGTACATTCACTTGCAAAAGCAGAGTTTCAGGATCCTCTGGTTATCTGATAAAATTTTGTCCTTAATTTTTTTTATTATTGGTTATTAACAAATAAAGCAATCTAATGTCTGCTTTAAGTAAAGGCTTTTATATTCTTATTTCCTCTATTCTTCAAATATTGTGATATTTTCTTATTCAGCATATAATATATAAATAAAGAAAGATGATCCTGTGATTTATTATTTCGGACAAGAAAAGGTTAGTTCCGTAGCTAATTAACAGGAGTGCTAGTGTATAATATGGTAGTTTCACCATGCCAACTACGAGAATGTGCTACTATCGTCTTATTTTCAGCAAACTACTTCTGGCACAAAGCTGATAATTTCATATATTTGCTTTATATAGTAGTAACTAATTTTAAGTAGATACTCGTCTCGCTAAAATGTTTATAAAACGAAATAATTTCACAATACTAACTTAGAAAAGGGGGAAGAATGTTACGGTAAGGAGAGTTGGTTTCAGAGCTGCCGCTAGATGTCAGCACTCAGATCACCACCACTTTCTATCTGACCTCGTATACCTTCCAACATTCTATACCTATTATACTCTTTGTTAATTACTATAACGACAAGACCAAGGCCTAAATAATCTAAAAAGTTAAAGTCCAGTAAATTTTCATTGAAACTAATTATGATGGTTTAAAACTTAGATATATCATTTGTGATACGTGAAGTACATCTAACATTAACTAGTTGTTCTAATAGATAGCTTAACAATGCTAACCAGTTTCAAGTCTGCACAGGGGACGTTTAGGTCCCTATACCCGTAACACCCACTTACTAATTGTAACACAAAAACCTTTCATACTAACTGTAATAACAGTCCTGTCATACTATCTTTTCATACTAACTAACTTTAATAAATGAGAAATAGTATTTAAGAGTTTAATTTTCTCAAACTTAATGTAAAACACGCAATGTAACTAAACTCCATAAAAATCTTGATTAGTAATGCGACCAAATTAAATGACTTAACTGTTTGCCGAAACCTATATACTCAAGGTTTTTAAAACAAAAATCAAGGGGGTGAGACCGCCCTTAACACAAGCCAGGACTGCCAAATTCAGAAATCTTGTACATATGTCACTTTTTGTTTGTTGAGGTGGCCACTTCGTCCTCGGCTGTATTTCGTCGTTTTGAATTACTCTATAGGTAATCTCTTATCTAATTATACATTTAAATATACATAATCTACTTTAGTATCTTAGACCTTTGTTTAATCAACCAAAACAACACGAATTTATTAATTAGAACAAAAATCATCTTTATAAGAAATAAACTCTAAACACAACAGTTGATTACGTTTCGTCTGCTTAGTTGGAAACATCCAACTGAATTTATAGCTATGCAATCTGACACTGTGTATTGCAAAAGACTTAAATAATAAGGTCAGACTATAGCAAAACGTTACAATATAAGTCATATAGCTCTATATTAATCATCATATTAGCTCATATAGCTATATATAAGTCATATAGCTCTGTAATAATCATCATATTAGCTCTTATATATAAGTCATATGTAGTAGCTAATTCTACAAATGATTTTACTTTATGTTAGAACTCATTCTACAGTAATATATAGGATCTTCCCATTTCATTACTGATTTTTCTGGCCATTTATTACATGGCATTAAAAAAAGACCCAGAAACCAATAGATTAATAACTACCTCATCTATTATTGTATTTAATTGCTTAAAATAAAATTATAATCTCGTGATCTACCTAAATAAATAACTAATTAATTGATTGTCAATTAATTAATACAACTGACATTAAATTAATACGGTTAATATTATATATACAACATTACTATCTAATGTTGATATAAATAGTTAACTGTGTGGCACGTGATAATTAAGCTATCGACGTCTATTATATAAGCTGTCAAGTGAATATCAAAATACATTTCATGTTTTAATACAGCTCACTCCATTCTTTTATATCTACTCCACTTGTTGGTTTATGCTATATCATAGTTTTTATTTATTTATGGTTATATCAGAGTATTACCTGATTTTCTTAGAAACAAATTTGATAATGTAAAGGCTCGCATACCGAATTGTAAGTTAGCTACATGTTTGTTTTAGAGGTCACCGAACGCAAAAATTTAGGGTTTTGCAGGACTGCATCGTACCAGTTATAATAGTTATTATATTTATATGTTAGGGACTTTTCAAAAAAAAAATGAGCTTATGAGATTAGGGTCATGGAGGGGAGGAATGGGGGAGGTACTTTTAAAAGGTGGGATCTCCCTGATCAAGAATGTATATATATATATATATATATATATATATTATATATATATATATATATATATATATATATATATATATAATATATATATATATAATATATATATAATAATATATAATAAATAACTTACAGGAGGTGAAAAACGAGAGTTTGTAGGAGTTTAGAAATTTTCGACGAGTTGTCTTCTTCAGCTAGGTTAGCGGGAGGTTCCCAGGCGACGCCTGGAACCTCCCGCTAACCTAGCTGAAGAAGACAACTCGTCGAAAATTTCTAAACTCCTACAAACTCTCGTTTTTCACCTCCTGTAAGTTATTATTATTTTACAATTATTATTACGTACGCTGAGTACTTCCTTTTCATTATTTATGTATATATATATATATATAATATATTATTTAATATAAATAATTATAAATATATATAATATATTTTATTGTAAGTTTCTTAATGTTCTATATATTTCTTTATAATTAAGTATATATATATATATATATATATATATAATATTAATAATAATATATATAATAATATCTTTAATTTATGTATACGAATTTTCCTATATACGAAACCTTTCAAGATCGTAATGAAACTTGGTACAAAATTATCCTTGTTAATGCCCCGAATCCTATTGTTTATTAATATGTGACGTCATTAACCCACAAAAATGACCCCCACAAGCATTTCAAAAAATCTCAAATCTGCATATAGTATTTAGATTGGGCTGGAATTTTTACACTTATACTACTATGTATGGTTCACAAACATAAGAAGTTTCATAGTATTATAAAGTTCCAGTTCTATTGATTGACATAATATATTATATATTATATATATATATATATATAATATATATATATATATATAAATACAAATACATAAAAATACATATATTCATTTATTGACATAATCTAAATAAATCACGTATTTTGACTAATACATTTGAAAATTCGATTATATCATGGCAGTATGCTACTAATATATAAACCAGTAATATGACGAACTGATAAAGCACAAAAAACTATGTGGCCGCGAAGGCTGAGAGACCGAAGGCCTCTTGTTTTAAATATGATTGACAATGATAAGCATGTTAAAGTCAATAATATTGAAATAAATGTAGTTCTTGTTTAATATTTAAACCAAATCCCGTTCTTATTCTAATATTTATTTCACCAAAAACATTGGGAAATCAACTCTTCTATCCCGCCAAGTCATGTCCGAGACAGTCATTGGCCTTTTAATTTTAAGTCGCTAGGTTGGCAATACTGAAGGACCTTATCTAAATTGAGAGGCAATCATCAGCTTCTTCTTCTTGGTGGCGTGCTAGCAATGTGAACAAGGTTTATAGCTCTTTCTCTGATTTTATGAGATGTCATACAACCTAGAGGTGATTGTGAAGACAAATCATAACTGATTTTAGCAGTTTAGACAATTGCAACATAGATCCAGGACCAAACAAATGACATTGATGAATGAATAAAACAAAAAGGGTTGAGTCAGGACAACAAAAATCCTTTACATATACCCTTGCCAACACTACCTCTAACGTTGAATAGCTAGATTTTTAATCCACTATGCTCCACATCGCTCTGAAACGCCAATGACCGGCTCCAATCAAAACGGACATGACTTGGCGGGACAGAAGCCAAAGACTTGGCGGGGAGTTTCTAACTACACAAGTGGTTTCTGGTAAAATATACAATGGTATACATTGGCATTAGTAGGACTGTTTCATTGACTTAGCAGGGTAACTTTTCTTTTTGACTTGATGGGGCGGAACGCTGCTGCGTTCCTAAATATAAGAAATGATAAGGGGGTATTACCTTTATTTGACCTCCTGATTACAGAAACTAAATAAAATCTAGGGTTAAGGTTGTATAAGTCCACAAAGAATCCTCGCCTCCTGAAAATAGGGGAAAATTGTATGAACAAAAATTATTTTTTTATCATAAGTATAAGTTTCTATACACAACATTGCTAAAATTAGTACTGTAATATTTAATAAAAGGGCTCACTTCGCTCGCTAGGTAGTAGTTGTGCTACTACAGCGGTGAACTGATTTCTGTACAACTATCAACTCTCTAGCACAAATATACTGGTAGCTACGATGATAGCAGACACACATAGAACACATAGAACCAAACAACTTTGTAAAAACCATTTAGGAGCCTTTTAAAACACTTAAAACGGATAATTTCGGCGACATGCCGGTATCGGAGTTTTTTGCAAACACAATACTTTCCTTATATACCTAGGGTATAAATAAGGAAAAGTAAAAACTTCAGGTGGACCATCACGGTGCATGAGGTCATTTAATAGCATAATATTTATATATTATCTTATTTATATATTAAGAGGTCATTAATATTTGATCACGCAATATCCGCACCTATATTTTTGTGTACAAATAAGTACTAAAGTTTGTTGATATGTATTGCAGGAAACTGCGATAATGGAATCGAGTGTAATGGAAATATTGGTGCTAAGCCGGCCTCACTTGCCGAAATCAAATTTGAAGGTGATCAAGGAAACGATTTTTACGATATAAGTTTAGTCGATGGATTTAATTTGCCAATCTCAATGGAACCTATCGAAGGAACTTTTACTGGAGACGGCAGCAGCAAGTATAACTGTGGAATAGCAAGTTGCCCCAGCGATATAAACGCTAACTGCCCAGAAGAACTTACTCAAAAGAACAGTGAGGGTAATACAGTAGCTTGTAAATCAGCTTGCACAGCATTCAATACAGATGAATACTGTTGCACTGGACAGTACAAATCTTCAGATCAATGCACAAGGCTTATCTGGCAAACAGACTATCCAAGTTTCTTCAAGCAGGCTTGTCCTGATGCTTATTCATTCGCTTACGACGACGCAACCAGCACATTCGCTTGCAGAAGCATTGACGGAGGTTCATCCGGATACTTAATAAAATTTTGTCCTTAAAATTTCTTTGTATCTTTGACTACTGACTAATAATAAATTTAAATATTTGCATAGATTAACGTTTTTAAATTCTTACTTCTACTTTTGTAATTCTCTAAACCACAAAAAAAGTTGAATAATAATCAAATCAGGTTCAAACATCAATCAATTTACAAAGTAGTTGTCCACTATATTTGAAAAAGTAAATTATTCATTTAAATCACATTTGATTATGGTTTTAAACTTGGTCATATCATTCGTCCTGGCATGCTAAACTTATCCTTTGTCCTAGCATGCTAAACTTATTCTTTGTCCTAGCATCTAAACTTATCCTTTGTCCTGGCATAAACTATTCTTTGTCCTGGCGTGCTAACTTATTCTTTGTCCTGCATGCTAAACTTATTCTTTGTTGCTAAACTTATCCTTTGTCCTGGCATGCTAAACGTATCCTTTGTCCTGGCATGGTAAACTTATTTTGTCCTAGCATGCTAAACTTATCCTTTGTCCTGGCATGCTAAACTTATCCTTTGTCCTGTCATGCTAAACTTATCCTTTGTCCTGGCAGACTAAACTTATCCTTTGTCCTACCATGCTAAACTTATCCTTTGCCCTGGCATGCTAAACTTATCCTTTGTCCTACCATACTAAACTTATCTTTTGTCCTGGCGTGCTAAATGCTTGATTTTAGAAATTTTTCAAATTCGATATTGTACTGGGACTAAACCTAATTGGCTAGTATTTAGTCATTAGTGTTATTTGATTCGTTAAAAAACTTACCTATGTTCTAAATATACATTTATATTCGTCTTCAGCTACTTAAATTTTTCAGTGGGCAGCACAGTTCATAAGATATTTAAATTAATGAATGCAATTTTTTTTATAAAGGCTAGCTTAACGGCAAAATGCTTCTATAACTTTAAGCTAATAGGTACAGCCTTGTTCCATAATTGTCATTTTTTATCGGCAATGAATTTCAATATTACTTCAAATCTTTTGGTCCCCTCAAGACATCTCTCACACAACAGGATACTTCCTTACAAATCAAACTTTTTTATTAAAAAATTAAATTGGAAGTATAAATTTCGGTAGTAAAATTAGAACTTAGTTTATCTTGTCAAGTATCTTGTTTATAAAGATATTATCAAGAGATAAAATTATTACGTGATGAAATATTGAATATAAGTTCAAAAATATTGAAAGATTGTATCTAAAAAGAGGCCTTGTTTAACTTAGCCCAGTAAAATCTCTAAAACAAAAATTTGAATCTTTTATTTTGAATTCCGACTCTTTTATTACGTTTTTCTCAAAAAACTCCTTGTGTAAACATCGTTTACTTTTTTCTTCCTTCTTTTACAAGAGGCCTACTTATTATTGCTATTAGCATAGGTTCTTTATATACACAAACCCTTTAAAAAATAGTCTAAATTTAGAAGAGAGTAAAGAAAGAAAATCTTTTAAATTGCAATAAGATTAATCCTAATGCATAGAATATTGATAAACCTGATTTAAACAGGTAAAAAATAAGCAGCTCATTCATAAAAAAATTCTGGAGCATTTCCTTTGGAAAATACAGGAAAAATGAGTTATTGAGTAACTGCTTAGGTTCTAATTCATGAACCGGAACCACGTAATGGGCATGGTTCTTGCATAAGCAAGAAATGGGTTGTTTAGCACGGAAACACGCATTCTAAATGAAATTCGCCCGACAGCGGACCACCGCGCCGGAATTATTTATTTAGTAGTTGTAAACTTATATAATGTAAAAAACTATAAAAATTATCGTTCCAACCTGGATTGTTGTTAAGCAAAGAAACGCGCATCCAAAGGAAATTCGCCCGACATGCGGACCACCGCGCCAGAATTTTTATAATTACGTTTAGTCTTAAGTTTTAATTGTTTCAACTTTTTATTATAAATATTTATTTAAGAATAAAAATTAACTGTTTACTGTATTTTGTGTTAACCTAATCCTGTAAGATTTGTTACTCCTAATCATAGTCATGATACTAAAACCTCCGCATAACTTGTACGTATTACATCTTAGCATGTTGTGAACTTTTTGCCTATTCACTTAATCCAAGTTTACATCTAGGTATTAATTACCTTGATTAAAGAAAATGCGGTAAAACCATATTAAGTAAATTTTCTAAAAACTTTTAAAAAAACCAACTGAGCATAAAACTAGTGCAAATAATAGTGAGCACTGCCAATTTTAGAGGCATAGTTTTGTATAGCCAACAGGATAATTGTGCGCAATCCCTTTGAAAATATAGAAAAAATGAGTTACGAATAGTCGGAATAGTGCTTGATGATTAAGTAACTGCTCATGTTACAAAGCATAAACCGGAACCTTAAGCATGAAATGGATTATTAAGCACGGAAACACGCATTTCAAAGGAAATTCGCCCGACAAGCGAACTACCGCGCCAAAATATTTAAGTTTTGAGAAGTTATGTGTAGAAGTAGTATTAGTAGACTGTTATTTAAATAATCCTAACGTTGTTTAATTTTTATTCTGTAAGTACCTTAATTATCCATTTGATCCTTTCTTTTATTTTCACTTTAGTGGTTACGTTACGTAATTTAATCTAATAAAAGAGAAAGAAGTTTCTCCACAAAAATATATTCTTAATAGCAAAGCGCTTTCAACCTAACAAGAGGTCATCATCAGTGCTAGCCGTTGAATAAAGAAGAGGGTGATAGATGAGTCTTATAGATCAGATATCAAAGATAGACCCTCTTTGATATCTTTGAGTCTATCTTCGAGTCCCTCTTTGAGTCTATCTTTGATATCTGATCTATAAGACTCATCTATCACCCTCTTCTTTATTCAACGGCTAGCACTGATGAACCTCTTGTTAGGTTGAAAGCGCTTTGCTATTAAGAATATATTTTTGTGGAGGGACTTCTTCTCTTTTATTAAGATGAACTCCATTAACGCTCACCTTAGTTTTCTTTAATTTAATCTATGTTACATTTATGTCATATATAATTTTAACATAAAGTTTGTGAACATGAGTATTCCTGGGGTCAGGCGAAGTATAGTCGTTTTAAGAAGTAAGAAGTTGTTATTCTAGTCCCAGTGTCTTATAAAAAAATACTAATGATATACAATGGTCACTAATACCGACATATATATATATATATATATATATATATATATATATATATATATATATATATATATATATATATATATATATATATATATATATATATATAATTATATAATAAAATAACTTTAAATCTATTTAAATTTTTATTAATATTTTTTTTTAATCACCAAGTTTTGATAATGTTATGTGTTATATGTATGTTTACTGCGCGTTGTTTGCATGTTAAAAAAAATGTTTTAAGTTCTAAATTACCAAAAAAAAAAAAATAATAATAATAATAATAATTTAATACAAACAATAATTAACAACACATTATATTATGAAATAAAGATAAAACAAAATAAAAATTTATAAATATATGTTTATTATAACTAATGTAAAATAATGTTAAAAAACTAATGCATGTGCAACTCCGGCTGACGGTTCATAAACCATGCCTAAAATGTAATGTATAAACATTGTATTTATATGTTTGCAAAATATACATTGTTCTATTCTATTCTATATATATATTAGGGTGGCCCTTAAAAATGAACTTTCTTTTTTCTTTGCTCCCAACCCTAATTTTGTTCGAATATATGAAAAAAAATTCCATAAAAATTTCAGCCCGATCGGGGGTGATTAACAGGTGCCGCCGGGCCTTTAAAGTTTTATAGGTGTCAAAATTCGTCAAAATTGTGATTTTCGTGACAATTTTTTTTCTGTGATTTTTTACATTATGTTTTAGGTAAAAACAATACCTAACCCACTAATAAGACACTATGAACTTATCATTATGACCTAACATTTTCTTAGTTTGTACTTACTCTGATATTTAATGGTGGACATATATATTTTTTCTGAAAAAATTATCAAAAAACAATTTTTTTTCTCTACACTGCAAAGTATAACTCATATAATATGTTTTTTGTTATCAATTCATTGGCATATTATGTTCTTGTATACTGTTTTCTATATTTTAGACCAATAATTGGTTAATTTTACCAAAATTAGCAGACCTAATGTGAAACATACAAAACACTGTCATCCTATCTCGCAGTAGGTGAAAGCTAAGTAATGAGTATAATAGTCCAATTCAGTTTTAAGAATTTTCAATTAGTTTTTTGGTTTGAATTTATTTTCAAACAAGCCATTATTGCGACATTTGAAACTTTGTGTTTTACCCCCCCCCCCCTCTTTGCCGACCCCCCCCCCCCCCCCCCCCAATGAATGAATGGTACTATGAATGAATCATTTTAATCCCTTTGACTTACTTAAAAAAAAGTTCCAGTCTTGGTTCAGAAAACAAACTGTTACCATCAAATCTGTTTAAATTTCTTTTTTAAATCAAGTGTTTGGTTTAAGTTGTTTGTTAGTTATAAAATTACAAGTGAAAGAATTCTACGTTCTGACCATCCTTTTTTAGTAGGTCCTGTTTCCACCAGATTACTGGGGGCAAACTTCCTTCTAACAGACAAGTGTGTTGTTTTTATAATCTCAAAATAATCAAGTTAGATGTAAAACATAGTGCTGAATTGATGATAAAGGAGGTTAGCATCTTTTGGGAAAAAGCAAGAATCCCTACAAAAAGAAAAGACCACTGCAGTGAGATTTTAATCAAATTATAAAACGATTGGAGTTGTCTTCAGAAATATTCTTCTAAAACGACTGAGTTTGCTATCAGTAGTAGTTTTGCATTTACAGACAGGCTGGATGATTTATTTGATATTGCCCATAGTGACGCCGAAAATCAAATAAAAATTCAGGAGGACATAGAGTTTTTGCGGATGCAAAGAATGAAAGGGCGACCTGGTGTTATGCTGGGAGTTGATATTAAGTTACACAGGGCAGAATAGAGAATTGCAGAACGGAAGGAGGAAGAGGTCCGTTGAAAAGTCGATGCATGGAGGATATTGATCGATCTAGTTTGTTTGCGGAATTGCTACCAAGCACCAGCAGCAGTAGTAGCACAGACGACAGTGAGGAAGTTTCAGATGAGCTTGTCTCTGATGCAATTTTTCCTTCATCGTCAGGTTTTAGAGGAACTGTTGATTTTTTTAATGATCGCCTAGCAGCAACGTTAGATAGGTGCAAAGTTAGAGACAGAGATGCTGTTCATATATTAGTTGCCACAGCAGAAGCGTTAGGCCATAATGCAAAGAACTTGGTAATTAACAGAAATTCAATAAGCCATAAACGATCCCAGTTTTAGATTTTTAGATACAATGAATTGTTAAAAACCTTTAGTATTGATAGAATTCAGTGTGCTGTTGTGCATTGGGATGGGAAGCTTCTTTCTAATATTACAAAAGACAGTAAGATAGAAAGGTTGGCAGTTCTTATTTCATATGGCGGAAAAGACAAGTTGATGGACCATGGAGCTTAGAGCATACCACAGGCTACTAGAGCAGAATAAGCCGCCGCAGTCTATAGATGTCTTGAAGAATGGGACTTCTTGATTCAGTTCAAGCGATGTGTTTTACACCACGGCATCGAACACCAGTAAGAACAATGGAGCTTGCAGAAATATTGAGAACCTCTTAGAAAAGGATTTTCTATACCTGCCTTGTAGGCACAACGTATTTGAAGTGGTGTTAAAGGGTGTATTCAATGAAGTGGTGGGACCGACTTTTGGGTCAGATGTTCCACTGTTTTCTAGGTTCAGAAATTCATGGGGTCAGATAGACTCTAAAATATAGTCTTCTGATCTCAGAAGTTTAATAAGAGATATGCGTGACTTCTTCGTAAAAAGTTTCAAAGAAAAACAATTAAGAGAAGATAACAGGGTGCTAATGGAGCTGGCAGTGATTTTTCTAGGAGAGACCCTGCCTCGAGGAGTGTCATTTAGAAAGTCAGGTGCTATTAGCCATGCAATATGGATGTCGAAGGCGATCTATTGTTCAAAAATTTATTTATTTAGAAGTGACTTCAAGTTGTCTACCAAAGAAAAATCTTCGATGAGAAAAATTAACATTTTTCTTATATTTATATAAGAATATTTATATTTATATAAGAAAGTGTATTTAAGCATGGTGACACAAGTGCGAGTAAGGCCCCAATGTCTGACTTGCATTTTTTCAGTCATTAGTCAATTACGAGGCTATAGATTCAAAAATTAGCAATGCTATACTAAAAAATGTATTAACCATTTGTTAATGATTAATAAATTCGGTAAGGGAAAAGGAAGGGTCAGGCAAAGGGGGAGGGGGAAGGGGGGGGTAACACACAAAGTTTCAAATGTCGCAATAATGGCTTGTTTGAAAATAAATTCAAACCAAAAAACTAATTGAAAATTCTTGAAACTGAATTGGACTATTATACTCATTACTTAGCTTTCACCTACTGCGAGATAGGATGACAGTTTTTTGTATGTTTCACATTAGGTCTGCTAATTTTGGTAAAATTAACCAATTATTGGTCTTAAAATATAGAAAACAGTATACAAGAACATAATATGCCAATGAATTGATAACAAAAAAACATATTATATGAGTTATACTTTGCAGTGTAGAGAAAAAAAAAATGTTTTTTAAAAAATGTTTCAGAAAAAATTTATATGTCCACCATTAAATCTCAGATTAAGTACAAACTAAGATGATTTCAGGCCATAATGATAAGTTTATAGTGTCTTATTAGTGGGTTAGGTATTGTTTTTACCTAAAAAATAATGTAAAAAATCACAGAAAAAAAAATTGTCACGAAAATCACAATTTTGACGAATTTTGACACCTGTAAAACTTCAAAGGCCCGGCGGCACCTGTTAATCACCCCCGATCGGGCTGAAATTTTTATGGAATTTTTTTTCATATATTCAAACAAAATTAGGGTTGGGAGCACAACATTTCTAACATTTTTTTTCACCCCTATAGCTAAGGGCCACCTAATATAATATATATATATATATATATTATATATATATATATATATATATATATATATATATATATATTATATATATATATATATATATATATATATATATATTATATATATATATATATATATATATATATATATATATATATAAATATATATATATATATTATATATAATTGATAATATTATTGAGTAGAGTAGATTGAGCAGTACTCTTTTAACTAAAAGAATTATAGTTGTAACTTTCATCAGGGTCAGGCGGAAGACCAGTTTAAAAACTGAGCCATGCCCCTTTTATTTTTTATCCTTGATTTTTTTTCAATTTTTATATTTTGATTCCTTTGTAAAAGAAAATAATAAAGGTGTTATTTATTTATTTTTAGGTTGTATGGTGAAGAAATAGTTCTCAAAATCAAGTGGAAGTGACTCTCATTCATTTTTACCCTCAGCTTCCAAAACGAGGAAAGAGTATTTTAATTACAAAAATTTAAAATATTCAGTTCAAAGTGAAGGGCTCGTTTTTAAGGAACTGCTGAAAAAATAAATACAATAAATTGATTTAAATGCATTTCAGAAATGCGGCTTTAACAGATTATTTTAATAATACATGTATATATGATTTTAAATTGTTGTAATAATTTTAAATTGTTGTAAATTATTGTTTATAATAAAAGGGACGAAGAAAAGAGTCTCCACAAAATCATTAATTTATTCAAAGTGCTTTAAACCAAACATGAGGTCATCATTAGTTTCTGTACAAATAAGCATAAATAATGAACATTAAAAGCAGTCAAAAGTAAAAAAAAGTTACAAAACAGTAAAGATCAATAAAATAAAATAAAAAACAATGAAAATAAAATGAAATTACCAGAAATAATTAAAAGAAAAACAGCTATAAGAATGATATTAAAAATGTAATAAAATCAAAAAGAATATATGTTTTTCTTTTAGATATCTCTGGTTATCATTTTAGTTACCTTTTAGTTATCATTTTATTTCTTTATTGTTTTGTAACTTGCTTTTTATTACTTTTGACTGTTTTTAGTTTTTATTATTTATACTTATTTGTTCAGGCACTGATGATAGTCTTGTCATCATAAGACTATCATCAGTCTTTGATGATATTCGCCCATCGGCTGAAAGCGCTTTGAATAAATTATTGATTTGGTGGAGAGACTCTGTTTTTTCGTTTCTTTCTACATTTAGATATTTGAGACAGTAATGAGATATAAGATGTTTCCAAAAACAGGTATACCAGTTCATGTAATTTGTTTAAAAGAAGAAGCCGTCGGCTACTGTTATAGAGATTATATCTATTTAAAACAAGGTTGACTTCAGTTCTACAATTATTTAGAAAGAAAGCTATATATTTCAACCCCTTTGGGTCATCTTCTGGCTATATCCTCAAGAAAACAAAGAAATTTCTTTGTTTTATTTCTCATATGTAACTGTTTCTGTTATTTTTTAATTGTTTCTTTAGTCTATGTTACATTTTTCACTAAATGTAGTTGTTTTATAATCTTAAGACGATATAGCCTGAAGATGACCTAAAGGGATTGAAATAAATAGGTTTCTTTCTAAATAATTGTAGAACTGAAGTCAACCATGTTTTAAATAGTTATGGAGTTCTACAAAAAAGATTTTTCGCTAATTAACTTGTAGAGATTATATTACTAAAAGGGCTCTATTGGTTGAATTTTAAAACATTGGAAAAGAAATTCTAACCACCATCGACTATCAATATAATCAAATGAACAGAAAAAATTACTGTAGAACATTTAAAATACAAAACAAAACACAAGCAAGATGTGAAAAGCAAATGACAATGGATTTATTATACCTTTGACTTACTCTTCTCCGTATATTGTGAGACTATGCCTATACAACCTATATGGCCCCTCTAGTAATATATCTTTATGACTATTGGTCAAAGAGAGAAATGCAAAATAAAGTAACTTGGCTATAACTAATTTATTGCAAATGTTAATAGATTATCAATAATTACTGACTAATAAGTCCATTGTGACACAAAGCTTAGTAAGTATTGCAACAAAAAACAACTCTTTTCCTCCAATTATTGACCTTATAGATTGTAAATAAGTGATAATTGAAGACTAAATTAAGACTAAATTATTTTTTTACTAATTTAGTTATCACTAATTGTTACTATCTAGTTACTGTTGTTGTATAATTGAACAAATTAACTAAAATCGAAATAATAGTAAATAAAGTATTTATATGTAAGGAAAAATCCACTTTTAGTAGATTAAATTTCAAATAAAGAAATATGAACACTCCAAACATAATATTTATTGATATAAGTTGCAACACTGATAAGGAATTCGGACTTCAGAAGTATATAAAGCGAATTGTAAATTAAATAATAAGTTAGTATAAATTTAAGATAATGGGGTTAACGTTTGTACTTGTTGTGGGTCTAACATTTGTTTGCGCTAGTAGTCATGAACTTAGGATAAGTAATGGATGTTCATTTACAGTATGGGTCGGATTGTTAAATAATCCTGACAAAGCATTGCCAAACAATGGCGGATTTCAATTAGATCAGGGTGCAACACAAAGTGTGAATGTTGATAATGGTTGGGCTGGAAGAGTTTGGGGAAGAACTAACTGTGATGCAAATGGTCAATGTGAAACAGGTACGAGAATCTCGCTTCTTAATTTAGTTGTGATAGGTTTGTACTAGAGAAATATATAAACAAAGTAGGGTAACAAACGCGATTTCTGTCAGACCTGGCATTTAGTTCACATTTTGTCCAACAGGGAGTTGGACCCAAATTTTCTTATAATTAATTTACGGTACTCAAAATTTTTGTTTTTATTGCATTTATTTGAACAATTAAGTTTAAATGTTAATAATTAGTGCAAGAAATACATTTTCCAATAGTGGTTAAGTCCGAATCTTTAAATACTAGGTTTATTTAAATGACTTAAAACGAGCGGCTAATTAAACTTTTTTTTTCGTGTGCACTACTTAACTTAGTACATTTTTGCAAATTATATTTGTTTTTCCCCCTTCAAATATTAATTGTGATTAGTAATTTAACAAATTTAACCTTTTTTAATATAATAAAAGCAATCGAAATTTTAAGTTACATTTAAGGCAATACACTGTCGTCTGCATTTTCTTCAAAATCTTTATAAAAACATGTGGTTACCTTTACTATAGTTTCTCTTTTTCTTTAACTAATTTATTTTAACACTTATTTCACGGAATTTAATACAAAATCATTAAACTATCACGTACATATTAAAGTACGAAAACACGATAAAAAGTAAAGCTCACCTAATGTTATCAGGGTTGCCAATAAAATTAAATAAAAACACCTAAATCCGAAAAAGCGCATGCGCAGTTATTCTAATTTTAGTTATTTTTGAGCCAGCTATCAGCTGATCGGGCAGGTCTGATTTTTTTTACATGTGTCAGTTAAGGAGTTGCCCTACTTGGTTTATATATTACTTTAGTTTGTACAAACTTAAACTTTTCCTATAAATTTTGACTCTTTTTAAGCGATGTTCATTTAAGAAATAACACACGCACGTCTTCAGATAGTAAATGCATTCGAATCATTCTCAGCGGTCACCTATACATCACTGACCACGCTCAATGCTGCTTAATTTTTATGATCCAACAAAATAATGGATATTCTTGTCGTATTGAAACGGGACTTAGTGTACTTATTTATTAGGCAAAAATATACACTTGTTTTACATTTCAACTCAATTGGACCATTTTCCAATTATTTAAAAAACGTACACAAGTCATTCAAAAAAAATTAAACTAATTCTAATAATGAGATGAAACTTAGCAAATATATTAGTCTTATACATGGCTACATGCGTGCCAAATTTCAATCAGATCGCATCATCTTTCTGCGTTTAATAATTTTTCGAAATTTTGCTGAGTCAATATTGCGGGTTAATGACGTCATCAAAAATATTTTCCGAATTGCACAACTACAGCGGTGGACTGATTTTTGTACATAGTTTGAACTCTTTAGCATGAGTTCAAGTTAGTTACTTGGAGCTCCGATAATAACAGACACACACTCCCGGTTCGGAGTTTTTTTGCAAATAATACTTTTCCTTTGTAAAATTAATTCCTATATACTTTTCATTTATGTACGGTACAAATGAGGAAAAGTAATAAATAAATAGAATAGTTGATTGAGTAATAATTGATATAGTTATGACTTAAACTTATATAACAATTATTAGAGTAATAAAATAATAGGAAATATAAGTATACACATAAGTTAAACTAGTAGACTCGCAAAAATGATAAAGCAATCAATAAAGTAATATATATACTTAAATAATGAAAGAACTAAATATTTAAATGATAAAATAAACTAACTAATTATAATTATTATTTATAAGAAAGTAATTAAATATTTTTTAGCAATCATACATATTTTTACTGACTCTTATAGTATAGTGAAAACTAGGAACAACACGTGCCTCAAAAACATTGCAGAGGCCCGTGCTGGGATTGATCCCATGACTAAATAAACTCGAAACTTTAAAGTCCATTCATTCTGTGTATTGACTGCGTACCTTAATCACTATACCACGGGTGACTCCTTATAATTCTTAATAAGTAAGATATATAAGTAGTATAGTGTACCGAGGTACCAAGACAGTCAAGTAGTCGAGAGAGGGAGTACTTAGGTAAAATTATACAGTAATAAGGGGACTGGAAGTGAGACAGTTTCCATTCGGTGCCATTACTGTACTTACTCATACTAGCGACTCCCCACCCTTCTAATTGGGTCACTAGAGGTATTATAAACGTATTTAATATTTATCAATATTACTATATCCTTCATATGACAAGTCTCCCTCGGGATTCACTCCCCCAGGACAAGATGATAGATAGTAATAGTTAAAAGGGGATTCCAATCGATGTAAACAAACCCAATGCAGTCGGAGGTTATAACCTGACATTAAATGAACACTCTATGACGTCATTGCAGGAGTTAATATTGGTGACTTACTTTGAAAATTCTCCGTTTATTCCTTTAATTACGCCACCACTAGACCAATTTATTACCATAAATTATACTGAAACTAACAAACTGAAAGTATTAATCTTATGTTTATTAACATCATCTGCTTAACGCTTAAATATAAAATGTCTATAAACATAAATAATATCGTATAAAAATATTGACCTAAGTTTTTAGTTATTAAGAAATCCCACCATCCTATAAATTATCTTTCTACTATTTTATCTAAAACTTTAGCCATAACCTACCTAATCAATTATTATATTTACAGCCTACCTATTTTTAAGTATCTTAAAGTCCTATGTATAATTTCTAGTTATACTTATACAACTTATTTCCTAAGTCTATACATATATTGACTGGGATTCTTAAGTATTATTCATTTTAATATCGTATTTACTAGCTCGCTCGCAATAAATAGTATAAGAACTAACCTTGTAGTAATTACCTCTTTCATTATAATTTTACTAAAGCTAAAATTAATTGTTTATGCATATTATTAATTTCCTGGTCGAATTTTGACATAAGTCTAAGCTCACCCCCACTAAGCAGCCGACTGAGTAGGGCAAAATCCTTATTCGTAATAATAAATAACATGAATATAAAATTTGGTTTCATTCATACAATTGGTTTCCTCCAATTAAATCACCTGATTAACTCTATCGGTCTGCCCTAAGCGTCTTCACTTGCCTTTGACTAAGGCTAAACTTGATGTTTGTAGTTGTTACTGATTGTGGCATATTAATATTAGCTCTAGAATCCAAAGACTTCTAGACAATCTACATTTATATAGATCTACATTGACTCTATCGCTACCGAAAGACCTATAGCTTCATGACAACCAGGAAAACCAACGCATTTAATTCGAAAAACTTAGGCTGGACCTTCGCGGTGTAAGAGATCATTTATGCCTCACGCTTTAACAACCTCGCACAAGTAATGTGAGACCATTTTATTTTTAATCATGCAGAATGTTATTAACACATTCGCGCCTTTATTTTTGTATAAAAATTTTACGAAGTTTTTATAATTTTTAATTTATATTTAGAATTATTTTGTTTAATTAGTTTCTATATATACAAAATGCTAAGTTTGTTTATATTTATTGCAGGAGATTGTGGAGGTAAAATCGAGTGTGGTGGAGCTGGTGGTAATCCACCAGTCTCACTTGCCGAGATAACATTTGATGGCGATGGCGGAAAGGATTTCTACGATATTAGTTTAGTCGATGGATACAATTTGCCAATTGCAATGGAACCTATCCAAGGAACTACTTCTGGAGGTGGTAGCAGCAAGTATGATTGTGGAAGAGCAGGTTGCACCAAGGATTTAAACGCCCAGTGTCCAGATGAACTTGCCCAAAAGAACGGCGAGGGTAATACAGTTGCTTGTAAATCAGCTTGCTTAGCATTCAATACTGATCAATACTGCTGCAGAGGACAGTACGGAACTCCCGAGACATGCAAAAGTACTGACTGGCCAACAAACTATCCAGCTACTTTCAAGGACGCATGTCCTGATGCTTATTCCTATGCTTACGACGACACGACAAGCACATTCACTTGCAGCAGCAGCGACGGAGGTTCATCCGGATACTCAATAACATTTTGCCCTTGAAATTTCTTTTTATCTTTATCTATTGACAAATAATACATTTTAATATTTGTTTGAGTAACGCTTTTAAATTCTTACTTCCTATTCTTTCTTACCTCCTAATTCTCTTAACCACAGAAACTGTAAAATTAACTAATCCTCAAATCAAGCCCGGGCCAATGTAATTTTTAAAATAGTTGTCCACTAAATTTGTAAGTAACTTTAAATTGAATTTGATGATTAATATCATCTATTCATCTATAGTCTAAATTTAGAAGAGAATAAATAAATAAAATCTTTTAAATTGCAATAAGATTAATCCTTATGTATAGAATATTGATAAGCCTGATTTAAACAGGTAAAAAATAAGCAGCTCATTCATAAAAACATCGACTATATAACACTGAACAAAAAATACTGATCCAAAGAAAGCAGACTTCGCTCTATAGATAAGTTCAATAAACTAGATTTCGCTTAATAAAATTAAATATTTGAGCATAGTGAAATCAAACCACCCGAGGTTTTTCCTGCAGATTTTATAATCATAAAGGACTAAAAAAGGCATATATAATGGCAAGTATGCCATGATTAATAGAACACAGTAAAAATAAAAGTACATGGGCTGCCGTACCCCCGCCAAGTCTAGCGGTCACTAGTGTATCATCCTTTACAAGAAGCTTCTCGAGGCTAATTTAACCCCCTCGTATCGTTTAATTAAGGATATATAAATATAATTTTAATATTAACTCAAAGATCTTAATGAGCTGACCCATTCTAACGAATTTCATATCTTTTCCATACACAGGTGTTGAGATATAATGGCTCAAAACCAGGCAGTTTTGACACTCGCTCACTCACTCATCAAAATTATAAAAATTCTAAGGCACATCCAGCAATCTTAGACACTTAAAATTTGGTATATATCTATATACCAAATTCTGTTGATGTGGAAATCAATGAAAAATTGTAAAAAACATTTTCAGTTCCTACTACCTAATATGTTCGTTCCCCTTAACTTGAAAAATAATCCTAACCTTAATTTTACGTATAAAGACAAATTTTGACAAATAGCGCTACCTAGTAGAGCACGCCAAAGCTATGAATATCAAGAGTTTTATTTATGAGAACATAAAATATTTTATGTTCTCTAAATTTTTGTGAGTTTAAAACATAAAATAAATTTTATGTTTTTCTCTAATTTTGTGTTCTATGTTGTGAACATAAAACACAAAATATTTTTGCAATTTATCTATTGTTTAATTAAATAAAATGGAACTGTTTAGTAATAAATAAGTGTTGTAACATGCTGTAACTAATTAATAATTCAATAATATTTCTTGTCGTATTTTTTTATGGAATGTCCAAGCATATAAAAAGGAATGAAATTCTAACAAAAACACATGCGTCAAATGTGCGTATAATGTGAGATCATAGATTAAGCCAAGCTGTATTTGTTAGCAAACACAATACTTTTTCTATATACCTACAGTATAAATGAGGAAAAGTAATAATAATAGTTGTGATTATGAAAATAAATAATTTTAAAACTTAACTACAAAACTAATTTTAATTATTTTTGTTCAGTGGAAGAATAATGCGTTTTCAAGATAAATATTGAATACTTGAGTGAAATTATTTAAGAAAATTCCAGTTCTTCTCTTCATCTTTTAATTTCTGACCATTGTTAGTTCCTCAAAAATCAGATATTTAGGGACAAATGTCAGTGTTATTATTAACACAGAATTTAAATTAGCTAGGATTAATGTAAAAAGCAAGGTAAAAGAATATGATAAGAATAAAATACAAATCTGTAGAAGTTATTTCTGGGCGAAAATTCGTTTAAAACTTTTTCAATATAAAACGTTTATAGAAATCAGTTTTTTAAAAAAAAAAACTTGGGTTTTACAAAAAGTTCTCGATCTGGTACAGAAATAATTTGAATTTTTTAGACCGGGGCGAAAAGGAACGTGATTAAAAAACTAGATTAAAAAATGCAGAAACGTAAAATCATTTTGCATATTTTTTGAAAGTTAGTGTCAAAGCAATCACAGCTCTTATTTTTGTTAAAACTCAAGGAATAAATTGAAATTATTGAGTTTAAATCGAAACTAGTATTCAACATTTACTATTTAGGTAGTCGGGTACAGAGGGCAGATTGGCAAAGAGACCTTATAGTCCAAAAACCGGATATAAAAAATGTGACTATATTTGTACTACTTCACACCCTTAAAATATAACTTAAATATAACTAAAATATAACTTAAAATATACTTAAAATATAACTTAAAATATAACTTAAAATATAACTTAAAATATAACCCTTAAAATTTAACTTAAATTATGAAGAAAAACATAGTCTGCCTATCCATAGTAGAGACCTTCAAATGATTTCGCATGAAAAATTGTATAAAATCGCACAAATTTTAGTTTTCTTAAAATAAGTGGTTCCCTATGGGTCGTGTGCAAAACATGAAAAGAACATTTTTTAAAGACGATAAAATGTTCTGTAAAGCGAGTGTTTAATTATCAAAATCAGATGACTACAACCTAAGTTATGGCTCTGTAAAAACACTAAATTTATGCAATCAGCAAATTTCTTTGAAAAAATATTGGCTTTTTGGGCATTTTTGGGCCATTTAACAAATGTCATAACTTTAGTTTTGGTCATCCGATTTTTACGAAAAAACACTCGTTTTACAGAAAATTTTATCAACTTTAAAAAATACTCTCTTCATGTTTTGCATACGACCTACAGGGGACCCCTTATTGCAAGAAGAATGGAAAATCACTTGGTGCGATTTTCTAATATTTTGAGCGAGCGCATTTATATGAAGGGCTCCAGTCTGGATAGGAAGACTGTGCTTTACCTTGATAATTTAAGGTATATTTTTAAATAAATTTGGTTTGATGTAGTATAAAATGAGTCACATTTTTATGCCTGGCTCTTGGACTATTATTAAAAAACAAGAGGCCTTCGGCTTCTCTGCCGGTTCGCGGCGTCAACACTGGAGGCCGCTTCGCAGTCACGCATATTTGATAAACAATAGGTTTTTGGACATTAACAAGGTTGATTTTGTTCCGAATTTCATTTCGATCTGAGAAAGCATTCGAGTTAGAAGCATCGTGTCCTATAGGAACGTCTAAGAACAAAAATTCCGTACATAAATACATACTCACACAGACACTTTTTCTTCCAGGAACTTTTCCTCGCCATAGCGCAGGCGCTGTGCTCCTCCATACAACTTCGGACTAGCTTTGCTTGTACTTAGACAGTACATACAACCGTTTTCTTCACAGCAGACATCCATCCAGGCACTCTATCCAACAAAGTCGTTGTTACACTGACTGCATGGAAACAAAACTTAGTATATATACTTATTTACCCTGTAAATTAATACACACTATTATGAAATTTCAACTCATATTATTATTTTTGAAGAAAAAATGAGCATGTGAGGGGGATAGGGGAAGGGTGAATTTTATTGTAAGGGGGGACCCACTGATAAATTATACATACATACATATATATATATATATATATATATTATATATATATATATATATATATATTATATATATATATATATGTGTGTGTGTGTGTGTGTGTGTGTGGTGTGTGTGTGTGTGTGTGTGTGTGTGTGTGTGTGAGTGTGTGTGTGTGTGTGTGTGTGTGTGTGTTTGTATGTACGAAAGTTTTGTTTTTAGACATTTCTGTGGGACACGATAACTTTTAAATACTTTCTCGGATCGAAATGGAACTTAGTCCAAAAATCAAACTAGTCATTGTCTAGAACCTTATTGTTTATTAAACATGTGTGATGTCATTAACCTACAATAATGACCCCACAAACATTTCAAAAAATCACAAATCTTCAAGAAGTGTTTAGATCAAGGTAAAATATTTTACACATGTACTAGGTATGGTTAACAAAAATACAAAATTATATTTTATTACTGCCGGTGTTATTGATTGACATATATAAAGTAAACAAATCACGTTTTTTGACTAATACGTTTGAAAAATCTCTATCGTGGCAGTATGCCACGATTATAATTATAAACTAGTAATAAAACGAACTGATATAGGACAACAATCATGTGGCCGCGAAGCGGGTAGCGGCCAAGACTCTAAAGGCCTCTTGTTTTAATAAACTATAACATGCAATATAATAAAAATTGAACTAAAGCTGATGAGATAAAACTTAACCTTATTTGTTGGTTCTATACATGACTATATGCAAGCTAAATTTCAAACCAATCAAAAGGTTTTTCGTGTTTAATGAATTTTCGAAATTTCCGCTAAGTCATCATTTCCGGTTGATGACGTCATAAAATAATATTTTCTAGATAGCATATAACTAGACCTAATGATTAATTTTTGTTCAAAGTTTAGGCTCTAGGATAAATACACTGAGAGTTACGATAACAAAAGACACACACACATAGATAGAAAACTGTAAAAAACACTTAATTGGTCTTACCCATAGAGATTTTATTACTAGAGGGGTCCTACAGGTTAAATTTTGAAACATCGAAAAAGTAACCTGACCGCCTTCGCTTATATACATATATATAATCAAATAATCAGTACAAAATTACCATAACTTATATAGTAAAAAAAAAACACAAACAATGTGCGGGAAACCGAAATAAATATATTAATTATTACCTTAACTCACTCTTGAAGGAGGTTTCAATGAGGTTGCACAGAGCCCCTGAGAGCCCCAAAAGATGTTTTAGGCTTCTTAATGTATTTAGATAGACTATGCCCCCTCTAGTATACATCTCTATGGTCTTGCCCACCTGAAACGGACAATTCATTTGCAATTCCAGTTTCGGATATTTACTGCAAATACAATACTTTTCGATATAAATGAGGAAAAGTAAATAGATTTTTACACAAAAAGGGAGAAAATATAAACTTTCCGCCATGATTTTTTGGTAGGAATGGAACAAAAATCGGAGTAGAAAGAGATCATTTACTTTGTTCAGGCTCGGGGTTCAACCCTAAAACTCATTTTTCACGGTGAAAAATACCTTGTGAACTGTTGGAGTTAAACCCACAAGGAGGTTGAACACGGAGTTGAACCCTTTGCCAAACCTCGTGTGTGAATCAAGTAATTTATAGAGAAGATATTTTGAGAACCTTCGTTTTATTTTTATATATCCGTTTTACTCTAAAGATCGAGGAATTTATTAATATTTAACAATAATCGTACGCATTTTAATTTTCTTTACTATTGTTTTAATTATTATTACTTAATATCTAAACTAGAAAAAAACTTATTATTTTTACCTAAATACAATAGAAAGGAAAATGGCGCAAAACGTCTTTCTATCCTTACCTTTATCGTATTTTAAGTTAAAAAAACTAAGTCACTAGATCAGTTGTTATACTATATGTCAAAATTACAGAAGAAATAAAGTAAAACTACACATTTAAACTTCATTTAACTTTCATTTTTTTTTTAAAGTAACCCACCAAAACGAACAAAACTAGTAAACTAACTAATAGTTTCTTCATACTCTTTGGTCTAAAAATTTTCAACAGTGTTGTACTAATACTTTAACTTTTAAACTTTGACTTTATGGATATACATGTTGATACAAGATAAGCAAAATAATTAAAATGTAACACGTGTAATGTTTAAACTATAACTTGATTATTTTAACTTGATTGATGTTATAATTGCTGTTATAGGAATTCTTTTTCAAAGTTGTCTTTAACCTAAAAGTAATTTTCAAGTTGGCAATACTGTTTATCAGTAAAACTGAATGACTAAGCAAGCCAACCGCGGTATTTTTTAATTTATCTGTTCCGTTTGATTTTTAATTCATTGCTGTTTTGTTAAATTCATTAATTCCACAAAATTTTAATTCCTCTAAATACTCACTGCATTTAGTGTTTTGTAATGAGTAACCAGGTTTTTTATTAATATTAATTATATATTTGTTATATTATATATTTTAATATTATAAATTATTTATTATTAATTTATTTTTTTTATAATAATTATATAATAATAAATGTATAATATATATATATATATATATATATATATATTTATATATATATATATATATATATTATATATATATATATATATATATATTAATTAATAATTTATTATTATTTATTATTTACTTTATTTATTATTATTAATTTATATATATATAATATATATATAATAAATAATGCCCGGTTTAGGGCCTTTCAGCCCATCAGGGTATTCACCCAGCGGGAACCACCTCAGGTGGGTAGCATCTACTAATATGTTAACAGCATCTACTAATATGAACAGCTCTCACGGCGGGGATTGACACGTCGCGCCGGTTCTGTCTACAACGCTTCCACACATAAAGTAGTACTAGCCCCAAGATACCGAGCAGCACAGCTGGCGAGGCCAGTGTTATGTTACGACCCGCTATGGTTGCTTAACTGCGTGTAACTGTGTGAGGCGACAAGCGTATGCCTCAGGCATTCAGATAACAATCAGAATGCAGTTGCTGTGGTCATCCAGCGTCATTAGTGCATAATATGTTTGATCCGTGGTGACCAGGATATAATCAAAGTCTGGTACCAGAGTAAGAGTCTCTTTCGTACTGTTATCATAGGTTGGGAATGCAAACACTCCGTACAGAGCTGCTACCATTGTTTGTTGTATCAGTGGTACAGTTAGCGTCAAATATAGCCTATCATCAGCGTGTACTAGGCCAGTCTGCCCAAACTGATAGAACAATACAGGGTCAGTTGTTGGCTCCATTAATAAATCTAGTCCTGCCCGTGTTACGTTGCGCTTTATAGCCCTGAAGGTAGCTTGAAGCATAGATGGCGTAATAATTTGCCTCGTAGCGGAGTTCCCCGCATGTATGGCACTATAAATCAGGTCAGACACATAAGATATGTCCGTATACAGGGTATCAGTGGCTACTGATAAGTACCTGATATATGCAAAAATTTTCTCATGAAACAATAACTGATCAAACCTAAGGCTAAGCTCTGTCAAGTCTCAGTTAGTCTTAATGTTAAAGTCAGTAAAAATATTAGCCAGTCTCTCCACATGGTCTTCAGTCTTATAAACTGTTTTTTCTAGCAAGTGAGTAATGGTCATATTTCTTGTGTTTTTTGTCATATTTTCATTTCCTCTTTTCGAGACAGGGAATGTATGATAAACTAGTAGGTTATGTTTTTTAGGTTCTACATTAACTTCTAGGTTTGACTAATACCCACCAATTTTTGTTCATACCGGTGCGAGACCTTATAATAATATTTACCATCGTGTAATAAATTATTACAGTCACCATATAATATTGTTATTTACAAAACCTTTTTCGTAAGGGCTCTCCCGCCGGGAATCGAACATAGGTCTCTTGGCTTGAGGCTTGTGTATTCCCGTTCTATTTACACATGGGATTCGTTATCTGCTCATTAATTATGCTCTATTGAACACGACTTATTTCCATTGACTAGATAAATCATCTCATTGAATCAAGTCTCTCATTCTGTCTAGAGATAAAGACAGCATTCTAGGGAGGGGTGAGAACTTTTCTATTTATGACAACCTTAGTTCAATTAAGTCGTTCGGCTAAGTGTCGTCGTCGTATTTATCTGTACGTCTTTACATCGAAAGGCTTGATGAGCCTATTTTCAGAGCCCCCTCATCTCCTTTGATTTAAAGTAGAAATTTAGAGCAGGTAATTCATTTCTTTTGTAGTTAGGTATGTGTTTATATATGTTCCTATCTGCTCGCTGAAGTGGTGAGCAGTTGCGTTAATTATTTTCCTAAATCATTATAATTACGCTCACTCGTCTAAAATTACATCATGTATTTACAGTTACTTATCCTAATATTAACCACAATTCGTACGTAGTGTACCGATTTATCTATCTAAGTCCATTATTTTATATAAGTACATCCTGTTAACATATATTAAACAGATATTAAACTTTATGTGTTACTTATACAAAAGTCGATTCGAATTTATATCGGCTCATTCCGCGCATTTCAAGTTCGAGTTTACATGTTTGATTTTCATAATTTTATTTTTAATGATATAAGTATTTATACCTCTGGAGAAGGTCTGGGTGTTCCCCTGACCGATTTCTTCTAAGTGCTTGTATTATACATCTTATCATTATGCCACTTAATACCGTGACCATAATGTTTCAAAATAATTTATTTTTACCCGTCCTTAACGTATCATATAGTCGAATTAGTCTTTGAACGTATTTATACGTTGTATGTAATTTACTCTTCTTGGCTTTCCGGCATTATTCAATTGGTAAAGTATTAATTAATTAATAATAACTGAATAATCTTTTTCTAATATTCACCAAATACTAACCGCTAAGTATCTTTTCGCCCATGTCCAGTATTGTTTACTGGAAGACCCTTTATTCCACGAAAGCCTAAATTGCTGTAGGCCTTGGGGATTATGCTTGCCACCATGGCAATTTCACCGACTTAATTCATTTATGACTAAGTCGCTTTCTTCCGATAAATTACCGATCTTGTAACCTAAAATGTTGATTTAAGTCTAGTTATTCTCTACTTAATTATAGTCTAGAGCCTATACGCACAAATTTATCATGTGCCTTATTATATTATCCCTATATAGTTTATTTTATGGCTCTGGCATGCTTTAATAACCAAAATTTATTATAATCCTATGTTATCATAATTTATTGTATTATTGTTGTTATTTATCATTTTATTTTCAATTTATGTTATTGTTGTTGCAGTAGTGATTTCATACTGTCTTAAATATTATTTTATACCAGATTACCTATGTTAAGTATTATCTTAATTAACTATGAGTTATTATTTTATTATTACCTGTACTAATTATTATCCTAATATACTATGGGTGGCCACTCTGAATCTTAAATACTAAATGTTCTTGGTTCTTTTGATCATTCCTTACGTTTACTATAAGTAACATCATAATTGGATCGACCCCAATTTTCGGTAATTCGGAAGAGGTTAAAAAAAATTTGTCTATCTTTCAAGACATATATAATTTAATAATACTTAATTATTGATTAATTAATTAAGTGATCAATTTATCGTCCTAGAAATCGCAGTCATAATATATCTTATACTGTGACCCTAAGCAATAACAGGTCTGCCATTGTTTGGGTTTAGGAATATTTATTCCTCTGCTTATACCTCAAACCAATCGTACCTGATTCAAAACTTCTCAAGACAATGTCTATCTTTCAAGACATATATATAAAAACGGGCGATACTTTTGATTCTTCTTTATCTTCCAGTATATCCTCCCCTCCACTGTATCGGGGGTTTCTACTCTTGCCAGCTGAGAGGGTTATTCAGATATATATACTTTTATATACTCCCCTCTCCAGCTTATATAATTTATTAATTATAAACACTTAATACTTAATTATTGATTAATTAATTGTCCTAGAAATCGCAGTCATAATCCACCTTAGACTGTGATTTGACCCTAGGAAATAACAGGTCTGCCATTGTTTGGGTTTAGGCATATTTATTCCTCTGCTTATACCTCAAACCAATCGTACCTGATTCAAACCTTCCGAAGACAATGTCTCTCTTTCAAGACATATATACACTTAATAATACTTAATTATTGATTAATTAATTGTCCTAGAAATCGCAGTCATAATCCACCTTAGACTGTGATTTGACCCTAGGAAATAACAGGTCTGCCATTGTTTGGGTTTAGGAATATTTATTCCTCTGCTTATACCTCAAACCAATCGTACCTGATTCAAAATTTCCGAAGACAATGTCTATCTTTCAAGATATATATAAAAAAAAACAAGCGATACTTTTGATTCTTCTTTTTTCAGTATATCCTCCCTCCACTGTATCGGGAGTTCCTACTCTTGCCAGCCGAGAGGGTTATTCAGATATATAAACTTTTATATACTCCCCTCTCTACCTTATAGAATTAATTAATTACAAACACTTAATACTTAATTATTGATTAATTAATTGTCCTAGAAATCGCAGTCATAATCCACCTTAGACTGTGTTTTGACCCTAGGAAATAACAGGTCTGCCATTGTTTGGGTTTAGGAATATTTTTCCTCAGCGTTTACCTCAAACCAATCGTACCTGTATAAGTCCAAATACTTATTGTTTTAAGTATCTTATCTTTCAGCCCTGCCGTTAGCCTTTAGTGATATCAAAGACATAATACTTATAGGGACGGTACAACAGTATTAGCGTCTTTGAGTGAAACACATTCATTGCGAGCCATAGCTAATTTATTTTATTTTTTACTTATTATCATCATTGAAATACATAAATACATTTACATTTATCAAACGCGAACTAAGCGGTAAACTGATACGCAATTAAATTCGAATCAACTTCAAATTATATTTCTACTTCTAAGAAAATTCTTTTTGTAAGGGTTTACTTTTATTAAGATTAAGCTTTTAATTTGTTAATTTTCTTTTGAGACCACTGTCTCATCCGAGTTTTATCTATGTTTTATCTGGTTCCCAACTCATACATTCTAAAGTAGCAACATCGAATGGTGATATATTACATTGGAATTATATATATACATATATTTGTTTTTAACGATTCAACTGCCTCATCTAATAGTGATGCCTGACCTTCTATATTTTCCCCCCTGAAGGACAGGTCACATTTAAACACCGGCCTTAGAGTGTGTCCCCCAATCCTCTTAAAAGTGAATGAGGATTTGTGGACGAATGTTCTAAAACGTCTTTTTGCACTTTAAATTGACCGACTGTTTCCGCATTGTCACTTTGTATCCTTAGATTTTTCCTTTTAAAATTTCCGGACCGATGTCGCAATGTTGCATCAACCGAGATACATTTCTCGTTTATTTCATTTACCTGCGAAACTATTTGAGCTATCCAATGTTTTTCATTTTTAATCTCCGTAAGTTTAGCGTCGAGTTCATTTTGAACTATGAAAAAAATTAGGGCTAAAGTTAGTCTGGTCAGTTTTATTTATAATTTCTAGTTGATATTTTCAGACTTAATATTTTACTATCTACTATATCACCCAAATTTCAATGTAAGGTCCTACCGACTGCGCCACTTTAACCGTGGGGCTTTGGGTGAACTCACACCGGATGGCCAGTCCGGAACCCCACAAAAAAAGGGGATTCCTCTGACTAGGAATCCTGGCCTAATTAAGTCTGAAAGATATCAGGGTGTTAATCAGAAAACATAAGTAGCATTCAGAGTTAATACGTTTATTGATAAATGTAAGCTGACATATATATTTATACGTTGTATTAAAATAACTAGTATATTAGTAGGTATGCTTAACAGGTCTAGGTAAGATCAGTCAGATTCCTAAGTTACTCAATACTACTATGCACATACAAACGGTAAACTCTACTATAAGACAAAGAATTACTTACAGGTCGCTGCGACGATAAATGTGAGGAGCATCTTATCTTACTCGATTTTCAAGCTGATACTAATTGGTTACTGAAACCTTACTATTAAATGACTATTTGATTACTGTATTGTTACTACTCTAATAACTCTTCTATCACTTTTTGACAACTCTCTTAATAACTACTTCATTACTACTTATGACTCTCCTACCACTTCTGTTACTACTTATGACTCTCCTATCACTCCTTGACGACTCTCTCTCGATTACTCTCTGAACTGTTACTCTTCTCGATTGGTCTCCAGAGCTAGCTTAAATAGCCAAGGGTGGTAACCCCTTCCAGAAGACCAATCCTATCGGCACGTGTGCTCATTGAAGCATTATCTAATTGAACATGTTAAATTCACGGGTTTCACTCACACTCATTCACACTGACATAACAACGCATTCATTTACAGGCTTTCAAGGCTAAAAGAACATGTTAATTAAAAAACATCTGCCGATGTTATCTCATAGAAGCATAATCTATTTAGACATGTTAAATTCACGGGATTCACTCACACTCATTCACACTGACATAACTACGCATTCATTTACAGGCTTTCAAGGCTAAAAGAACATGGTAATTAAAAACATCTGCGGATGTTATCTTGACCCTGTTATCTCAACTCAGGATGATCTCATCCTTCAAATATGTTGTGTTCAAACTCAATAACAAACTTAATAGCAAGCTTAACCAATGCCCGTGTTATATTACCCCAGCTTAGAATAATACTATATATAGAAGGAGCACTACTGATAACACGAAAGGCGGTTCACTGGTGCAACCAAGTAATGCTGCCACCCTAACAATATACAATTTTCTAAAAAAAAGTTGGCAATCCTTCCGGTTGCTGAATTATTTTGTTCTATTATTAATTAATGATTGATTATTCATAAAATACTAATATAAATATCGGTGCATTACAATATTTTAAGCATTTTAAATTGTAGTTTAACGTATTTATTAAAATTATATACAAATAGTAGTCCTCGTCAACTAAATGTAGATACTCGTATTCCGCCACCCTTTTGCCATCTAAGACCAGTTTTATTAAATACTCAGCAGGTGTTTTTAAGTTTTTAATATTTGTTCTTTACGATCTTTCTTCATTAATAGATATTTTATGACAAATATTTAAAATAATGTTTTTGTTGTCAGGTTGGCAGCATTACTTAGTTGCACCAGTCAACCGGCTTTCGTGTTATCAGTGGAATTACATTGTGTTTACGGTCCTGTGCTCCTTCTTATATATAGTTATTATTCTAAGTACAACCAGTCAACCGGCTTTCATGTTAATCAGTGTAATTTACATTGTGTTTACGGTCCTGTGCTCCTTCTATATATAGTATTATTCTAAGCTTGTTACGGGAAAACCCTTCTTTTTATCTAATATTTACTTGTGTATAAGGAGTCAGCACCACAAATTGGTGACCCCGCGACGCATACAACACGGAAAGAACAAAATATCACCGGAAAAGTTTCATCATCACAGGAACGTGAGTTATTTATTTNAATTCACCCAGCGGGAACCACCTCAGGTGGGTAGCATCTACTAATATGTTAACAGCATCTACTAATATGAACAGCTCTCACGGCGGGGATTGACACGTCGCGCCGGTTCTGTCTACAACGCTTCCACACATAAAGTAGTACTAGCCCCAAGATACCGAGCAGCACAGCTGGCGAGGCCAGTGTTATGTTACGACCCGCTATGGTTGCTTAACTGCGTGTAACTGTGTGAGGCGACAAGCGTATGCCTCAGGCATTCAGATAACAATCAGAATGCAGTTGCTGTGTGGTCATCCAGCGTCATTAGTGCATAATATTTGATCCGTGGTGACCAGGATATAATCAAAGTCTGGTACCAGAGTAAGAGTCTCTTTCGTACTGTTATCATAGGTTGGGAATGCAAACACTCCGTACAGAGCTGCTACCATTGTTTGTTGTATCAGTGGTACAGTTAGCGTCAAATATAGCCTATCATCAGCGTGTACTAGGCCAGTCTGCCCAAACTGATAGAACAATACAGGGTCAGTTGTTGGCTCCATTAATAAATCTAGTCCTGCCCGTGTTACGTTGCGCTTTATAGCCCTGAAGGTAGCTTGAAGCATAGATGGCGTAATAATTTGCCTCGTAGCGGAGTTCCCCGCATGTATGGCACTATAAATCAGGTCAGACACATAAGATATGTCCGTATACAGGGTATCAGTGGCTACTGATAAGTACCTGATATATGCAAAAATTTTCTCATGAAACAATAACTGATCAAACCTAAGGCTAAGCTCTGTCAAGTCTCAGTTAGTCTTAATGTTAAAGTCAGTAAAAATATTAGCCAGTCTCTCCACATGGTCTTCAGTCTTATAAACTGTTTTTTCTAGCAAGTGAGTAATGGTCATATTTCTTGTGTTTTTTGTCATATTTTCATTTCCTCTTTTCGAGACAGGGAATGTATGATAAACTAGTAGGTTATGTTTTTTAGGTTCTACATTAACTTCTAGGTTTGACTAATACCCACCAATTTTTGTTCATACCGGTGCGAGACCTTATAATAATATTTACCATCGTGTAATAAATTATTACAGTCACCATATAATATTGTTATTTACAAAACCTTTTTCGTAAGGGCTCTCCCGCCGGGAATCGAACATAGGTCTCTTGGCTTGAGGCTTGTGTATTCCCGTTCTATTTACACATGGGATTCGTTATCTGCTCATTAATTATGCTCTATTGAACACGACTTATTTCCATTGACTAGATAATCATCTCATTGAATCAAGTCTCTCATTCTGTCTAGAGATAAAGACAGCATTCTAGGGAGGGGTGAGAACTTTTCTATTTATGACAACCTTAGTTCAATTAAGTCGTTCGGCTAAGTGTCGTCGTCGTATTTATCTGTACGTCTTTACATCGAAAGGCTTGATGAGCCTATTTTCAGAGCCCCTCATCTCCTTTGATTTAAAGTAGAAATTTAGAGCAGGTAATTCATTTCTTTTGTAGTTAGGTATGTGTTTATATATGTTCCTATCTGCTCGCTGAAGTGGTGAGCAGTTGCGTTAATTATTTTCCTAAATCATTATAATTACGCTCACTCGTCTAAAATTACATCATGTATTTACAGTTACTTATCCTAATATTAACCACAATTCGTACGTAGTGTACCGATTTATCTATCTAAGTCCATTATTTTATATAAGTACATCCTGTTAACATATATTAAACAGATATTAAACTTTATGTGTTACTTATACAAAAGTCGATTCGAATTTATATCGGCTCATTCCGCGCATTTCAAGTTCGAGTTTACATGTTTGATTTTCATAATTTTATTTTTAATGATATAAGTATTTATACCTCTGGAGAAGGTCTGGGTGTTCCCCTGACCGATTTCTTCTAAGTGCTTGTATTATACATCTTATCATTATGCCACTTAATACCGTGACCATAATGTTTCAAAATAATTTATTTTTACCCGTCCTTAACGTATCATATAGTCGAATTAGTCTTTGAACGTATTTATACGTTGTATGTAATTTACTCTCTTCTTGGCTTTCCGGCATTATTCAATTGGTAAAGTATTAATTAATTAATAATAACTGAATAATCTTTTTCTAATATTCACCAAATACTAACCGCTAAGTATCTTTTCGCCCATGTCCAGTATTGTTTACTGGAAGACCCTTTATTCCACGAAAGCCTAAATTGCTGTAGGCCTTGGGGATTATGCTTGCCACCATGGCAATTTCACCGACTTAATTCATTTATGACTAAGTCGCTTTCTTCGATAAATTACCGATCTTGTAACCTAAAATGTTGATTTAAGTCTAGTTATTCTCTACTTAATTATAGTCTAGAGCCTATACGCACAAATTATCATGTGCCTTATTATATTATCCCTATATAGTTTATTTTATGGCTCTGGCTGCTTTAATAACCAAAATTTATTATAATCCTATGTTATCATAATTTATTGTATTATTGTTGTTATTTATCATTTTATTTTCAATTTATGTTATTGTTGTTGCAGTAGTGATTTCATACTGTCTTAAATATTATTTTATACCAGATTACCTATGTTAAGTATTATCTTAATTAACTATGAGTTATTTTTATTATTACCTGTACTAATTATTATCCTAATATTACTATGGGTGGCCACTCTGAATCTTAAATACTAAATGTTCTTGGTTCTTTTGATCATTCCTTACGTTTACTATAAGTAACATCATAATTGGATCGACCCCAATTTTCGTAATTCGGAGAGGTTAAAAAAATTTGTCTATCTTTCAAGACATATATAATTTAATAATACTTAATTATTGATTAATTAATTAAGTGATCAATTTATCGTCCTAGAAATCGCAGTCATAATATATCTTATACTGTGACCCTAAGCAATAACAGGTCTGCCATTTTTGGGTTTAGGAATATTTATTCCTCTGCTTATACCTCAAACCAATCGTACCTGATTCAAAACTTCTCAAGACAATGTCTATCTTTCAAGACATATATATAAAAAACGGGCGATACTTTTGATTCTTCTTTATCTTTCAGTATATCCTCCCCTCCACTGTATCGGGGGTTTCTACTCTTGCCAGCTGAGAGGGTTATTCAGATATATATACTTTTATTATACTCCCCTCTCCAGCTTATATAATTCATTAATTATAAACACTTAATACTTAATTATTGATTAATTAATTGTCCTAGAAATCGCAGTCATAATCCACCTTAGACTGTGATTTGACCCTAGGAAATAACAGGTCTGCCATTGTTTGGGTTTAGGAATATTTATTCCTCTGCTTATACCTCAAACCAATCGTACCTGATTCAAACCTTCCGAAGACAATGTCTATCTTTCAAGACATATATACACTTAATAATACTTAATTATTGATTAATTTATCGTCCTAGAAATCGCAGTCATAATCCACCTTAGACTGTGATTTGACCCTAGGAAATAACAGGTCTGCCATTGTTTGGGTTTAGGAATATTTATTCCTCTGCTTATACCTCAAACCAATCGTACCTGATTCAAAATTTCCGAAGACAATGTCTATCTTTCAAGATATATATAAAAAAAAACAAGCGATACTTTTGATTCTTCTTTTTTCAGTATATCCTCCCCTCCACTGTATCGGGAGTTCCTACTCTTGCCAGCCGAGAGGGTTATTCAGATATATAAACTTTTATATACTCCCCTCTCTACCTTATAGAATTAATTAATTACAAACACTTAATACTTAATTATTGATTAATTAATTGTCCTAGAAATCGCAGTCATAATCCACCTTAGACTGTGTTTTGACCCTAGGAAATAACAGGTCTGCCATTGTTTGGGTTTAGGAATATTTATTCCTCAGCGTTTACCTCAAACCAATCGTACCTGTATAAGTCCAAATACTTATTGTTTTAAGTATCTTATCTTTCAGCCCTGCCGTTAGCCTTTAGTGATATCAAAGACATAATACTTATAGGGACGGTACAACAGTATTAGCGTCTTTGAGTGAAACACATTCATTGCGAGCCATAGCTAATTTATTTTATTTTTACTTATTATCATCATTGAAAATACATAAATACATTTACATTTATCAAACGCGAACTAAGCGGTAAACTGATACGCAATTAAATTCGAATCAACTTCAAATTATATTTCTACTTCTAAGAAAATTCTTTTTGTAAGGGTTTACTTTTATTAAGATTAAGCTTTTAATTTGTTAATTTCTTTTGAGACCACTGTCTCATCCGAGGTTTTATCTATGTTTTATCTGGTTCCCAACTCATACATTCTAAAGTAGCAACATCGAATGGTGATATATTACATTGGAATTATATATATACATATATTTGTTTTTAACGATTCAACTGCCTCATCTAATAGTGATGCCTGACCTTCTATATTTTCCCCCCTGAAGGACAGGTCACATTTAAACACCGGCCTTAGAGTGTGTCCCCCAATCCTCTTAAAAGTGAATGAGGATTTGTGGACGAATGTTCTAAAACGTCTTTTTGCACTTTAAATTGACCGACTGTTTCCGCATTGTCACTTTGTATCCTTAGATTTTTTTCCTTTTAAAATTTCCGGACCGATGTCGCAATGTTGCATCAACCGAGATACATTTCTCGTTTATTTCATTTACCTGCGAAACTATTTGAGCTATCCAATGTTTTTCATTTTTAATCTCCGTAAGTTTAGCGTCGAGTTCATTTGAACTATGAAAAAAATTAGGGCTAAAGTTAGTCTGGTCAGTTTTATTATAATTTCTAGTTGATATTTTCAGACTTAATATTTTACTATCTACTATATCACCCAAATTTCAATGTAAGGTCCTACCGACTGCGCCACTTTAACCGTGGGGCTTTGGGTGAACTCACACCGGATGGCCAGTCCGGAACCCCACAAAAAAAGGGGATTCCTCTGACTAGAATCCTGGCCTAATTAAGTCTGAAAGATATCAGGGTGTTAATCAGAAAACATAAGTAGCATTCAGAGTTAATACGTTTATTGATAAATGTAAGCTGACATATATATTTATACGTTGTATTAAAATAACTAGTATAATAGTAGGTATGCTTAACAGGGTAGGTAAGATCAGTCAGTTTCCTAAGTTACTCAATACTACTATGCACATACAAACGGTAAAACTCTACTATAAGACAAAGAATTACTTACAGGTCGCTGCGACGATAAATGTGAGGAGCATCTTATCTCTTACTCGATTTTCAAGCTGATACTAATTGGTTACTGAAACCTTACTATTAAATGACTATTTGATTACTGTATTGTTACTACTCTAATAACTCTTCTATCACTTTTTGACAACTCTCTTAATAACTACTTCATTACTACTTATGACTCTCCTACCACTTCTGTTACTACTTATGACTCTCCTATCACTCCTTGACAACTCTCTCTCGATTACTCTCTGAACTGTTACTCTTTTTGATTGGTCTCCAGAGCTAGCTTAAATAGCCAAGGGTGGTAACCCCTTCCAGAAGACCAATCCTATCGGCACGTGTGCTCATTGAAGCATTATCTAATTGAACATGTTAAATTCACGGGTTTCACTCACACTCATTCACACTGACATAACAACGCATTCATTTACAGGCTTTCAAGGCTAAAAGAACATGTTAATTAAAAACATCTGCCGATGTTATCTCATAGAAGCATAATCTATTTAGACATGTTAAATTCACGGGATTCACTCACACTCATTCACACTGACATAACTACGCATTCATTTACAGGCTTTCAAGGCTAAAAGAACATGGTAATTAAAAACATCTGCGGATGTTATCTTGACCCTGTTATCTCAACTCAGGATGATCTCATCCTTCAAATATGTTGTGTTCAAACTCAATAACAAACTTAATAGCAAGCTTAACCAATGCCCGTGTTATATTACCCCAGCTTAGAATAATACTATATATAGAAGGAGCACTACTGATAACACGAAAGGCGGTTCACTGGTGCAACCAAGTAATGCTGCCACCCTAACAATATACAATTTTCTAAAAAAAAAGTTGGCAATCCTTCCGGTTGCTGAATTATTTTGTTCTATTATTAATTAATGATTGATTATTCATAAAATACTAATATAAATATCGGTGCATTACAATATTTTAAGCATTTTAAATTGTAGTTTAACGTATTTATTAAAATTATATACAAATAGTAGTCCTCGTCAAACTAAATGTAAGATACTCGTATTCCGCCACCCTTTTGCCATCTAAGACCAGTTTTATTAAATACTCAGCAGGTGTTTTAAGTTTTTATATTTGTTCTTTACGATCTTTCTTCATTAATAGATATTTATGACAAATATTTAAAATAATGTTTGTTGTCAGGTTGGCAGCATTACTTAGTTTGCACCAGTCAACCGGCTTTCGTGTTATCAGTGGAATTACATTGTGTTTACGGTCCTGTGCTCCTTCATATATAGTATTATTCTAAGTACACCAGTCAACCGGCTTTCATGTTATCAGTGTAATTACATTGTGTTTACGGTCCTGTGCTCCTTCTATATATAGTATTATTCTAAGCTTGTTACGGGAAAACCTTCTTTTTATCTAATATTTACTTGTGTATAAGGAGTCAGCACCACAAATTGGTGACCCCGCGACGCATACAACACGGAAAGAACAAAATATCACCGGAAAAGTTTCATCATCACAGGAACGTGAGTTATTTATTTTGGAAATAGTTATAAAACAATGTCGTTACTGGACATTAATAATGATGAAAAGTTGTACGATGCTAATAGTATAGCTAATGTTGTTGTTACACAGCCCGACTTCTGGCACAATAAACCTGAGCTGAGGTTTTATAACGCTGATGTGAATTTTCAGTTATCGAGAGTGACAGCTGACACTACTATTATTTATACGTAGTGAAAGCGTAGATGGAGACGCTGCCTCGAGTACGTTCTGATATTGGTAGCTCAACCCCGCCGGCGGAAAATAAGTACGGGGCAATAAAAAATGCACTGATAAACGCATTCTCAGAAAGTATTGATAAAAAACTTAAACGTTATTAAACGATCTGTCTCTTGATGATAAAAAAAACCGTCTGTTTTGCTAGGCAAATGAAAGATTTGTCTGCGGGACGTATCAACGGCTATGTGTTACAGTCTGTCTGGTTACAGCGACTTCCTAGCCAAGTACAGTCGATCCTTACATAAGTAAGGAAGATTTAACTACACTAGCAACATGGCTGAGTAAAATATAATGTTAGTGCGGTGAACTAATAAGTAGGGATCCAAGTGTCGGTTCTCATTATGACACTTCTAAGCCATATCAACCAACAGATTTTGAATGCAACTTGCAAACTCGAGGTTAGCCCAAATGCGAGTAAGAAAATATTATAGGTACAATGGTAGCGATACAATCGACGATCTAGAAGCAGGTCCAGTTCAAGTAAATATAAGTACCACACTGACAGATGCTATCATCACTATGGATTCGGTGAAAAGGCTACAAAGTGTACACAACCATGTAATTTCAAGTCGGAAAACAAGTAAGCAGGCCATTTGCAGCGGCAAAAATGACCGGCACTCCAACTTGCCGCCTCTTTATAACTGATCTGAATTCAAAATATAAATTTTTGGTCGAGTTGTAAATAGGACTAGGACTATGCCTAAATAGGACTTTTTAATGGAATTTATTTTTTACTTATTTTTATTTATTACTTTTTAATGCGAAATTTTAAATGGAATTTATCGTAGCTAACGTTTCAAAACCTATTATAGGAGCTGATTTTTTAAGCAATTTCGGTATTTTAATTGACTTATAAAATTTCCAATTAACCGATAGTTTAACTAAAATTTCAACCAAAGGCACAACTACTACTCTTCCTCCTACAGCTATTCGCACAGTGCACCTGACCATTTAAAGGGCTAAATTGAACAATACAGTTGATACTTCATTATATATGAGGTCGTTCTTTGTAAGTTTAATCATCTGTTAAATATTCGAATATAAATCTGTTAAATCTGTTACTTGGTGCATAAATAACTATTATATAATTAGCATGATATAAAATTTGAAAACTAGAATCCAATAGATTTAATTCAAATGATTTTAGTAAGCGAATACAAATAGGCTACCCAATATATAATTTATCATAAATGACCAACTAAATAATATAATAAGGCCCTCCTCATAAATTAGCCTCACTGCTATTACACCTCGTATAGGCTCATACCTATCTCTGTGGCTATATTGATCTGTTGATGTTGGAAACGCTAACCTTTAACTTTTTACATCCAAAAAATTGAATCGTAAAAATTTGAACTCAAGATCTTAAAATCCTAAATTTCAACCAAAATGATTACTGTACTATGTCAAAAATGTATAATAATTCACTTTTCCACCCATGTGTTCTCAAAGTTGTGCCAAATATTAAGGTACAATGTTAAACCTCATTCCCACCATGTTTGATAGCTTGCCAAGAAAATACATTTTCAAGTTATGAACGGAAAAATAGGTTTGAAAACTGGATTATCTTTGCGCTAACGCAACTCTGAATTTTCTACATAAGTTTCCTTCTTTAAGAAAATTTAAGCCAAAGATACCCACGTCATAAATTAGGTAAAAAAACATTTAATCTAACAATTTTTTTCTGTTAGAAAACAAAGTTTTTTTTAATTTACCTTGTCTTTTGATACTTCGTCAATGAGTCAACGAGAGTAAAGATCGAGGGGATGGTTATAACACAAAGTCAAAATAGTGTCGCCACCGTTTTTCAAAAAATACAGGGTCCGTATTTTTCCAAATATTTTTCCAGGAAACGCAGAAATATTTATGGTTGCTGAACATGAACCAATAGCATAAGAGTATTCTCCCTTTCAGCACTATTGGTGAGGATATTTTCCCTGGCTAAAATAGTATATTAACAAGCATAATAGAATATACATCACAGATATATATATATATAATATATATATATATATATATATATATATTATTATATATATATATATATATATATATATATATATATATATAATATATAATCTACGATTTGATCAATTGATTATCTTGCTCGTGACCAACCATATTAAGCCATTTATAAACCAACTTATTCTTTCACTCCAGCCAAATCTTATCATTATTCTCTCCTAATGCCTGTCATGCTTAATACCATTATACATAAGTCTTCCAAAATTTATATTTTTAAGGATGTTTTTTGTAAAATATTAGATACTTTACAGAAAATATTTACAGTAATATTACATTGACGCGGTGACCGTGTCAATGTAGATGAAGAATCCGAAGTATCGCTTCCACTGTGGGAGGCATCTTCATAGATTAGGACATCTTAAATGAAAAAATAAGGCTCAACAAAAATGAATGATTTCTAGTTTTGTAGAGACTTGTGTTTTTATCCATGATGTCCTACATCTCTGAAGATGCCTATCTCATTAGAAGTGAAACGTCAGATTCATCATCTACATTGACGTGGACACCCCCAGAAGATATAAATAGGTTAGCATTGAATAACCTTTTTCTCCTTTACCATCGCGATAGTCTCACCCCTTTATAGGTTGCATTTACGAATCGGTACTTTTCTATTTGTAGTCAGGTAAATCCAATATAACGATCATTTACAAATTAATAAAGATAAATTCAATTATAAATAATATTAAACTTTTTTATCATAACAGTTAAAAATCAAACAGAAGAAGTAACAATAAAAATAAAAAATCACAAATCAAACAATAAAATGATATAAAATCAATCGAAAACTTTCTTAATTAGTTGTATTTTAATTTCCTTCCAAAAATAATAATTCTACAGGTAAAAACACAATATAAAATTAAACAAAAGTTTCTCTCCATAAAAAAACGTTGTTCTTGTAAGGGCAAAAAACAGATGCTAATCGCCCAGTAATAAAGGACAATATTTTTTCTTCTTTTTTTAAATTAACGAGTGAAATTACACCAAAAGTTATTGTGGGTGGGGGTTGGCAAGGATACCAACATTTCCTCCTAAAACTTTCTGTTCTACGAGTTTGTTTTCTAATTACAAATCTACAAATCTAAAAAAAAACTCAACAGTTTTTATTGGAAACTTTGTTTTGCGATCGTAGTGGAAAGTCGTTAAGTTTTTTTTATGCGTATTCCAATTACGTGAAAGAAAATGGGAGTTTTTTCAAACTCTGCTTAAGTAAACATAAAGTTAAGTTATAAGTGGTGTACTAAAGTCCTTTTTCACTTTGTTTTGTTTACTTTACAAGAAAGTTTAAAGTATCTAGATGTTTTTTATTTGAAGTTATTTAAGTTTAAAGAGACCACTACTAACAGACTTAGAGACTATCTTAAAAAATTATAGTCAAGAGTTTCTTTGCAAAATTCATAACTTTAGAATTCTTGCACTCAAAGTGAATTAAAAAGTTGATTTACAGTAATTAATGCATGAAATTATTTAAGTATCTAAAACACCTCTTTATTTATAATTACTAGTACAAAACGAATTCATCGAAAAAACGGGTACAAAAAATTAAAAAAGTACCGAGGTGCCCAACTTTATCACAACTTTAGTCTTACTACACCCGACTTCAGAATAAAACGGTTATCTAAAGTCTAGGGTGTTAAGACTTCAGACTCGCTTCGCTCGTACGCTAAATGTAAAGATTATCCTAAGGCTAGGATATTACTTCGGAACCTCAGAATTATTAGGTAACCAAATATCTAGGATATTGGCTACCTAGTTTTTTATTACTTAAGTTCTTTATAAGAAAATTATCATTAGTATAATATTTTATCATTATCAATATATAATATGATGTGAAAATTTAAATTTTATGCACACATTATGACTTCAACAGACTTTTTTATACAACTTTAAGTGTGCTCCAAAAAATATATTATATATATATATATAATATATAATATAATATATATATATAATATATATATATATATATTCGCCAATAATTCGCTAACTAAAAGTTTAATAGCTGTGGAATTTCTCCTACTAATTCATTATGAAATTCACTATCTGATTATATACGTTATTAATGTACAGTAAGAAAATTAAAATTTATTAGTCGTTAAAATTGTATTTTTGAATATTAATAAGTCTTACAGAAGAAAATATTAATGTATTTTAAATATTGATGTACCTGTATATAATATTATATACAGGTACATGCATGTACTTAGTAACAGAAAAATGAGAGAATTAAAGAAACATAACGTTTAACCTGCCCCATATTTAAAGAATACTATTTAAAGACATTTAATCAACTCCAAAATTAAGACTGAGGACTAAAACAAAAAAGTAGTGTCTACAGACTGCAATGCTCAGAACCTGGATGCAAGGCACAGTACATAGGTAGAACAGTGAGAATGGTTGAAATAAATATAGGTAGGAATAGGAAAGAAGAACATAAAGGTAAGGTGAGAAAAATAAAAAATCTTGATACCAAAATAAGCAATATGAAACAAGATGAGAGGAACATAAACGGCATGTTACAGAACCGTCTACAGAAAAAAGACAGAAAAATGTTAAATAAGAAGAAAGCTTAGCTAAATACAGAAATAAAGGATAGAGAAAAAAAGAGATCATCATCATATCATATCATAGCATATCATATTATATCATATCATCATCAAATCATCATATCATATCAACAAGAGATCATATTATAGAGAATCAATCTTTGCAAGACATCTGATTGACACTAACCACAACTTTACCGACATGACATCACACTTCTACATGAACAGAACTTCGAAAGACAACTAAACACTCTGGAATCCATAGGAATATACCTAGCCAGCCACAGGACAGATATAGAATTTTTCAATGAACAAACTCTTCAAAAAATTCAAAAATATAACAGAAAAATAGATAGACCTATTACTTTAAGTATTGTTACCTTATCTACGGTTATCCTAAACTTAACCTTTTGTTAGTTGTTTTCAAAGAGACTAATACTATACTAGACTAATACTAGTCTCTTTGAATGTTTTTGTCAAATTTGTAACACCTCTGTTATTAGATAGTTTAAGCCTGAAGATGACCCGAATTGAAACGAAATATTATAAATATTTCGTTTATAATATATTTTAAGCGAATATATGTTTAGCTATAAGCTTAACATAATATATTCGCTTTATAGAACTAAATTAGGTTCTATTCCCTTAATTATGTCGTTCTATAAGAAAGATGTTTCTCTTTACAACAAAGTTATTAACATTCAATATTTGTACATATTGCTTTTTACTCTCTTCTTGAGGATTAGAGACACTAAACGTAGATTCGTGGATCAATGCAGGCAACTTTGTCTCTAGGATTATTTTTATTACCTCCTTAAGGAAGTAAGGACTTTTATAATCATGGATCATTGCAGGCTGACCATTAAGTTTGCTTTACCACTAACCACCAAATGTTCACTTTTAAACTATTTAAAACACCTACCTTCTTCTGAAGTGATAGCAGCCTTAAAAGATCTAAGTAGTTTCAACGCTTTATCTGTCTCACTTTATCTCTAGAGCAGTTAATTATGCAGTCTAGTTATGCAGTTATCTGACTTGAACGATGCTGTAGTATAAACGTTTCTCAGCGACCTCAATCCAGAGTTCCTTTTATAAAAAAAAGAAAGTATTTAAGTAGGTATTCAAATAACTGTTCGCAAGAAGTAATGTGTAAAATGATCCGGAACGGAACAAATCATTGGTTACAGATGGTTTTAAGATCTCCAAAGTGAGTTTTAACATGTGTCGGATCATTTTAAAAGTTGGCATGCATATGGTCCTATAAACGCCAACAAACATATCAAGTTTTATATCATTACCAGCATTTTTTTCATTAAATGACATGTATAAGTTTTTTAAAAAATCCATAAAATTCGGAAAATCACCAAATGGAAATTTCGTACTTTTATGTAGTAAACAGTATTATTGCAAATATAGGGCGCGCAGCACCGTATATTGATAACAGAGCAAACCTGGTCTGAAACAGTGATCACAAAAAGATTATGCTTCTTATGGGTCTTATGGAGAAAATATGATTTCATCTCATTTTACACGAAAACGAGTTTCATTGTTATATGTAAACTTTTATTGTTTTATTATAAAACAGAATTTGCTGATGATAAATAATCTAAAATTGGCCGCTCTGCAGCCTTGCCATCGAGGTCTGATAATGATACGACCACTCTAAGCCATTATACGACGACTAAGTATATAATATATATTATATATATATATATATATATATATATATTATATATATAATATATATATATATATATATTTATATTTTTATTTATTTATTTGATCAGAGGGTCTCATAGCTCATTTCTTTGGAGATTCGCTAATGTAAAATAAAAAAAAAAATATTAACAACACCTACAATTTCCTATGTTTACGCTATGCCCTTACGTTTTTAAAGTAATTCAGTACTGCCGAACAAATATCTATCGCTGTGAGTCACGAATAAAGTTTTATCTTATTACGGCTTGTATGTTTATGGTGTTCACTGGTCAATAATGTTCAGCATCATCGAGCATGGTCAGTACGTGAATGGGAACTGTTAGGAATAAAACGGATTTTTTTTAAATATATATTATGCTATTTTTACATTTTGAGAACAAACGACACTTGTTAGAAGTGGTGATAATGATTGAAGCGAATCAGACCCACATCATACCTAAATTTAATAAATTAAAATCAAAGAAATTATTGTGACAATGGATTCTCTAAACAAAGTGAAGTACTACACTTTCCTATTTTTTGTATTCTGTGATATCCCTGAATTCTAGCGGACAACTGTAAAACTAATATTGAATCAATAATTCTCATTATTTCTTCTTTTTTGCTCAATTTCTTAATTAAAGAACTTCTTTTTTATTTGTTAATTAAAAAATTGAAAATACTTAGCATTAAAGTAATATACAGACCAAGGTCTATTTATTACATTTGTTCCTTTCTTTATGAATTTACATTTACATTAAGTTTGTTTGAAGTGACTACCAAAACACTTTAATTGACTACATAAAATTTAAACTAATAGAATAATAGAAACAGACAGATTTAATATCTACAAGATCTATATTAACACATGTTAATATATAAACACATCTATATATATAAATGTAAAAATTAAAAATGCTGCCGCTGCCAAATATGGCTTTTCTATCTTCTTCAATAAAAATAATAAAATCACAGACAACCATGCGGCCTGTTTTTTTATCTGTGATATCTTAAGAATTGTGCTAGGCACAGATATGGTAGAAGTCTTGTTATGCTCAGTATACGTAAAACAAAACAGTCAATTGTGGTCATCAAGGGGGAATAATTAATGAGGGGGGCCCTCATTAATCATTTTGGGGCCCTCATTTCCCCTTGATGACCACAATTGACTGTTTTGTTCTACGTATACTGAGCATAACAAGACCTCTACCATAGATAATTATGCTAGGCACAGATGTGCCTAGCACAATTATGTGCATGCACAATGGACATGTGATGTAGCAGCAAGTAAACGTATACATATACTATAAATATGATATATATATATATATATATATATATATATATATATATATATATATATATATATATATACCTGTGCATTGTTACATGGTGGATAAGCTCCCTCGTATTAACCAGTATTTTTGGTATGCAATACTGTGGGCAAGATCAAAATATTATTACATAATATAATTGGCAATTAAGAAATTATTATTACATTTGATGTTTTTTAGTCTTAATACACTTATGGGCCCACAGCTGCGACACAAAGTTTTGCCACTGAGGACAACATTTATAGATTTACATGCATTTGACACTTTTTGCAGGTAAATTAATTTATTAATTATATAAATGCAAAAGCGGATTAGTAATAAAAATTCATTGGAGTTCTAAAAAATTGGGTATGGGCATACAGATATTTCACTATAGAAGCGGCAAAGCACATCTCATCTCATCATTGAGAGGCATTAACTTTTTTTGGGGGCTCTCAGTGACTTTTTGTAACCAAATTGAAACCTCTTTAAAGAGTGAGTGCAGGTTATAATATTTCAATCGTTGTTAGCTTTTGGTACATAGCATGAATTTTGTTTTGTATAAGATAGGTTCTCTAAACAAAGTGAAGTACTACACTTTCCTATTTTTTGTATTCTGTGATATCCCTGAATTCTAGCGGACATTATTTACATTATTTACTGTAATTTTGTTTGATAATATTAATACTCTAAAGCGTTCAGTAGAATTTTGTCTTTCAAATTTATTGTCTTAATTTTTAAAATTTGCCATTGTCTTTTGACACACCCAATAAAAGATTTTAATGATTTTTTAAATATAAGGTTAGATTAAATTACTTGAAATATGCGGATCATGCAACGCATTATTGTATGTTAAGGTTTAAACCAATACTATACTATTATTTTTTTATATTTTTGCAAATGATATGATTTTTTCCCTTTCAAATGTTGATTATTAGGTAGGGAGTATCCCCCTCCCTCAGCAGAAAAAAATTAAAATGTAAACCTCCTCAGCTAGTTGGGAGTAGTTGGTGATATTTGGGAAAACTATTACCCAAATATGTTCATTTTGTTATTACTTTTGATTACTTTGAAAAGATAACTTATAGGATACCATATTATTTCTATTGCCTATTTTGGATATCGCAATGAATCCTTAGCAATTTGGTGCTAATATCACTACATTATGGCAATTTTATATCAGGCTATTGCCCGACATTTTTCATTGACTTTTGTTAAAAATATTTCTTTTTTGTAGTTTTGAACAAAATTCTATGATATATGACAAACAATAGCCTTATAAAAAGAATAACAGAATATAGTGATATCAGTATCATTTTTTTAAAGAATTAGATTCTGTTTCCAAACTAAGCAATTTCAAGATATACTTTAACTCTAATACTATAATATACTATAAGATATACTTATAGAATAACTTTTCAAAAAAGTTAAGTACTTTTGTTACCAAAAGTACTCACAAAATTATAAATGTCAGTACTAGTTAACAGAATAATCATGGTAAATTTGAACTTGCAAGAGTCAATGTACAGAGTGTTGAGAACATTTTCAAAAGTCTACAACCATGGTTACCTCTTATTTTTTAAGGATTTAATGTTAGTCTACCTGAAATGTTCCATCCTTTCTATATCCATGAATAGTACTCTAGAGAGGAACATAATATATTTATAAAAAAATACAATATGAGGCTGCTTATTTGCAATAAGTTGCTACATACACAGTATACTAATCAATCATATATAAGACAATAATTAAAATAAATATTAAAGTAAGAAATTTACCAGAATAGTGTATAAATTACCATTATACTTAAGTAAAAATAAATTAAGAATTATTACATAATTTTTTCAAAAGAGTTAATAAAAAACTAAAATAAAGTCTAAAAAAATAAAATAAATAAAATAACTGTATATATGATGATTTGAAATCAAGTGATTCTAAAATAATAGATTCAGCTGTTCTTGTCAATTCATTGAAAAAGTCAGAGGTAAACTTAAGTATAGTGCCTCTAGAACTAAACCAAAGCCCTTTGACGATATAATTCCTTTGGCCATGTCTTTCTAGGAATTTTTCTTGGTAATAATTAAGGCACTTTATCGTAAATTCACTATGGACTTTTATACCCTGGTATAAATCATTATTTTCATTCTAACGGTAGGGTCTATCACCAAAGCGTCTCTACAATTATCTTTAAAAGCAATGATGTCAGTATACCTGGTGGAGCCGTGCGAATCAATGCTGTAAACCTCATCATAGCAAGTATACCCCTTTTGCTTCATCAAGTCAATGATTTTATGCTTTACATTATGGTGATAATGTAAAGCATAAAATCATTGATTTGATGAAGCAAAAGGGGTATACTTGCTATGATGAGGTTTACAGCATTGATTCGCACAGGGCCTTGTCGCCACCACGACAAGTTACACGGACTGTTATTTGGACAATTACCTAGCACATGAGCTGGTGTTTCAATCTCTCTGCTGCATTGGTAGCAGAGGGGTCAAATTACAATTGGAAATTATTATTGTGCTACTTCTAAGCAGTTTTATATATTTTTTAAAAATGCTTTGTATTTGGTTAGTTTAATATTTCTTTTATTCAAATAAATAAAACTTTATTCATCGGATAAAGTTAAGTTGTGAGAAATTTGTTCTTTTTTGTTTTTAATGTTTTTTTCCTTTTTAATTTCTTTTAAGGCTGTAACATTCTCCCCTTCTAAGGCAACAAAATTACAACAGTTACTTTGCTCACACACAGGGTTTAGTAGGGGTCCAACCCTAACAGTTCACATGATATTTTTAACCTATAATTTAGTCTCTACCCTGATAAAAATGAGTTTTTGGGTTGAACCTTGTGTTCTATCCCATTGACAAGACAACTGCCAGGGGTTGAACCCCCTTGGGGATTGAACACGGGGTTGAACTCCCTGCCAAATCCGGCATGTAAACGAAGATCTTCGGAAGAATTTCTAAAAGAAACCCTGGTTCACAGAGTATTTAGAACAGTCCCTGCCTGGTCTATAGGTCATTTCCCAACTTTTACCTCAAACATTTTACTTATCCTCGCCTACTACAGTAGGTATAAAGAAAACTATTATGTTTATCCTAAAAATCCAAAACCACAGTCTACACCACAGTGTTTTCTAAAAATCTCTGAAGACACGTGACTTACCAACTATATATAGTTTGTTCTTTTCTTCAACTTAACTATTATGACAATTATTTCACGGAATAAAATAAAAAGACTTTAAAATAGCTTAAATATTAAAGCACGAATCATTCTAAAAAGTAAAACTCATGTTATAACAATGTTGCCAATACAAATATAAACGAAAAAACTATCCTAGAAATTTCATTCCAAGTTGTTCCAATTTTAGGGATTTTTTATGTTTGAACCAACTCTCAGCTGATCACGCGCAGGGAGAATCATGAGAACAGAGTAAAATTCAAAAATTATAGATCACGCGTGTCGATAATATCTATGGGCTATTTATACCAAGGAACTTACATAATTTGTACAAGAGTTTCCCTATTTAAAACCTCCTTTAAGAGTGAATTATGGCGTGAATTATAAGTGTTCAGATTACTGTGTTTGAAAATTCTACCGATAGGGCCTCTCTAGTAATAATATCTCTATGGGTACGGTGTATCTCGGAAATTTTCCTCACATACACTCATCTTCAAAGTGTAAAAACGCATTGTCCAGATTCGCTTTGCTTCTCTTCAGACGGAGAAAAGATTAGTTTTAATCCCTCATCCGGTCCGAATCCACGTGCTGACCACGCTCGATATTGTCTTACAAAAGTGATCAATATAACCTAGGCGTAAACTAACGGAATTAAGACCTAACTATTACACTTGTTTGTTTTATAAAGGAAATACACTCGAGACAGGTTTTAACACAAATAGATTAATTTCCGATTTAATATATAATATATATATATATTATATAATATATATATATATATATATATATATATAATATATATATATATATATATTATATAATATATATATATATATATATATAAATACACACATTTGGTAAAATCATTTGAGGAGGTCTTAAAAACGCCTGAAACGGACAATTTAATGAAATCTCAGTGTCGGATTTTTTATCGGATTTAATTCTTGTCTATTCACTACAAGAAGTATAAAATGAGAAAAAGGCCAAATAATGCTTTAATTTAGAGCGCTCAGACAAAGAGTAAATCCCTACTTTGTAATTATCAAGTGTAATTATTTGATAATTAGGGTTTGTTTGATAAAACCATTTTATTAACTTGAGTGTTTAACATCAATGTTATTTAATTTAATTCAACGCATATAAAATTACAAATCGTAGTAAAATTCAATGAGTTTGCGTAGTAGACACTTATTTGCTTATACATTTAAGTTCATTCAATTCAGTAACAAAATTTCAGTCTTCATACAGTGTTTTAGCTTTAAATAAGTAAGGGGTTACCAATGATACTACCTATTATTAAATATCCTTGGGGCCACCTGATTATTTAATTTTCTTTGTTAAGATTTTTCTAAAACCCGATTGGTCATTTTGTTTTTCACGTCATTGTTACGTAAAGAAAATAAGAGAATGGAGATTGATCTGATGTAGTTAACAACGTTCTTTTACTCAGTGCTCGACAGTTTTGGGTCTGATAATCTTGTATAACATTATCATTTTACTCTATTTAGATTACTATTTTTAAATTATTAAATAATTGCAAGTCATTTTGTTATAATTTACCATCAATATTCAAATTAATGTGAGGTTTCGATTTAATCGTTACTTTATTTCTATTCGATTGGTCAACTTGATAAGAAATATAAAAAAGAATCAGCTGATTTTTACAAGGTAAAATGAAAAAACAAGTAAATGGCACACGATGTTAAATTTATTAGTGATAAAGTTTTATTTTCATTATAGCTGTGATAATACTGGTTAGAAGCGGTGCGTTTGTTTCTTTAATAGTAATAGTAATCATTATGATGGTTATATTAAGTAAAAGCAGTGCGGTTTGTAGTCGCGTGTAGGCATGCTAAGCTATACAATCCATTATGTGTAAATCATGTATTTAAATAGTCTATATGCATGTGGGAGAGTGATCAGCGTACGTTTAGTTTGTTATTGTTTATTTGTTTTAAGTTTTTATAGCGGAATCGTTTGTTTTGGACAAAATGAGCTATATTCTGATGTTGTTCCCAACAGCGGCCTTTGTGAGTCAGAAAAGAATGCAACATGCTCCCATCAGGTTCGTAGTTCTTCCGTTTGTACGTAGAGTTAAGTTCTTTAAGAAATAAGGGGAAGACGACAGTTATATTTATCAAGTAATGGCTTAAATACCAAGTTATGAGATACTTACATGGTTTTGATTTGTAGTGTTTTACTCATATAAGTATTACTATGTACACACAGCGTATTTAGCAGGTGATTGTATCACATTTACATTTAATAAGGTCCTATTCTTGAACCTTAATAGTTTAGTTGATCGAGTACAATTACGCCATTACAGATCCCACTAAAACATCAGGTATTTTAAAGTAATGGTTTACTTGGTTTAGAAGGAAGTTAAAAACAATAAATATATTTAATTACTTTGATTTTTAATTAATTTGATTCTGTTTTCTTTGCATAAAAATATAATTTGTGAAATAATAGTTTTTCAAAATGTTTGTACGTCAAATACAATCTGTCAAGGTGGATACAGCTTATCAGGGGATCGGATATGATGGAGAGTGACACAGCATACAGGGGGAGTAGACCGGAATATATCTCCCTTGATCTAATATATCCGACTGTGTTCCCTCCGCATGGCTTATACAGTGTATTTAACTTATTTAACTAGTGTTCTTAGATCCATGCATAGTAAATGATTAAAAATTAATAAAAGCTAGTCTGATCTATCATCAACTCAATTCGTCTTTTTCTTATTCAACTTGAAGCATATCAAATTATTTTAACCTGCCTTTTGTTCAACAGGCTGCTGTTAGTCAGTGCCACGGTCCTGTTGTGAAGAAAAAAGTCTTGTCGATATAGCGATGTTGCTTAGCTACATCTAGACCAAGAGCCCAGGGGTGTTTTGTTGATAAAAAGTGTAATGGCTGGAACTGGTCTCAATTTTTTGTAAATACCTTCATGAACAAGGATCTGCAATTCTGCCGACTCGTATCGGATGGGTGTCCCAGGCAGAACGCACTTTAGGAGTCAAAGGTTCTGCCTGGGACACCCATCCGATACGAGTTGGCAGAATTGCAGATCCTTGTTCATGAAGGTATATACGAAAAATTAAACCCGTTTCCAGCCATTACACTTTTTATTAACTTGTGTGGTAAATTTGACCTGTAAAGTGCGTTCTGCCTGGGACACCCATCTGATACGAGTCAGCAGAATTGCAGATCCTTGTTCAGGAAGGTATTTACGAAACACTGAGACCGGTTCCAGCCATTACACTTTTTATTAACAAAACACCCCTGGGCTCTTGGTCTAATCAACCAATCTAACCAAAACACTATTATATTGCTTTGACAATACTATGGCTCTAGCACATTATATATGGGATTGAACCCTACTAGGACCTATGTATACTCAATCCTTAATTAAAGCCCATTCAATCCTTTATTAAATTCTGTAGTATACCCAGTAGTTTTCAGCTTATGGCACCTGATATTTGAGTTAACAAAAATTTAAAATTTTTAAACACCCTTTAAAAAAAAGTTTCCTAGTTCTGACCTCGAGGTCATTTACTATGTACAGTCAATGTATTTAAGAGGTGAATGTATTCATTACTCATTAATTACAATCTGGTTCTTGACCATTTATGTTTATTCATTCGAGTCAGATGACGTCACAATAGATACTACCAAAATATCATGTCTTTTATGTTAAGGTTCCCACAGGTTATAAGGAAGTTAAAAAGATATGTTTTAAATTAAATTCTGATTTTTAGCATTGTAATAAAGTTACACTAAAAACAATTTGATAAGTTATTTGGCGAACATTGTATTATTTAAGTAAAATTAAGTGATATTAACACTCCATCGAGAAGGAGTAGATAAGTTGATTCCACCTTTCTTTTTTTAGTGTCTGATAAATCAAAGGTTATCTGACTAGAATCTCTGCATGTTTCTTACCTATTTAACTATGGTACATATGATCCGTGGATTTAGTATGCTATTTGTATGTATGTCTGCCTCCGTGGCCGTGATCGTAAAGGCGTTCGATTTCGGCACCGGAGGTCCGGGGTTCGCAGCCCGGGCTATGCTCTAAGATTTTATGAATAGTATTTGTATTAAAAAGATTTCGCCAACTTTAATTAATTCTTAAAGTGTAGTAGATGCTACCCACCTGAGGTGGTTCCCGCAGGGTGAATACACTGATGGGCCGAAAGGCCCAAAAACGGGCATTTTATTTTTATTTTATTACTTGTATGTATAATACGACACACGGCTAAAATCAATTGACAGCGTGCCAAAAATCTGTGAGGGAAAGAATTATATTGGTTCAGACCGACCACGCTCCTTCCCCCTCCACCTCATGCCAACCTCGGTATAAAAAAATACCTTTTTCGTAAATAAAATCATAAAAAACAACACTGGTTGTAAATATTTGTAACCTCATGTCGCTTTTATTTCCCTCAATGTGCATATGCACAATGAGATCCATTTGAGTTCGTTTCATTTCATTCCAATATGTTTAATTCATCTAATTATTGCAGAGTTGTAATATGATCTGAGTGCCTATATTTGACGCTTGGACATTGACGTATACTTCAAGCATTTCTTGCTATTTGTGTTCAGCGCAGGGTCTGTGGTCTGTCATCCAAAAGACAGCATTTATTTGGAAAATGACATGTCCTTCAATAGATGACAGTCTTGACTTTTTTAAGTATGAATGCATAATGAAACAATACGCATTCAATTATACAAACTTGACACAAAAAAGCAGTTTGTTTTGGAAAAAAGTAATTATAGCTGACGATTTATTTATATCGCCAAACTTTTATCATAGAACTATTATGATCCATTGCATTACGTAATTAACAACTTTAACTCCACTTAATTCATACCACTCGAACAAATTTAAAGCAACACTTAGTTGGTAAATTTTTAAGATTCAACAATATTCCTACTTAAAAAGTAATTAAATAATTTTTAAAAAATAAAAAAAAATAGGATATCAAATAAAAACAAATAATAAAATTCAAAACATAACCTGACTTACAGTGTTGCTAAAGTAGGGATTTTTTTTGTTACTTAAAAGAAGGAATTTTTTTGTTAAAAAAGAGGGTTGAAAGCATTGAGATTTTGGCGGGCTGTCAATTGACTTTAGCCCTGGGTTATATTATAGTAATTGAATGGTCAGACTATATTATAATTTTCCAAGATTCTTTTACTCTTATGTGTAAAATAAAAGTACATAATAATCCTTTTAGTTCATTCATTACTTTTATTTATAACGCTTAAAATGTAGTAGTATTTTGAATAAAAACAACTTAAATTGAAACTATTGATTGTACTTAACTTGCATAAAATGCTGTGTAACCTGACAAGTTATTGAGAAAAAATGGCCCGTCATGCTTAAAGGTATTCTTATTATATTTTGTTAAAAAGAGACGTTAAACTTGGCCAACGACTGCTTGTCTTAAGGCAGGTGGTATAGGATTTGGGGCTCTTAAAAATTATTCCCTACAACTTTTAAACAAATTTATAATCTCAAATGATTTTTAGTATTACGATGCGAAGGGGATGTTTACACGAAGTAATTTCAATATGATTGATCTCCCTATCTCCTCTATTCCATGTTATAGATCATTTTAGCCTGCTTTGCATTTTACGTCTAGTTATACTTTTAGGAAAATAATTTTTCTATCAGGTACTTAACTCTCATTATTGACTTCAGAAAAATTCACAAATCACAAAAGTGGTAGGATTAGTAGGATCGATTTAAAATTTAGTCCTATGTAAGTCTAACAAATAAACCATGTTTCATCTTATTATCATGTGTTCAATTTTTCAAATGACATGTATATGTCCGATTCAGTTAATATTCTACTTGAGTATCCATTATACTAGGTGGACTACAAGTCTCTCCTCTCCTCTTAAATTTTGAACTGTAGACATGCAAAATTTAATTTAGATAGACATAAGGGAACTTATGTAGATAGATTGACGGTATTAGACATATGGGAACTTCTTTTTGGTGGTGTCCCAAAAAGATGATGTCCAATTTCAAGTGTCCCATGCAACACTGTATTTTGCTATAGCATTTTTTTTAAACTTTATTTATTATTGTCTACAATAAATGTATTTGACATAGTGCTCATACTGGTTAAAGTGACTTGACAGTCTTGATAGGAGGAATCACCCAGTGGTGATACTCCTTGGCGAGGTTAGGTAAATGTTGATATTTTACTTATAATATACAAATTTGGCTTGTACTAAATTAGTTGAATTTTCTGAATTGTTTTGCATTTTTGCATTAAAATTAATATTGATTATAACAGAAGGTCACATGGCCACTGTTGTCAAAGACGCCGCGCCGTGGCCAAAATAGAAAAAAGTAAATTGAAAGGTAAACTTTTATTGGGTTTTTTGAGTTCCAAGGATGAATACGAGACATTATGACCCTTGCATATTATTGTTTTAGATCTTAGTGGCGTATTATTGCATATTATTGGCTTAGATATTTTAATGGTAAAGTGTCCAAAGTGTTAAAGTTTAACTTTACATTTATAACTAGTTTAACTAACATTTTAACTTAAAATTAAAACCTAATTAAAAAGAATCTGCCAAGAGTAAAAATGTCTTATTTTTGGCTTAAGAACACAAAGTATTTATTACCTTACTCATTTTAAGGTAATTGTAGTCTTGTAATTAAGGTATTATATGAATGCATTATGTTTGGGTCA